>JAPDVU010000001.1:120290759-121490759 GCA_026230045.1 Corynorhinus townsendii
ACAAGGATGGAAAAGAATGTGGTCTCTGACCTCATGTTCCCTACCCTCTTGGGATTAGCTGTGAACCTCAACTGCTTGGCAGGTAGCACAAAACCTTCTGCTCCAGCTGAGCCATTTACTAGGTACTAAGTTGAATTTTCGGAAATTTTCTAAAGAAAGAAGTAAATTTCCTAAGCATCCAGAATATTCAAGCATCTGTAATTCTATTCTCTGCATTTCTTCCTGTTGCAAAGGATGGTCTGCTCTGTCTGTGTCCATAGCAATCAGTCATCTGTGCACAGGGTCCTATTCCTTCTTCCCATTCAAGGACTTTTCATCTTACTCTTGTATCATTATTGTTTTCATTTCTAGTGGTTCATCCTATTGGCATACCAATGTGTTGTAACATGCCTTCTTATATTTAAAAATAAATAAATCTCTTCTCAACCTCCAATTCTTCCTTCATTTATTATTTATTTTGTTCTCTTTATAGCAAAACTCCTCAAAACAGCTGTTGCTACTGTCTCTAATTCCCCTATCCTAGTCTTTTTTGGACACATATCATTCAGGCATTAGTCTTCACAGTAATATTGAAAGTCACCAACAACTATCTTGCTAAATCTACTGGTCAGTTCTAGTCTTCAAATTAGTTGATCTCTCATTAGCATTTAGCACAGTAGGTCACTTTCTTCTTCTGGAAACATTCTTTTTGCTTTAATTTTGGAGTAGTCTGTTCTCCTGGCTATCCTCCTACTCACTGGTCACTCTTTCATGCCCTTTGCTGTCTCCTCCTCCTCTTCTTTCCCTCTAAATGTCAGAGTGTTCCAGGCTCAGTCGTCAGACTTGTTCTCTACCATCCCTCACACCTTGGGTGATCTTACCCAGGAGTAATTTTAAATACTGGCCATACTATAATGATTCCCAAATGTTTCTACAGCCTAGATCTCAGTCCTAAGCCAACTGTTTTCTTACCATGTTCACTTGGATACATGCTAGACAGTCCAAAGTAGAACTCTGAATTTCCTGCCAGACCCCCCTCTTCATGCCCTTCTTTTCTTCAGTTACCCCTTTCTTGGTCAAGGGCACCACCATTTACCCAGATGCTCGGGCTCCAAGCCTATGAGTTGTAATCCAGTTTTCTCTTCACCTTACACCACATCTAAACCATTAATAAGTTTGATTGGTCCCATTCTCAAAATACATCCTAGATTCAACCACTTCTCGACATCTTTTCTGATGCCACCTGTCTGAGCCACCCCATCTTTCTCTAAACCTGCCCCAATGGTCTCATACCTCATCTCTCTGATTCCTCGCTTGGTGTCCCTCCCCAACTCTACTTTTCTATTGTCACCCAAGTGGATATTTTAAAAATGCAAATAAAACCATGTCAAGCCTGGCTAAACACTTAAAATGAAATCCAGATTCCTTTACCATGGCTGCCTCTCATTCTTACCTTCTCTCTCTAGCCCTCCTTATTCTCATTATACCAACCTTTTTGTTTTTTCTCAACTCACTAACTTTATTCTCACTTCATAGCTTTCATATTTTTTATATCCTCTACCTAGATTGCTGCCCCAGGATCTTTTCATCATTACTTCTTTTTTTAAAAAAAATTATTGTTTAAGGTATTACAAATAGTAGTACATATGTCTCATTCTTTTTCCCATTGACCTCCCCCTGACCTCCCCTCTACCCCCCTCCCCTGCACTTGCCCTTGTCCCCCCAACCCCAGTATCTTGCGTCTGTTGGTTGTGCTTATATGCATGCATAGAGCTCAAGCACTTATTATTACCTGAAATTATAATGATGATTAATGTGTTTACTTGTTTATTGTCTGACTCTAAAGCAGTAGAAGCTAAATTTCATGGCAATACCGAGTCTGTCTTGTTCACTAGTGCCTGAAATAGGACTTGACACATGGAAGAGAATCAATAAATAATTGTTGAATGAGTGAGAAATAATAATAACTAGAGTTCACTGAGTATTTTCTATGTGCCAGATACTGTGATAAGGGTATTACATGCAATGTCTTATTTAACTCTCACAGCAAATCTATGAGAAGTTTACTATGATTTTACCCACTTTTACAAATGAGGAAACTTCAGCATAAAAAGATGAAGAAACTGGCCTGAGATACACAAGTAGCAGGGGAAGGCACTAGACCTTGAACCCAGATTGGTCTCACTCCAAAGGTTAAAGCCCCAAAGGTATCATTTTAAGATTCCCTGCTTAAACACTATGCCATGTGGCCACTATAAATGCACCTGTCATTGTCTAACAGGCTGAAGAGAGCTGCAATTGCTTAGGAGACTTTGCTGTGAGGGCACTTTCAGCCTCCAGTTCTCCTGCCAGCCCCTATAAATAGATTCACACTTCAAATGTGTGGTGTGGGGCACGGGGGAAGGAGAGGAGTACAAGTAGAATGGGACAGAGGCACCCTGCTCCTGAAAGACCAATTTCTAAACTTTTAAGTCTAGGCTTTGATGTCTGGCATGCTCTGCAAGTTCTCGGGCTGCCTTTATTCTCCGCTTCACTCTCCTCTAGGTGCCCTCCCTTGCTCCTTTTCTGGGCAGGAGACTGGGGCCACTCTTGCCCCCCCTGCACCCCCCCCCCCCCCCGCCCCAACCGTATCCTCTGGGTCTGCCATGGAGTTTATCCGCAGACAGTAAGTAGTTCCCCACCAAGGAATCAAGGAATGTTTTCCTGGATCTCTATGCTTGGGGCACTCCCAGCCCAGGCTTTGCCCTCCCTAGGGGACATGTCAGAGCTGCTAGTGAGTTAACACTGTTTGTGCTCCTCCTTTACCAGTGAGGAGCAGCAGTTGGTGGTAACTCTGGAAAGCTCCACAGTCCCCGGAGGATTCCCAACAGGACTGAACCCCAACTGCCCACAGTGCTTCATGAGATCACCTCCCAAGTAAGTTACAGTTACTGAAATTCCCAGCTTAGGGTCTGCCTTTGGGGAAACCCCACCCAGGACAGAGTCCCTCTCCTAAAATGATACCACTTGCTCAAGGGAACAATATCCAAGAGTCATGTCAGAAGAGCCAACCCCCTGCCCTTCAAGCTTGGGTTACATTACATTTCAATTAGCTACACATTCTGCAGCTTCTGTGGGCTGTGATTTCATTTAGAGCTGTCAGTCACTCTGCAATGGACACTGGCTGGGTAGGGTCAGCTCATCTTATCTGTGCGAAAACGGAGGCTCAAATTGATGAATTAAGTCGCTGACTACAAAGACTCCAAGTTGGCTGCTGCTTCCCCTTGGAGGTTTGTATAAGGACTCAAACAAACTCCTCTCAGTAACACACCCTGCAGAGAGCCTAGTGCTTAGTAGGTATTTAACTACTTAAGTTCTCTTTTCTTTTATTATTCTAATAAATGGTATTAAATTATTTTTTTCAATGGAATTTGGGTCATATTTCATAATCAAAGAAATATATGCACTTCAAGCCCTGGCCATGTGGCTCAGTTGGTTGAGCGCTATTCTGTGCACCAAAAGGTTGGGGGTTCAATCCCTGCTCAGGCATGTGTAGGAGGCAACAGACCGATGTTTCTCTGTCACATTGATGTTTCTCTCTTTCTCCTCTCCCTTCTTCTCTAAATCAATAATTTAAAAAACATATCCTTGATGGAGTATTGAAAAAAAGAAGAAAAGAAACAGATGCATTTCAAGAAGACCCTTCTTTTGGGTGAATACAGGTACATGATTCAGAAACTTCCCACTGGATTTTGTCCCTCTCTTCACAGACGAGATGAATGAATCAGCCCAAATCTTGACTCTGGACAGCTGCCCATCTCTGGAACTGGCATGCCAGCCCTTTGATCTCCACTTCTATCTCCAAGTTTCTCTTCCAGTTCCTAAAGAAGGCAGGCACCCTGCTTCTCTCCCAGGCTAAGGTTGGTGCAAAACAGCCTGCTGTGGGAGCCCAGGGTCCAGCAGAAGTATGAGCTGGCTCCCTGATCCAGAGTGGAGCCCTTTCCTCTGGAGCATGTCCTTGCTGTGGGTCTGCAGCTGGGGAAGTGGGTCCCTTTAATGTGCACACTCCAGAAATGTATCAGCTACCCGACTATGGCTTCCTCAGGGGTGGAGTGTGCGCTCTGCCCTTTCATGTGATGTTTCTCCCATGATGCCTCCCTTTGCTATTTCACCACAGCTACACCTACAGCCAGTGGCACCTGGCAGGGCATTCCGTCTCAGCTGCACAGCATTTCCTTAGACTCTAAAGAAACACACACCTGGAAATGGAGTTTCTGGAATGGTTCCTGGATGCTCTCCAGAAGCACGCTGGCAATATGTGCAAATACCTTTTTATTTTCCAACATGGGAACACATTTCCCATCTTTCTTCAGTGAGGGGCTGGGTTGGATAAATCCTCATGCGACAAGTTTCTGGGTGGAGGGTGTGTAATGGGTAGCAAGCTGAAGCAATACCTGTCAGTTTGTGTCATTTCCACCAGCTCTGAGTGGGTGATTCTTTTAATATCCCAGTGGAAATTATGGATTGGAACTCAGGGAAAAAGGGATGAAGATAAAAATGCTGGAATTATCTTCAAAGAGAAGGCATTTTAAGCAGTCTCTGTGGAAGAGAAAAGAGAGAGGGACCAAGAGACAGATGGGAGGAGGTAGGGCTTAGGTAGCTCGATCATGTAATTTGTTGCCCAAACTTTAACGATTTTGGGAGGAAAGGGACCACTATTAATTATGACATTGGGACCTCAAATGTAAACCAGGACTTTGTTGGGCACACAGGCCATATGGTCATCCTAACACCAGTGTCACCTCTATTGAAGGGGTTGGAGAAGATTGCCTTTGCCACAGCCCTGACACTTACATGACAACCGGAAGTGGTGAAGAGGTGGTCACTTGCTACAGCCTAGAATGTGGGTCCTTTTGGTAGGGTCCTGTGAGGAGGCCATTGCGATCTCCTATAAGGTCTTCCCTTGGCTGCAAAGGCTGCAGCCCTCCCCCGTGTTCCTGTCCTTCCTGGGGACAGGGGCGGTATGGTGAGGCCAGGACACAGATGTGTGTGTGCTCTCCAAGTGTCTCAGAGGGGTGAAACAGCAGCTATTGGAAATTTGATAGACTTGTCAAAAGAATACATAAATTGTTTAACCAAAGTTACTATTCTATTATAAAATTTAAGATTTTCTTCATATGACATTAAAACTAACATTTACCACATCCATAGAATTTCTCTCCCCTCCTTAGTAATTACAATACAGCGTTGTCCCTACTTGATTTCTGACCCAATCCCTTTATTCTAAACTCTCCTACTCTCTGGGACCTTGATCCATGCTTTTTAAAAATCACCTCTTGACCCTGAGTCTTCATACTGACCTATATGTAGAAGAGTGTAGATGTAATTAATACCTCTTTTTTTTTTCCTCCTTCACTCCTCTTCGGCCCTAACCTCTGCACCCCCCACTCCCCATTTTTTAGTGTTTCAGACCAGACTAAAGAGGTCTGACTTCATCCGGGTCAGTGAGACTCACAGTGGGCTCAGACCAGCCAAGCCTTTTCTGAATGTCAGGTTTCTAATAGAAACCAACTGGTTCTCCAAATAGCAGATGGATTCCAGGCCGGCTAAAATCAGTTTTTAACTGGTTTTAACCAGGTCAAATCCAACCTTCCTGGACCAAGTTGTATACAGCCAGCTCAAGGGGAATAAACCATTGCAACCTGGGACAGACCAGGTTCAGAGCAATTCATCGGACTGAGACCAGATAAGCCTGGTTCTGACTTGTTCTTACTGGGTCAGACCAACAGAGAGTCACAACCATTGAGAAGAAGAAAACTGGGTTCAGCCAGGTGATACTACTTCACATTAGAAACAAAATAGTAGAAATGACTCCTGGCAGAGCAAACAGATTCTAACTGAATTAAACCAGTTTAAAGTGGCATTTGTCAAAGTAGCTTGGTTCAAATCACCTCTAATTTCAATAATTTTGCTCTTGCAGATTAAAACCAGCTTGGCCCTTTTTAAAGCAGATCCCCTCCCCTAGAGTTTTAGGTGCCTGCCCCCTCCACCTTCCTGCCTCTGCTGCCACAGCCTTGCCTGTGCAGGAGGCTGGAAAGAAGGGAAACAAAAGCCAGAGGATCTCCCCCATCTCTCTGACTGTTAGCAGTCCCCTTTCTTGTTTCTTGGACAGAAAAAGAGGACTTCTCTGGAAGCTCTCTCTGCCCTGAGTTTGTGCCTAGGTTGGACAACTCTGAAGCAAAACAATAAAAAATGAAAAAAATGGCAAGGCCACCACTGGGCTAGTGGGACTTTGCATTCTGTCTTCCTGCCCTAATCTGCTTGCTACAATTTATGTTTCAGAGTCCTCAGAGAGCTGCTCCATCTATCAGTCCAGGATTTATAGTTGCAGTTAGTGTGTCCTTTCTTATTCCATCTTTTCTGGAATTCACATCTCATTTTGCTTTTTAAATCATTGGTCATTGGCTAAGTGGGAAATGGGATCATAGTTTATGTTTATGAAATTTATTGAAAAAAGTTTCATTTTAAATTTCATTGACCAGCAACAACCCTTTACTATGGCCTGAAAGAGCTAGGCAGTCCACATCATACCTCCACTATCAGAGACATTCCCCTCAAGACAAATTTTCAAAGCAATAAACTCACACTAAGATCGAACCACAACCTCACCTGGTCCAAATAATACCTTATGTTATTTGTTTTGTCTGCATCTTCCCCTTTCACATTAATTGAAAAAAGAGTGTTTTAAGAAGGCCATAAAAACAGTGTGATTTTGAGCTTGAGTGATTGGGAAGATGTTTACCCAGCATCCAGATATGGAGTATGGAATGGGACATGGTTTTGGTGGTGGTGAGGTGGGAGGTGATATGTTCTATCTATGACACATTGACTTGAAGAGACTGCCAACATTTCAAGGAAATTGGGCCCTGGAGTTGAGGTTAGATTTGGGTGGCATAAAGAATGACTCCCAAAGAAGTTGTTGTGGAAGTGTGAGAATTATTCTGGGAGGGTAGACTACATAGCATGGCGAGAGGAACCACAGGGACATGTTCAGAACTGTGCTTCAACTTTCCATTGCCAAGGACTTCCCACCATGATACAGGCCTCAGTTCTAGATGCTGCTCTTCCAGACCCCTCCTAGGACCATGCCCGCCCCCATTCCTTAGCATTTCTCCACCTCAGAGACTGGCGATTTCCCCAGAGCAGTCCCCCTTTCAGGACACAGATTGGCCCTTTAACTGGAGCTTTTTCAGAGGCAGAGATGGCATTTAGGTCATCCCGGCAGATCTATTAGCAGAGATTTTTCAGGATTTTCCTGATTCTGGCCCATGGTGGAGACAAACAGTCTGGAGTGAGTTGCAACCTTTGAAAGCCTGCCTGACTTGTCCAAAAAGTTGCCCCTTAATTTGAGCCTATTAATCAACACAGTTACCTCTGTGTAGTGGAATAACAAAGCTTTTCAAGCACTTTGCCACTGCCAAATGGTATTTACAAGCCATCACATTTTATTGTAATCACCACTGTACCAGTCATAGTATGCCTAGGCTTTGCTGCAATAACAAACAAACCCAAACCTCAGTGGCTTAAAACAAAAAAAGATGCTCTACCTACAACAAGAAGTGGTGGGTGCTTTGCTCATCACAGACCTCTGAGAACCAGGCCAACTGAAGCTACATCTTGGCAGTAGCTTCCATAATCACAGCACCAATGGAAATGTAACATGATGATTTATAGACTCTTAAAACATTTGCAAGCTTTTGATCTTTTTCTTTTTTCTTTTTTCTTTTTCTTTTTAAAGGAGAAGTCACCTTCCCACATTTAACTTCCCGGGGACAGAGAAATTAAATCCTCTCTTGCCCCTAAGGAGGAAATGGCGACCCTCAGTAATGACTACCCAAACCATTGCCTTAAGTTGTTATCTCCACCCTAGAGTTGAAATGCTTAGACTCTAGTAAGTCACTTTTCAAAAGTCTTTACAGCTACTAAGTTAGCAGAGCAAGGGTGCAGGCACACATCTGTTAGGCTGTAAAACTTATGTATCTTCCACAGCTCAGATGTCTCCTCTTCATGAAACCATTGTACAGAGATCAGAGATGGTTCTTATTAGCTTCAAGGGAACTTCAGATGCTGACAAGTAAAACGTTTGACTTCCAACTAAAGTTAATTTTGTGAAAATGAGTTTTGTTTCTCTCCTTGCAACAATCTGTCTGTTTCATTAAAAAGAAAGGGGGGGGGAGAGAGAGAGAGAAGAGAGAGAGAGAGAGAGAGAGGAGAAGGAAACATAAAACAAGCCAGGCAGGCCTTTGCCATTCCCCCACCCCTCACCCTTGCCCCAAACCATAATATCCAATTGCATGTCAAGATGATTTGGATTCTTTCCCACTGTGTGGTATCTTCCACTCCTAGGACAAGTGGGTATCTTAATCAGCACACTTGTTCTTGCTTATGTTTGTTCTCTGCTCGATCCCATACCCTTCATTCATCCTTCGGAATGTCCCCATGACAATGAAAGAATGACAACATAGCTAATCAGACAAAAGGGACCGACCAAGTACACAGCCCAACTTCTCTGTGACTTGGAGTTCTGAGAGGGAGGACAGAGACCATGAGAACACTGCCTACCCATTTTCCCACTTAAGACAAGTCAGCAGTGAGTGTTAGTCCCACTCTGCAGATGAGGAAACTGAAGCTCAGAGAGATTAAGTGATTGCTCAAGGTCCCATGGCTAAAGCAGATTAACACCACCTGCTACTGTTTTTCTGGATCATATCTAGTTTCCTGTCCACTCTACTCTGCACCCTTCTACCTAACTTCCTACTCCTGGGACCCTGCCCTTCAGGCTGCCATAGCAGGGAAGTAGGGGTAGCTCTGCCTTGTGGAAAGCCGCCCACCTTCACACTGCTTGCTCCCTGATGGCTACAAGAGCAGATGCAGGAGTAGATATAAAGGTGAGGCAGTCACCCCACTGCTTAGGAGGTGGTCGTCCCCCAATACTTTAGTAGAAATGCTTCTTAGGCCTCAGAACTCTTCCTGAACAGACCTGAGATGCATGGAAGAGTTCTGGAAAGAGGTGTGGGTAGGACTAGAAACTTGTGTCCATATGCCAGACTGAGCCTCTGGACAAGCCCATGAGGGAGACACAGCAGTATTTTTGTTTGTTTGTTTTTTGTTTTTTTTTAAAATCCTCACTTGAGGATATTTTTCCATTGATTTTTAGAGAGAGCAGAAAGGAGGGAAAGAGACAGAAAGAAACATCAATGTGAGAGAGACACATCGATTGGTTGCCTCCTGCACGTGCCCGGACCAGAACCGGGGATCAAACCTGCAACTGGCATGTGCCCTTGACGGGAATAGAACCTGGGACTTTTCAGTCCACAGGCCAATGCTCTATCCACTGAGCAAAACTGGCCAGGGCAGCAGTGTTTTAGTTTTAACCCCGAAGAAGGAAAAAGATAATGTGAATAGGTTAAATATGCTTTGAGTGGGGCCTGAAGTCCTCAGTTTTAAAGTGTAAGAGATTTGAATCTCAAGATGTGTTTAGTGGTTTTGATGTTTATTTCTGACAGCACAAGACCCCCCCCCCCCCCCCCCGTTTTCTCCATCCGTGGACTCACTCCCATCCCTTACCTGTGTAAGGGGAAATGCTCTCTCTCACCTCTAGAATTCCATGATTTGAAATAGGGAAAAAGAACGTGGGAAGAAGCTGGCCATGGACATGGATCCTGCAGCTTTTGGCTGGCAGCTAACTCTGGAGGAACACAGGAGCCACCCCAGGGCTGGCCCATGCAGCAGGCCTTGTCTCATCCGACCCAAGTGAGTGAGCACAGGGGCCATCTCAGTGAGTCTGAACTGCTCCGGACGTGGCTGCAGGCAGTTTTCCCTTGAAGCTCTGATGTGGCACTGCAGTTGCGTGGTCATTGTGTACATTACAGGGCATGGAAGCAGCCGTTTCAAGTACAGCTTGAGATTTTTAAAAGGAGAAGTCACATACTTCTCTGTGTATGTCATCGTTCCCCAGATGGATCCAGAAGGAACTGCATAACTTTACTGTTGCAGTTTCTGAGAGAGTCAGAGATCTGAGAGCTGGAAGGGGCTTCAACACTTGGTGCAAGCCAGTCCTCTTTCCTTCCAACAGGTATGCACATGTTCTTTTCGCTTTACAGACCAGGAGACACATTTGGGGATTTCTTTGATGGCGGGGCTAGGAGCGGTGATGCCAGCATGGTGGTTGGGGCACTCATGGACGTTTTTTCTACACTAAACTGTTTCTCATGAGTCAAGGACTCCACCATCATGTAGAGAGAAGGGAGATAGGAAACTTTAAAGGGAAAGAAAGAAATGTAGGACCCACACAATCTTGGCAGTAAAGTCTGGCAAGATTTCATGATTGGCATACAGTAGGTCCTCTATACACTGAAAATGGAGGCAAGACAAAGGTGAGTGGGCAAGCAAAAGCAATGAACTTGGAGACTGCCTTCATGGTCTGTAGTGCCCTGGTTTTATATACAAATCATATTTGGCCAGTGTTCACTAGATATGCGGTATCTCTAAGACTTCGTAAAAACTAGTTCATTCAACACTAAAGCCAGTTTATTAAAGAGGGAAAATTGCCAAAGAGGCCAAGGTGACAGCAATTTCAGGCACAGTGTAAGCTGATTAAGCCTCAAAGGGAGGCCCTGCTTCCCAACCTGAGACATCTTACCCTGGAGGCTTGCAGTGCTTGTCACGAGGGTAGAGTGGGGACTGTGAGGGACAGAAGCTTATTAGGAGAGTCTCCCAGGAAGCAGAGAAGGCAAACACAGGGTGTTCTTTTAGAACGATGGGATTCTTTTATTTTGCATTTATTGTTTTTCATTACAAAAGAATTGTGGAATGATGTTTTTGTATTACCTTTTTTCTCCTTAATAAGAAAGGGGTGGTTTCCCCCTTCTCCCTTTGGATAAACACAGATCTGATCATGTTAGCTTCCACTTAAACTCCACAGAGGCTTCCTCTTGCTCATTTGGAAATAACCCAATGCACAAAAATGGTCATAAGCATCACTGACTTTTAACCGATTTGCACAAAACAGTTTTTCCAATCATTTACAAAACGATATACTTCCGTATTAGTCCACTAATAGCCACTACCCCAAGCTGCCCTCACTACTGCCACTCTGGGATCCTTGGACCTCCCCCAAATCCAGCATCTGGCACAGCAGGGGACTCCAGAACCCTGCTTCCATCTATGGCTTGTATCTGTTCTGGTGGGACATGCCTGTGCCTTTGTGCTTGTCAAAGGATTATTAGTCATGGCTGGAAGACTCCACACAGTCAGATCACAGACCTCCTGCTCCCGGCACCTCCCTCCTTTCTCTTTCCTAGATTCTGAGCCCCGCCCACACAGCCCTTCCTTGTGCTCCTTGAGTGCATCAGGTCCCCCTCAAGGCCTTTGCACGTATGCGTCCTTCTGTCTAGAATGGTCTCTCCTGCACTATCCCCTTTGACTCTGGTTAACAATTCTCATCCTCCCTTCAATCATTCATAGTTGGCTTCATTAAAGATGAGTGAATGATCAATCATGTTTGAGAGAGGCAGGCACTTGGAAATGGACTTATTCCAAAGATGGCTATTGTCTTCACCTGGTTAATTATCACCAGAAGATAGGAAGCCTGAGCATCTGGAGGCCACCACGTCCACCTCCCAACTAGTTCAGTGTGGCTACTCCTAGAGAGGGCGGCTGCCCTGGGTGCTGCCTCTTTGCGGTGGGTGTTGTCACTTGCAAAGAGGCAAAAGAGAAATCATTTGAATATTTGGGATTCCAAAAGCTGTCTTGTACCAGGTAACATGACATTTTCTATCTTCGCTGACCGGACACAAGGCAAGAACGAATGAGAGTGAAACTCTAACGAGAATTGGAACCTGAAATGTAGTGTGAAGACTCCGACACTTCATGGGAAACCTTGGTTTTCCACCTAGAAACCATTCTGCTCCTGCCCTGGGAGTGGTGATTGCAAATTTCCATTCTCTGCTTGGTCCTGGATTACAGGTCCAGAGGGAGCCAGCTGCGGGCAGAGGCACATGGCAGTCTTTAGGTCTACATCCCACAGGCTCTGGAGTAGGAAGAGAAGGAACTGCATTAAGGAGGCAACCTGCTTCTTGAAACTCGCCCCAGAGGCTTAGAAACTGCTTAAAACAATGACAAAGTTACCAACTCTAAAGGGTTGTATTGTGCTTCCCTGATTTCCTTATTATTTGCTGGATACAAGCTCGCCTTGACTTTACAGGCTACAAAGGTTACAACTAAGAAAATGAAACAATTTTGTAAGTATTGTGACGGGTCCTAGTACCTGGCTAGAGCCTGAAATTAGGGGTTTGAATACCCGTCTGTTTCCCTTCCGCCTCCAAAACGTTAACAAAGTCGGGATAATATAAGGGTTTCCTTCCCTGCTGGGATGCAGCCCCCTGAAATGCCATTAGGATGAAAACACCAGTGTTTGTCAAGAATGCAGAGCAGGACTTTTCAAAGTGTAATTTTTGAGAGCTACGCCCCAGAAAAGTTCCTCTGGTGAAAGGCTCTGCAATCAGTGCTTTCTTTCCCCTGAGGTGCAGGTGTGTGACTCACAAGTCCCCACATGGGCCGGTGGTCCCACGCTGCTCTCCTGTGGCCTGTTCACACCCTGCTCTGAAATCCCAGGAAGTGTCTCTCAGCAGCCTCCAGCATTGGGGCACCCTCGTGGTATGCTGACTCTGTTCCAGGCAGGGCACCCTCAGGAGGACTGGCTGAACGCTGGGACTGGGGCCCTAGCAGGGGGCAGCCTTAGTGAGGTGGGTAGTGGAAGTCTTGTGTGGAGGACCAGATCATGTAGCATCTCAACTGGGACAACAGAGTGAAGGGGGCACTATTAATCACAAATTAATAATTACACCTGGAAATCGGGTGTGAGCTAGGACTGTTCCACATACACGGAGTGGCCAGATTATTATCTCTGAATGCATAATAAGCTGGCCACTCAGTGTATTTGTATCTCAAATGGGTACCAAAAGTATTCTAGACTTTGGTAGAGATCAACCACCTATTTGCCCTGAGCTTTCTATCAGCCAGTGCAAAGGGGAAAACTGATCAGGTGCACAATTTATAGTATCTTTGATATCAAATAAATGAGGTACTCAAGAGAAGTACACTGAGTGGCCAGATTATTATGCATTCAGAGATCATAATAATCTGGCCGCTCAGTGTATACAGAGCTGACACATGCAGAAAGTTATGCTTTTTGTCTGTCATTGGGCAGTAGTTACAAGGAAAAAGTTTTCAGTTCAAATGGTAAGGGGCTTTCTAATAGAGAGCCTCCAACAACAGTATGAGGTAGTGAGCACCTTGTCACTGAGATATGCAACAGGGTAACTAACAACCCAGTCGCCAAGACGTTGTGCACAGAAGACACTGACATGCCAGGGAGGCACCATGGGGTGGCCTCTGTGATCTGAGGCACCCACCCTTCTTTGTCCTCTCTATTGCTGAGGGCTAGTAGCTCCTTTCAAACTTGAGATCAAATCCTGCCAATCTGACTCATGCATACATACACATTTGGATAGAAGTAGAAACATACCAGGACTGAAAGATTAAAACCTTGTTTTTAATAATTAATACACAGGTGCCTATATGCAATGCAAATATCTTTTCATTTAAAATGTGAGCAGATTTTGCAATATAGTCTTGACTTCAAATAAAGAACATTCTGTGTTTATGTACACAAAATATGGTCAAAACAATTTGAAATGGATCAGAAGCAGCTCTGAAGAGCCAGCCTAGTTTAGATGGATCAAGTTTGGTCAATAAATAATTACACTTTGGTTATGCAAGATGTTAACATTAGGGGAAGATATAAGAGTGGGAGCTATAAGGGAATATTTTGTACTATTTTTGCAACTTGTCTGTAAATCTAAAATTAGTCTTTTTTTTTTTTTTTTTCATAAAAACTAATAAACTCACAAGCCCTGCCTTAGAGGATGAACTCTTCTCATCCTCTAAAACTCAACTCAGGAGGGACATCTCAGATTCCCTCTCCCTTCCTGTGAACTCTCAGATGCTTCTGCATATCCCAAGTATACCTACCACCTACTAGTATGATTTCCTGACTATATGACAACTTCCTCACCTTATTCTGAGCTCCTTTTGGAATGGAAAATTTTTTTCATTTCACGTTTACTTCCTAACACCAAGCCCTTTTCAGTATTCAGTACGTATCTCTTAAATGAATTGATAAATCAATCCAATTCAAACATGTTTTATAAGTTTTACTTTATTTTAAAAAATTGTGTAAAATATGCATTACATAAAATTTATAATTTTAACCATTTTTATGTGTACAATTCAGGGGTATTGAGTACATTCTGATGTTGTGTTATTTTTCTACCATGTTAAGTAGCTTAAATTGGCCAGAATTGACTAGCACTGTTAGATCCACTTAACCAGGACCTATGGGATCCGTGAGACTCAGAATGAATTTAATCCCACTCATACCAGGTGCCTGCAATCAGAATCTGTTTGATCAAGTGTGGAATTATTTCAACCCATTTGAGCCAGTGAATCAGTGAGAACTGGCTCTGCCCAGGCTCTGGGATAGTAGTCAGCGCTCAAATTTGGTTCTCTTTCATTGGCCTAAGCCCTTGGTTTGCCACTTTCTCTTTTATTCACTCCCATCACCCCCCTCCCTTGAGTTCTCTGGTCTGTTGCTCTCCTTTCTCCCCCATACATGGCACCCACCCCTGGCTTGGCCTGGCTCTGGGGCAGGCAGCTTGTCTTCTATCACAGCCTTCATTGTCTACCCTGTACCTGCACTTTCAAAACAACCCTTGCTGGTGGACTTGGGAGGCACTGATAAACCCACAGGTGACTCATATTTAGGGAGACGGCCTGTGTCTGGACAACCTCTTCCAATGTTTCAGGCCACCCCACCCCTCCTTGGGGAGGAGGGACACTTTCTCTCTGTCACTCTATTTCCTACCTCACTAGCCCTGAACACCTCTGTCTGAATGTAAAGAATGTAGTACTGCATTAGGAGTCAAGAAACATGGGCTCCAGTTAACTAGCCACCAATTAGCTGTGTAATTTTGATCATGCCCTCTTTGGGACAATTTCCAAATTAGTAAAAAGAGGGGCTTGGATCTACAGATCACAGTTCGATGGTGAGGATGAGGATGTTGTGGCAGTTATTTTCTTCCCAAAGTATTACCCCGAATAAGACAAGAAGCCATGCTCCTGTCAGGGATTTTCTCTCCCCCATGCTGTCTAGCCCCAGGTCGAATTTAGAGGACTCTTGTCTTTTTCTCTTGCATTCAGAAGGAGCCCAGTAGGGCTCCTCTTGTGTGTGAATATGCCAGCAAGTGTGATGGTGTATGCTCTTTAGACAAGGTCTTATCCCTTGCTATCCTTACAGTCACTGCCTTCTCTGCTCTGGTTTACAGGACAATTTTCTTGCTGGCTCCGGGCTTCAGCCTCAGCCCTATCCTGTTGCAGACAGAATGGTTGTTCCAAAACCTGAGGATGCCCTGTTCCTCCTGGGCTTCAGTCCTTCCATGACTCCCACAAACCTCAGGATAAGATTCACGTGGAATTCAAGACTTTCCACCATCTGGCCTTACCTTATCTCCTGGTCTCACTAGTCCTGCCCAGCCACGACCACTCTGGCCACCTTCTTGTCCTCCTTGCCTCTGTCTAGACTGTCCTCACATATACTGGATAGTACCAACCATCTGCCTCGCTCATCCTTGCAAGGGGACAGTCCCCGGTGAAATGGGGCCTGTCCTTCCCCAGGCGGCCGCCAGGGGGCGGCAGGAGCGGCTCCAGATGACAGCGGGAGGCCGCGAATGGGGGAGGGAGGCGGGACGCAGCGAGCGCGGGTCCAGGCTCTCCGGATCGCAAACTCCGAGCCAGAGCTTTCCGCGCGCGCCCGAGCCACTAGCCGCCCGCGCATCCCGACGCGGAACCGGGGCGCAGCGGGACCTGTGCTCGGTGGGCGCGGGGCGGCGGCGGGCTCGGGCTGCCCAACTCCGGGAACCACACTGGGCAAGGTGAGGGAGGCGGCCGACGGCCACTCCGGGACGTGGACCCCCAGGTGAGCAGAGCTGCCAGCGTTCTGCGCCCCCTGCGCTCCTCCCGCGCGCTCTGACGCCCTTGCTACCTCTTCTGCCCTCTCTGGACGGCGGTGCGGGCGGGCTATCGGTGGCGCCGGGGCGCAGTGTGTGTGTCCGGGACGCCCGGGGCTGCTTCCGCACAGGGTTCTGGAAGCCCGGGGCGCCTAGTCGTGCAAAGGACCTCCTTCCCTCACTTCCCTTCCTGGTGGATTAGCCCGTCCTGCCGGCGCCAGCACTCACCCCTCTGCCCTCCAACTTTGAAACTCTAGGGACAGCCCACCTTGGCCGTCCGGAGTCGGAGCCCGCGCGCTTTGGGACTGGGCAGAGCGGACCGGCGAATGCACGGCCAGCCCGCGCGCCCCCCAACTCAGCCTCGCCGCCCTCCTTCCCCGGCCTGAGAGTTGAGTTGGTCGAGTGTCGGTCGGCGAGCGTCGAGCTGCAACCAGCGGCTTTGGCCACGCCGTTTTCTAGGAAGCCTCACATCCCTGTGTGTCTCAGCTAAGCCGCGGCAACGCAGAGCCAGTGGGAGTCAGAGTGGATGGGTTTTCCCACCAACTCCTGACGCTTCCCCAAGTGCAGCCCAAGTCCCTGCAGCCTTGGTGCGCTCTTAGAATTAGCTTTTCCAGAGCTACACACCCTGGGGCTTTAGGGGCCTTGGGAGTTAATTTTTTTTCCTTGAAATAACATTAGCCCTAACTTGGGAAGGGTTTTCAGGGCGATCTCAGGCCCACTTAGCATTTGGAATGTGTGGGTCTGGTGTTTCCTAAGCAGTCCACACCCACACCCACCCCCACCCCCACCCCCCAGCTCCCACTACTGCCTATTAATTGTGCATACTTGGGTCTCTTCCTGTCTTCTTTGTGACCCCACCGCGCCGCGCTTTCCCCTTTTTAGGCAGTGTGTCTGAAATCGTGGACCTGGGTAGCTGAGTGGTCATGAGATGCCTGTTGGAGTTTGGAGTAAGAGAAATAGAGACCCAAGAGAGGTCTACAGAATTATCTTTCCAGCAGTCCCCTCGGCTAATCCAGGCACAGAATAGTGTAAAGATTTTCAAAATTGCACGACTCTTAAAACTTGCATAACCTCTACATGTCTTCTACTTCACTGATAAAGGTGAGGAAGTGGTTGGGATAACAGGATCTTACTGGGTCTCAATATACAGAGAAGCAAACATTTTAAGAACGTGATTTAAATACATTACTCCTCAATTCCTATAGATTTTTGTTGGCACCATAGTTGAATTTCTTTAGAAAACAAAATCTTCGCCCTGGAATTAATGCGAGGAAACAGACGGGAGTCCTGGGACTTTCCTATAAATCTTTGCAGGGCTGGAACAGGGGTTTCCCACAGGTTGGGCACAGGAAGGGAGAGTGGGTGATCAGAATACTGGAGTACTCACGGAATGAGCAGTGCATCCCATGGACTTTCTGGGGGAGGGCTGGTGGGCTTGTCTGTGCCCAGCATTGAACAGGGTACCAGGTGGGTTGTATCTTTATCTCAGTTTCCCCTACCATGAAAAAATGTTTCTAAATGGCTGTTAGGAAAAAAATAAATACAATATAAGCCAGAGTTGGGGAGTAAGATCAGGGTTAGAAATTGTGATTTGGAAGTGTTGTGGGTTTTGTTTTTTGTTTTGCCGAGAAATGCTTGTAATTGCAATTCGTTATCCTATAGAGAGGCCAGGTATCACCCCCTTACTTCTCGATCCCTCACATTTTTCTCCCACTTGTCTCCCAGTTGTCCAGGAGTCTCAATATTTGAGTGGTCCAGACTACCTCCACCCTATCCCCCACATTTATAGCTCATTCATTACCAAGTCCTTTCTACATTCTTTTGTGATATCTCAGAAAATTATTTTTCTGTCGTCTCCATTCCCTCTGCCCCCACTTATGTCCAAATTACAGTGATAATCTCCTCTGTTGACTCCTGGCCATGAGTCTCTTTTTTCATTTTAATCCATCTTCTTTTATGTTGACAGATTAATATTCCTAAAATTCTGATTTCACCACATCATTTCTCTCAAGAAATCAAAATCGGCCCTCCACCCCAACCCCCATATTCATTTCTGTTTAATTTGTCTCCAGGAGATATTTCTGAGTGTCTGCTGTGCCAGGGACTGTTACTATGTGCTGGAGCTTCAGGAAGAACAAGACAATATCCTTGCCCTCTGTTGACAGGCTAGCAGATGATTAATGGCCACCTGGGAGAGAAAGATACATAAAGAAATAACCACAAAACAATGCAGAATATTGGGGGTGTGCAAACGAGGCACAAATGAGGGAGACTGTACGGGAAAAGCTAGGAAAATTACAGCTGGGTTTTGAAGCCTGAGGAGGACTCCAAGGAGATGGAAAAGGCTGGAAGGAGGAGGGATGCTGGTTAGGGGGGAGAGCTTGAGCAAAGCCCTGGAGATATGAAAGTACTTTTATGGACAGCTTGAGCCAAGGTCATTCTTTATCCGGGTATTTAAAACTGGCTTAATTTCCAGTCTGCTTTATTGATCCAAGAGCACCCCAATTCTTTCTTGCCTGAAACCCTTCACTCCTCTTACCCATTCTCTTTATTGTGGCTCAGAAATTCAGATGTCCCCTCTATTAACCCAGACCTTGCCAGGAAGTGTATCCCAGCCTTCTTGCACCCCCCTGCCCCCTCCTCCCTGAATCCCCTCTGTATTCTCCTGCATTATTTGCACTGACTCTGTATTCAGCCTGGACATGTCCTAGTGGGCAAGCCCCATCCAAGCAGTACCTTGGTCTCTCCTTGGGCCTCTCCAAGGGGGATATCACATTACCAGCACAGCAAACTCGACACTGTGACTTGACTGAGTTTGACCTGCCATCTCACTTCTCCCATCTTTCTCCTCTTTTCTCCACACTTCCTCCCTTTTATCTCTCTCTCTCTCTCTCTCTCTCTGTGTGTGTGTGTGCATACACAGAATTGTGATATTTATGTATGTATGGATATAAAGGTTACATGTGTATATATTGGCTATCTTCTCTGTGAAAATAATGGATTAGAAATGTTTTGTTAAGAGCTAACGTATGTCACAGGCTGACACTGGGTATGGGGGGCTTCCGTGGGAGGCTCTGTTTTAGCCTTTTCTGACTCTTGCTCCCTTTCAGGCCCCCCCTCATCTCCTGGGCCTGTTTTGCTCTCTCTTCTTCCCCCAACTCATCAAAGTGGTCTTCTCTGGTTTCTGGAGCCTCATTGACCTGATGAACTCATTCAAGTTATGTTCAATGAGCAGGGGTGTGTGCTGTGCTTGGTGCTTTAATCTTTCCAGCAACCTATGTCGGAGACATTAGCATTCATATTTTATAAGGATACTAGAGGCCCGGTGCACGAAATTCATGCACGGGGGGGGGGGGGGAGGTGTCCCTCAGCCCAGCCTGCACCTTCTCCAATCTGGGACCCCTCAAGGGATGTCTGACTGCCCGTTTAGGTGGGATCGGGCCTAAACGGGCAGTCGGACATCCCTCTCACAATCTAGGAATGCTGGCTCCCAACTGCTCGCCTGCTTGCCTTCCCGATTGCCCCTAACCACTTCTGCCTGCCAGCCTGATCACCCCCTAACCACTCCCCTGCCAGCCTGATGGGTGCCTTACTGCTACCCTGCCAGCCTGTTTGCCCCTATCTGCCTTCCCCTGCAGGCTTGGTCACCCCTAACTGCCCTTTCCTGTAGGCCTGGTTCCCCCCAACTGCTCTCCCCTGCAGGCCTGGGTCCCCCCTAACTGCCCTTCCCTGCAGAACCAATCACCCCCAACTTCCCTCCTCTGCCGGCCAAGTCACCCCTAACTGCCCTCCCCAGCAGGCTTGATTGCCCCCCAACTGCCCTCCTTTGCAGGCCTGGTTCCTCCCAACTGCCCTCCCCTGCTGGCCTGATCGCCCACAACTGCCCTCCCTTGCAGGCCTGGTCCCTCCCAACTGCCCACCCCTGCTGGCCATCTTGTGGGGCCATCTTGTGTCCACATGGGGGCCAGGATCTTTGACCACAAGGGGGCAGCCATCTTGTGTGTTGGAGTGATGGTCAATCTGCATCTTACTCTTTTATTAGATAGGATAGAGGCCTGGTGCATGGGTGGGGGCCAGCTGGTTTGCCCTGAAGGGTATCCTGGATCAGGGTGGGGGTTCCCTTGGGGTGTGGGGTGGCCTGGGTGAGGGGTGTGTGGTGATTTGCAGGCTGGCCACGCCCCCTGGTGACCCAAGCAGAGGCCCTGGTATTTGGGATTTATTGATCTTCTACAATTGAAACTCTGTACTCTGGAGCAGAGCCAAGCCTTCTTTACGCTCCGTGATGGCAGCCATTTCTGTTGGGATTTATGTATCTTCTATAATTGAAACTTTGTAGCCTTAAGCGGAGGCCAAAGTAGGCCAGGGCTGCAGAAGCTTGGCTTTTTCCATCGCTGCGGGCAACCCTAGCCTCCTGCCCCTCCAGCTCTGTGGCTGCCACCATTTCTGTTGGGCTTTTTTTATCTTCTATAAAAACTTTGTAGCATTGAGTGGAGGCCTGGCCTGGCAAGGGCAGGCAGAAAGCTTGGCTTCCTCCATTGCCAGGGAAACCCAAGCCTCCCTCCTGCTCTCTGTGGCTGCAGCCATCTTGGTTGGGTTTATTTGCATATTCCCTCCTGATTGGCTGGTGGGCGTGGCTGGTGGGCGTGGCTTGTGGTGTAGTGGAGGTATGGTCAATTTGCATATTACTCTTTTATTAGATAGGATGAATGCAAATGTCCGGTTACTTGCCTGACGTCAACAACTCAGGTTTTGAACCTAAATCTTAGAACCCAGGTCTCTAAGTCTGGTGCTCTTTTCAGTATATGATTCTTTCCTGAAAGCGCTGTCTTCAGAACATCTGGGTCAGAGTTAGGATCAGGTGGGGCGGGGTGGGGGGTTAGGGCTGGAGGAGGAGGGGACAGGGGGACAAAAACAAAACAGATTCCAGGGTGGAGGCAGGGCCTAGGAGTTGGTATTTGTGTGTGTGTGTGTGTATATATATATATATATATATATATATATATATTTTTTTTTTTTTTTTTTAATTGAGTTTTTACAGAGAGGAAGGAAGAGGGATAGAGAGCTAGAAACATCGATGAGAAAGAAACATTGATCAGCTGCCTCCTGTACACCCCCTACTGGGGATGTGCCCGCAACCAAGGTACATGCCCTTGACCGGAATCGAACCCGGGACCCTTCAGTCCGTAGGCCGATGCTCTATCCACTGAGCCAAACTGGTTTCAGCAGGAGTTGGTATTTTTAAGACTGTCTCAGGTGGTTCTTCTGCAGGTTCAGATTGAGGACCACTGCCCTGGGCTGCCTTTACAATGAGGGGCTAGTGTCAGTGGTCAGGTCATAAGCCACTTTTCCCCAGGTAGCATTTCCTTTTTAACAGGGGCCTTTGATAAAGGGAGTGAGCAAAAGGCACATCGTGGCCCGGGCCAGGTGGAGAGCCTCTTTTGGTGAAGGGGGTCTACAGTGCAGCCCTGAAAGCATACTCCCCACACCCCGATGGGAGCAGGCGTGGAAGTCCTGCCTCCATCAGGCTCACTGTGAATTTATTCCTGGGCTTGAGCAATTGCTGAGAGAGAAGGATCAGGGTGGGTTTTTTGGGAGCCCCAACTTTCCTGGGGTGAGAAATGGGCTAGAACTCCCCAAATAGGGCCTACTGCACCTTGCCAGCCATGCCCTACAGATATGATGAGTGGCACTAGGATGGGGTCTGGTGATTAACAGGTATCCTTCATTCTAGAGGCCTTTATTTTGCCCCTCTCCAGTCACCAGCCTTGGTTTCCCCAACTGTAACAAAGGAATGGACAAAGCCTGGAGGGTGTGTCGGGACCAGTGCACAGCATGCAGAGAATTAGGCAAATGCCCGACAGATGGTAGGTGCTCAGTGTCTGTTCTCATCCCATTTCTCTTATCTACTCTGTACCTGGTCAGTGCTTGGTAGGATCTTGGTGCTCAATATTTGTGCTATAGAAAAATATATAATCTTAGGCCCCCTCAGGTCCAGGGTTTTTGTGTCTAATGGACTGACTGTTGCAACCTTATATGGAAACCCAGCTAATGAACAGCCCTAGCTGGGCAGTAATAATAACAAAGAATTCTCCATTCAAGATCCTCTCCTATCTCCAGTTTTTCTTCAGATTCCTCCAAGAATTTAAGAAGCAAGTAGGCAGCAGTTTTCTTTATTGATGGTTAGTTGTCTTGGGACAGTGGTCTCTTTCTACCTATGTCTTCTTTTTACCCATTGTTTCAACTAACTGCACAATGCATAGTGCCCTCTTTGATGTGCCATGCTGAATCTGATTGCTTAGTGGTACCTGGTAGTGTTGCCCCTTAACCCCTCTCCTCTTGGACATGGTCCAGATGATAGAGGGCCAGGCTTGCACTGTGGTATCTTGTTCCAAAAGGGTGGCACTGGGAGGGCCAGGACCTGGGCTGGGCAGGGGCTCTGCCTGCCCCACCCTCCCAGGCAGCTGGCTGCCTGCCTGAGGGCTGACCAGCATCGAGGACCCAAGTAATGAGTGATTAATGGGTGCCCCATCTAATCTCCTGCCAGGGGAAATGAAGGGCCAGCCATGGCTGGGCTCGTCTTGACCTGTTCCAGGTGGGCTTGGAATGCACCCAGCTCAGGATGGGGATTAAGGTTTGAAAGACAAGGAGGAAATGAGATGGTTAACCCTTTAGACCATGGCCCTTGGAGTCCCAGCAGGGAAATGGCTAGGGGATTATCTGCAGGCTTCCGATGGGGGGGTGGGGAGCCTGGCCTTTGAGTTACTACAAGGATGCAGCCACGTGACAGCTGGGCTGGGGTGGGTGACAAACCTGTCTTGAACTTAACCATTTTTCTTGGAAGCTCAGTCAAGAGCGATGAATTTCTTATGAAAATGGGTACATAGACTGCTGAGAGGCTGTTCTACCTGCTTTGATCATATCAGCAAGTTATAAATATGTAGTTGCCAAACAAACTTTTCCTGAAATGCAGAGCCTCTGACCCCCTGTCATTTCCAGGAAGATGAAAGAGGGAGTCTGGCACTCTTTCCTGTCAGCAGCAGCCCTGTGATTCCGAGGCCACAGCCTGACTGCAGGCCTCGGCTCCACCTGTGCTGTGTGTCACGGAACAATCTCCTTAACCTCTTGTGCTGCAGTTTTCTGGCCTGTGAAATGGGTGCGATTCATGACAATGTAAAATGCTTAAAGCGGTCTCTGTGTGTGGAGGTGGCAGGTGAATGTGAGCTGTCATTTTTCTCACTTATCCACCTAAGATCTGAGACCAGATCTTTGGGAAGAATCGAAGCAGCTTCTCCTCCCCGCTCTAAGACTTGTTTAGGGTGAATTGGCAAATACTCTTTGATTGATCTTGCTTGTTTGACCCTGACCCTCACATGCCTGGAATTCTGGTCCCTTTCTCACCTCCCTTGGCTGCTGGCTTCCTGGCCTCCAGCTGCCCTTTTATTACTGCCTGCCCCTTGCCCTGGCCTCCATGCCTGGGGGCCAGACCTGGTGGACTGACGCCTGCCTGGGCCTCTGTGGCACGGCCACCTCCACATCAGCTCTGCCTGGTGCCAGTCTTGCTGTGCCCTGACAGCCCGAGGGAAGCGGCTGAGGGCAGAGAGGGCAGCTGCCTTAGAGCCAAACTGGGAGTGTGGAGACAGCCCTTCATACCATACAGCTCATAACAACATTTTAGGTGGGGGTTAGGTTTGTTGTTTAAAAAGAAAATAAAGTCTTTAGTTTAGTTTTGTAGTATTATAAAGATACTTCTGACCTGTGCTTCACTTTTAACTGTGTAAACTTTTTAAAAAACAAAATGTATTATTTGAGAAAGTGAATTTTTAAAAAGTTTTAAAAAATTGGATGTGAATTGAAGCCCTATTTCCTTTTCTGGGTTCTCTGAGTCCCCTTTGCCTCATCCGTGCAGAAGCTAATAATAGTAACACTATCAGAGGTTGAGAGGAGGTCAGACTGACAGGGAGGCCCTCTGAGATGCCTGAGGGAGTTTATTGCTGCTCTCAGGTGAGCCTGTTTTGAAGACTCTTTGTAGGGTGTGCTGGGACATTCAGCCTCTAGCTCCATTTAGTGTCTTTTCCAGAACAGACAGGAACCCAGGTCCGGCTTGACTTCAGTGATGTTTTAGGCGAGACCCAGGATTTCATTCTGCTTGAAGTTCAAAGGGAGAACTGACCTAGTGAAAGAAGCCAGTCACAAAAGGGCACATACTGCATGATCTCTAACAGGAGTCTCTCTGTTAACATGAAGTTGGCCGGCTCAGGGAGAGGGAGCTGCATGTTACAGAGTTCCGTGTCAGGTCCTGCATTAACTTATTTAATCCTCTCAGCAATCCCTGTGAATTAGACATTATTATTCCTATTGTACAGCCTAGAAACCCGAGGTTCAGGGAGGTTAAGGACACTCACACAGGAAGTAGATGTCAGAGTTTGGTTTGAATTCCAATTCATCTGACTCCAAAACATGTGCTATGTGGGAACTAATGAGCCGGTTGGTGCCCCAGTCTAATTGTAATCCACTAGGAAGTCCAATTGTAGCTCACCATTTTAAAGTGTATAATTTAGTGGTTTTTAGTTTATTCACAAAGTTGTGCAACCATCAACATCATCTAATTCCAGAATATTTTCATCACCTCAAACAGAAACTCGGAACCCATTACAGTCATCCCCTACTCCTCCCTCATCCAGTCCCTGGAAACCACTAATCTACTTTCTGTCTCTAAGGATTCTGGGCATTTCATGTAAATGGAGTCATACAATATGTGGTCTTTGGTGACTGGCCACATATTTTCTTCTTTCACTAAGAAAGTAACTCTCAAGGTTTGTCCATGGTGAAGCAACTCCATTCCTTTTGATTATTGTGTCACAACTTCCCACTTTTAAATTAAAAAGTAAGGCTGACTATTTTGCTTAGAGAAGGGGTGGAGTTACAGGCTCAAAACAGATGCAGCTCAGGGGGTGCCCAATGAGTAGAGTGGGCAGATGTGAAAGAACTGAAAATGGGGGCAGGTGCAGTGAGTGCCCTGCCCGCGTGTGCAGGTGGGGTCCATGGGGCTGGCTGGGTTCCCAGGTCTGGAGTAGCAGGGAGGACCGGCCTCTTCCCTTTGGACACCCGGTTGGGCTGCCCTTGGCTCCTGCCATTTGGTAAAGCTATGGGGGTTCATCCTGGCGAGGTGGTTTTGTGCATTTTTAAATACTTCTGTTAATGCATCATACTGTTTCTGGGAAAAGAGTGAAAATACTCTTAAGGTATTTGATAGAAAGACTGTATACTTTATAATTCCACAACTGTGTTATTTTTTACTGTACATGTAACTTTACCGAACCATCTCCATCCTTTCTCCATCCCTCCCTTTTCCTTTCCCCCTTCCTCCTCCTCTTCTTCCTTCTTCTGCCCTTCCTTCCCACCTCACATGAATGCATAGCACACTAACAGCTGATATCCTTCTGTCTTCTCCTTGATACCTGCCTGTATTTTAATTTGAGCATGTGCACATTTGTCTTTTTCCACGCAGTATGATTTTGTGTAAACATTTCCCACTCTTGACCAAGTCAGTTTTCCCATTTTTAAGCATAATGACGATTTCCATAATTTTTTTCCATCATGGGTTCCCTACTCACTGTTAGCAATCCAGTTATTTCTAGTTTTTCCCAGATCAAAAAATTAGTGCTACTAAAATGAATGTTCAATTTGCTGTAGTTTATTTTTTTTTCTTTTTCTGATCTCACATTCTGTTTTGAAAACTCAGTTCTTGGCCACGTAATTGCCAGGTCAAAAGCAGGAGTCTCTCTGTTAACATTAATGCTGCCCAGGAACTCAGCAGGAAGATGCACTGGGAGCCCAGGTGAGCATACCCAGAAGCAGAATGGGTGCTTGTTTTTGGCTTCCCCTTTCTTTTCCTCGGTAGGTACTGTTCTTCCCTCAGGCTCACACTGAGGAGCTCAGCGCCTCTCCTAGCAAGAGATGTAAGAGGTGCTGTGAGGTGGGGCCTTTCTTAGTTCCAAACAAGGAAATTATGTCAGTGTACATGCAGTGTTCACACGGACATGGGATCATGCAGTACATGCCCCTTTGTGACTGGCTTCTTTCACTAAGTCTTGGCAACTTCTGAGATTGTGCTTATATGCTCTGTATGGGCATCACTATGCATTTATTCTCTTTTGCATCCAATACTTCTGAGCCTCTACTAGGCATCAGGTACCCTGCTTTGTGAATTCCAGTCCTGACTCCAGGCTTGAACAGCTACTGCCTTGAGCTTGTTTCCTCGATTGTGTGATGAATTTAGGGAAGGAGTTAGAGAAGACAGCATATGTATAGTGTCTTTCCTACAATGAAACAAAGCACCTACTATGTACCTTAATGAGCACTACAAGGTCCATCCAGCTTAAAAATAAGGAAGATGGTGTTTCTGCCTGGAGGGACCTGCAGCCTTAGAGGGGCAGGCAGAGAGGATGATCAGTGTGATTAACATTATGTCATCAGACTGAGATTGGTGGGAATTCAGAGAGACTTGAGCTATCCCCCCAACCTTTTTTTTTTTTTTTTTTGATTCTCACCCGAGGATGTTTTTCTATTGATTTTTTTTTTTTTTTTTTTTTAGCGTGGGAAAGACAGAGAGAAGTATTGATGTGAGAGAGACACATTGATTAGTTGCCTCCTGCACACAACCTGATCGGAACCGGGGCTGGGAAGGAGCCCGTAACTGACGTATGTGCCCTTGACCGGAATCGAATCCGGGCTAACGCTCTATCCACTGAGCCAAACTGGCTAGGGCCATCCCTCACCCTTAACAGAGGGAAACAATCTGGGTGTCAAGGGGAGAAAGGAAGTAGAAGGCTGTTATGTTTTAAGGGAGGGCTGCATTCTTGAAGACCTCACAGGATTCAGATCTCTCATTATTCAGATTCCAGACTACTCCCCACCCCCTGTAGAATAAATGTAAAGAGGGAGCACTTGTGCTTTATACATTCTCAGAATGTGTCAGAGTTTTGCCTTAATGTTTCTTTTCACATTGTGGGTGATAGCTCTAACATTGCACAGTGGGTTTGCTCATAAATTGCCTGCTTGGTATCTCAGGACGGTTGCTTGGTATCTCAGGACGGTTACTTGGCTTCCTCAGTAGCCAAGCTGATTGTTGTTGCTGCTGGGCTAGGCTATCACCATTCATCTCAGTGAGCTTTAGTCTGGTATCATCATTCAACAGACTGTCTAGATCAGGAGTTGGCAGGCTTGTTTTGTAAAGGGCCAGAGAGTTAGTATTTTGGCTTTTGTGCTGTATGGGCTTTGTTGCAACTAATCAACTCTGTCTTTTGAGCACAAAAACAGCTATAGACAGTACATAAGTGATGGGCTGCACTGTATTCTAGCAAAATTTTATTTATGGACACTGCAATTTGAATTTAATATAATTTTTTGCATCATAAAATAGTTTTCGTCTTTCGATATTTGTTCAACCATTTGAAAATGTAACAAAAACAGGCAGTGGGGTAGGTTTGGCCCATTGGCCATGATTTGTTGATCCCGGATCTAGATGACTATAATATTTGAAAATTGTTTTAAATTGTAAAAAAACTGAACATTAAAATACCCCAATAGTAAAAAAAATCACTCATAGAAGTGATTTCCAGAGCTAATAAAAATATAACTTAATTCACAAGTTCTAGCAAAAGATTATGGGTATTTCTCAGCCTGTATGATAACCAACATAGGCAATTACCTCAACACAATTTATAATTCTTTAAGCGTTATTCTAATTAATTTAACAATTTAAATCATATTGTTTAGAAATTTAGGCATCAAATGACTTTATTAAATTGCACAATTTCAATTATATACCATAAAACTGTTTATTATTTCATACTATCCTGGAGTCTAACAACTCTGCGTGACTCTCAGTAGACTGATGGCCTATGGTAGGAGTTTGGAACTTGATTCTGGCTGCCTGGAATTTTTATTGTAAAAGCCAGGGGAGGGCATGGAAGGAACACCAAGGCTTGTGTCTGGTACCGGTAAATGTTTGTTCTTTTACTCCCCACCCCAAAATTCTTTATATTTGGTGGGCTCCAAAACAAGCTATGCCTCTTTGAAATCGACACTTTGGTTCTTTCCACATGCCCGAAAGTCAGTAACCTTTTAAAATGGAAACAAAGCAAAGGTTGTTTCCTCTCCTGGGTCACTAGCTTTCCCTTGCGAAAAATAAGCAGTCTTGTGCGGAGACCAACAGCCAGGGCCGGCCAGACAAGAGGCCAGGTCTGCACCTCCAGCCATGTGCAGACCCAGTTCTCCAGCGAGGAGGGGGAAAGCTTGCCTGCAGACTGCCCTGAGTTCTGCATTTCCTGGGTGGATCTTTGTGTCAGGAATTCCAATGGCAGGAAAGCCAAGATTCTCTCCAGATGGAAGACCACCAGTCCCGAAGGTGAATGTGAGGCTGTAGTTCTTGGCTCACAAGTGTGCTTTTGCTGTGTGTGTTGGATGGAAGGTCTGTCTTGAGTATATGTGTGTTTGTGTTGTTTAGGGGATGATGGTGCATAACCTTGTGTGCTTTCTGGCCTTGGGGTCTGGCAGGATGTGAAGGGAGGCAGCCATTATCCTTTGGCCAGTTAGATTTTTCATTATCATATTGGGTTGGGGGCTGGCTTCTCCTGTGCCTTAGGAGCTCTTTGGTTCATGGACAAGTGGTCCTGGAGCCAAGGGCATGGGCGTTGAGTTCTGACTTTGCCACTAACTTGCCACTTGACCTCCAGCAACCTATTCTTCATCTCTGGAGTCATAATTCTTCATTCCTAAATGAATGGTGATAGCCTAGCCCAGTGGTCGGCAAACTCATTAGTCAACAGAGCCAAATATCAACAGTACAATGATTGAAATTTCTTTTGAGAGCCAAATTTTTTAAACTTAAACTTCTTCTAATGCCACTTCTTCAAAATAGACTCGCCCAGGCCGTGGTATTTTGTGGAAGAGCCACACTCAAGGCGCCAAAGAGCCGCATGTGGCTTGAGAGCCACAGTTTGCGGACCATGGGCCTAGCCCATTTCTGAGAGCCTGTTTGTTAGATATGTGGGGAGCCTGGATATTCACTCCCACAGCAGCACTGAGACATCCCTCCTCTCCCCACTGGTGGTCAGAGGATGCCTATGGAGAGTCAGGACTCTTAACACCTCCCAGCAAGGCTGTGTATCCCCTTCTGGGCCCCCTCTTTACAACCCCACCCACACCAGTGGTGCCATTGGCACAGTAACGAGGCACTCTTATCCCTCTCAGCCAGGGAATGGAGACCACTTTGATAGCTGGAACTCCCACCCCTGCTCAACAGTAGTGATGAATTTCCCCTTACCCCTTCAGTGCCAGTGGAGGCCAAGTGGGGAATCTGGACTTCTATCCCTACCTGGTCATAATGAGGTGGGGCCCACCTCCCCCTGCTGGAGCATTGTCAGGTTTAAGGCAGACCCAGAGCCTCATAACATTAGACCTAAAATATTCAGGTTTTAATTGAAAATCACACATCATACTAAGAACCAGGAAGATCTCAACCTGAATGAAAAGAGACTATCAGCTGATGCCAACACTGAGAAGACAGAGATGTGAGAACTATCTGACAAAAATTTTGGAGCAGCATCATAACAATGCTTCAATGAGCTATGGTATATTCATGCTTAAAAAAATTAGAAAAAGATAAAGTCTTGACAAAGAAATAGAAGATATAAAGAAGAACCAAATGAAAAATTTAGAACTGAATAAAAGAGTAACTGAAATAAAATCTCACTGGATGGTCTAAACAGGAGAATGGAAATGACAAAGGAAAGAATCAGTGATTTTTAACTTATATATAACAATAAAAACTACCCAATCTGAACAACAGAGAGGAAATAGACTGGGGAAAGAAAAAAGAACAGGTCCTCAGGGACCCATAGCGTTGTAACAAAATGTAATGTGTATTTGAAATCCTAAGGGAGAAAAGGAGAGTGGGACTGAAAAAAAAAGCACTCAATGAAATAATTGTTGAAAAATTCCCAAAGTTAGGATATTACACAAACCTACAGATTCAAGAAGCATAATGAATTCCAAAGAGGATGAATCCACGGAAATCCATACCAAGATACATCATAGTCAAACTTCAGAAATAGTTCTGAAAAAAAAAGACTAAAGTAGAAGGAATCAGTCTACCCAGTTTTAAGACTTACAGAGCTATAGTAATCAAAACTTTATGGTATTGGCAGAGGAATCGGCACCTAGATTAGTGAAACAGAGTAGAGAAGCCAGAAATATGCCCCTCTGATTTTTGACAGAGGTGGATAGGCAAATTAAAAAAACACTAACTGTAATTATGTGAATGATGGTTTGGATGAGGCTGGTAGAAATGGAGGGAGAGAAAAGAGTTTTCTGAGAGATACTGCAAACGAAGAGTTGAGTGTTGGCAAGAGACTGGACCTAGGGCACGGGGGAGGGGCAATCACAGAAGCCCAGGTAAGCGTTGAGCTTTAGTCAATGGAAGGATGGTGATGCCACCTCCAAAGTAGGAGACCGCAACAAGTGGAGGGCTTGGTGTGGAGCTGGTAACTCGTCCTTTTATTATTCATCTTGGATGGGTCATTAGCAGGAGGAAACTAGAAATACAAAAAAGCAGTTTGAATGAGAGGATAGGTCTTGAGATGTTGGTTTCTGAGACCTCGGCATGAAGTAATAATCAAAGAGAGGTTTGATTATTGTTGACATTTTTCTAGTCCTGAGTTAGGTCACAGGGATACCAACCAGGCAGACAGAAGAGATAGGAAGAGAACCAATTTGCATGGTCATTGACAATGGAGTTCAAGAAAAAGGGTATGGTAACAGTTTATTCTTGCTGAACCCGATTGCTTTTTATTGTTCCCCTTGACTTCTGGGTGACCTTTGACCCCAATGACTTGCCTCTCTTGATTTCCTTGAAAATATTTCCTAATTCATGAGATGGCTGTCTGTTTCACATTATTATAATCTTTTAATTACCCCACCTCATTTCAACTTTACCTAATACCAGCCCATCACAGAATTGAGTCAAGGAAGTAAGACCAATTTGCTAGGTTTCTGCTTTCTTCTGTAAGGATATATGGAGCCTTTTGCCATATACTGCACAGCAGTGACTGCTACAGATCATTGACTAGATTTCTGTCACTTAAAAAAATAATGACATAACTCACATGTCAATGCAGAATGGAGCATGAAAAGGCAATCCTTTCCTGTTGTTCAGAAGCACCAAGGGCAGAGTGTGTGGCTGGCTGATTTATGGTGGCTATGGCACACTGAGCCGGTATGCATTCTGGACTGGCAAATGCCTGGGGACACTGAGAAAATACCCTGGACTCCAGGCCAAAGCCAACCAGGAGTGAACAGGCCAAGCACAACCTCACGCATGGCATCTCTCCCAGGGCCCAAGCTGGGGCCCAAGCTGCACCCTCCTGGGGTTGTATATTTGATGCAGTGTGTCAGGAGACCTGCGGGACATTCATCGTTGTGCTGTGACACCATGGCTCCAATGATCAGGTGGGCTTGGATTCAGATCATATGGCTTCTACTTACTAACTCTAATATTCAGGCATATTGCCTCACTGCTTGCAACCTCAGTTTCCTTTTCTGTAAAATGGGGAAGTCAATAGCATCTACCTCATATTGTCTTGAGAATCAATTAAAATAATGTTTGAAAAGTGTTTGGCATCGCCTGTCACACATGAATCAATTTTTAAAATCTCTAATCCTAACTTTGCCTTTAATCAGTTGCAAAACCTCGCATCATTCATTTTATTTCATTGAGTATCATTTATTCACCTGTAAATTATGAATACAAAATAATGAAATTAGAGAGTTGGGTGAGAATCTCCCAGTTTTTGTGTACTTTGCAATTCTGTGATGTTAATCTGAAAAGTCACAAAGAAAATAATTGATATATTCAAAGACATAAAATAAAAACTTATTTACATAAAAATTATAAACAAAATTAAAAGGCAAAAATTAAACTGAAAAAAAGTCTCAGACAAAAGAATGGTTAATATCCTTAATATTAGGAACTGCTCTTAAAAAATCAATTCATAACTTTATGAACACTACAGAAACATTGGTAAAGAAGTTGTAAGAAGAGACAGTACATTTGGCTAATAAAAAGGAAAATTTGTGCCACTTTACTACTAATAAAAAGAGTACATTGACTCTCGCCTCCCCCCCGCCCCATTACAACAATACATTGAATGCCCACCCTGTACCAGGAGCTGTTCACCAAAGTTTTCCTCCTGGGAATATAGGCAAAGCACATTTTTCACATTTTCTTGCAGTTAGGTATGTCTATCTGACTAAGCTGGATAATGGAACACAAGTGGTAGCAATGAAGCTGCTAGTTCAATCTGCCATGATTTCTCTTTTCTCTTGTTTGTTCATTGATGGGAAAAAACCAGCCAAGGTTTCTGAGGCCCAAGACAATGTTGGAGCTACTAGATGAAAAGAGACTCGGTCCCTGGATGCCTGCATGACTGTGTGGAGCAGAATGGCCCTACCAATGCACATTAGACAGTCGACTAAACAAAAAACTTTTTGTTGTGTTAAGCCATTGAAATTCTGGGATGGTTTGTTGCAGCAGTTAGCCTACCCTAAGTATCAAATTAGGAAGGATTTTATAATGCTAACATTATTGGCTAATGTGTCTATTTCATCCAGTACATGTGGGATTTTAGGTGGATTCGCTCTTTGAAAAAACCCATATGTATGAAGGACCTTAAATAGTCATACCTTTTGACTTACTGATTTTATTTTTAGGACTATATCCTAAGGAACTAAGTGGAGAAACACATAAAGAATTTTATACAAAGATGTTCATCACAGATTCCAACAATAAGGGAGTTTATTAGGTATATTATCTGGTTTCCATAGGACGAACTGTTATTAAAAATGTTTCTGAATATTACTAATAAGATGTTGATGTTTTAAAGTGTAAACAGAATGCAAAACTGTATATGTGATTTTGTTTATGTAGACATATATGTAAAACATGCTGATAATATGTATAAGCTGTATAAAGACCAGAAGGAAGAACACCAAAAAGTTTTGTAGTGGTTAATTTAGATTGTGACTTTATGAGTAAATATAGCTTTCCTATTTATCTTTTTACAGTTTTCAAAATTTTCTCAATAAGCATGTATAATTTTGTAGACAAATTATTTTCCTAAAAGAATACCACATTAGCTCTGTTCCACCTAGCCCTGAAGTCTCACCTAGACCTATTTTGTAGATTAATGTGGTACTTACTCTTTCTGTGAGGTTGTTCTTTTAGTGTTAGTGCACTTGAAACACTCTCCTTTCCTAACATACGTGTGTTGTGTGTGTGTGTGTATATGTGTGTGTGTTCATGTGTGTGTGCACACAGATGTACTGAGGTGCTTGCACTTGAAACACTCTCCTTTCCTAACATGCGTGTATGTGTGTGTGTTCATGTGTGTGTGCACACAGATGTACTCAGGTGCTTGCCAGAGTGGCAGTAAACCATCAGCAGGTGGCAGGATCTGGGCCTTGTGTCAGAAGAAAGGGAAGGTAGACCAGGAAGGAGGGTAGCTTAGCCTGAGCCAAAGTTGCCTTTAGTGCCATGGCCATCTACCTGCCTCAGACCAAAGTGGTTGTTGAGTGTATAGGTTTTGGGAACTTGGAAAGGCCTTGGTGGCACACCAGAAAATCTGTGGTTCCCATGCTGTGGTTGTCTGATATGTTTCCTTTGAAAACTGTAACCCAGGAGTTACTAACTGCTTGTGGCAGAGGATGCTGGGAGAGGTTGCCTCTGAGTGGGAGGAAGGCTGGAGTGTGTATCTGAGTGGCTTTGATTCCTGGGTAGAGGGGCCTGCATCCCATCACAGCTGTTTGCATGTTTTAGGAGTCCAGCAGAGAATGACCTTAATGATGTTAATTTCGGAAACAATTAGCAGTTACCTACACAGAAGAGTAAAGCAGCTGTTCAAATCCTGGGCTGGGCAGCATCAGCCCCTTCAAAACACAGCGTACTCAGCTTTAAGAGAAGGCCCTCCAAGCGAGACGAATGTCAGTTCTGTCTGTCACTGCAGAACACCCAAGGGCCCAGGCGCTGCTCTGGGCTGTGGGAACATAAGAAACGAGTCTTTGAAGGGAGTCTTTACTCTTTTGTAATCCCATGTTATGGGGAGGAAAGACAAGCATAAATCATCATAATACACAATTGCTAAACTGGAATTCTCCATATGAGACTTACACAGAAGTACAGAAGCTCAACCAGGTTTATCAAATGCTGTAAATCAATGACTAAGTAATATTGGGGAAGAGAAAGTGCTCTGACTCCAATGCGTGCCTCCCTTTGGTCTGCAGAATCATGTCACTTGAAATGGAAAAAGCAACTGTGCAGAAGCAGGAACAACTGGCTCATTTATTTTAAATATCTTACTTGCCTGACACTTCTGCCCTTGAAGGTTTTCCTTTGTTACCTGGGAAATGCCTTTTAGACTGAAAACAAATATAAATTCCAGCAATGTTAATTAATGACCATGAAAATGGTGCAATTTGTATTGAAGTCCTTAACTAATCTGTGCTGATTACCTAATTTCTCCAGGTAAGAAAGAAGTCAGGTGTTCCTTTAATGAGTAACAAAAGCCACTGTAATGGGTGAGCTTGAAGGTATGGGTAGTTTTAATAGATCTCAACATTTTTTCTTAATTCAGACTCTGTAGGTGTTCATGTTGCTCTGGGCAAACCAGCGAGTTTGTGGTGTGGAGGTTCAATGGGAAGAAATAAAATCTGTGGCTGAGTTTGAATGTGACCTGGAAATAGGGATGGGCTCTGCATGCGGGTTCAGCAAAGACCCAGAGCAGAGGGAGTGTTTGGTTAGCTTCTGCCCAAAGCCCAGCAGGAGGAAGCTGGAAATGTGACAGCCTGAGGCTCCAAGGTTAGCTTCCCCAGTGCCCTGCTACCTGGGGCAGAATTTCCTGAAAGTCTATGGCAAGTGATGCCGGCCATCAGATGGCTCCTGTCAGACCTTCCCTGGAGGCAGCGCATATCTGAGGTGCCTTAGCATGTCTTCCATCTGGTCCTAGGGCAGACTGTAGACATCGCTGAATCAGCAATAGCAGACAGCTAGTAATCAGACATGGACTCTGCTTTCTAAGAAGTAAAAGTACTAGAGACATAAGCCATTCATCCTTTAGTCATCCCTCCATTCATCTATCCACACATTAATTCATCAGACTTTCATTGCATGGCCACCTGCACCAGGCACAGTTGAGTAAAAGTGTAAAGATGAGAAAACATAGCCCCTGCCTTGAGAAGCTTCCTGTCCAGTGAGGGACAAGCATACACACAGCATGTTCAGTTCTGTTAAAAGAGAAGGTGCTCCCTTTTCTTTTAAGCTTCTAGACCCTGCCCTGTACCTCCATTGTTGGCTGCACGTTTGCCCGCAATAGTGTTCATGATGACTATTTAAAGGGTATCCCTCCCTCTGTTCTTCCTGTTCTGGATAATAGTTTCATTGTAAGTGGGGCATACCTTTAAGAAATAAGAACACCTCTTTTCTGCCTTTTGCTTTCTCTGCCTGCTCTTCTTGGCAGCCTTCTCCCTTCTCCAGCCATAGTCCTTTCTCCAGATCCCCCACATGTTCTCAGGGGAGGGGAGCAAGAGACACCCTGCATGCACATTCTTCTCCATGGACCCCACCTCAGGACAGTGCAGGACAGCCTCCCCTGTGTTCCACTTTCCAGATTGCTCCTCTTCGGCTCACTGGGTGATGGTGGCTCTTTGGTCCTCTACCCTCTGTTTTTATTCACACTGTGCTCTCTCTCCACTAGAGAGTTTGTTCATTCACAAAACACACAGGTCCCTCATTTTAAAAAAAAGAATATGTTTATTGATTTTAGAGAGGAAGGCAGAGGGAGAGAGAGATAGAAACATCAATGATAAGAGAGAATCATTGGCGGCCTCCTGCACACCCCCAATGGGGATCGGGCCTGCAATCAGGGCATGTGCCCTGACCTGGAATTCATCCATGACATCCTGGTTCATAGGTCGATGCTAAACCACTGAGGCACGCAAGTCGGGCCCTCGTTTTCTTTTGAAGGTTTCAGAAGCCTTTGTTTTTCCCCAAACTTCATCTCTCAGCCAGCTATTATTTATTCCCTGTGCCTGAGATGCCAGCTCACATTCTTCTAATCCCTAAAGCCTGCCTGGTCCATGGAGGCATTCCCATGCACATGAGGGTCCAGAAGATGGGGTCTGGAGTCACACTGCCTGGCTTTGAAGCCCACCAGTGCAACCATTTACTAGCTGTGGGACATGGGAAAATCCACTAACCTTTTTGTGCCTCACTTTTCTCCTCTGTAACCTGGGGCAGCACTCGTTATCTACTTCGTATAGTTGTTACGAGGTTAGATGAGCTGGTACGTACCATCTGTAGTGTAGTGACCAGTGTGTAGCAAGAATAAGGATATGCTCCCTGTAAAGTCTGCTGTGCTATTTACTGTCTTGGAATGTTGGGGCTCCACTTTGCCTGTACCAGCCATTGGGCACTCAGTCTGAAGTAATTTATCACTGTTAAAGGAATAGTCACTTGTGTATTTTTGTTTGTTTATTGGTGTGCCTCAATATAAGTGTCAGCTCCTCAAGGGCAGGGGACCCTCCTCCCTGACATATCGAGTGTCTTGCATGAAGTCTAACTCAGTAGGCACTGAGTGTTCATTCACTGGTGACCTGAATGCACCACATACAAACACTCAAGGACCTCAGGAGGACTGGGGCCAGCCCCATAGGGGTCATGGGCCACTCTGCTGTGTTGTGACTTGAAGATGTCATTCATTGAGGCCTGTAAAGTTTCTTTATCTCCATACCAGTACTGACGATGACACCTGGGGAAAGACCTGCACTAGCAGCCCGTGTTTTGGTCATTTAAGGCAGCCCTGCTTGTGTGGGGTAGAAGATAGTGTCAGAGGATGGTGAAGTGCTCTGGCTATCTGGGATTGAATCGTGACTCTCACACTACTGGCTGGGTGACTTAGGAAAAGTTAGTTAACTCTTTGTGCCTCCATTTCCCAATGGTGTCTCCTTCAGGGGTTGTGAGAATAAAGTGGATTATTATGTGTAAAGCACTTAGACTCCATCTGATGCTCGGTAATCACGCATAGACTTTGCTAGTATCCTCAGCCTCCTTATTACTATTCTCTGAAACAGTAGTTTATTAAATCACTCATCTTGGCTCTACTTTGTTTGAGGTGATGCTCATGGCACAATAGACAGTCATCCCTGAAAATCTATGGGATAGCACCCAGCTACTCATCCATCATCCATCCATTCATTTATTTATTGAGAGTCTAGCTATACATGATCCTTTACTAGATGGAAGCCAGTGAGTCTAACAGAGTGAAAAGAAGACCAACTCTGGTGTTGGTGGTCTGTGTGTAGTCACAGCCCTACCCTCGGCCCACTGTGTGGCTTCAGTTTTGCTGTGAGGATTAAATAGTTATTGGTGCTTAGTAAAAGTTGATAACTGGCTCTTCTTCCGCTTTTCTTATAATGGAGCACAAGGGCCGGTTAGACACACTCTGATGCTGGGAGCCGCCATTTGGTGCTTTGTTCACAGACAGCTGGAATGTCAGCTTGGGGTTGCTACAAACTGGGCCAGGGTTCTGTGAGAAAGTTTGGGTAAATGGCAGAGAATGCACTGATAGGGTTGGTGAACAGAGAACAGGGCAGGATGCAGGCTCCTTGTCTGCCAGAACCCTCAGGAGTGGCTTTCACAGAGGACAGGCAAGCTCTGAGACTCAGCCTCACCATGTGATAGTGGGTGCTGATTTGGGGTCTGGAACTGCCTCCTTCTGAAATCTCTGGTCCTCATTCTTGTGCTGGGGACTCACCGTCTCCCATTGTGATTAGGGCTTTTGTTAGTCTGGGTGGTTGCTTTACCTTGTGGGACTTCTAGGGGGAGAAGCTAGAGTGTGGGTGGGAGGGCGGTGGATCTTGCCCTGTAGTTGGGATGTGGCTTCAAGGAGGTCTTTCTGAACCCAGACATGAGAGGCTAAGCAGATCATTCTTTTCTGGAATCAGCCTAAAACCAGGAACTCCGGTTGGGCCTGAGGAGAAGGGCCAGGGAGACACTCAAAGGTGGGGCTGTGGGTAAGGAGCAGCAGAGTAGCACCACTGTCTAGCATCTTCTGGGGCCAGGGAGCCACTGTCTGTCCTGGGCTGGATCTGAGGTGGCCCCTCTCTCTGTCCCTGCTGTCATGAGCCTCAAACCTTCCTGCTACTTCCACCCAGTGTGTGGGGACTGCGAAGTTGTCCTAAACCAAATCAGGTGACTGGTCAGCCTTCCTGTAGGATCCTGTGGAAAGGAGAGAAGGTGGGAGCATATGCTGTAACAGAAACTAGTTTGTTAGATGTTTTGTTCACTTGTCAAGAAGGGTTATAAATCAGTAGGAGCAAACCTCAAAAGGAGGGCTCAACGCTATAGATGGCGTGTTGACTCAGTCTGCTTGATCTGCTCCATGCAATGCTGCTTAGCGGATTTTTGGGAGACCTCACTTTCATCAGGTCCCTCCCTGCTCCAGAACCTACAATAGCTCTTTCTTGCCTATCTCATCCTAACTTCTCCTAGGGCCATCTTTCAGGGGCTTGGGGAGGGCTTCGCCTATCTTCACAGTTTTATTCCCCCAGCCACAGAATCCTTCACTGCCTTCTGGGTTCCAGAGCCAGGGCTTTAAATTTCCTGACAGCCACAGTAAGAAATACCCACTCTTACTATGTGTGGTAAACACTGGTGTTTTCTCTTTTATTCAGTCTTTTCTATTTAATTAAAAAAAGTGTGACCCACAAGGTTGATTTCATGGTAGACAAATGGGTGGTGACCCACAGTTTGAAAAGCAGAGCCAACTTAACACAATACTAATCACGGAGGCACAAGTGAACATGGAGGAAATGGAAGAGCTGATAGAAACTCTCCTGGGACAATTGTGTCAGGAGAAAAAATGGACTCACCAAATCTGACAAAAAGTTGGTCCCAAAATATTCTAGAGCAGTGGTCTCTCCCAATTTTTTTGATTGCACACCCCATCAGTGAAAAATGTTTGCATGTAGCCCTAGCTGGTTTGGCTCAGTGAACTAGCATCAGCCTGTGGACCGAAGGGCACAGGGTTTGATTCCAGTCAAGGGCATGTACATGGGTTGCAGGCTTGACCCCTGGTCCTGGTCGGGGCATGTCTGAAGGCAACCAATCAATGTGTCTCTCTCACACCGATGTTTTTCTCTGTCTCTCTCCCTCACTTCCACTCTCTCTAAAAATCAATAGAAAAATATCCTCAGGTGAGGATTAACAACAACAACAAAATGTTTGAGTGTATAACTCCAATGTATGTTTGGTTATTTTTTTAACCTATCAATGTATTATGTGAACATATAAAACATACATTCAAAATAAAAATTTTAGAGAAACCAAGATGGCAGCATAAGTAAACACCTGAAATGGCTGCCTGGCACAACCACTTCAAAGCTACAACTAAAAGACAGAACGGACACCATCCAGAACCACAGGAAGGCTGGCTGAGTGGAAATTCTACAACTAGAAGGAAAGAGAAAAGCACACCGCGTAGTACTCAGTTGTCAGCCCTCAGAGGAGGTACAGAAGTAAAGTGCAGAGGTACAGAGACGTGCATGGAAAGGGCTGGCAACTGAGTACGCGGTTGTCTTTTTCAATGGGGAGGAAGACAAGCTCCCGATTGCTCTGAACTCCAGTTCCGGGCGAGACTCTGGGGACCCAGACTCATACGGGAGAATCTGGACTGTCTGGCATCGGGCGGAACTCAAGGGTGGCTTTCTCTCAGAGGTGCTTCCAGTGATTACCAAGAGACACTGAGACCCGGGGGCCTCTTAGGACAGGGCTGAGGATCAGCCATAGCTGTTTACTCCGCCTTTTTGATTCCCTGAGACCCCGCCCCACCCAAGCTGTGTGCAGAGGCTTTTGCATATGAATGACCTAGCCCTTTGCAATTTAAAATTACCTAACAAATTGCAGCTGGGTCAGAAAGCCCAGAATATCCAAAAGAAGGCCCAAGGCCCCACAGCAGCTTGCATTGCTTCACAGCTGGGCCTCATCTGGGCACCTCCAAACCCCAAACAAAGAAGAGGAATCTGTAGATCTCTCCATAGCTCCTGCTGGGTGGCCTCAGACAGAGGTTAAATTTACACCTCCTTGGAGATCCAAGAGCCAGTGTACCCAGTGGTCAGAGTGGGACCATCCAGATTACAACTCCTCAGATCCATAAGGGACACACTCGAGAGGCAGACTCAGTGAGCACCAAAGCCCCACCGAAGCAAGTCTTGCCCCATAAGGGTGTCTCCAGCACAAAAGTTCTCCCATCGTAGACACAGCTGATCCTCACAGCCAATTGGCCTGGAGGTCAATTCCTCCCAGTGTTACCAACAACAATCAAGGCTTAACTACAACAAGACCGTGCACACAGCCCACAAAGGGGTGCACCAAGAGTGTCCACCTCAGGTAATTGGGGAGGCTGAGCCACTGGGCCCTATAGGACACCTAGCAAACAAAGCCACTCTATCAACACAGGGAAGCAGCCAAAATATGGAGACAAAGAAACAGGTCACAAATGACAGAAATAGAGGAAAGAAAACTACTGTATATAGAGTTCAAAACTATGGTTATAAGGTTTTTCAAGAATCTTCTAGAAACCGCCAATAAATTTAGTGAGACCCTCGAGGATATGAAAAAGGACCAACTAGAAATTAAGCATACACTGACTGAAATAAAGAATAATATACAGATATCCAACAGCAGACTAGAGGATCGCAAGAATCAAGTCAAAGATTTGAAATACGAAGAAGCAAAAAACACCCAACCGGAAAAGCAAAAAGAAGAATCCAAAAAGTTGAAGACAGTGTAAGGAGCCTCTGGGACAACTTCAAGCATACCAACATCCGAATTATGGGGATGCCAGGAGAAGAGAGAGAGCAAGATACTGAAAACCTATTTGAAGAAATAATGACAGAAAACTTCCCCCAACTGGTGAAAGAAATAGACTTACAAATACAGGAAGCTCAGAGAACCCCAAACAAAAGGAATCCAAAGAGGACCACACCAATCCACATCATAATTAAAATGCCAAGAGCAAAACACAAAGAGAGAATTTTAAAAGCAGCAAGAGAAAAACAGTTACCTACAAGGGAGTACCCATACAATTGTCAGCTGATTTCTCAAAAGAAACTATGCAGGCCAGAAGGGAGTGGCAAGAAATATTCAAAAGTGATGAACAGCAAGAACCTACAACCAAGATTTCTCTACCCAGCAAAGCTATCATTCAGAATTGAAGGTCAGATAAAGAGCTTCACAGATAAGAAAAAGCTAAAGGAGTTCATCACTGCCAAACCAGTATTATATGAAATGCTGAAGGGTATTCTTTAAGAAGAGGAAGAAGGAGAAAAAGGTAAAGATAAAAATTATGAACAACAAATACATATCTATCAACAAGTGAATCTAAAAATCAAGTGAATTAAAAATCTGAAGAACAGAATAAACTGGTGAATACAATAGAATCAGGGGCATAGAAAGGGAGTGGACTGACAATTCTCAGGGGGAAAGGGGTGTGGGGGGTGCAGGAAGAGACTGGACAAGAATCATACCCCTATGGATGAGGACAGTGGGGTGGGGGTGGTAAGGGCAGAGGGTGGGGTGGGAACCGGGTAGAGGGAAGCTATGGGGGAAAAAAGAGGAACAACTGTAATAATCTGAACAATAAAGATTTATTTTAAGAAAGCACACAAAAACCCATAAATTTTAAAAGGATGAGCTAAAGATGAAAGAGACCATATTTCATAATAACATGTTACTCATGATAGCTTCATTTTATTATCAGCAAATATCTGAAGGCAAAATACAGATAGAGAACAAGGTTTGTGGTTTCAGCAGCAGTTGTAAATCAGTTTTCAAATTGTTTTGGTAATTTCAGATGTTGTTCTGATTGACTTCTTGTCAGATTTGGGAAACATGGCTTTATGTCACATCCTCTATCCTTAACATTGCCCTTTCTTTCCTGTCAAAACCGAAAAGCTCTGCTAGCACCTCCTTTGGCTGCCGCCCTCCACCAGAAATGTGGAGGGAGTCATCTTTGACACCTCTTTCCCTGGTCCCCTCAACCATTTATTTACCATAGTCTGGTAAATATGGGGTCAGCTCTTCCCACATTCTCCTTTGATTGCCAAGTTCCCACCGCCTGGTTGGGCTTCATCTTCCTCCCAGCCATCACAGGAGTTTACACTCCAGATACTCTCTTGCTGGGTGGCCCCCAGCCCCTTTGCCTGGCTGACTCCTCCTTGCCCCAACATGAAGATTACTTCCTTCACTGCCCAGTATACTTTCTGAGGCTCTTTGGACCTTTTTCATGGCTCTTATCACAATTTCATTTTTATACTTACTAAGTTTCAATTTGTTTAAAGTATATAGCCCTCTAGTATCCTATCTAATAAAAGAGCAATATGCAAATTAACCATAATTCCACTACACCCACCAGCCACGGCCACGCCCACCAGCCAATCAGGAACAAGTATGAAAATTAACGCAACCAAGATGGCTGCAGCCACAGAGAGAGCAGGAGGGAGGCTTGGGTTTCCCCGGTGATGGAGGAAGCCACGCTTTCCGCACACCCTGGCCGGCCCACTCCAGGCTACAAAGTTTCAATTATAGAAGATACATAAATTCCAACAGAAATGGCTGCCACCACAGAGTGAAAAGAAGGCTTGGCTCTGCTCCAGACTACAAAGTTTCAATTGTAGAAGATAAATAAATCCCAGATACCAGGGTCTCCATTTGGGTCGCTGAGGGGCGTGGCTGGCCTGCAAACCACCACAGGCCCCTCGCCCAGGCCGCCCCACACCCCAAGGGAACCCCCACCCTGATCCAGGATACCCTTCAGGGCAAACCAGCTGGCCCCCACCCATGCATCAGACCTCTATCCTATCTAATAAAAGAGTAAGATGCAGATTGACCATCACTCCAACACACAAGATGGCTGCCCCCTTGTGGTCAAAGATCCTGCCCCCATGTGGACACAAGATGGCCACCACAAGATGGCCAGCAGGGGAGGGCAGTTGGGAGGGACCAGGCCTGCAAGGGAGGGTAGTAAGGGGCAAGCAGGCTGGCAGGGGAGCAGTTAGGCATCAATCAGGCTGGCAGGGGAGTGGTTAGGGGGTGATCAGGCTGGCAGGCAGAATCAGTTAGGGGCAAGCAGGAAGGCAGGCAGGTGAGCAGTTGGGAGCCAGCAGTCCTGGATTGTGAGAGGGATGTCTGACTGCCCATTTAGGCCTGAGTGGGATCGGGCCTAAATGGGCAGTCGGACATCCCTCAAGGGGTCCCAGATTGGAGAGGATGCAAGCTGGGCTGAGGGACACGAATTTCATGCACCAGGCCTCTAGTGTAGATTATAAGTTCCTTAAAGGCAGGGACCATGCCTGCAGTCTCTCTCTTTCTCTCTCTCTCTCTCTCTGTGATGCAGTCTCAAAAAATAATTAATACAACAACTCTATGAAGTAGTTCCAAACAGTAGCTCCATTTTACAGATGAAGACATTGAAAGAGAAAGGGTTAATTGCCAAAAGGTCACCTGGTTAATAAGTGGGGGTGCTGGTGTCAGACCTAGGTCTTTCAGATTGCAGTGTGTACACTTACCAGCTGCTCTAAGTTGTTCACTGGTAACCTGCATAGGCTAAGGGCTGATCTTAAGTCCCACCATCCTTGCTGATGCCCCACCAGCCCTCTACAGTGAGTCTCCTTGTGTTGAATTAGCTTGATTAGTACTCAGGGTCTCCATATAACAACATTTATCCTATGCTGTTCTGAATAACATCATCTTTTCCCCAGATAATTCCAGTCCCTAAACTTCACCCACCTAAGCTATATTGTAAAGTGAGACCCTGCATTGACTCATTCTTCTCTTGACTCCCTTGGCGAGGACCTGGGGACTCCACATACTGAGTAAATAATTACTGATTAGTAGATTGTCATCAGGAGGGTGACAAAGATTTCATCTGACTCCCAAGTTAAATCCTGTCTTTGCACATACATGCTCCCCAGCCAAGAGCAAGACTGGATTCAGAGAAGTTTTAACTGTTCCATTTTGCACTTGTTGGCTTGCTTCCTGGTGAATCTCAACTTCTGGCTGAGATCCAAGAATTTAAGGGTCTTCAGTACCATGAGTAATTTCATGAGTTGCTGATGGCTAATTAGGGGTGATTATGGTTAAGAGGCTCTACTTTCTTACTAACCCTCAGAAAAGACTGGTGGTCACTTTTAAAACCTTGATTATTTTCTCCTGTAAATGGAATTTTCTGGTTCTCATGGCTGTCTTAAGTGCTTATAACTTACCTTCCCATCCTCCCTTTCTTGTGAGAAGGAAATGTGAAGTCCTAGGAAGAATTTGGAAACCAGTGATTTTGGAAAACTCTGGCTTTATTAGAGGGGACCCCTTGGCACACCTGGAAATCTTGCTCATTTATTTGTCTTTCTCTGAAAAGAGGTGTGCAAGGAGAGGAGGCTGGGCCATGATTTTACTTCCCAACTTCCATCACATTTCAACCGAAGCTCCTATCCTGGGCTTTCTGAGGCTATTCATAAAGTTTGAAAGTGTTGGATCACTTGAAATGTTTAGAAATTCTGTTTAGTGAAGGATTCTAAGTAAAGTAGGAGAGGGAGTGTTAGCTTCCTGATTTTGCTATGATAACACATTTTAAGTGTTGCTTCACCTCTTCTTGCATGAGTATCATCAGAGCTACTTTTTATTGAGTGTAATTCTGTGCCAGGCATGGGCCAATGTCCAGTCACTTAATTGTCACAACTACTTGAGGAAGTTTTTAGGCAGTATTTTAAAAGTTTTATTCAGTTATAACTTATATACCATACTTCACCAATTTAAAAGTCTATAATTCAGTGGCTTTTAGTATATTCACAGGGCTGTGCAGCCATTACCACAATCTAATATTAAAACATTTTTGTCATCCCAGGAGGAAACATTGTACCCTCCCATGAGTCCCATCCAACCACCAGATGGTGGCAGCCACTAATGTACTTTCTGTCTTTATAGATATGCTTATTCTGGACAATTGTTATGAATGGGATCATACAATATATGATCTTTGTGGCTGGCTTCTTTCACTTAGGATAATGTTTTCAAGGTTCATCTTTGTTGGAGCATGTGTCAGTATGTCATTTCTTTGTATTGTTAGTATTTTTACCCACTTCTGAGATTAACTCTGGTCCCAGCCCCACCCTCAACCACAGCCCCCACCCCTTGCTATCCACCTCTCACTCAAAGGAAACAGTTACATCCAGGAGCACAAGAAGGGCAGTTGTACATTGGGGAAACCAAAACACAGAGGCAAAATGACTTTCCTGTGCTTAAGTAGCCTTCAATAGATGGGGCTAAATTTCCAATGCAGGTTTGCCTAATGCCATTTTGGCTATGAGCTTAGAGCCTGTGTTGTCAACTGATGGTTGTTAGTGCCAATCACTACCAACAGGAATCCCCAATTATGAGTGCAATGAAGAAGGAAACTATTTTTCAGTACACAACAGCCCCATTGTGATACAATATGGCTGTGAAAACAGCCGGGCTGTGAGGCAGCTCTGGGGCCAGTCCTCTGTCTGGCTAGACATCCGCTCATCTCCTTCTGGTCTGCTGTGCTCCATTCTGGTCTGCTGTGCAATGTTCTGCTCTGCTCCACTCTGTCCCAGTGAGACATCTTTGGTGGTTCAGCCCAGCCAGGGAAATGCAATTTTCAGTCTTGGGTGGAAAAGGAAAGTGTGCTCCCAGAGCTAGAGGGGAGCTGGCTTATACAGACAGAAGTCCTAGCTCCTGGTCCCGGATTGGTCTGTTCTCATGCAAATGAGGCCTCCAAATCCTCACAGTTTGATTGGTCCAAAAGACTCTATCCTGCTTGATCAGAATAGAGCTTTGCTGGTTTGTTGAAGCTGCACATCTCTGATTGAATGGGGAAAGCCTCAGTCCTATTGGTTGAAATTAGAGTCCAGGAATTCTTTCATCAAGGGCTGGCTCAGATGGCAGAAACACAATGCAGGCTTCTCCATGAAGTGCAATTTGCTTAAGAGGGTCCTGTGTAGAAATGGCTGCTAGGCTTTGTTTTGTTGTTGTTTGTTTATTTGGTTTTTAATTTGAGCCCAGTTAGCCACCGGGAGCTTTTCTTAGTAGGTATCTTCTTTCTCAGGGTCCTCAGAGATCATCATTGATAGGTATTTATTGGACATCTTGTGTGGATTAGTCACTGTGCTGAATGTCCTATAAGTTTGGTACCTCATGTTCATACCCAATTAGACTTCAACTGGGCAATCTGGTAATCATAACTCGTCAGTGGAATTTGTGTTCTCATGTCTTCCATTGATCACTTCTGGTTTCATTGGCCTACTTGCAGAATTGTAGCCTGAAGAATTTTCCTAATCACCATGCTAAAAATAGCATTGCTGTTCCTTCTATAGGAGTTTGAATACCACTCCTACCTGCAGAAAATTGGCAGCATCTCCCAGGAGGCCTTGCTTTTTCCCTGGACCCTGACATCATGGTTTCCAATTTCACGGGGTTTCTCAGGTAAGTGGAGAACCTTTTAAAAAGAGAATAAGAAACTAGATCAATTAAGTCAAAATCTGCTCAAAACATCTATGACTTTTACCTGCATTTTAAAAAATCTGACCCTAATATCAACCATGTGAGATAAGTGGAACAAGCACTAGAATCTCTTATAATTTGCAGAACAGAAATCGGTGCTCAGAATCCTCAACCGCTGTGCCACATTCCTTTAGTGCAGAGCCAGAAAAAGGGCTCTGCGCTCAGGGATTGTAGTTCCTTTCATTGAGGTTATTTTCAAACTTTAAGCTAATAGACCCTTTTAAAAATTCTTTAATCAAAGTTTTATGTAAAATCCTTTATAATAAAAGCCTTGGTGGTGTCACACCCTCGCATGACACCCTCGTGTGATGTCATCACAAGATGGCCACCTCAAGATGGCCACCACAAAGATGGCTGCCACCAGATGGCCACCACAAAGATGACCACCACAAGATGGCTAGCAGGGGAGGGCAGTTGTAGGTGATCAGGCCAGCAGGGGAGGGCAGTTGGGGGCCATCAGGCTGGCAGGGGAGGGCAGTTGGGGGCAAACAGGCCAGCAGGGGAGAGCAGTTGTGGGTGATCAGGCCAGCAGGGGAGGGCAGTTGGGGGCCATCAGGCTGGCAGGGGAGGGCAGTTGGGGGCGATTGGGCTGACAGGGGAGCGGTTAGGTGTCAATCAGGCCATCAGGGGAGCAGTTAGGCGTCAAACAGGCCAGCAGGGGAGTGGTTAGGGGTAATAAGGCAGGCAGGCAGGCGAGTGGTTAGGAGCCAGCAGTCCAGGATTGTGAGAGGGATGTCTGACTGCTGGTTTAGCTCTAAACCAACAGTTGGACATCCCCTGAGGGGTCCCAGATTGGAGAGGGCGCAGGCCAGGCTGAGGGACATCCCTCGTGCACAAATTTCGTTCACTGGACCTCTAGTCTCAATATATATAAAGTAGCCAATGACACTAGTTCATTAAGATAAATTTATTTTAGCCCTGGTCAGTGTGGCTCATGTAATTGGGTGTCATTCCATACTCCAAAAGGTTGAGGTTTGATTCCTGCTCAGGGCACATACTCAGGTTGCATGTTCCATCCCTGGTCAGGGTACATACAGGAGGCAACAGATAGATGTTTCTCTCTCATATCAATGTTTTTTTCTCTCCCTCTCTCTCTCTTTCTCTCTCTCTAAAATCAATGAGAAAACAGATCCTTGGGTGAGGATTAAAAAAAAGAAAGACAAATTTATTTTCCAGGTTCAACTTGGTAATATTTACACATTATGAGGTCATTGAGTCTGTTTGGGTAAACACCAAAATTTGAACTCAGGATTTATGGCTGATAGCTGGTACATCAGCCACATCACCCGATTGATTTTACACTTGTTTTAGCTGCACAGTATTAAGAAAATCTTGATCCATACAGGTAAATAATTGCAATTAGTAACAGTTTTTTTTTTTTTTTTTTGCTAAAACTCACCTTGCAATTTTAGGATATTCTTTAGATTAATTGATTCAGAATCTAGAAAGATGGGAAGGAAGAACCTTTTGTTTCAAAGTTGAATCACAAAGGATATTGTGTAATCCTCCTCCCCCAACAGCTATACATTATTGTGGAGGGACTACAAAAAAGTAAAATGGTTTATAGTATGTTATTATGATGGTGCCACATACGATTGCCCAACCAGTGCTTGAGCATTTGCCTGGCAGGTGCTCTTAGGCCCAGGCCTGGCATTTGATTGAGTGCAGTAGTGTGTGTGTGTGTGCACTGTAGTCTGTAGTTGCTTGTGTAATTACATGAACAGACATGTGCAGGCCTGAAGTTCAAAGACCTGTGCAGAGCTATAACCTTGTTCATCAGTGACATTCACATGTGTGTCAGAAACAGTTATAGGCCTCTGCAAATCGACCCTGCTAGCTCTACTATTGTAGAGCCTAAGACCATCGGAAAACACAGATATTTACATTAAGATTCATTAACAGTAGCAAAATTATAGTTATGAAGTAGCAACGAAAATAATTTTATGGTTGGGGGTCACCACAACATGAGGAACTGTATTAAAGGGTCACGGCATTAGGAAGGTTGAGAACCACTGTCAGCTAAGGGATTGTTTGAACAAGGCCACTCAGCCAGATAGTTCCCCTGAGGACTTGAGGAAAACTGTGTGAATTTTGAGGACGGATTCTTTGGGAGAGCTCCGCTGGAGCTTTCCGTCAGGTCTCCTTCCTAAGCCAGGTACTCAATCTATTTCACATCACAGTCTGTTTCTACAGCTATATAAACTGGGAAGGATGGTGGGGGGTGGTGGACAGACATCACACAGCCCTCCACACCCAACAAAAAACAAACCTAGAGTGTCTTTTGTTTAAATACTTCTCACAATGTTCTGGAGAGAAGGACTGTGGTTACTTTAAGAGTAAGAGGTCATTGATAAAAATGGTAGATGAGAAACACATATTTAGGCCTTTTTAATATTTATCAAGGCAACCAAATGGGTAAAGATCCATTGGAGAAGATGGCAGATTTCTCTGCCTACAGGGGAAACAATTCAAAATTAGAAGTTAGCTGCCAAGAAAATCCCTCAGAGGAAAAAAACATTTAAGGGGATTCACAATTCTGGTATGTAGAGATTTAATTTAAAAATTCCTGCTCAGTTTTTGCCAAGTCACAGAAAAGCATAAAGTCAGCTTCTTCCTCATTAAAAGAGACAGAGAAGCCCTGCGTACTAATGTAGCAAGAGTATCTTGACTCACTCAGAGTCCATAGTAATGAAAAAGAATCACAGTGAAATCCAGTAGCAGAAGAAATGTAAGATTTACATTTTTAATGGAACTGTTTAGTGGGCTGTCACTGAACCTTGGACTGGATCTGGATGCCATGCAAAATGTAGGGTAAGTAAAATCCTTTTGGCCCAAAAGTCAGTCAAGGCTAGATTAAGGAATGTTCCTTAATCTGTTTCAAGTTAGAGAGGAAGAGGTACTAAGTGATGAGAAGTGTTTATATTTCTGAGGACATGCTCTAAATTGTGCACCTTTTTCTTTGTATGCACAGCTACATCCTATGTGCTTGTTCAGTGACTGAGTTGAAGGAAACAGTTTCTCCCCAGAAGCTCTGCGACAAGCGATGATGACTGCCTACCATGGGCAGCCAGCTGAGTCTGTTAGAGCCAGTCTGCTTGCTCAGGGCTCTTGCTTTACCTGGTGGAGTGCTTTAGTGTAATTGATATATTTTATGTTTGAAATGAAAACATAACTATGAAAATGCCAAATGATTGGTTAAATTGTCAGGAAATAAAGTTGATTCAGTGATTCTTATTTTGAATGGTAGTTTTTGAAGAAATGCAGATGTAATTAGAGAGATTACAGAGTTAGATGGTGATTTTTATAGATTTTATGGGGAGTTCTGGATCATTTTAAGCATTGTACAGATTGATGGCCCTAGGTCAAGTGTCTGGTTTTAGTCTTCTGAAACTTAAAGGCTTTTCTTTTCCTTGATATACATTTCAGTGAGTAATATTACTGTAATGCCTGTCAGCTACTTCACTTAGAAATACAACTAAAAGGGATTGAGGAAATGAGAAAGAGAAAGGTGGGTGATGTTCTTCAGGCAACTGAAAAAGATCCTGAATACAGAAAGGAAGAAAGTGGGTAAAGAAAGTGTATTTGTATGTGTGAGAAAGAGAACACCCAAAATAGTGATATTTGAGGTGTGACTCAACAGTGAGAACTGAGATTCCCCTCAGGGGTAAAGAAATCTATATATATAAAACCCTAATATGCATATAGACCATACAGCAGAACAACCGAACAACTGGTTGCTAGGACATGCGTTGACCACCAGGGGGTGCACGTGGAACATGCACCAGGGGTCGGCAGCAGATGGCAGAGTGCAGAACATGGCGGGCGTCGTTGGCTGTGGCGGGATGGTGGAGCAGGTGAGCGGGGGTGCCAGACCAAGGCGGGGTACCAGTCGCTGTCATTGGGGCAAGCCTCTGGTGGTTACTGAAAATTCTTTGCTCCTGTGTGCCACCATGCTGCCTGGCACTTGCGCCTGCTGCTAGTGCCAGTCCCGCTTGCACCCGCTGCTGGTGCTGGAGCCACCACTTGCACCTGCTGCCAGCGCCCGGCACCAGCCCTGATTACTCAGTGCCATCAGCAAGTTTGAGTGGTGGCTGCCGGTCCCAATCGCCCCTCAGGGCTACTTCATCTCCTCCTGCTCCTGAAGGGCAATCAGGGCGGGCAGCCACCTCTTGCACCCACTGCATCATGTCATCAGCAGGTGCGAGCGGGGCCCATGCCGTCAGCACATGGGAGTGGCGGCAGCAGGAGCGGGACTGCCAGCAGACAGGAGACTGGGGGCTCCAGGGGAAGGGGCTGGGTGGGGGTGTGGAGGATGGGCCGAGACCCACTCCTTTGCCCACCGCAGCCTCACGGCCCACAGTTCCTTTCAAGGTGCACGAATTCATGCACTGGGCCTCCAGTATGTGAGAATTGGGAAGCACCATGGGGTCAGTCAGTGTCCTTATGCCAGTGACCAAGGAATGGGGAGAAGGAGGAGAGGAAGGGAATGAAGAAGATGAGAAAGAAGAGGAGGAGAGGGAGAGGGAAGAAGAGGAGGGTCAGACATATTCAACTTCATGGTATTAATAGGCAGGGACAGTTGGTGTAGCGCACATCTAAACTGCTGCCCAGTTGTTGCTTAATAAGTATTTGTTGAATTTTGGATGAATAAATTAATAATTATCTTTTATGTAGAAGGAGTAAAATAGAAAATTTTTCTTTCCTGACAAGGATCATTAATTATAAAATAGATTAAAGCAGAAAATCATACAAATTATACACACACACACTTTTAGCAGTTTATTTTTTACTTAAAACACATGTGCATTCACTCACCAGTTTTTTTATGCGAGGCCAAGGACTTTTCTTTGAGCATGAACCCCTGATTGTCTCTCCTGCACAAACCACACCCATAAGCATTATCTAAACATTTGCATTTCTTTATAGTGGAGTGAGAATTTAAAGACATTTGCAAAGCAATCTGAGTACAGAATGATTCTGGAGTTTTATTATTCTTGCCCCTAGTCATTTACAGCTGTCTCATCTACACCTAATTTGCCAGTAGTGTTTTGTTTTTTTTTCTTGGCTACTTTCCTTTAATGCATCTTTACAAAGCATCCAGCTTCATTTTGTAGAAACATCTAACAACTACTCTTACTTTTTGCACTCTATTTCATGGGTTTGTGTGTTATTTGAATATTTTATGTAATCACAAAGCAACTGGCATAAACAGGTATGGGACCATGGTTGACGCTCTATAAACACAAGTCATCTGGTGAGAGCAGACGAACACAAGTGTACCAGCAAGGACCTGCTGGAATGTGTTCTGGGAAGCCCGGTAGGAGCCATCTGAATGGTAGGCATAGAGGCCAGGAGGAAATAAAGTTGTTTTTTGGAAGACTGCCCTGGCAAACCCCTTCCTATCAAATGATGGCAGGAATTCGGACAGTATTGATTTTTTGTTATGCTTGGCACAGCCCTGGACCTGGACCACGTCCTCATCACTTAATACCTGACTGTGGGATTTGCTAGAACATTCTGTACCAAAAGGGTTCAATGGACTCAAGGTGTGATCATTGAGTTTCAAGCTACCCATTCCTTACGTATCCGAGTAGATTTATAGAGCTCAGTTAACACTCCTGGGGTGAGAACCAATGACTCCCAACTTATAGAAACCCTCCTTTTAGGATTGTGTTCCTTTTCCCAGTTCTTCTATTTTTTATGACAGAATTCTGGATGCACTTAGAAAACACTTTGTTGATGAAAAGTGTCTGTCACAGCAGCACTTTCATTTCTTTAGTGGCCGATACCTCCTCCCTCTTTCTCCCCTCTTCATTCTACCCTGCCATTCTTTGATTCACTTGCCATTTATTATCCCTGAGTGCGGATTCTGCTGAGTGCTCTGCTAGCTGCAAAGATGTATCAGAAATGTTTTCTCGAGAGCAGGGAAATTTAGCAAAGGATGTTGTGCCCAGAAAAGCTATGCGGGACAGAACACCTCACTTTTCCAGAGGCCCTGGTCCAGAAAACAGAAATGGCTGCAAGAGTGGATAAGCTGGAAATAAGCAATAAAAACCAATATGCAGTTAGAATAGGTGTCCCAAAGTCTGTGCTTTAAAATTGAAATATTTACCCCACAAAAGCCAGGCAGGTCTTTCTCCAGAGTCTGTATAGTCTTGGTTTGGCTGCAGGTTGGTTGTCTAAATGATTCCAAGGCCAAGGCCGACCTGAAGGGAGATGATTAGGAGTACACAGGCTCATCCACAGTCCAGGAGGCAATGCTTGACAGCAGAGGTAACAGCAAAGGCTCTCAACCTCTCTGTTCCAAGGCCACCACCTTAGGCTGCGCAGATTGGTAGATATGCACACTGGTGACCCATCTAAGAAAGGTTACTTAAGCTCAGCATATGTTGTATGAGAAAGCAGAGGGAATAAATAGAATGATTTTTCTTTCGAGGTTGAAGTTTAAATGGTTAGTTTCAATTGTTTTAAAACTTCTAATGTTCTCTAGTGAGGCTGGATAAACGAGATTTTATTGCATCCACTCATTTTCTGATTATTTTTGCAAGCAGTGGCAGAAAGTAAAACAAGATGTGTGAAGCCACAATCTCATAAGACTGGGGAAGAAAATTGATGTGATCAAATGCCAATACTTGGTTTAAAGGTGTGTTGTTTCCTAATGAGGCTCCAGAGCACAGTGGCTAAGGGTCCAGGCCAAGGTCTGACTGCTGGCATGGGAATTAGGCCTTTCCCCTTCAGTAAATGACATAGCTTCTCTGTGCCTGAATTTCCTCACCTACAAAATGGTTATAATAAAAATACCTGATGGATGGTTGTAGGTTAAATGAAATAATACTTGTAAGAATTGACATTGGTGGTAACCATCAAGAATCATTAACCAATATCATTGCTTTTCTTACTCTTAACTGCTGTCTGAGGAAGGCAGATGATTGAGTTGAGGATGTAAAATGCATGCTTAGCAAACTTTTTTGACCTCCAGAGTGTAGTAGGTACAGATTTCACTTCAGTGTTAAGATTTTGGCTCTCTTTTGTTAAGGTCAGTATAATTTTATTAGTGATCAGGTTGCTCCCCAAATATCTCTTGGGTTGTATTAACTAAAGAAGAAAAGAAGTTAAGATTTTTTTTCTGTGTTTCTTGTTTTGTGACTTGACATGCTCAAGTGGTGTGGAAGTAATTGAGGTGGCATGACCCACCTCATGGGCTGTGGCATGATCCACCCTCCCTGGGGCTGAGGACTGTGGGATGGGTGTGGGCAGGTGGGCCAAGGCAAACACAGAAGTCCAGAGCCCCAGTTCCATGATGTAAATCTTGTACCAAATTTCAATGAGAATTATTTTCTACATGAGGAAATGAAATGATGGTGTGCATAAACCCTAGTACAACACTGGGGAGATGGCACATCTTTTTTTTTTCTCTCTTTTTTGATTGGTGTGGAATTCTCCTACAGGGTGAATCAGAAAGTCTTGGTAGTAATGTGGCTTCCCCCACTGCTCGGAGGGAACTGTGATTTGTTTGCCAAAGGCCCTGGTAGCCTTCAGTCTGTCAAAACGTTGCAAGCTGGGAGCAGTTTGCCAAAGCAAACTATCAAAGTGAAATAACACACGAGCTGCACACACACACAGACACACACATGCTCTCACATTCCCTGAACATTAATTTCGAATTGGGTCAGGAGGAACAAGGATTTGGGCTAGATTGTTGGTGTGTTGAAAAGGTGTGGGCATAGCTACAGACTACCAATTAGATAGGTATGTGTGAGCAGGGTGGGGTATCCCAAAACAGAGTCTATGAGCAGGGGTGGGAAACTTATGGCCCTTGGTGGAGTTTCTTCTGGCTCCTAGGGTTATATGTTGCTAGAGCTGTTGCTATTGCAGCCAAAGAATAATGTCCCCATTGGGGGGATTTCTTCTATTCCATTCAGAGTAGAGCCCATTTAGTAACTAAGATTTTATTCCAGAATGAATTGTATGGGATACCCCTATGCATTTTAGCATCACTAGGGCCCAGCTTGATGAAGAAAAGAAGCATTTGAACATCTAAATACTACTAGTGTTGCATTTTTGTAATAAGCGGCACTAACAAACATTTTGCTGCCATACCTTGTGCCAATCCTATGAGAATGAATTTTGGGGCATCACATATAGAAATTCAAAAATGTAACTGATTTTTATACATTTTTCATCAGAGAACTTTTAAAAGCTTCCCAAATTACTTTGGACATTTTTTAATATGGTAGTTCACACTATTTCCCCTTATCTTGACATTTCAAAGGTTGTCAAGATGATGTAGCATCATTCATTAATTCAATGAATTGAGCTCTTACTATATAGCAGACACTGCTAGATGCTGGAGATAAAGTAGAGATGAAAGAATTCACGAATCTCCTGGAGCTTATACTCCAGTGGGCAGAGGTGTACTTTAAGTGAATAAAGTCATTGTCTGTGAGATAGTAAGTGCTGTGGAGACAAATATTGTCTGGCCTGGGAGAGGAGTGCTGTTCTTTTTAGGGCCAGGGGTCTTATCTCCATAAGACACCTGAAGGTGAGGGAACAAGCTGCAGGAATATCTGGGAGTACAGTTGACCAGGCAACCTGCAGAGCAGTTCCTCTGAGATGGGGACGAACTTAGACTCTTCCCTCCTCCTGTCTTTCACGCCCTCTCCTGCCTCAAGTGCCCTGAAAGTTTTGGAAGTGCAACCTAGGATGAGCAGTTATGCAAAATTGCTTCTGGTTACATTATAGATGTGTGGCTTAGGTGTCTGCCAAGAACTTTGAGGGCCTGGGGTGTAACACATTTATAGAGCTGCTGCTGTTGTTTTTGTTTTTTTAACAAAACCACATCAAGCTATGTTTTTTTTTAAAACTGAGTAACAGTGCCAGGATGTGTTACAAATTATTCAGATTTGTAGGCATGGTTCATAATGTGCTTTCTTGCACATTCATTCATTTGAGGTCAGCAGGGCAGATGATATTATTTCCATTTTACAGATGAGGAAACTGAGGCTCAGAGGTAATTTGCCCAAGGTCATGTAATCAAAGCACATAGACTCCTGAGTCATGATGCACATGTTTCTTGGTTTAGAGGACAAATTGGATCCAGTAAGGATACCATTAGAAAAAATCTATGTGTTTTTTTTCCACCTCCATGTGCACACCCACTCCTTTAGACACCCTGCCTCTTTGCTGGAAGACATCTTGGGCAGGTGCACATCCTTTTCAGTCCTCATAGACTTTCAGCCCTTCCCTTTGGAATGTGTGCACATGGAGTATGCTTGGTTCTTGTGCTGGGGCCTCAGCTGCAGCTAGAAGACAACAGCAGGAAGGATGCATTTAACATCTGGTTGCATGCCCCTTCACCTTGCTTCCTGCCCCAGCACAGTCTCTAACCCGTTTGTCCATATCCATGCTGGGTGGTCTGTTAGGGCCAGACTCATTTACATACAAAATGGGGATTTGGGTGGAATTTAGGATTCTTAGAGATGGTAGGAGCCTCTTCTAACTCCACAAGCCCTAAGCCCAGATTCAGACAGGTTTCCTTCTTCATCTGCACCTCCACACAGTGTATTTTCTTGGACAAGGCAGTGTTTTTTATCTATCACTTTTGTTGGAGGTCTCAGTAAGGTTGAGGACCACTGGGTTGTTTGACTTCTGTCCTCAGGGTTAAACTCTAGAAAAGATTCAAGACAGCTCAGTAGGGCCAAAGGCCTTTTGTAGGGATGCTTAAAACAATGCCGTCGGTTTGAAATCAAGGGACTTTGGGCATTTAACTACTTGACAATACTTGTCTCCTGTGCCTGCCTGCCTGCCTGTGCGGGAGTTTTCACCTCTGTCAGCATCAGTGATCCTCACAGAAGATGAGCACAAGGAGGCGCAGACACAGCTGACCCAGCATCACCCAGATGGGAAGGGTGGAGTTGGGATTCTGGCCTCGATGTGTTTGAATCCAAAGCTCACGCTCTCCCAGCGCACCTGCTGTCTCAGGGCCAGCTGGCTCCTATTTCTGCACCTTCCTTTTATTTGATGACAAGCCCTAATCAGGGCTGGTGACAGGGGACTTAACACAACTAATCCCGCCCAGGGGGAGCATATGTGACACCAAGGACCAAGGACTAGCAAGGAAAAGGCTCCAAGGACAGCCTGGGTGTGGGAGAGGAACTCCCCTGGCCCAGCTCCAGATCCCAGACCTTACCAGCTCCGGAAGCACCCAGCGTGCGCTAGCACTTACTGTGTCAGACATGCCATGTTATCACATTCAGTCCTCCTCAACCCTTGGGGCCAGCTTCCATGCTATCCGCATCTTATAAGGAAGAAGACGAGGCTCAAAGAGGTTAACTGACCTAGAAACCCTGCTGGTAAGTGGTGTTGCTGAGTTTGATCCCAGATCTGTCCAGTGCCACAGCCCTGCCCACAGTCCGCTGCCTCCCCTTCCGTGGGCTGCCCTTTGCCTCTTCACTGGGTCACATCCCAGACCCTGCGTTGGACTGGTGTTTCCCTTCCAATGATGAGACGGAAAAGCTGCCTTGTGCTGGTGTTGCTGCCTGGAACATGCTCACAGTCCTCCCTGTTGCTGTTTTTCCTTCTCAGAGTCCTGGGTTACCTGCTACTGTTTGGATTCCAGCTCATCTGCTCACATCCTTCCACTGAACATGGAAAGGTAAGCCATGGCCATTCAGAGGCTTTCCTTCTCTGCACAGGGGGCTGGTGTCGCTCTAGTCACCACACTGAGTTTTGTTCTATTGGTAGGTGAGTCACCGCTGGTTTTGCAAGAAAGCACCATTTATAGGATGTTCACCAGCCCTCTGAACCCTCCTCAGTCCTTGGAGCTTAAAAATGAAGCTCCAAGTCTCTGATCAGAGGGTGGTGCTGGCTTTGCAGCCTGTGCCTCTTAGAATGGCGCAGCTGAGAGAGGGAGGTCAGAAGACTACATACCTGAGAATGGTGGGGCACCATGATGGAGCTTTGCCTTCTAGGGCAGTGGTTGCCAACCAGTGGTCTGTGGACCACTGGTGGTCCATGAGGTTCGAAATGTTGGTGACCGCTGCTCTAAGGGCATCTCCAGGGGCAAGGGGTGTGGATGATTAGAGAGATGGCTATAGTTATAGCTGTGGCTGTGACTGTGGCTGTGGCTACAGAAAAGGACCCCTAATAGGGAGCCATGATTTTTTGATAGAGGACACCACAGCCACTGCCAACCAGCAGCCAGGCAGGGAGGGAGCAGGGAAATTGGGACCTGACCCTCTCTCTCCTCCTCCCCTCTTTCTCCTGTGGTGACTCCCTTTAGCTGAACCCAACCAAAGACAGAAGACAAAAAGCCCTGATGCAGTCCTTGAAGGCCAGCTTCCTGGGCCACAGAGCTGGGTGGAGAAGGGTCACAGAGCATCTGGAGGGACAAACAGACAGTGTTCAGCACACTTTCCTCCAGGCTCTGTATGTTTCATAGTAAATGAACTATTCACTGTTGCCTAAACCAGCCTTGTGCAGCTGTGTGATGGATGTTTCCTTAGAGGTAGATGCACGATATGACTCTGAGAGGGTCCGTGGATTTCCTTTCTGCTACCTCATGTCTACCTGTAACAAAACACTGACACTTCTGAGCTGTGTGTATCTAAGTGTGACTGAGTTGGTTGGAATCTTTCCTGAGATGGAGTTTTCACAGGGGAACTCCAGGAGAGAAGGGAACGGAGAAAAGAGTGTGTACAGGTTTGCCTAGATGTGACCCTTCTTGGGAGAAGTTCTTAATATTCTTGTCTGATTAGTCTAATTCCTTTAAGTTTGTGTATTATGTTCTAGCTTTGTTTTTCTAGGCTAGATATATACCTATATTGTATTGTATACCCCACTCAGATATCAGCTCCATGAAAGTGGGATCTGCCCTACCTTGTTTACTGTCATATTCCCAGCTCCTGGAATATTATAGTTGCTCAATAAAATACTTGTTGAATGATTGAATGACTGGAAAACCTGGCCAAGGTCTAAACATCATGTTGGAAATTTACACACAACCCCATCCCCACCCCCATAGGCCTTTGGGTGGTGAATATGTCATGGGAGCAAATGGAATTAGCATCCTTATTAAAATCAAGAGCTAGCTTGCTTTGCCATGAGAGGATACAGTGAGAAGTCTGCACCCCAGAAGAAGGCACCACGCTGGCACCCTGATGACTGATTCCCAGCCCCAAGAACTGTGAGAAATACATTGTGTTGTTTATAAAGTACCCAATTTATGGTACTTGTTTTTAGAACTGGTAATGATGGAGACTGGAAGAGTTTTGAGGTTGCATACCAGAAAAGCTTGCATGGCCATGAATGGACTTTTAAAGGCAATTCCAATGAGAGCTCAGAATGAAAAGAAAACTGTAGAGAAAGCCCCAGTCTTCTTAGACAACACTTGAGTCATCCAAACAGACTGTGGGTGCAAATATGAAAGGTGTCATTCTGATGACATCTCAGATGGAAATGAGCAACATGTTATTGGAAACAGGAGGAAAGGCCATGCTTGTCATAAAGTGGCAAAGAGCTTGTCTGAACTGTGTTCATGTTTTGTGGAAGGTAGAACTTGTAAGTGATGAAATTAGGTATTTAGCTGAAGCAATTTCTAATGAAAGTGTTGAAACAGTGGCCTCGTTTCTCTTGACTGCTTGTAGTAAAATGTGAGAAGAGAGAAATGACTTATAGATGGAATTGTTAATTGGAGAGTAAGCAGAACATAGGACTTAATGATTTGGAGAATTCTCAGTTTATTCATATTGAAAAGAATGAGAAAGCCTGTTCAGGAAAGGACGCTAAGGGTGTAGCTGGGAGACAATTTGATAAGGAGAAGACTAAGCCATCTTGACAGAAGCCAGGAGCTGTTGTCCAAGACAGTGGGAAAATGCAAAGGAAGGGCTGCTGATGTCTTCTGGACCTGGCTCATCTCTGCACCACCTCCCTTGGTGGGTTCCTCTCCCTGCACTTGGGTGCTGAGCAACTGGGCTGTCCCAGGTGCTGTTCCAGTGGCTGGATGAAGTGGTCTCAGGACCCCAATCCTGGAGAGCCACAGTGGGTAGAGGGCTGCCCAAAGCTGTTGGGGCAGGACAGTATGGAGCCATGGGGCCTCAACCTCTGTCCAGCAAAGCTGTAGGCTGGACCACTGCCTTAGTGGCCTGGATGGCATAGCATCAAGCCAAAGAGGATTATTCTTGAGCTTTAAAGTCTAATGGAATTTGCCCTGCTGAGTTTTAAACTTGCTTAAAACCTCTCTTCCCTTTCTACTTCCCTCTTTCTCCTATTTGGATGGGAATGTCCTGTGCCTGTTCACCAGTGTACTTTGGAAGCATGTAACATATTTGATCTCACAGGTTCTAAGCTGGAGAGCAGTTTGCCACAAGATGAACCATACCTTCAGTTTTATCCATACTCATTTAGGTTATATTTAGATGAGACTTTGGACCTAGACTTTATTTATTATTTATTTATTTATTTAATTCTTTATTGTTTAAAGTATTACATATGTCTCCTTTCCCCCACATTCACCTCTCCCCGGCCACTCCCACCCCGCAATAACACTAGTCATTAAGGAAATACAAATTAAAGGCACAAAGATATACAACTACGTACCTGTGAGAATGGCTAAAATTAAAAAGGCTGGTCATACTGAGTTCTGATGGCTTGTGGAGACCTTGGTTCTCTCATACCCTGCTGGAGGGAAGAGTTGGAAGTTTCTTTAAAATTAAGTTACAAATATACCTATCATATGATCCAGTATTTACCTGAGAAAAGAAAATATATATCCATACATAGACTTGTACATGAATGTTTGTAGCAGCTTTATTTGCCATAAACTGGAAACAACCCAAATGTTCATCAACAGGTGAATGGATAAACTGGGGTTTATCTATACAAAGAAATACTACTCAGTAATAAAAAAAGAACTATGGATACATGCTACAACATGGGTGAATCTCAAAATAATTATTCTGAGTGGAAGAATATGTATAAAAACTTAGACATACTGTGTTATTCCATTTATATAAACTTCTAGAAAATGGAAACTAAGCTCTAATGACAATGAATATCAGTGTTTGATGGGGATAAAGTGGAAGGAAGGAAGGGGGACTACCAAGGGGGAACCCTTTGAGGTGATGTATATGTACATTATCTTGATGATGATGATGGTTTCTTGGGTGAAGACATATGATACTAGTTAAACCTACCAAATCTTACCCATCAAGTATGTACAATTTATTTTATGTCAGTTATACCCCATTAAAGCTATTAAAAATATACACCTGATATAGGTAACAACTGAATGAATTTCATGTGAATTCATTCACTAAATGAATTTCTTCTTATTGACCATAAGACGACAGACACAAAAGTATTTACAGTATGAAGTATGATTTCATTTATATTTAGTTCAAGAACAGGCAAAGCTATTTTGTAGTAAAAATAAAATCAGAATAATGGGTACCTGTGAGTGTGGGGGGTGTTGGGTATAAATACCCACATGGGTATCCAGGGCACATTCTTGACCTAAGTGGTGGTTATTTATGTAATTAAAAGTGTAAAATCTCATACATTTACAATGAGTGTACTTTATTCACTTTATGTATGTTATCCTCCTATATAATAAAGAGGTGATATGCAAATTGACTATCACTCCAACACACAAGATGGCTGCCCCTATGTGGACACAAGATGGCCACCACAAGATGGCCAGCAGAGGAGGGCAGTTGTGGGCGATCAGGCCAGCAGGGGAGGGCAGTTGTGGGTGATCAGGCCAACAGGGGAGGGCAGTTAGGGGCTGATCAGGCCAGCATGGGAGGGCAGTTAGGGGCTGATCAGGCCTGTAGGGGAGTGCATTTGGGGGGGACCAGGCCAGCAGGGGAGGGCAGTTAAGGGCAATCAGGCCAGCAGGGGAGAGCAGTTAGGGGTGACAAGGCCAGTAGGGGAGGGCAGTTGGGAGTGTCCAGGCTGGCAGGGGAGGGCAGTTAGGGGTGACCAGGCCTGCAGGGGAGTGCAGTTGGGGGATACCGGGCCTACAGGGGAGGGTATTTGGGGGTGACCAGGCCTGCAGGGGAGGGCAGTTGGGGGTGTCCAGGCTGGCAGGGGAGGGCAGTTAGGGGCGACCAGGCTGGTAGGGGAAGACAGTTGGGGGTGACCAGGCCTGCAGGGGAGGGCAGTTAGGGGCAAGCAGGGCAGCAGGGGAGCAGTTAGGCATCGATCAGGCTGGCAGGGGAGTGGTTAGGAGGTGATCAAGCTGGCAGGGGAGTGGTTAGGAGGTGATCAGGCTGGCAGGCAGAAGCGGTTAGGGGCAATTTGGCAATCAGGCAGGCAGGTGAGGAGTTGGGAGCCAGCAGTCCTGGATTGTGAGAGGGATGTCTGACTGTCCATTTAGACCTGGGATCAGGTCTAAACAGGCAGTTGGACATCCCTCGAGGGGTCCCAGATTGGAGAGGGTGCAGGCTGGGCTGAGGGATACACACCCACTCCCCCATGCATGAATTTCGTGCACAGGGCCTCTAGTCTATACTAATAAAAGGGTAATATGCTAATTAGACTGGATAGAACAGACGTTTTCCAGATGTCCTTCTGGAAAAAGCTGTCGTGGCTGCGAGGGCTGAGGAGGGCTGGTGGCCGGCAGTGGCAGCAGCCGTGGGGTGATGGGGGCAGCGCCTTCCCCTGATCACCCAGTCTCCTCCTACAGAGGGAGGCCAGACTGTGGCTTAGGCCCGCTCCCTGGGGTGCGGGCCTAAGCCGTCAGTAGGACATCCCCTGAGGACTCCCAGACTGTGAGAGGGAGCAGGCTGGGCTGAGGGACCCTGTGCCCCCCCCCTCCCCGCCAGTGCATGAATTTTTGTGCACCGGGCCTCTAGTATCTCAATAAACAGAAGGAGGGGGAGTACAGTAAGGCAATGCAGTGCATCAGATGCTAGCACTGAATTGGCAATAGAAGTCGTTGGAGCAGTGCAGGGTTATCCTTTGAGAGTTACCAGGAGACAAAGATGCTCTTCAAAGGACAGCAGGAAGTGCACTCTCATGAGCCAGGGTCCTGCTGCAGAACCATTCCAGAATTGGAAGCAAATGGCAAAGCAGGCACTGTGCCTTTTTCAGCTGGTATTTGTCAGGCCTTCTGCTTCTAATGGCATGAATATAACAGACTGCTTCTGAAAAATTAAGAGTATTTTTACTTATGAGAAATGAAGAAATTAGAGTAAAAGATACTTTATTAAGGACTGGGAACAATGTCAATGTTGATTAATTCATGGTGTGCCAAATCTCTTGGATTCAAATTCAATGGCAGAAAAATCAAATCTGTTTCTGTTACAAATAGAGCAGCAAACTTTGGACTTTGTGTTGGGAAAGCCTGTTATAACATAGCAGAAAGAGGACATCTTCAGGCTTTTAGTTTGGGCATACTGGGGCAGTCCTGGCCTCCTAGCCTCTTGCTGGATTAGGGTCAGGGTTTCCCTTCCTATCACTATTTTTTTTCCGAGTGTGCTTGATGCCCGTGTGCAGGTGGCATGGAGTGGGACATGGAATCAACAGTTCTGCCTGGAACCCAGTTTTCTTGCTGGCCAGTGCTTACTGACTTCAACTGTGGACAGGATCTGCCTGCCCAGTCCTTGGGGACCTCTGCCTTCTCCAGCCTTGGCTGACTTAACTTGAATTGGTTTTTGTCCTCCCAGCCTTGTGCTATCTACCAGGTCTCTCCTGTGGAGAAGGAGTCTTGGTCCCATCCACCCTGGTGTCGACACCCATGCCTAATGCCAGGAAGACTGGAGGGAAGTCATAACCGTCCCCCTCCCCATCATGATGGCTCTGGCTTCAACTTTTTGTTGTTGTTGTTGTTAACCCTTACCTGCTTCTAATCCTTCCATCTCTATATTATAAAAGGAGTTGTTATCTTGTAGGAAAGCTCTAAACCAAGAAGATAAACATGAAAGACCTAGAAAAACTTTGGTCACCTATTCCATTTTTAGAAGTTTGTGAGGATATTGAGGGACCATCAGAGAAAACAGACATAATGTAAGATGGGAAACTGAGGCAACCACCACATTTTTAATGGCAAAATTATAACAGACTGGCCGGTGTGGCTTAGTTGGTTGGGTATAGTCCCATGCACTAAAAGGTTGCCTGTTCCATTCTTGATCAGGACACAATGCCTGGGTCTCAGGTTTGATTTCAGGTAGGGGGCATGCAGGAGCAGTCAGTCGATACTTTGCTCTCATATTGATGTTTTTCTCTCTGACTCTTCTTTCTCTCTCTAAAAATCAATAAAAATATTTTTTAAAAACCTCCAAAAAATGATAACGATTGAGTTTTGAGTGTTCCTTTCCTATAACACCTTCTTTCCTGATTTCTTCGAAGAAATCTTTTTGGTATTTAATTGCTACTAAGTTCAGGGGCATAAAAGTTTGTTTTTCTATATTGTGAATATTTCTTTTTAAGTGTTTGTTTTCCTGCTTCACAGAAACATGCACAATCCAACTTTATAAATTCCTTCCTTTGGAAGTTTGTAGTTCCATTTGTAACAGTATTTAAAAGTAAATGCATTATAATTTTATTATTGCCTGAACAAACTTTACCTTGTATCTCAAATGTGATCTTACTTCAAACAAGCCAAGTCATACAGAATAAATTGTGTGTGTGTGCGTGCGTGCGTGCGTGTGTGTGTGTGTGTGTGTGTGTGTGTGTGTGTTTTGACCCTAATAAAGTGACTTTGGGACTATAACAGGTTATAAGAAAAATTAGTATTTTTGTACTTTAATTTTTTATTGAACATTCCATTCCCTCCCACACTTATACACACAAAACTCAAACCATAGAAAGCTACTTCTTAAATAACTTCTAAGTTCCCCACTATGTTATGTTTCCAAAAGCCAGATTACAGTTAAAACAAACTTTTGACAGACAGAATAACTTGTCACTTACACCACAAACCTTGCTCTTTGAAAAAGAAAATGAATTTCAGCACAGTTTGAGGCTGCTATCCTTACGTGTATATTAGTGGCCCACCTTCTCCTCCAAATGATGATGCCACCCAATTCTCAGTGAAGGGGGAATTTGGCAGGTGGAGTCTCCACAGGATAGCTGCTTCTTCCCCACCATAGGATGCTCAGTCCTTGGTCAGTTTTGAGAAATAGAGGAGATATCAAGTCCTTTGTTTCTAATTTTATTCTCTTTGTATTGCTTTTTGTACTATATTTGATGCATGTTTTTACTTTTGGCCAAGTTCATTTTTCCCATTAATTAATCAAACACTTATCAAGTGCCTGGTATATGAATTTGGACTCTGAAGCCTGACTGCCTTGTTCATATTCTCATTCTGCTGCTTACTAATTCTGGAAATTGGCCAAGGCTCTGTGCCCCAGTTTTATCATCTGTAAAATGGGGATAATAATAGTAGTTGTGGCATAGGTTGTTTGTAGGATGACATGAATTATAGATAAAGACTTTAAGGTGTTGTCTGATCCATAGTAAATACTACGTGAGTGTTGTCATTGTTTGCAATTTTTATTATGACAAATGCCAACCTTGTGCTTATATTCTGTGTGCCAAAACATGCTTCTCCTCGAAATGCTTCTGTCCTGACCTCATTGGCACAATCTCTGCCCAGGCCTGATTTACTTAGAGCAGAGTTTCTCAGACTTGGTATTGCTGGTATTTTGGACCAGAAAATTCTTTGTTGTTGGACTGTCCCACGAACTGTTAGAAGTTTAGCAGCATTTCTGGTCTCTACCCACTAGATGCCAGTAAGATGTTCCTCTAGTAGTGACAACCGAAAATGTCTCCAGACATTGCCAAAGTCTTCTGGGTGGCAAAGTGGCCCCAGCTGAGACCCATCTATTGAAACGGTAAATCCTCCTGCAGGGGCAGCTCTGTGGCTACCTGCTAAGCCCTGGCTACATGTTACTGTCTTTTCCCTGAGCTGTTTTGTGTGTTTTTTTTAATCCTCACCTGAGGATATTTTTTCCATTAATTTCTAGAGAGAGTGTAGGGAGGGAGAGGGGGAGAGAGAGAAACATCGATGTGCGAGAGACACATGGATTGGTTGCCTCTCACATGTGCCCTGACCCTGGCTGGGGACCAAACCTGCAACCGAGGTACACCCCCTGGAAATGGAACATATGACCCTGTGGTCTGTGGGCTGATGTTCTAACCACTTAGCAACCAGCCAGGGCTCCCTGAGCTTGTTTATGAAGATACATGTTATTTGTTACATGTGCCTCTTAACCACATGTTTGGAAACAAGGACATTTCTGTTGTTACTGCTGAGGCCTTCTTAGTGTGTGTGTGTGTGTGTGTGTGTGTGTGTGAGGGAGGAGGGTTCCTCTTTGAAATCTTCCTCTTTTTTCCATCCCATGGGTTTCTCTAGAAATAGAAAGGAGGGGCATAGTCTCCCTAGAACTTCTGTTCAGGGTTGCCCCTTATAGTTAAAGGCATTCACTGCTTATCACTATGGAGAGCAAGTAGGGGTCGAAGGGTCACACAGGGGGAGAGTGTATGGCTGGGCTCTGGATTGCGTGTTTCACTCTTCCCTTGCTGAGTAAGTACTCATGGTTAACAGGGAGAGAATGCTTCCCATGTACTAGGCTCTAAGCACTTGTTCACAATGTCCCTTGAAGGCAGTTATTTTTATTCCTGTTTCATAGATGAGGAAACTTCAGCTTAGAGACAGTAAGTGCACAGTTATCAAGTGGCAGAAGCATAGATTCACACCCAGGCAGCTGATCCCCAGGTCCTTAATTCCAGTGATGCTTGTCCATCTCAGCATAGGCACCGCCGCCCTCTGGTTTCTAAAAAGCAGCATCCCACTCCTTGGAATGTCCCCTGTCTGTGCCCTAATCAGGTTTAGGCTCCTAGATCTCTTCTGGTCACAGACTCAGGAGCCTTAGGCCCACCTGAACTGTGATGGGTTTTGTTTTGTTTTCATGGTAATAATGTCACCGCTGAGACCCACCCTGACCCCACCTCTATTTCTTTGCTCTCCCTGTGCTGAAAACCATCCTCTTTCCTTCCCCATGTTCACACTGACTGAGCTTCTGCCACTGACAAGGCTCACTATGCTGTAAACCAATCCTGTCAATTGGATTAAAACTTTGGAGCTAAGCCCTTAGGCCACAGAATGTACCTTGCTGCCACCGGCTGTCCTAACATCTAAATTTTCCTATGACCAACCTCTTTGAAACTATTCATCCTATAAACAAAAAGTGGTCACTCTTATTATACCTTCAGTTCTGTCCCAGACACAGAACTCCATATAAGCCAAATATAAAGAACGAAGTGTGGAACAAAATTCTACCTAACTTAAAGGGCCTTTACTAGATCTTTCTTATATTGAATGCTTTTCAAAATACGTTAGCCATTTGGAAACTATGGTGTATTTCCCCCTCTGTTACAGTAATCCTTTATACTAACAGGTAATGATTTGGACTGTAACTCCATGTTACCTGATTTCCTTTGGCCTACCTCAGTTTCCTCTCACTGAAGCCACGTGTGTGGATCACACGCTCAGTCAGTGTGAACATGGGGAAGAAAAGAGGATGGTTTTCAGCACAGGGAGAGCAATTTTTCACTTTGTATGAAAACCCTTGGCTTTCAGGTCATTGTTCTTATAGTTTTTAGACAAAACATCAGCCTCTGTAGAATGCACTGGGAGAAAATCAAGGTTGTAAAATGTCAAAGTACAAATGAATTATGTAGAATCTTTGAGAAAGTTTTTGAGTAGCCTTGAGAACATCTAGTTCTCTTCCTTTATTTCCCTCGTGTGCCTTTCATAGGGAAGGCACAACACCCACAGGAGGAGGGCTTAGGGTTCAGACTGGAATTAATCACCAAATCAAACAATGCTGGAGGTTTAATGAGCACTTGCTGTGTGCAGGCACACATAGGCACTGGGGGTGTGGGGGAATGTGGCCCCTCCCTGGAGGAGCTCAGAGCAGTTGGAGATAGGCTGTGATCGTTCTGGAAATGTGTTTGGGATCACAGAGGAGAGCGATGTTGCTAATAGCGACAACTAACATTTATCGAATGCTTTCTATATTCTTGGCACTGTTCCTTCTACACATTATTTATTTTTTAATCCTCATAACAACTGTGTGAGGTGGAAGTTGTGATTATCTCCATTTTACAGATGAGGAAGCTGAGACTCAAAGAGCATTTCCCTAAGCTGAGTCTTACAAGACAAGATTGGAAGATTAACAAGTGCAGAGGCAAGTGGATGAGATGACCTCTGTGTATCAAGGGGGCATTGAGAGCTGGGGCTACCCGTAATCAAGGGATTTCAACCATGCTACAGTGTTTTGTTTTGATAGTCCTCACCCAAGGATATTTTTTCCATTTATTTTTAGAGAGAGAGGAAGGGAGGGAAAAAGAGGGGGGGGGGGAGAGAGAGAGAGAGAGAGAGAGAGAGAGAGAGAGAGAGAGAGAGAGAGAGAGAGAGAGAGAGAGAGGTGAGAGATACATATGGATTAGTTGCCTCCTGAACATGTCCTGACCAGGCTGGGGTGGAAACTGCAATCCAGGTATGTGCTCTTGACCTGAAATTGAACCTATGACTCTTTGGTGTGAGGGCTGGTGCTCTAACCACTTCACAACACTGGCCAGGGCATGTGACCCCCCCCCCCCCCGTTTTTTTTTAATCAAAGAGCAGTCTGTGCTTCGCATCAAAGAGCAGTCTGTGCTTCGCAGCACCCCACTATAACTCTTCCATCCTCAAGTGATGGGCCCTTAATTATGTAATGCTCTTAAGTGATTGGGTGAACTACTCAAACTTGAGGTGGTTATTCAAGTGACTTTGAGCATAGGCTTGGGGCAGGTAAGAACTGGGCCTCTGTGGGAAAGTCCCAGGGCTGGCAGGTCCTCAGTCTTCCAAGCTGGATGCATTTCTAGTCACCTTGGGCAACTCACTTAGCCTCAGTGACGTTTTGTCCCTAGGATGCCCAAGTCTGTATTCCCAGAACCTCCTGCAGAGCCTCAAGCATTGTAATCTGTAAGATGGGGATACCAGTTAGTGCAAGGAGTTTCACATGATTAATTATAATTCAAATGAAAGCATCTGCATTGCTTAGTGAAAGGTAAGGAACAAAGAAATAATCCCACATCTCAGGATCCCACATCTGTAACTAGTCATCATTGAGCTAAACCCTTATATGTAGAGTTGGCAGATTACTAGGAAAACCTTCTTGGTCTCCGCTCCATGCAATTTTAGTTTGCAGTGGGTGGGTACAAATGAGAGCAAACCAGAGGTGGAATTTTTTCCATACATGGGCCATGCCTAGTGGAAAGCAGCCTTTTCATCCGGGAAAGCAGGTCGATAGGGCAGCAGGACAGAGAAGTCCGGAGCCTTGTTTATGCCTTGTCTGATGCCGGTTCCTGTGCAAGGGATGATCCCTGACATTGATTGGGGGTGGAGGGTGATCGCATTGAAATATCTGCTAATAGGCAAAGCCCTGCCTTCCCACCGACCCTCCCTCCACCCTAAAGACTTTCTGGAAAACAGCAAAACAATGAAGCCACCTTGGGGTTGATGAGAATTGCATTCTCCATGCACCTGATCACCCTGCACCCTGCGTGTTGCCCTGCCGACTTTGTGAAGGGCTTGGCTGTCAGGTGCTGCTCCTCCCTGTGCAGGGTAATCTGCATTGATTGACTTGTCCATTGTCCCTTCCCTGGAGCTAAAAACAAAACAGGAAAGGCTGCTTGGTAGGGAATGAGAAGAACTCAGTGGCCAAATGCTGTTGCTTTCCAGGCATTGGACACAGGCTCATTCTTTCTGAGAAACTTACATCCAGAGGCAGTGAGTTTGAAAGGACCGTGGCTGTGGAATTAGAGACAGATGCTTAGCTGGCCATACGTAGATATTAAAATGTATTAAACTATGCAAACTGAATTTCTCATGCAAGGCTTGTTTCAACCTTACATCAGCTCTTGGGCTGCATTTGCATTTCTATAGAGAATGAAATAAAAGCTGCATGTCACTTACTCATTTCTATTCATAACTGTGTTATTATTCTACCCTTCATCTCCCGTCTCCTGGACACAGCATGGCCAGATTAATTTTCCTAAATCTCCATCGAAAACTAGTTTAGTTCCCAGCATTTCACTTTGTCAACTCCTGTTTATAAGGCCCAGGTGTTGAGAAGGATGTCAGGAGACAAAGGCAAGAGTGGCCATAGTGAGAGGCATGAGGTGCGGGTATCAACTGAACAAGGGAGCTTAATTTTACGATCACCAGATGTCTGGCTTCATCTGGGAACATCCTTGTTTATTATGCCCGTTATCCTGATGTAATTATTAATAGCACCTCCATTCACTCTCAGGAGTGTTAATGATGAGCCATCCTGCTTGTGCCTATTAAGTGCTCATAAGTTAGAAGGGCAGGAAGCATGAATGGAAAGGTTGAGTCTGGGGACAGATGTATATAGGTGGTCAGAGGAGGAAGGGAAGGAGCCTGGGCTGAGGTTGACAGGAAGGCTATGGGGCCTAAGCCTCAAACGATGAGGACTTATGAAGGAGGAAAGGTGTCTCGATGAATGTGGGAGAGCATCGTTAGGAAACATGTTCAAGGTCTCAAGGGGCCACACAGATGGAGTTTTCTTGTGAGGAGAGGGGAGAACAACTGGAGAGGTGGGGGCAGGTAGGGAACTAGAGCTTCACCCTAGGTTCTGGCACGAAAAAGTGAAGATGAACAGGTCCTGGTCTAGGACTGATCACTCACAACGAGTTGCAGACACAGGATTTGAACCGCAGTGGCTGCCTCTGGACTGTGCTCTGCACCATCATGCCACTCTTCCCACCTCTCTCCCATGGCCACACTGTGAAATAGGTCAATTCAAATTTCCACATGTGTCAGGTGAGGCCAATGGATGTTCTGGTGTCTTTGGTTTCCTCTACTAGTTAAGTAGAAGCCTCCAGCCAAGAGTGGACATGAGATTGCTGTTTTAACATCAGCTAAAATTATTTTAGCATGATTTTTGACAGGAAATAACCAAAAACACACATTTACAGGAGCAGGCTGTGCGTGAGGATGGGCTGTCAGAGGATGACTCATCATGGAGCGTTTATCTGTTCTGGTGGGTGATCATCTCATTAGTAACTTTGATTGACTGTAGTCAGAACTAAGGCTCCACATGAGCTGCCAAACTATCCATTTTGTCTTATGTCTGCTTCTCTTTTCCTCATTCTTTTTTCCCCCCAAGTAAGATCATTTTCTGAGTGCCCAAGACATAGCTACACCTTAAGCTAAATGCTCATTTCACTGTCACAAGAACAGTAAGTCCTATGAGATTGCCTGTTTCACAGATGAAGCAAATGAGTTTTGGGAAGGTTGAGAGCTGCTCAAGGTGACAGCTCTGTGTTGAATGTGTTGCCAGGAGACACAGGTCTCTGTGAGTAGTTTGATTCTTTTCCAGGGATGCTGGTGAGGAAATTAATGAAAGACAGAAAGCAGTATGCAATTAGTGGTATCCTAGCCTGAATGTGTATCAGCACCATTTGAGGAGCTTAAAAAACACAGGTTCCTGGGCTCACCCCCAGAGATTCTATTTAGTATTTCAGTGAATCCTGGTGAGCCTAGGTGTGTGTGTGTGTGTGTGTGTGTGTGTGTGTGTGTGTGTGTGAGAGAGAGAGAGAGAGAGAGAGAGAGAGAGACTGAAGGGTGCATCTCTGGGAGGGTATGTTAAACACAGATGCTGGTCCCCACACCCAGAGATTCTGATTCAGATCCTGGGTGGGGCCTGAGATTTGTATTTCAGGTGCTGCTGACTATGCTGGTCCGGGGAGCACACCCTGGGAACCGGAACCGCTGCCCTGGTTGTCCCAGATGTCATCTAGGCCAGAGGCTGCTGCACTTGGGCTCATGGTCTCTGACTGACACTCAAATTGTGTGATTCTATTTTGTGGACTCTGTGCTAGGATTAGAGAAGCTACATAACCAGCCATTCCCTTTCCTCCCACCCTGGGAGGATCCCTGTGGGCTTTTAAACTGAGTCTGGACATGGCCCACAGCTCCTCTTGTCTCTCTGTGCCGTCAGTCCCAGTCTAATGGGGTTGGCTCACAAGCTGAATTGTTTTGTGTGCTGAGCTAGACAGTCTGACTGGCACTTCCCAAATCAATAATTTAAAAAGTCTGTGGAACTTGAGCCCTATATGTTCATTAGAGGAAAGCCCTTGAGAGTGGTCCTGGACTTTTGGCTGCATGATAGAACCACCTAGGAAGCTTATAAAACAAACAAACAGTAAAACTATTGCTGCTGGGCCCCCTCCCAGAGCAGTTGCATCGGTGTGTCTGGAGGTGGGTCCTCCTGTAGGCAGTTTTGTGAGCATCACCAATGATTTCTAGGTGCAGTCAGGCTGGGAGCCACTAGCCAGATGCATCAGTGCTGTGCCTTTGCCAAGACTCCCTTCTTCACAGGTGCCCGTCTGCTCCACTCAATTTGCCCTTCTTGATGTCACCATGCCCTTTGAACTGGCACTTCACATTCTGTCTGCTCTCCATGAAGCATTGGCCACCCTCTCCTTTCCTGGCAGCCTATTGCTCCTGCCTCCTCTCTTCTCCTTCGCTGTTTCCTTCACTACCTTCTTTGCTGTCACTTGCTCCTTAGACAGGAGCATTTCTCCAGTGCTGCCATCCTTGTCCCTTAGCACTTCTCTGCACACCTTCCTCCCTTTGGATTCCTTCCCCAGATCCGCAGCACTGACAGATGCTCTGAGTCCAGGTCTCTGACAGCATCTGTAAACAGAGCTCCCATTTTGTTTCCACTCAGTTGGCCCTGTCTCCATACTCCCCTACTTTTCATCAAGCCCACGCTCTTCTGATTTCCCACGGGTGGGGTCTCAGGGAGGTGAACGCCCTTGTCCAGTTGATACCTGTACCTCTTGCCTTTCACTATGGCCATTCTTGCCTTTGCCGGCTACCTTGCTGCTGGGTTATTGTAATAATCTTCCAGGACCACCCACTCTCGGGCCTTACTCGCCTCTCGAGTACAGCGCACTCAGTCGTGCTTCTGATGTGCTCACACTCCAGCCGCTGGCTGCAGACATCTCGAGTGCTTGCCGTGTGCCAGGCACGTGGTATGCTCTTATCCCATTCCAACCTGACACAACCTTATGATTCATAGACACTATTATTATCCCTCTTTTTCCCATGAAGAGACATATGGAGGTGGTTAGGAACCTGGCCAAAGCTCCTAGCCACTGACAAGTGGAGGGGGGGTGGGCAGAATTTCGAGCTTACTCTGGGCTTCTGAGCCCTCACTCATAATCACTCTACTCGGTTGCCACCCCCTTTGCCCCAGCCTTCATCAGCTTCTTAGAGCACCTAGAATAAAGACCAAACTCCTTGGGTTGACACACAAGGCTTTTCTAGATCTGCCCTAGCATCTGTTATCCTTCTGTGTAAGAGTTAGAAGGAACCATTTACTCCTGGGTCTCCAGGTCACATCATTTTCCCTCCTCTACATTTTTGCTCAATTCCTTGGGGTGACATCCAGTCCCCAAGGGCATGTCACTCCTCAAGCTCAATTTTCTTGACCTCTCCACACCTTCTGGATTACAAAAGCCTTTTTTTTTTTTTTTTTGTATAATGTCTTTGGTTCTGTGGATGTGTTATAAACCCTTGAGCGTAGAGACTATGTCACAAGCTTAGTTCAGTCTCCAACAGTTCCCAATATGTTTCCCTTGTATGGGGTGATCCCTCAAATCATTGTCGATGATTTTGATTTCCTACTCTTGTCTATTCCAGATATCCGTGCAGGACGATATGAGTAAGGACAAGAAATGCCATCCCACTGTCCAGGAGGTGTTCTTCTCAGGTGCCCCAAGCAATCCCCCCCACCTCCCCGCCAGTGCCCTGCACAGCAGTAATCACATGTTTGATTGATTTTCCATTCTTTATGGGAATCATTTTTCTTCATACATTTCTGTTTTTAAAGTTTAAATAAAATGGAGACTTGGTTGTACACCAGGGAGGTTAGGAGAGAAGTGAGCAGTGGGACCTCCCCAGCCAAACCTGGCTGCAAACGGATGACTGCATAGAAGTACAAATGACTTCTAGCAGGATGGGTGGGACTCCGTGGGACACACCACCTTACTTGCTTTTGATCAGGAGCTGGGCCACTGTTGAAAATCTGAGTATTAGCACAACCCTCACATGGCCTTGCTGCTCCATTTCTTCTGAGGTGGACTGGGTGTCCTCAGTCAGATAGGGCCACCTGGGCTGTACACCAGCCTGACACCAACAGGCATAGTTTGGTGAGTGGGGTAGCAGCTCTTGGCATGTCTCATACAGGACTATGTGAATAATAGTAACAAGCACTTAAACAAGAGATTAACCATATTAACACACGTAGTATGGATATCTATAAATATAAAAGCCAAGCGACCAGAACGCTGGAATGACCAGAACAACTGGAACGTGCACTGTGGCTCCAATCATCCATCCCCCTGATTGGGGGCAGGGTTGGCCAACCTCCCGAGGCCCCTTCGGCCCCCCCCCCCCGCCCCACTCCCCAGTTGGCCCCACCCCTGATCTCCCTCTCACCCCAATTGGGGGCTGGGCCAGTTGGCTGACCTTCCATGGCCCCTCCCCCTGGCCAGCCTGGGCCTCTAGTAGTAAAATAAACATCTAGGTGTAATTGGTACAATTTTATGATCCATAACTGCTAGGATTTCTAGATCCTTCTACCCCTGGGTCTGTCACCAATCACAGTTACCTAAAGGAACGACTGCCGGGCTTGTTAAGAGCACTGAAGTACTCTGCAGGTGCACATGAAGGAGATATGAAGGGCATATGAATTCTGTGTCCTCTTTCTTCCCTCTAATAGAGGATAAAAAGTGATGTCCACATCTCTTTTCCACAAGCTCAGGCTGCTTTTCTCACCACTGACTTAGCCCTAGCCAGTCATCACCAGTATCTACAACCTGCCACTGAGAACACAGCCCACCCAGGCCCAGGGGGTGAATTTAGCCTTCTGGAGCCTATGGGAGTACAAGGGTAGTTTCCCTATGACTGCATCCTGGTGGCCTATTGCCCTGCTGGGCTTGGTCTCTGATTGTCACTCATTTTTTCACTGAAACCAAGACTTGACCCTGAATATAGGCCCTATTTAGAAAGGCCCCCACAAACCCATTGTGATCCTATAGTCCAAGGCTGCACCTCCTTTGTGGTGTCCTGTAAGTGCCTCACAATATTGCACACCTCTGCCTTCTGGACACCAGCAGTTCCTGGTCCTCAGTGGCCTCTACTTCAGGGGCTCACACTTGCACTCTAATCATGGGACCCTCTTCAGTGGCTTTGCTGTAGAGTCATGAGAACCACGCATAGGTATCCCTTGTGGCTGCTACAACTGTAATCCTTTGGGGAAAGCTGGTGGTTGCCAGTGGTGCAGGAAGAAGAATGGAACAGAGCCTGGCACACAGGAACCCAGGCCAGGGCTGGGTCTGGGTCTGTGTCCTCCATGCTATGCGATGTCTCCTCCACATTCTCACTGAGGACTGTTTTCTTCCATCAGCAAATACTTATCGACTGCTTTTATGTGCAAGGTGTTGTGTTCACCCATTGTAGAAGGTGAATGCAACATTGTGAATGTACCTAACAGTACTCAAGGGAGTACTGGGAGATGCTAAGAAATGTTAAAACCTTTATATACATGTCTGCTCTACTGGGATCCAGAGTGGTTTGAGAGGCAGGATTAGAATTGTCCAATAGATGGAGGCATGTAGGGAGGACATTTATCTGGTCAACTGGAATGTGTTTAGGATGGATGGGGATGGGCAGAGACTGATGGAAGGGAAACAAGCTGGTGATAATAATAATGATAGTTACCAATTTTGAGCATCCCCAAGGTGCTAGATATTGTGCACATATGATTTCTATCTTACTCAACAACCCTACAAAGAGAGTACACTTAACCCACGAGGAATGTAAAGCTTATCTGTGTTGAACAGCCCACCCAGAGTCACAGAGCTTTTAATTGGCAGAACCAGCATTTGAACTCAACACTGACTTCTTTCAAAGCCTAGGCTGGGGATGTAGGTGGGGATATTTATTATGAATTTGGGATTCAACTAGGGGAGTTATAATCAAATTGCAAATGGCAGAGATGATTGGAAGAATCAAGAACACTTGGTAACTGAGCTAAGGAGACACAAAGGGAAAAATAATGACTCTGTTTTGTAGCCTTGGATATTAGATATTGGGAGAGAGGCAGTACAGCCATCAGACCCAAAGTGTCACAAGAAGGAGGGGATCTTGAGAGGTTGAGATGAGGAGGTACTGAGATGAGTTTCAGAAATGTGGCCATCAAGATACTACAGAAATGCCAGGTGGCCGTTTTCAGTCATATTCCCTAATGCACATTCTAAACAAGCAGTGAGTATGGAAGAGCAGGAAGACAGCAAAGAGAAAGCATCTTATGTTGGGGAGATTCTGGAGGAAGTAGGATGAGGGATGGAGCAGAAGTAGCTGTCAGAGGAGCAGGAAGAGGAAGAAGAATAGCACCATGGTGCTCATGGCAGAAACCAATGGGGGAGTTGGTTCCATGCATTCAGGATTAGTGCTCCAGTCTGAACTCAGGAGGCTCAGGTCAACTCACCACACATGTACTATTTTAGCTTCTATTTGCCTGGCCTAGCAATTGGTTCAGGGGCTAGAGAAATACAAATCTCTGCTCTTGAAAGGCCCAGAAAACCTTGATATAGACCTGAGTTGAAATGTGACTCTTCCACTTATCCCAAGATCATTATTCTCTGTTTCCTCATCTGTAGAATGGGCATTCTCTTGCCTGCCCTGGGCAGGCTGTGCTGCTGGGCGTGGTCCCAGGAATCACAAGCGGTGGTTGAACAACATGCACACGGTGCCTGGAGCTTAGTGACACTCACCCAATTATGCTTAGAATTCTTAAAGACACATAGGAGAATGAAGGGCAGTTATGGGAGGGGGTGTGTTCCTGCTGGACTCTGGGAAGCCTGGCTTTCCTTGGGAATGACATACTTTCTTCAGGGGTTTGAGCTGTTCAGTCTATCATGCCTGATTTCTGCTGCCTCGTGTGGCTTTTCAGTACTAAAAAGAATCTCCTGTTTATAAAACTTCCCATCCTTTCGTGTTTGTTTGTTTTTTTGGGGGGAGGAGGGAGGCGCCCAGATGTTCCAAGAGAGCTCCCTTTCATTTTTGGTCCCCAAGTTCAGACAGAGACCAGAGCCCCCTTCTGCTGGCTGGTGCTGTTCTCACTGGCCATACCATGGGAAAGCACAGTGTGCTCTGTGGCAGATGAAAGGGTCCCCAGACAGCTCTGGAAGTTAAGACAGCACAGAGGATACACTATGGGCTGTGTGGACTGCCCCTTGTCCTTTGGAGGGTCAAGGGCTGCAGGATTCTGTGTTTATCTGCCTGGGGTTCTTGCACACCTGCCTCCTGTCTGCTCCCTATACAGCCTCACTGGGGTTAGGGGTAGGGAGGTGGTTGGGGGTATGGCTCTGTGTGTGTTTGGTTCACTTGGGATACTTGGTACAGAGATAAGAGCTTCTGGCGGGAAACATGTGTGTGACTTAGGAGCTGGAGAATGTGGTAAGGAAAAGAGATCAAAATGGACGGGAAAGGCTGACAAGGTGGGTGCAAGGCTGGCACAGGAAGGCTGTGCTGCCCGAATGCTGTGTCCTTCCTTGGCTCCTCCTGGTTGGCAACTCTGCCCAATTTCTTTGAGATTGGTCTCCCCTGGGCTTTCTCCAGGACACCAAGATTCTTGCATGTTAGGCTGGAAGGGCATTTGGGGCTCATCCATCACTCCTTTCATCCTCTCTGCCCTCTCTCCCCGCAGCTGGACAGTTGCCCTGCTTTGCTCAGAGGGTTGGAGGGATATAAGTCACTGGTGTCTCAGTGTCACAAGTGTAGCTTTGGAGGGCAGTATAGGTCAGAAGGATGTTTGGATTCAGGATAAGGAATTCGTTAACCTTGCATGGTCTATTTCCTCCCCTTGGCCAGGTGTCCCGGCACCCAAGAAGAGCAACTGAGATGTTTTAGATCTAGTTAATTCTTTCAGCCATGCATGTGGGCACACTATCATCCACAGATATGGAGGAGCCAGGTGTCTTTGTATAAAACTTATATACAGACCAATGACTGCAAGGGACCTACCTCAACCATTTAACGAATCTGAGCAGCGTTCCTTTTCATCCCAATTGATCAATTCCAGTCTGAGTATCTTTCCAATTTAATCTCAGTAGTATCAAGTTTAATCAATTGGCATAAGAGGTTGCCCTATTAATAGATTCACTGGAAATCACAATATGTCATTTGTTAATGATCTTGTTTAAAAATAGCCCATATCAACATCTTCCAGCCATGCACCAAGAACCAAGCAGCCTACTCAGGCTCTTTGCATGGGTATCATGACACTTTAGAAGGAGGGCCAAGGGAACAACTTGGGGTCCCCACATATGCACTCCCACATTCCAATTCCCTTTAGAACATTCTTTTTGTACCTTTGCTCCTTCTAATTTTCCCTGCATTTTCTCCTCTGGAACTGGAGACTAGATTCCTTTGCTCTGCAGATGCCAGAAATGGGGCTCTGCAGAGAAAATGCACCCGAGCAAGTTTGGCTCAATGGATAGAGCCTCAGCCTGCAGACTGAAGTGTCCCGGGTTCGATTCCAGTCAAGGACACTATACCTCGGTTGCAGGCTTCTCCCCGGCTTGAGCCCTGGTCAGGGTGCTTGCAGGAGGCAACCAATTCATGTGTTTCTCTCTGTCTTTGCCTCTCTGTTCCACTCTAAAATAATCAATGAAAAATATCCTCTGGATGAAGAAGAAGAAGAGGAAGAGGAGGAAGAAGAAGAAAATGCTGAGAGGTGTCTAGGATATCCCTGCTTATTCTAGAGCAGGGTTTCTTCCCCTCAGCACGGTTGAAATGTGGGGCCAGATAACTATGGCGGGAAGGGGGCTGGGGGCAGGGACAGGCTTGTCTGTCTCAGGCATTGTAGTCTGTTAGTTGTATCCATGACCTCTACTCACTAAATACCAATAGCATCCCCCACTCCCTCAGCTGGGACAAGCAAAGTTGTCTGTCTGCTGACATTGACTAATGTACCCTGGTGGGCAAAACTGCCCCTGGTTGAGAACCATTATTCTAGCAGCAGCAGCAGCAGCAGGAGGTATTTTGGAGGCATCTGGAACCTTCCCCTTCCATAGGGAGTTTCTGAGGCAATCCTGCTGGGGTACCTGAGGGCATTTCCCAGACCTCTCTCCCCATTCCTGGGCCCAGCATGCTTCTCTTTCATTCCTGTGGCTGTTCTTTCAGCCAGAAACCCCACCACTCCTCACATCATTCTGTTGTCCCAGACTGGCTGGTCTGCAGCTTCTCTGACCTTGGACACTGAGTTGACAGGGACAGGGGTGGTGGACAGGGCATGAGCAATCCTGGGCTAGTGTCCCAGCTCTGCCTCTCACTGGCTGTGTGACTTAGAGCATGTCATATATGAGGTCAGTGCTGTGTCCTGGTGAGCTTATCATGTCATTGAGGAGTAGTATGGCCAAAGGCCCTGAAATACTTGAATTCTGCCAGTGGGATTCCCAAGGGAGGGAGACCCCGAGACAGTGACAGATGGGAAATTAAGGGTGGTGTGTCAAGTTATAATGCCTAGCTATGCTCCTGAGAACTCAAGTGGTGAAAGTCATTGTTCTGAAGGAAGGAAAGGGTTGTGTTCAAGAGTTTTATACTTGCAGTCCTAATATATAAAAACCCTGGGTCATAATGACCAGTAACGACAGGAGGCTGACCAACCAGAAGTCAGTAAGCTGTAAGGGGCAATCAGACAGGCAGGCAGAGGGGTTAGGGGTGATCAGGTAGGCAGACCAGTGGTTAGGGGTGATCAGGTAGGCAGACGGCCTCACCGGGCTGGCCCCGTCCCCAAGCAAGCAGATAGGGGCAATCAGGCAGGCAGGCAAGTGGTTAGGGGAGATTAGGTAGGCAGGCCAGCAGTTAGGGGTGGTCAGGTAGACAGACCAGTGGTTAGGGGTGATCAGGTAGGCAGACAGCCCCTCACTGGGGTGGCCCTGTCCCCAAGCAAGCAGATGGGGCAATCAGACAGGCAGGAAGAGTGGTTAGGGGAGATCAGGTAGGCAGACGGCCCCTTACAGGGCTGGCCTCACCCCCCAGCAAAGAAAGAGGGAGGCCCAGGCCAGCCAAACCATTGCATCCCAGCCTGTCACCTGCAGAGGGAGGCCACTGGTGGCAGGGGAGGGAGTGCAGTGCTGCACAGATGGCAAGCAGTGGCGGGGGCAGGGCCAGCTTCCTGCAGCCTGGGAAAGGAAAGCCCTGATAGGCCCTGATCTCAGGCCAGGCCTAGGGACCCTACCCGAGGTGTCCTGGATTGTGAGAGGGTGCAGGCCGGGCTGAGGAACCCCTCCACCCCCGAGTGCATGAATTTTCATGCACTGGGCCTCTAGTAACAATATAATTTTTGCTGTATGAATTTAATTAATAGTGTTTTAGTGGCTACAAAGTATGTTTTGGTTATAGGGCATAATCATCATAATTTATTGTTATAATCAATAAAATAGAAAATTGAAAGGAGATGCTGGGGGCAGAGAGCACAGAATCAGACCTCAGTGCATCTCTATCCTCAGCCACCAGCGGCAGAACGACAAGCCATGTGGGTGGGTGCATGTGCTGTGTTGTGTACGCCCTGACGTCTCCTGAGCCTGATTGCCTTCTCATGGGCATCTCAGATGACCGATATCCAGGTGATGGTGCTTGTGCACATTTTAATCATTTTCGTTATACCCAATTCACAGTATAAAGATTCATGTTGTGAATAAAGTGCCAGAAAACACTTTATCTGGCTCAGTGCCTAATGACTCTCTATACAGAGTTCCTATGTAGCACAAGTGGATTATACAGCTTGGACTTGAGGTCTAAGTGGAGCCTCTGTCTTTAAGCCCAGAGCAGTGGCCACCACTCCCAAGTAGTTGTAAAGAAAGAGATGGAAGGCTCCATGGAGAAGAAGCAAGGGCTAAAAGGATAGGGGCTGTCAAAGTGGTACCTCTGCTCACCAATGAATGTGGTCCAGTCAGCATCTGGATTCTAATAGATTAGTGACTCTCCTCTGGATAAAATGAGGATGATGCTGATCTCACAGGCTTGGGGTGTGGATTAAATGACTTATGCATGTCCTAATGTAGTCTTCTTACTATTAAACACACCAGGCCTCAAGCCTCAAGCAGCTCAAAAATCTGAAGGTGTCTCTAGTTTCCCCAAAGCAGCCTGGCCGGAGTGTGGCTGAGTGGGCTTTCCCTCGCTGCTGCATTTCCAGCGGCACCTCTGGTCTCCCATGTAATTGACTGAGCATTGGAAATAGTTGTGGTTTTTAATACAGTGATATTTCCTCTTCAGGGACTTTAGCCCCTAGTCTAGTTTCAACAACTGCTAGCTTGGTCCCAAGATGTGGTTATTGTTTCTTCCTTGTCTAATGGAAAGAGTGTTTGCAATCACACAGGGTTTTTAATGGGCTGTAAGCTGTTGGCTCTGAGAGGGAGTCTTGGTTCAGAGCCAGGGAGACGTTAAAAGTTTGGGGAAGCCCAGGAGTGCTGCAGCGAGAGGCCCCTTCTCTGCCATACAGTGACCCGGTTCCACAGGGGCAGGTAGGTGTTCCTGTTCACCTGACAGGCAGGAGGAGCTCACCTCCATGGGATGGGCACTGCCGAAGTGCTGTGTCAAGCAAGACTCTGGCCAGGCAGCCTTTTCTGTGAATATCTGGGGCAGAAATTTCAGATTAAGACAGATTGTTAAGAGGGTCCCTTTTGATGATTCCAGAAATAGCCAGAGGGTGGTGTGGGGGGGAGCTCCCAATTTTTTTTTGTGTGTGTGTGTGTGGGAGCTTCCAATATGTTTGCCACTGATGGTCTAGATCTTAGAGATCTTGAGATGGAAATAACTTCCAGACACTTTCTTTTTCCAGCAAGACCACACCTATGCCATCCCAGAACAACTAATCTGTTCTATTTTTAACCGCTCTTGGAAGGAGACTTTGCAACCACCCTGGAAACAGAGTTGATTTTTTAAAAATATATTTTATTGATTTTTTACAGAGAGGAAGGGAGAGGGATAGAGAGCTAGAAACATCGATGAGAGAGAAACATCAATCAGCTGTCTCCTACACACCCCCTACTGGGGATGTGCCCACAACCAAGGTACATGCCCTTGACCAGAATCAAACCTGGGACCCTTGGGTCTGCAGGCCAACACTCTATCCATGGAGTCAAACCCGATAGGGCCAGAGTTGATTTTTAATGATGTCTGTGCTTTTGCCTTCTCACCCAAACCCCTTTAGCTGAGGTCTGTTGACATTTCTCTCTGTAGAAACACCTTTTTTGACCTTGAAGGTCATTGTTCACAGTGGTCATCCCTCAGATACTTTACTCTCTGTTAAATCTTTTAAATGTTAGCACTTCTGGGTGGCAGCCAATACAGTTCAGGGCTTCCCAATGTCTCCCCACAAATGTTGTTTCAGCAAAAGAGTGTGAATATGTGTACACACGCACACACATGCACACACTTGTGTACACATCCAGCCTTTGGGGTAGCCCAAAGTGGCCTATTGAGGGCTCAAAATTTCCTTGAGGTCTATTTTTTTTCTTATTTGACATCTATTATTTTTTAAACATTCATAGAAATATGACATTCTGTCCCAAAACATGACTGATTTTCATTTTTGTACAGTATTTTAACTTATTTAACATTAGGACAAAACTCACATGCACACATCTATTTTTAAATCCTTGAGGAAGTTGATAGTTTGGAAAGATGTCACATTTTCTTCTGGAATGTCTGGTGTCCCTCAGTGTACTTCTAATAACCTCATTGAGAGAATCCTAGGCGGCGGGCATCTTGGCTCCTAAAGCAGGTAGATATGAGTTTGAATTTTGACTATATCACTTCCTAACAGCCTAACCTTAGGCAGTTTATATCAGCTTCTCAGTTATAACAGCAGGATATTTCCTACCTGGTAGGGTTTGTTCATTCAACAACCATAAAGCTCCTACTATGTACCAGGTTCTATTTAGGAGTTAAGACTGATGGTGGGAGCGGGGGGAGGGGGGGGACTTATAATCTGATATAGCACCTGAATTAATCTGAAAAATAATCATATTATTTTAAATCTTAGAACACATATATTTATGTGAATAGGTGGTTAAGTTTTTCTTAAGTTTCCTTTTCAAGGTCTGTGCAAAGCGATTGAGGAGGTGACTCAGCTGTGAAATCAGCAAGCAGAACTGATAAGCAGGGTCAGACCGACCCACCAGGAGTCAAAACATCATCTCATCAACATCATCTCATCACCTGATGACTAAAGGACAGTAGCTAACATCTGCAGACCTCCGGGGCTGCCTCACCCTAGCCCCTTCCCCTTTATAATCTTGTCCCTGCACCTTGCTATAAGACAGGATTTGAATGCTTGTAAGCACCCTGTCTTCTTGGTTGGCTATCCTTCTCAATAAACACCTTATATGATTCAACCCTGCCTTTGTTATCGGACACAGCCACAGGCAGTCTGAGCCCAGCTGGGGGTTTCCTGGTAACAGGACTAGAGGTGAATAAGAACCATAGAATCCTCTCACATAATGAGGAATTTCTATTTTAAATGGGAAGAACAGAGTATAAACAATTAAACAAATACAAGCATTTCAGACTGTAATAACCGCTATGAGGAAAATGGGACAGGGCAAAGTGACAATGACAGTATATGTGTGCATGTGGGTGTGCGCGTGCCCGTGTGTGTGTGTGTGTGTGTGTGTGTGTGTGTGTGTAAGCGTGTGGTCAGAGAAGTCTCTTTGAGGTGACATTTAAATTGAGGTCGGATTGATAAGGGTGAGCCAACTTCTTTATTTTTTTAAATTAATTTCTTTATTGATTAAGGTATCACATATTTGTCCTCATCCCCCCATTCCCATCCCAAACCCCTCCCCATGCATGCCCCAACACCCTGTTGTCCGTGACCACTGGTTAGGCATATATGTATGCATACAAGTCCTTTGGTTGATCTCTCCCCCTTACCCCCACCCTCCCCTACCTTCCCTCTGAGGTTTGACAGTCTGATCCAGGGGTCCTCAAACTACAGCCCGCGGGCCACATGCAGCCCGCCGAGGACATTTATCTGGCCCACCGGGTGCTGCTGCCTGTCCTGCTTAGCAGCTGACTCGTCCCGGGCCCGCAGTGCACATAGGAATTTGTTCATAGTTTTTTTTTTAAACTATAGTCCAGCCCTCCAACAGTCTGAGGGACAGTGAACTGGCCCTCTGTTTAAAAAGTTTGAGGACCCCTCACTCTGATCGATGCTTCCCTGTCTCTGGGTCTGTTTTTGTTCATCAGTTTATGTTGTTCATTATTTCCCCTAGATGAGTGAGATCATGTGATACTAGAAATACACTTATAAGAACTGAAAATGAGACAAGCAATAATGGTTATGCTGTGAGGCAAATGAATCAGTCAGTGAGTTTCTTTCTGGGCCAACAGTTCTTTTGGGTCCCAATTTCAATGTCAAACAGTTCCTTATGTGTACATGTCAGCAATGATGTTTCAGTTCTGGATGATGGACAAATGATGGTAATGCAGGTCCGACCTTCTCTGGTTTGGTCCTGGGCAACCTGCAGTGACGCACAGCTGCTGACTGCTAGTATGGCAAGGTGTCGTCAGTGTCTTCCATCTCTGGACTGTTTCTCTTCTGTCTTCATGGCTGGAGCAGTCCTGTCAATTCCTCTCTGTTGCAGGAATCCACATGGTCTTGGAGTTGTTTTCTGAAAATATACAAACATATTCTTGACCAAAAGTTAGGTGAGCCAACTTTGAAGATTAAGTCAAATAATTAATCGTGGCACATGCCTGGCACATGGTAGGGGGCTTAGTACACATTATTTGACTCTCTTCAAGAATAAAGAAATGCAATTTAAACACAGGGAAATAGATTTTATATATCATCAGATATGATTGGAAGGGTCTCAAAACAGTAACCAGGGACTTTAAGTAGACTTTGGAAATGATACAGTTAAAATTTTGTTTGCAGCAGATTATTGCCCCTCTTCTGGGGACAGTTGCTAAAGGGCTTTTTAGTAAGCAGAGGATCTTTCTAATCATGTTTGTACCTGGGCCCCTGATCAGCAGCACTGTGAAAAGCCATGGCCAGCATAGCTTTCGGGTTCACATGCTTGGAGAAAGAGCTGATGCGCAAATTAAAACACAAGACAAGAAATAATAATTTTGAAATTATGGGTGGGAAGCCAGGGAAAACTTAACCGTAGTAGCCAAGTTCCACTGAGTCTCTGTTCCCATCTGCTTTTATTTACTAGAATACATAATTACCTTTTAGGAATGCAAACAGACATATCAAAGGTGATTGTTTAGTAAACAGTAAGATTATCAGGTTAGGGGGGAGTTTGCTTTAGGCCAGTGGTTGGCAAACTCATTAGTCAACAGAGCCAAATATCAACAGTACAATGATTGAAATTTCTTTTGAGAGCCAAATTTTTTAAACTTAAACTTCTTCTAATGTCACTTCTTCAAAATAGACTCACCCAGGCCATGGTATTTTGTGGAAGAGCCACACTCAAGGGGCCAAAGAGCTGCATGTGGCTTGCGAGCCACAGTTTGCCAAACATGGCTTTAGGCCATTGAGTCAGCAGTAGGTAATAAAATGCAAATTCACCCTATGAATATCAAAGGAGCCCAGGTCAGCCTTCTGACAGACTACTCGCACTTATATCAATTACTGTTGATCTTAGTTTCCAGCATTTCCCCCTTCTTTAAATATTTAATAGATGTTGAATGCCACTTGCAGAGTTTCAATTCTTTTAAGATTTTTATTCCACTTCTGCAGATGCACAGCTGGTTACTGCTAGCATGGCAAGAAAGACATTTTCAGGCGTTCTTGGGGTTTTGGTCTGTTCATAAATTCGTACAGCTTTCTGGACCATCTTCTTTATTGCTCCCCAAGTCATCTCTGGGCTATTCATCATCTGCCATGTTCTTCTTCCACTCCTTACCTTCAGTGTGTTCCCTGGGGCTGCTGTTTGTGGCTGGGGTAGCCTATTGTCTACAGCTGCATGGTGTGGCACAAGGTTCTCATTAATCTGGCTAGTTCCTCTCTCAGATCCATGTTGCAGTTTAATATTTCTAGCAGGAATCCTCATAGGTTTGGAGAAAATTTCTGGAAATATACAAGCATACCCTCAGCCAAAGGTTAATAATGGATCAGGTCCCATCCATAAACCAGATTCAGGATCTTTCCATTTAACTAGACCATTTTCCTTTGTTTTATTCCATGGGTGTAATGTAACTCCATGGGTGTCTTGCCATCAATTGATCAGCATTTCCTTTTGTTAACAGTCCAGGTAATACACTGTGAGCCCTTATGTGAGTAATATAGAAAGGATATTGTCTGTTGCACAATCTGCTGAACTTGTTTAAATAGTAAAAATAAACTTTGGCCACTGAGCCATTTTAAAAGAGCAGTTTCAATTCTATTTAATAAACCTGCAGTGTAAGAAGTGTCAGAGGTAATATTAAGAGGTTCTTGCAAATCCTGTAATGCAGCCTTAATAAATTCCATCTCAATTCTTTGTACAGAAGTATGACTAGTTTGGATGACTTGGTCTAAATTCATTGTATGATAAGCAGTTTTGCCATTTGATGATCCATCAATAAAAACAGTTAATGCTTCAGGAATAGGTTCCTGCCTAGTATTTTTTTGGTATAATAATAGGAGTATAATATAAAAATTGTAATAATTTGTCTCTTAGTAAGTGACAACTAAGTTACCCTGAATATCCACTCGGTCCAATTTGCCAATTTAAATCAGTCTGAAATAACATTTCTAATTGCATCCCAGTACGGGGAAGGTAAATACATTGGGGTTCTTGTCCTCTAAGCTGTCTGCAGCACTTTCTAAGTTGAAATATCAACTGAGCCATAATTTCTATATATGTAACTGCAGTTTTAGAGGATTGATTTCCTAGGTGGACCCATTCAATAATAGCAAGAGAGATTTTATTTTGGAAGATGATTCCAGTGGGACTATTTGCAGTATGTTTAATCTGTCCCAAAAAAGGCAATTCAGGCAGTACTCGTGCCACTTGGGCTGAGGAGATTGCCTGCTCAATTCTTAGCAACTCCTTCCTAGCTTCATCTGTCAATACTCAGGGTGAGGAAAGATTAGCGTCACCTCTAAGTATATAAAGTAAAATTGTCATTTCTCCTGTAGAGATTTTTAGATAAGGTCTTAACCAATTAATATCCCCTAATAATTTTTGAAAGTCATTTGAGGTTTTAAGGCAGTCTTTCCTTATTTCTACCTTCTGAGGCCTAATATATTGGTTTTCCATTATGGTACATAGATATTTAAAAGGCATTTCTTTCTGTACTTTTTCTGGAGCAATTTTTAAGCCCCATTTAGGAAGTTCCTTTTCTAATTGGGAAAAAATTGCTAAAGTCTGTTCTTCCCGTGGACTCACTAGGAGCAAGTCATCCATGTAATGGACAATATAACACTGGGAATATTTGTTCCTTAAAGGCTGAATAGCTTGAGCTACATATTTTTGACATAAAGTAGGGCTATTGGCCATTCCTTGAGGCAAAACTTTCCATTGATATCTTTTCTTAGGCTCTATATTATTAATAGATGGCACTGAAAAGGCAAATCTTTGTTTATCTGGTGGTGCCAAGGGAATGGTGAAGAAACAATCCTTCAGATCTACTACTATAAGAGACCAATCTAGAGGGATTTGTGAAGGTGCTGGGAGTCCAGGCTGTAACACTCCATGGTATATATAGTGTTGTAGTTTAACCCCCATCTTACAAAGGACGCCTCAAAAAGTCGAATTATGGAGTCATTTATTAAAAGCCGGCAGCATATGAGGGAGCAAAAGTGCTCCAGACCTCGCAGCCCTGAACAGCTCATATCAGGCTTCTATTGGCAGAATTTCACAAAAGTATTGATTACATCTTTGGGTCTGGAATGAGGAACCTGTTTTTCGAAAAAGCATCTTTACAGAAGCAGAATTAGAGCAACTTAGTTATCTAGAAATCACTGAATCAACAGAAACACATTATCTGGGACCACCTGGGCAATTTAGAATAATTGTGCTATCCAGATTCTGGGATCACTGAGTCAACCAAAACTCAGTTATCTGTAGCTACTGAGACAATTTAGGATAATTGTACTGTTCTGATACCCAGAAGAATGTGTTTCGGTAGCCAGTGAGATCACAATCAATGTAATATTCAAACTACCATCAATGGAGTATTCAATCATACATAAGTTCAGAAAATCAAAATAACTTTCTATTGTTTTAGCAAACAAATAAATACAGAACCCAAACAGCAGTTTCTACCTGAGATGATTGCTACCATACTTCAATAGTAGCATTAACGGCTCTGAGATCATGTGACAAGCGCCATTTTCCTGCCGCCTTCTTAGGTAATGTAAATATAGGAGTATTCCAAGGACTATTAGAAGGTTCTATGTTACCAGCCTCTACTTGTTCCTGCATTAATTTATGAATATGACTTAATTTCTCCTTGGTTAATGGCCACTGATCTACCCATATAGGCCTATCATCTTTCTATTGTATAGGCTCAGCATGGGGGTGAGGAGATTGAGCAGTGACCACTCCTAAAAAGGCTGATATTCTAATCCTTGTTTTCCTGTGTTTCCTTTGGCCTGAATGGGTTCTTTAATCCCATGATTATCTTTTTAAAAAAATCTTGACCAGCTTGATACCCCATCTTAGTTACTAACTGTTGTCCCTCGCTGGTAATAATACAAACTTGTATACCTTCTAAGATGTCTCGGCCCCACAAGTTGACTGCAATTCCAGAGACTATATAAGACTGAAACCATTCTGTTTGTCCTTCCTCATCTTTCCACTTTAACACTGCAGTGCTGCGTTGCGTGTTATTAGAAATTCCAACACCCATGATAGAGCCCATAGACAACTTGGAGTCCAGAATTCTTGACTGATGAAACTAATATCTGCTCCAGTGTTTACTAAGCCTTTAAACAGTTTTCCCTCTATTCTTAGATTAATCATAGGATGTGTCTTGCTAATTTCCTGTATCCAATATATATCTGAGCTTCCAAATCCTTGTGTTCCTCTTTTCCTATTGATAACTTCACCCTGCTGAATATAAGGTAAAAGCAGGAGCTGAGCAATTCTTTGTCCTGGAATAATTTGCATAATATGTTTGCATTCTAAAATTACTTTGATTTCTCCCTTATATTCTGAATCTATGACTTCAGGAAAAAGTTAGTCCTTTTAGCATATTTTCATTCTTTCCTAGGACTAAACCTTATATTCCTGGTGGCACAGGTCCCCAAATTCCTGTAGGAACAACTTGTCTAGCCATATCAGGGATCAGGGTGATTGTTATTGTGCTATTAAGATCAAAGCCAGCATTTCTTTCTGGAGTGACGTGAAGGAGGGAATCTACTGTGGTCCTGGCAGGGTGGAACTTCCCCTTATTTAATAATGGGGCCAGGGGAGTCCCTCCGGCTGTTTCCCTGTGGCTGGCCATTTCCTATGCTTGATTTAATGACTGGCCACTTCTATGAAATTTAGATTTACACTGATTGGCCCAATGATTCCCCTTCTTACATCTGGGACATAGACCTGCATTACCTGAGTTGGGAGGCAGAATGTTTACGCCTTCCCCTGAGTGTCACCTTGTGTCCCTTTTGGTTGCTTACATTACTTTTTAAAATGTTCTTGTTGTCCACAATTGAAACATCATTTGTTTCTTGTTGTAATTGCAGCAGCTAGTAAGCTTGCCTGAAAAATGCCTGACCCCACATTCTGACGTGCTCGAATCATTTATGAAATGGTACTATTTTTTCTTAGAGGTACTAGACATTTCTTACAATCAGCATTTGCATTTTCATAAGCTAATTGCTGAGTCAAGATGTCTCCTGCTGTCTCATGTTGAATCTGCTGTCTCACTGCTGCAGTGAGGCGAGCCACAAAATCAGAGAATGATTCAGTGGGCCCCTGCATGCACTTACGAAAGGCTCCCTCAGGGTCCCCTTTTGCTGGTAAAGTCCACCAGGCTTTTCTTCCACAAAGTCTAATTTGCTCATACACCTGCTGGATGTATTGGAGCTGATTATGGATGTCACTGAATTGCCCCTGTCCTGAAAGCATCTCAAAGGTTATGGGGACATTCTGAGATTTGAAGAAGCTTGTTCTTGACATTTCTCTAAAAATTCTCCTTTCCATAGCAAATAAACTCCTCCATCCAGAGTTACACGGGCTAGAGAATACCAATCATAAGGAGCTAGGAATGCTTCAGAAATGTTAGTTATAATTTATCCAGTAAATGGAGCATTTGCGCTATTCTGTATTACACTATCACGCAAGGCCTTTATCATTTTAAAGTCAAATCTTTCATGCTGTCTTATTATTTGATTAGGGAATTGTGGATTAGCTACCTGGATAACAGAAAAAGCAAGTCTATCCTCCCCTGTCATATCCTTTAATCTTTTTCTGATGGCTCTTTGCATATTTGGTTCTATTAGTGGCAATTTAAATGTTTCATAATCAGGATATGAAGGCCACTCCTCCAGTTTATCTTTCTGCTTTTCTTTAGGAGCGGAGGGTGGAAAGGGAGGAGGTCTTTCTTCTCTGAAAGGCTGTAGCAAATGCAATACCGTTTCCCACAGGAGAAACAATTTGGAGGCAAACTTTTCCCTTGTTGCTGAGCTTCTTTCAAGTTCTGACCTATTTTTTCCCAACATCCAATATCCAATGTACCCTCATCAGAAAACCATGGATTATATTCTACAATAATCTGTACAAACTGTAAAAGAAGATCTTCTGACACTGCAACTCCCTTATCCTTTAGTAAGCAAGCCAAAAGTCTGCAGAAAAGTCTCTTGTCTTTTGACGAATTCTGCCCCATTATGATCTGGCTGAAACAAAAGAAAATACTATAGCACTTATGGATCCGTGGGCTTCCGCAGCTGACAAGAGTTTTGCACAGTTAATCTTCCACCACTGGGTCCGGTGATATTTTCCGTTCTGGTGAATCCTTTTTTTCCAAGTCCCAGTTCAAGGGTACCAATTGTGAAAAGGCACAGCCAGCGTGGTTTTCGGGTTCAAATGCTTGGAGAAAGAGCTGACATGCAAATTAAAACACAAGACAAGAAATAATAATTTTGAAATTATGGGGGGAAGCCAGGGAAAACTTAACCGTAGTAGTCAAGTTCCACTGAGTCTCTGTTCCCATCTGCTTTTATTTACTAGAATACATAATTACTTTTTAGGAATGCAAACAGACATATCAAAGGTGATTGTTTTAGTAAACAGTAAGATTATCAGGTTAAGGGGGAGTTTACTTTAGGCCAGTGGTTGGCAAACTCATTAGTCAACAGAGCCAAATATCAACAGTACAACGATTGAAATTTCTTTTGAGAGCCAAATTTTTTAAACTTAAACTTCTTCTAACATCACTTCTTCAAAATAAACTTGCCCAGGCCATGGTATTTTGTGGAAGAGCCACATTCAAGGGGCCAAAGAGCTGCACATGGCTTGCGAGCCGCAGTTTGCCAAACATGGCTTTAGGCCATTGAGTCAGCAGTAGGTAAAAAAATGCAAATTCACCCTGTGAATATCAAAGGAGCCCAGGTCAGCCTTCTGACAGACTTCTCGCATTTATATTAATTATTGTTGATCTTGGTTTCCAGCAAAGCACCTTTTTCTTTGTTGGAGAGGCCTAGGTTTTCTACTTACCTATTGCCATGACCTGCTCTCACCGAGCATGTAAATACAGGGATGGGCAAAAGTAGGTTAATCATAATAATAGGTGAAATAATAATTAATAAATAATAATATAAGAATAAACTGTGTTTTGCATACTCACAGGTGTAATACTATTTTTGCCCAACACTGTAAAATCTTCACATCTTCAATCAAATAATGTCAAGTTTGATTTGTAACCTTTTACATATATGGGAAGAATGTTATAATTATTATCTCCTTAAAGAAGCATTGTATTCAACAAGACAGGGCATTTTCTAAAAGAATGTCAGTTTCTTTTTAAAAGTATTGTCTTTACATATATAGATGATAGTAACCAAACCCTAAACGGACAATTGTATAGGATGTAATGGTCTGGAAACCCTTTGGTACCAGTGTTCTTGAGCATTAAGCATGCTGGGGTTAGAGAGGAGAGTCAGAGCATTGGAATCAACTTGACCTGGGGGAAAATCCTGGATCAGAGCTGTATCTGTGATTTAAAAAAAATTTAAAACAGTGTTTTGTAAACTGAGGACCTATAGGTCCCTAGAATCTTGGGTATATTCTTGGTGGTCTGCAACTTAAAAATTAAATTATTTTTAGCTTAGAATTTTCAATTTGATAACCTAAAAATATTAACATAAGCCTATTCTAGATAATCTAAGATAGTTTATTCACTGAATACCTCCATGCTAGAGAGAAAAGATTTTTAAATTTTTGAATCCATAAAAAGGTGGAGACATTGAGATACCATGCAGGGTACCAATCTCCCAAGACCCTGACCTGTGGAGATCACACTATGTCTACCTTCAGTTGTACTGCTAGATTCTGTCTTTTGTGACCCAACTCACACTAGTTCATTAGCAGCAAGTACAGTGATAAATACTAGTGTGTGTTTTTTTCATTAAGCATCATTTAAAACTTTTCAGCCTTACTAGTATAGATTGGCCCTCCAATGTAATGGATTGGTGGTTTAAAATAAGTTCATTTTTCAAAAGGAAAAAATAACAACTAAAATGATGGTTCATTGTGCTCAAATTCAAAGAATGTAGTCAATAAGTGAAACTTCAAAGTCTTACATACCTTCTATAGGCACACCCAACAATGTCTGCTTAGTTCCATCAACTATCTATAACATGAAATTAATATTAATTTGAATTTTGTTCTTTTCAGTTTTGCACTGATGCCATTTTTAAATTAGCATAAGAAATGTATACCTGGTTGTTTCACAACTTGGGGTATGGGACACATAAAAAGAGAAGTTATAATGAAATGTGGTAAAGTGTGCTCAAAATGCTGTGGATGCCTAAAGGACAGAGCAACTATTTTTGCCTGGAGAGTTGGGGTTGTCTACACAGAGGGTGTAACATTCAGTAGATCTTGAAGGATGAGCAAGAATTTACCAAGTGAAGTAAGCTGGGGTGAGGGAGGTCCTTCAAAGCCAGTGACATGGGTTGTCTGAGGCACAGAGTGGTGTAAAGGCTTGGTTGAGTGAGAGGTTAAGAACAGAGAAGTGCCAACAGGGGAGGTTGTAAGGCTAGCTAGAAGCCACAGAGTAAAGGGCCTAGTGAGCCAGGCTGGTGGACTAGGTTTAGTCATGGAGGCAAAGGATGCTCAGCAAGTTTAATAAACATAGGACTTGGATGATGTTATTTTTAAGAATGTAATTCTGGAAGTGGGGAGATGGATAGAGACTAGGTAAGAGCAAATGGGAGTGAGGCCTTGATCCAACTGCAAGCTAGGAGGATGCAGGAAAAGGGAAAGTGTGCAGAGATCTTTCTAAGGTAAAACTTAGAATTTGCATGCAGTTGGAGGAGCGGATTCAGGGGTGGGGCCACTCTGGATGAATGGGAAAATGGAGAGTTGAGAAGATGGAGCAGGTATTCAGGTCCTGGTTAGGTGACATAATGAGTATGAAAAACCCATGCATCATCCTGGTTGTAGTTGTTGTATGTCTAGTTGGCTAATGGGAATGTAAATCTGGTGCTTGGGAGAGAGCTGGGGCTACCTGTGAATAAGGGAGATACCAACAGGAAGATCATCGCTACAATGTTACTTATTAAAACAGTTTGGATAAGATTAGAAGTACCAGAATACAATTCTAACATTTGAGGAGCAAATAAAGGAGCAGCCAGCAGGTAGAAGAGGAGAAGACAGCTAGAAGTTTAGGAGGAAACCAGGACAATATAGCATCCTAGAGTGAAGGAGAAAGTTTCAACAAGCAAGAGATAGTCAGGGGATGAAACACCCTGTGAATTACTTTGAAGAGACAGGAGAGCTGTCATTTGGATTGTCAGTCTCTTGTCCTTTAGGCACATATGGCAAGGAACACAGGAGAGGCCTCAGAGATCACTATCCCAGTGGCTGAATAGCCACAACATGTGCTTCTAGAGCAGTGGTTCTCAACCTTCCTGATGCCGCGACCCTTTAATACAGTTCCTCATGTTGTGGTGACCCCAACCATAAAATTATTTTCGTTGCTACTTCATAACTGTAATTTTGTTACTGTTATGAATTGTAATGTAAATATATGTGTTTTCTGGTGGTCTTAGGCGACCCTGCTAGCGGTTCTCAACCTGCACGACCCACAGGTTGAGAACCGCTGCTATAGAGCCTAAGACCATCAGAAAACACAGATATTTACATTATGATTCATTAACAGTAGCAAAATTACAGTTATGAAGTAGCAACGAAAATAATTTTATGGTTGGGGGTCACCACAACATGAGGAACTGTATTAAAGGGTTGTGGCATTAGAAAGGTTGAGAACCACTGTTCTAGAGAGAGAAGAGTTGTTTGACATTTCACCAATGAATGGGCAGAAACCAAGCCGTTGGGGCATTTGTCATTCATTCATCCATGTGCTCATTCAGTCATCCATCAAATATTTCCTGAAGGCCTTTCAGGGGACAGACTCTGTATTAGGTTCTATTAGTGAGGTTAGATGGAACACAAGATAAACAAGACATAATCCCTGCTGTGAGGAGCTCACAGTGTTGTTGGAGAGCTGGTTATATACATAGATAATTATAGTGCCCGTGGTAGGTGCTTTGGAGAGGGATGTGTGCAGTGGCTCTGGAGCTTGGGGGAGAGACCATTTGACTTGGATGGGAAAGGTCTTCAGAAGTGAGAAGTTCATAGGCAGAGTAGGGGAGAAAGGAGGGAGCATTGGAGCTAAGAGAGCAGCATGGTGAAGTCAGGAGAGGAGAAAGGGCAAGCCCTAATATTGTGTACGGTGTGAACCTCAGGGGCAGCAGTGTAGAATTGAAGCTAAAAGGAAGAGTGAGGCCAGATTATGAAAAGCTTAGAATGCCATGGCAAAGACTAGTTTGGATCTTATCTGTTAGAAAGTGAGAACTCAAGAGACATTGGTAAGCAAGAGAGTAACACAGTAGAGCTAGATTTCAAGAAAATAGCCTGGGGAGGTTTGAGTGAGCAAGGAAAATACTGAGGGAATCCAGGTAGGGTCCTATCTCAAACCATGTGCAGCCTTATTTATTTAGCAAAGTATTTATAGAACACCTACTGTGTGCTCTGCTCCATGCTGGATGCTGCCACCTTTTAGGGACAGGCTTTTGAATTACCTATTTTTCAGGAGCCTGCTGGATCCAGCTGCTTCCCAAGGACTGCTAGATGCAGATGGCTCAATTACCAAGCAGGATTCTCTGTTGGAACATTGCTGTTCCCCAAGTTAACCTCAGGGTCCAGAAGCTGGCACTCTTTATTATGTGAATTAGTCATTATTTCGACTTCCCTGGTTGGTTTGGGTTGCAGATAGGCAAATGCTGTTGAGAGCACAAGGCCAAATGGACTAGTCCTCTAACAAAAGAACACGCCCAGGTACTGCACACACAGACATCTGCTTCTGTTTTCTGAGTAACTGTGCAGCAACACAGGGCGGACTCGGTACCCAGGCACGTGCTCTGAGTTATTTTCTAGTTATAACCCAGGACGGTTTCCATGTGGCTGGTGATGAAAGAGTCAGGTCAGTTTCAGAAGTGGGAGTGTTTCCGATTATGCAGATCACATCCAAATATTTACCTCATTCCTTCGTTTTGGCTGGGCCCTGCCTTTGAATATTGTGGCCAGGCACCCTGGCCTCCTTTGCACTGCATTTAGGGAAGATATTCTGTGCTTAAAGCTTGCTCCGCTGGCAGTGGGCAGCCCTGGGCACAACCTGTGGGATTGCCTCTTTCTGTTGTGGTTCTAGAAGAGAATCAATATGTGGCAAGGAATGTAAACTCTCTTCCAGGAAAAATCAGAGCCTGTTAGCACTGGAAGGGACCCCAGCCCTCATCAAGCCCAACCAGCTCATGTTACTGATATGGAAACTGAAGTCCAGAGCCACAGACTGACTTGCCCCAAATATACAGAGTGAGTAGCAGCAGACTTGGGACTGGAATACAGGGCCCAGTCCAGGGTTTCCCATGAGTCTTCCCCTCCCTCTTCTTTCATATCCACAATTCCTGTTGCTGCTATAAAAGTACATTACAAATGGAGTCTGCTTAGCATGGATCTCAGGTTAGGCAGGTATCATTCCACCAATGTTTTCCTGTCTCATATGACAAATTCCAATTTGACCTCAATTTGAATGGAAAAAATAAAATGGATAGGTCAAAAAGCAGGGAAATTGAGGGTAATGAAATAATATGGCTAAGCACTTTGGGGTTAAGGAAATAGCAGTGACTGGTAGAGCTCCAAAGCCTGGAGGTTTAGGTCAGCCAAGTGCTTTCCTCTTTGAGCCTCACCTAGAAGTATCCAGTAGCCAGGGATTCTCAAACCAGAGGATGAATTCAAATCACTGGGGAAGCTCATTTAGAATGCTTACTACTGGGCCCCACTCCAGAGGATCTTATTCACTAGGTATGATCCAGGAGCCAGGAATCTGCAGGTCTGAGGTAGATGTAGGTGGATTGTTTTGCAGGTATCCTGTGGGTCAAACATGGAGAAACAATACAAGACTAAGAATAGAAGGACAAGGGTATGTCTGTGTTGTTCTCCAGTGTTTGTGTCAGAGTTTATACTCAATACCATATATATGGATGAATATGGTACAGTTTGACATATGAGGTCATTTACTATAAGGATTCACCAACTGGAAATACAAAGATAGTGAGAGAAAGCCTCAGGGCCCTACACAAAGAGCTGGAATTTCCAGGGCAACCAAATTTCCACCTGCTGAGCTTTCAGATGGTTGCAAGTCAATGTTTTTTCCCTCTATCTGGCTCCTGCTGTAGCTATGACTTGATTTTCACATTTATCTATCTCTCCCTGGGCCTCCACTCACTTCCCCTTTGTTATGGTTTTGTGCAAATGAAGCCTTTCAGCTGTTTCTGGAATGCACTTGTAGAACTCATTCATATATACATTACTATGTGGGGGATTCAGTCAGTGGTCAAGGCTGAGAGTGTTGTGCTCATCTCCCTTGTGAGGTTCTTAACATTTTTTTTAGCTGGCATTGATGAGAGGTAAGATTTGGAACCTTTGCAGTGTGTTATGTCAGAATCAAAAGAGTTTATTGAGATGTTAGCTTGAATTTGTGTCTTGGAGAAAACCATCGTGGTGGTCCTTAATTTAAAACTGGTTTGAGGTTGGAGCTTCTTTATCAATCTGCGCCACCTCACCCTGCTCCTGTGCAGGGTCCCAGGTAACAAATGCCCTGGCTGAGCTGCCAGCTGCATGCTCCTGCTTGTATTTGTTCTCAGCTGTCCAAAACTTTGTTCTGGGCTCAAACTCCAAGGTGTATTTTTGTAATGTTTGCTTTAAGGTGGTGACTTGGTTATGTGGCTAAAACCAAACCTACTTTTTCCACTCTCTCCTAGAATGAGACTTTAGAATTTCAGACTTTGCATATTACTCATTTTCTATGAAAAACAGATGGTGGGTTTAATTTTGTAGAAAGAAAATTAGAAACCAGTGAAATCTTACATGATGTTACATTAAGACTGAAACCAAATACATTGAAAACATTTAGAGCTGCTCCTAGTTATGGCTTTACTGATGGTAATGAGAAATGCCTGGGCTTTCTGTGACAAGGATTACCAACTCTTGGTTTACTCCCTGCCTCGCACACCCCACAATCTGTTCTGAATCTTCTCTATTTAGTCTATTTATTTTTATTTATTGAGTGAGTAATATTGTAACCATGACTGAACTTTATAAATTACAAGGAAACTTATCCCATGTCTATCTTCAGTAACAGATAGTGTGTTTTCATTTTTCTATGTTCCCTTCCAGGCTTTGTCCAGGTTCCTAGAGAATATTTACATTACCATAATCATGATATAGTTATAATTTTATATTTGGCATTTTTCACTTAATATTATATTATAAGACTACTAGAGGCCCAGTGCACAAAATTTGTGTGCGGATATGGTCCCTAGGCCTGGCCTGCGATCAGGGCTATCTTGGCTGCTGGGAGCCGGCCCCGCCCCCTGCCACCACTCACCCCCAGTTTCCCATTCACCATAGGGCGATCAGAGCCTGCTGGCTGTGGGGAGGGACTGAGAGGTGGTTAGTGCACTTCATAGTGACTGGTGGAGTGGTCGTTCTGGTCATTCTGCCATTAGTGTCAATTTGCATATTGCCCTCTTATTATATAAGATTTCCATATTGCTCTGTATTGTTCATGATTATGATATTTCATTGAGTTATTAAGCCCTAAATTTATTTGCCCATTCTTCTATTACGGTCAAATATATATTTTACGGTCCCCCTTAAAAATATTATGATGAAATAAAACACAGCCACAGTTACTCTTATTGTTGCTTCTCCTGCTCTTCTCTGAAGTCACTTGCTGTCTGTCCTGTGGAACACTTTTCTGGTATGCTGACTGTGGTCAATTACTGTCTCCATATGGATCTTCTAGCCCTGGACTCCCTTAATCCAGAGGCTTCTGGCAGGTCTAGACTTTCTTTGATCATCCCAATCACTGTTTTCTCTCCTCCAATCCTGTGCCAAGGGTAGACCCAGCTCATTTCACGTTGTCTTGGTTACTATGCTTTATATATTACTAGAGGCCTGGTGCAAAAATTTGTGCACATGTGGGGTCCCTTGGCCTAGCCAGCCATTGGGGCAATCAGGGTCGTCTCACCCAGTCCCAATTGGTGCCCTGGCTGGCCCACCCTGATTGGGTCCAATCGGTCTGGCTGGCTGGGGGGAGGGATCACGGGAGGTTGGCTGGCCACGGGAAGTTGGCTGTGGGAGCACTGACCACCTGGGTGGCAGCTCCTGCGTTGAGTGTCTTTTGGTTGACCGGTCATAATGGTTGCTTAGGCTTTTATATATATATACATGATATTTGCAATCATTTAGATATGATTTAGGGTTCTTTATTATAAGCAACAGAAACTAAGATAACTAATGGGGAATTTAGTGGAACAAGCCTAGGAGGCAGGTGGGCATTGAGGCAATACCAGAGAGTAAGAGGGATGGTCTCAAAGCATAAACAGTTGAGTCAGGGGAGTTACTGCTAGGGCAAAGGACTCAACACCATTTGTGGACTCTTGGTCACTTTACTGGAGATTCAAATTCCAGGGAGGGACTGTCCAATTGACCCACATTGCCTACCTTGGCTTCAGCTGGCTGGGCCCCTGAATACCTTCCCACCACACTTCATCCATTGTGGAGGGGGGATTCCTAAAGGACCCAGGGAAAGAAGAATGATTGCCAGGTTGCCCTACACACACACCTTCCCATCCATATACATCTACACAAACATCCCTGCCTAACATTCACTTCCATACAACCAATCCCAAACTGTTAGTTATAGCATCCAACTCCTGACCTATGGGGGATTTCACTTCCCCCTCTAGTTCTGGCACAACCTTTTCTTTTGCATGGCCCAAGTTGAGTTAAAGAGGGATGTGATTCTACCTGATTCTCCTACATCTCTGCATGCCTTCATTTTCTCCTTCTCCCTGGCTTGTGCCTCATAGTATTATTTAGAGAGGCAACATAGTATCAAGCAGTAGTTTTTATATGAGGAAGGGAATAACAGAAGCTTTGGAGGATTTTATCCAAAACATATGTGTGTCCCTTGACTGCACCTTAGCCTCACTGTAGGCAGGACCTATCATAATCTCTGGGGAAAGGAGCATAATATGGCATGTGTACTTTATTCCCATCAAAAAGCTTCTCTTTTGATTCTGTTACCTTACCCCTATATCCACCCTACTCTTATTTTTTAAAATTTCCAGTGGAATGGAGAGAACTATTTTAGTTCTCTGATTACATATTTACATATTACATATTACACTGCTGATTACATATTTAAAACTTTTGACTCGTGATGTAAGTTCTCCCATTGAAGGGATGAAGTGGAGGTCTGCAGTGCTCCTGCTGATGACTGGTAGTGGGTGTGATGCTTTACTTCATTCATTTAATCTACCTAACAACACCATCAGATTTGAATTATTTTATCTCCTCTATGTGTTTTCAAAGCCCATGCTTCATCCACTAGGGCACTCTTTACCTCAATGACCATATCTGCAAAATGGAAATAAAAATCCTTGAAGTGAATCTTGTATTAGATATTGGACTTGTATTATAGCAGCTCAGGCAGATAAAGGGTATTATTGCTAGTTCTACACCTTTTCTTTCTGTAATTCTCCTGTTTGCTGCTCTCAGAGGCAGTTCTTATCTCTGCCAGAGAAGGCTGAAGCCATCCAGTGTCATCTTCCCAGCCCTGATTGTGAACTGGCGGCGTCCCTTGGCTTCCTGTGTCCTCTCAAAATCTGGGCTGAGGGCCCCCCCATGCTGAGTGCACAAATTTTGTGCACTGGGCCTCTAATATTATATATATTTCCCCATTACATTAGTCAGCTTGGACTGCTATAACAAAATACCATAGATTGGGTGGCTAAACAACAGGAATTTGTGTCTCACAATTCTGGAGGTTAGGAAGTCTTAGATCAAGATGCTGGCAGATTTGTTTCCCTGGTGAGGGCTCTGTTCCTGGTTTGCAAACAGCTGGCCTCCTGCTATATCCTCAAGGGCAGAGAGTCAGAAAGCTCTGGCCTTTCTTCTTTTCCACATAAGGACACTAATCCCATCATGAGGGTTCCACTCACATGACATTATCTAAATCTCATTACCTCTCTAAGGTCCCATTTCCAAATACCACCATATTGGGGGTTAGGACTTCAATATATGAATTTTGAGGGGTCACAAACATTCAATCCATAACAACTGTAAACTACCTATTCATGTCCATCATCCCTATTTGCATTGGGTTGTTCGTGTTTTCCTTACTAATTAGTTAGACTTCTTTGTAAATGAGAAAGATTAGTATTTTGGGTGTATTTTAGAAGCACCTATGGTTTTCTGCTCCAGTCTTTACAAGTAGTGTGTTGGGGAAGGGGCACCAGGCTGGCAGGTTACAGGCTTTGACTTCGGATTGTTTGTTTTTGTCCTTTATCATTACTTATTCTTTGGTTTTGTTGTTTGTCATTGACTAACAGAGGTCCTGTTAGTCCTAATTTTAGGAATGTTATGTCACAGAACACTTGCAAGTTTACTCATTTTGCCTTATAGAAAACGCCTTGACTATCATTTGGAGGGTGGGAAGGAGTGGAAGGAGGACCGGGGTTCCTTCTCTTTCTTTGCATTTTACCCCTTCCTTTCTGCTTTTTCTGCACCCTTTCCCTTGTTTCTGGCTACATACTATAAAAACACAATTCTGGATAATGTGGTTAGATTCACACCATGGGGACTGAGATGGAATTTCAAGTCACTCACCATAATTCAACTATGTATATATTAGAGAATTCTTATGAATCGAATAGTATAGAATAGAATGGAATGTGGTTTTGTATTTTCTTTTCCCAGGGACCCTGCCCAACTGCACTACAGGAAAGTAAATTAAGGATGGGATTAGTTCTAGGAAGCAGATTTTTAGTATAGCTGCACATTTAACCTAAAATTATAGATAGTGTCTTAGATATATGTTAGTGAGAAATCAGGACTTGGTGATAAGTGAAATCCCCAAATGTCTCAGAAACATACTTCTGCCTTCATTTATTTATCCTTCTGCTGGAACTATACAAGTGGATTTATTTTGCCCTTCTGTTCTTGCCAACATCGGCAGGGAGGGGACATGCAGTGGGGGGAAAACAAAAGCACTGGAGTGGTGTTAGAATGCCCTTTGTATGCCTGAACCATGGACAAGTCACACAGCTCTGGGGGCCTCAGCTTTTCTCTGTAAGAGAAACAAAATAACACCAACATCAGGGTGGCTGAGGGGCCCATGCCACAGAGCCCAGCCCTACGCATATGAGCTGTTTGTGCAGTACTGGACACAGAGAAGGTGTTCTGCAAATGTCTGTCCACTTTCCTTTCTTGTCTTAGACGTACTAACACACTGTATTGGTTTCCTAGGGCTGTCCACAAACGTGATGGCTTAAAATGGCAGAAATGTATTCCTTCACATTTCTGGAGGTCAGAAGTTCAAAATCCAGGTGCCACGGAGGCCACTTGCACGCTCTACTAGGAGTGGCTCTCTCTTTGCTTCATTCAACTGGTGCTGGCTCCAGCCTTTCTGCTGTGGCTACATCACTCCGGTCTCTGCCTTGGTGGTTACATGGCCTCTTCCTCTGTCTTTGTCTTATAAGGACATTTGTCATTGGATGTGGGTCCCACAGGGAAAATCCAGGATGATTTCATCTCAAGGTCTGTAACTTAATTACATCTACAATGATCCTTTTCCATTAATGGCACATTCACAAGTTCTGGGTCAGGGCATGGACATACTTTTGGGGAGGGTCACCATTCAACCCCCTATCCACACTTCAAGGATTCCTTTATATATCAAGACTGTGGCCTGATTAGGCATTTTTATAACCACCTCAGTGACTCTACCATCATTTTGATATTAATAAATCAGGACATGTAAGGGAAGAAAAGAAAGAACAAAAGCTTATTAGTTTGTTTTACATGGAAGCCTGAGGGTCACTGAAAAACCCACCTTCTAAGAAAAGTCACAGTGGCGCTCACTAAAAGGAAGGACATTTCAAGAGAAGGATCCAGAAGCACAAGAGCGGCTGTCTGCTGGGGAGACAGCAGGGAGTGCTGGAGCTCCAGGCACTGGGAGCTAGGTAGACTTAAATCCCAACTCTGATAAAGTGACATGTCTGGGGCAGGTTGCACATCTCTGAACCTCGGCTGAGGAGCCTCACTGCTGAAAGGTGGGAGTGGTGGTGACCAGAGCTGCTGTGGAGTGGCGATTACACGTGTCACTGCACTGAGTGGACATGCGGTCCCACCTCTGTGGCTTTCTCATTGTTCCCACCCCAACTGCACCCCTGTTTCCCCCAATCTTATATTAACTGCTTAGAGCCTTCCTGCTGCTGGGTCCAGGCCATTTGTGTGGACCTGGGTGCTTTTCTCTTTGTCCTCAGGGCCTAGCACAGTGCTGGTGCTCAGAGCACGCGTGCACAGCGCAGGAAGACTGCACCCTCCTTTAGCACCAGGCCGTGCTGGGCCTGGAAGGTCTCTGAAATGGCAAGTAAATGGGAATGTAGAATCACCCTTTGGATAGAACTTTAAAACTTTCTGACATTTCCCACCTTCCCAGATTCACCATGGAAGCAGGAAAGACTGTCCTAATGGTGCATACAGATATGCATTTAGTGCCAAGCTCTCTGTTGTGCACATGGTTGACCTGGCCTAAATCTCCTTATGGCCTGATTGAAGGGTGAGGGGAACTTTTGAGGGGAGAGCCTCAGTGAGAGGAGAGGGCGCTAAGCAAGGAGTGCATTATGATTTTCGTGAGCCGCGAGCACTTGTGCCTTGGTGTGTTCCTTCCTCCATAAAAATATTTAAAATTATATTTTATGAGTGCACTGGTATAAAGACAAATATAATCCAGGCGGGATTATATAATTTTGTTCTTCAGATTTTAAAACAGGCTCTGTGCCTACTTGTGCCTAATAGGCAAACCTTTCAGGTTACCCCACAGCCTTTGAGGGCGAAGCAGGAACAGTTGTCCTGGTCTCTAACCAGCCTCTGTCTCCGCAGGTCCCTCAGCGGATGGGAGAGGCGGAGGGCGCCCCTGAGGACGGCGGTGGCGTCCCTGGAGTGTGGGGCGCCTGGGGCCCCTGGTCCGCCTGCTCACGCAGCTGCAGCGGCGGCGTGATGGAGCAGACGCGGCCCTGCCTGCCGGGACCCCACGGTGCGGGCGGCCCCAGGCCCCGAGCCCCCGCGCACGCCTTCGCGGGCCACGTGGTGTCGGCTGTGCGCACTTCAGTGCCACTACACCGGAGCCGAGAAGAGCCTCGCTCCCCCGCCGGCTTCAACGCCAGCCTCCAGGGCCCTGTGCTCCTGGGCAGCCGGCACCCGCAGACGCGGGTCCGAGGACCCACCGCGGAGAGAAGGTACACACCCTACAGGCTCCTGCCCAGGCTCCTGCTGCCCTACACTGCCCTGGCCCTGTCTCTTCCCCGCCCGCCCGTCATGCTGCACGGGTCTCTGCACCACAGATTGCTTGGTTAATGCATTGCTTCTGCTGGGTGGGGAGGAATTCTTGGCTTCACATATCTCCTTTCATCCTTTGATTTATTTTGCAGCTCTTTAAAGCTTTGAGGCCACTCCCACCCCACTCTGTGGTTGGAATAGTCTTCAAAGTGAAGCTAATTCTTAGGCATCAACCTTAGGGAGGCCCTGTGGAGGGTAAAAGAGGGAGTGGGAACTGGGAGACCTCGCTCCAGTACAGCTGGCCTGGTGCAGGAGGAAAGGGAGACCCTGGCCCCAGGCTGTGTGGATTTGAGCTGAGGATAAGGTGCTTTTAACCGAAGGTGCCTTTTAAGTTCATATGAGTTTCAAATCCTTAGACATGTTGAATGTCTGGAGTGTTATCTGCTCTCAGGTTGTAGGTTTCAGGTTCTATGAACCTTTCTAGAAAGTTTCTCCAGAGTATTTTGAGTGAACACACAGCTTTGAGGCTATGTCTAATTGAGGACCTAGATGTTGTCTAGATACTTAATAAAATATAAACTCTAGGTATGGTATCATGGCATTAAAATAGTTTTATAACCCTAAGAAGCCTCCCTGGGGAGGCCAGCATAAATATGCCAAACTAGGCATTGACCATGGCAAAGGTAGTAGTATAGGAGCTGAGAAGAGCTTGTCAGTGAATTGATAAAAAAATATTTGCAGATTACAGCACTCATTCAATAGTATTTGTTGGGTACCCTAGATGCATTTTAGAATCTGAGAGGATATTCATGCAAAAACATTAACAACAAACAAACATTTACAGGAAAAACAAAAAGTGTAAGATATAATCTCTGTGCTTAAGAAATGTATAAATTAGTGGTCAAGCCAAGTTACTGCCCATCCCAGGCAGGGCCTGAGCCTGTTTGTTAGGTGGGTAGTCTAGCCTCTCTTATCAGTTGCAGTTCAGAATTCAGCATGGATGACCACCCTTTCCCACTGTGGCTAGATGCTTCGTGAGAGTCCTTCTCAGCCCAGTGCTGTAGGCTGTCCCTGCCACTGACTGGATCAAGCCTCCCTGCCACATGCTCTTGACCTGGTCAAGCGGGGACCATTTCACAGAGAAGATGCTTTAGCTGATTTCTGAGGAATAAACCACATTTGGGCTGATAGAAGAGAGAAGGGGAGAGCTGTGTTGTGCCAGTATGGCCAAGGGTAAACCTGAGTGGAGGCAGCTGAAAGGCTTAGAAAAGACAGACAAGAGAATAAAAGCTGGGTCTCGGTGGGACGCTACTTCTCTGAGAGACAGCGACCGCATCCACAAGCCGTGTCTTTATTTTATAGCAGATGCCACAAGGCAAAGTAAGGGCGTGATCAAGATGTTTACAACATTCTCGTGGGTTTCAATCCTACTCAACTACATGCACCTGAACTCTATCACTCAGGCATGTGGGGCCACGTGTTCGGACCACAGGTTCAAGCTTACAATTACAGCTGTTGACTATAATTGTGCTGGGAGGACCCTGCCCTCTAAGCTGGGACTTGCACGTGGCCATGGCCCTCTCATTAATATGAGGCTTGAACCTGTCCAAAACACTGTAGCCGCGCCCCACAGAGAGCTGAGAGTTTCAAGCCTTGGCATGGCCTGTCATTGGGAGAGTAAAGGCTGGGAGAGGATGCTGCCTTCTCTCTTCCTGTGTAGAAACCCAAAGACCCTCCAACATCACTTGACACTTGTAGGGTCTGCTACTACTGAAGGCTGAGTGCTTATCATGTGTTAGCTCCTTTCATTCCAGCCACACCCCATAGTAACATAGCTCCCCAGTCCCTTATATGAAACTAGAGGCTTGGTGCACAAAAATTAGTACACTCGTAGCGGGGCATCCCTCAGCCTGGCCTGCACCCTCTTGCAGTCCAGGACCCCTGGATGGATGTCCACCTGCCGGCTTAGGCCCACTCCCCAGGGGATTGGGCAGTCAGACATCCCTCTGGCAGCCTGGGAGCCCTCAGGGAATGTCCACCTGCCAGCTTAGGGCCCTTCCCTGTGGGGAGTGGGCCTAAGCTGAAGTTGGACATCTTTAGCACTGTGGAGGAGGCGGGAGAAGCTCCTGCTACCACCACTGCACTCGCAACCATCTGCCCAGCTTGTGGCTGAGCAGACCTCCCCCTGTGAGAGTGAAATGACCACCAGGGAGCAGCTCCTGCATTGAGCGTCTGCTCCCTGGTGGTCAGTGCATGTCATAGCAACCAGTTGTTCCTAGTCGTTCACCGTTAGGGTCAATTTGCATATTAACCTTTTATTATATAGGACTAGAGGCCCAGTGAACAAAATTCATGCACAGGGTGTGTGTGTCCCTCAGCCCAGCCTGCACCCTCTCCAATCTGGGACCCCTCGAGGGATGCCCATTTAATGGGCAGTTGGACATCCCTCTCACAATTCGGGACTGCTGGCTCCCAACTGCTCACCTGCCTGCCTTCCTGATTGCCCTAACCACTTCTGCCTGCCAGCCTGATCACCCCTAACCACTCCCCTGCCAGCCTGATTGATGCCTAACTGCTCCCCTGCCAGCCCGTTTGCCCCGAACTGCTCTCCCCTGCAGGCCTCCCAACTGCCTTCCCCTGCTGGCCATCTTGTGGTGGCCACCTTGTGTCCACATGGGGGCAGATATCTTTGACCATATGGGGACAGCCATCTTGTGTGTTGGAGTGATGGTCAATTTGCATATTACTCTTTTATTAGATAGGATAGAGGCCTGGTGAATGGGTGGGGGTTAGCTGGTTTGCCCTGAAGGGTGTCCTGGATCAGGGTGGGGGTTCCCTTGGGGTGTGGGGCGGCCTGGGCAAGGGGCCTGTGGTGGTTTGCAGGCTGGCCATGCCCCCCCGCGACCCAAGCGGAGGCCCTGGTATCTGGGATTTATTTATCTTCCACAATTGAAACTTTGTAGCCTTGAGCAGAGGCCTGGGCCGGCCAGGGTGTGCAGGAAGCTTGGCTTCCTCCATTGCCAGGGAAATCCAAGCCTCCTGTTCGCTCTGTGGCTGCAGCCATCTTGGTTGGGGTTAATTTGCATACTCGCTCCTGATTGGCTGGTGGGCATGGCTTGTGTGTGTAGCGGAGCTACAGTCATTTGCATATCACTCTTTTATTAGATAGGATACTTATGGTCAGTGCATTTTAGAATTCAGAACTGTTCCGATTTTAGAAAGGTAGTTCATGGCATATTGCACACTTTAATGACATTCCTTCTCTGGTGTGGGCAACATCCCATAATTAAACACATTTTTACTTCTGCAGAGAAACATATGGATGTTCACATCACAAAGGGTAAAAGAGACCATGTCTGTTAAGGTCAGGTTGGCTGCCCCAATGAGTTTTGACACCAAACTGATAAAAACATTAAAAGATAAAGAAAGACAAAAACTCAGTTTTCAAAATTCTTGCTTTCAGGATTGCAGATTTATAATAGCTGAGGTTTGTTGAATGCCTGTCCTAGGCCAGGCACTGTTCCTATCGCTTTATACTGACAACCCTATGAAATGGCTGCTAAAATCCTTATTTTAGAGGTGAGGAAATGGAGGCCCAGAGAAGTGGGGTAACTTGTCCAAGGCCTCACAGCTAGTATGCGAAGAGTTAGGATTCAAACCCAGGGAGCCATGGCTATCAGGCAGGATCTAATGAAGTAGATGTTACATATAAGGAATCCGAGGTCCTAAGGTGTGAAATGACTACTCAGAGTCCTAAATGAAGCCACAGAAAAGCTGAGATTTGAAGGTGCTGCTGACTCCCAGATCCCTAGAGTACTCAGGAACTTCTCTTCCAGCCATTGTGGTTGAGAACCTAGAAAAGTTGCCCAGGGAACAGGCTCTAGTTGGCTGCCGGCCTGGGCTGCAGGGTTTCCGGCCCATGCATTTTGGCAGCAGGAAAGTTTTCTCTTCTAACTTATTGACAAGGGGCCAGTTACTGTTTACTATGAAGTTCCTACAAGTTTTTATCATGCTCTTGTTATTTGACAGTTTCAGATGAAATAATCCAAATATTAGCCTGGGAGGCCTATGCTGCTGAAAAATGTGCTCTTCCCAGCTGATGAAAATGGCATTAGCTTATATTTATCAGTGATTAGGAACTTGCATAGTATATATGAAGAAATGTCAGTGTATTCTCTGCATGGCTGTCTGCCTCATTCTCTGTTTCAGGTTTGAGGTGGAGGCTATTAGGGCTTAGATGTTTAAGAAACTGTTAAGTTGTTATGCTAGGCCAGTGGTTGGCAAACTCATTAGTCAACAGAGCCAAAAATCAACAGTACAACGATTGAAAATTCTTTTGAGAGCTGAAAACCGACTTCTGCGCATGGGCCACAAAGTTTCAATCGCACTGTACATGCACGCCCCCACGTGGTATTTGTGGAAGAGCCACACTCAAGGGGCCAAAGAGCCGCATGTGGCTCGTGAGCCGCAGTTTGCCGACCACTGAGCTAGGCAACTGAAAACTTAACTGAAGCCAGAAAACAAAACAAAACTATTCAACCTTCTAACAAATATTTATTAAGCATCTATGTTGTAAGGCTCTGGGACACAAAGGTATAAAAACAGGGCTGGAGGCATCAAGGCTCTTACTGACAGGCTAGAGCAGCTGCTGGCAAACTATTTTTTTTAGGCATAAGAATTCTTTGTGCAAAATCAGTCTTAGATGGAGGTTCACTTTGTAACAGACAAAAGCTGAGCTGCTCTGTTTGAAGCTTTAGAGACATCACTATAAAAACCTGGGGACTAGCTCTAGCCGGTTTGGTTCAGTGTATAGAGCGTCGGCCTGTGGATTGAAGGATCCTGGGTTCGATTCCGGTCAAGGGCACGTACCTTGGTTGAAGGCTCCTGGCTCTGGTTGGGGACATGTGGGAGGCAACCATTCGATGTGTCTCTCTCACATCAATGTTTCTCTCTGTCTCTCCCTCTCCCTTCCATTTTCTCTAAAAAAATCAATGGAAAAAAATATCCTCAGGTGAGGATTAAACAACAACAAAAACCTGGGGACTAGATACAAAGCAGGCAGTGGTTTTTAACCTTGCTGACCATTAGAGTCCTTTGCCTACTTTTTAGAAATCTTGACACCCTGATCACATCCCAAATGAACATCTGAATCTCTAAGGGTTGTGCTTAGACATGGAAAGAATCCAGCCAAGGTTGGGAATCATAGGTCTGGAAGTATCTTGGGAACTTTTCAGGGTTCCGTGGAAAAGAATTTGGGAATCAAATACTGTCTAGTAGAATATTCCAGGTTTAGTGAGCACATATAAACATCACTTGCAGTGGGGTGGGAAGTATTGTTTAAAGTAGAGCAGTCTAGTTCCCACCATCTCTCCTGCCTAATGGGGATTGTTTTATAGTCCATGGTGTAACCTAGGTAACTTTGTTTAAATGATTCTGACAGATTCCAGAGTTTCAGAATCAGTGCTCCAGAATGTTAGAAAAGGCCTGGATGTAAATGCCTTCCTTATGGGCTAGTATGATGAAATAGTAATGGGAATGATAGTGGCTACCTTTGTGGAGCATGTCTTCTGTACAGGCACTACATCAAATGCATTATAACACAGGCCCCTCAACCCTGGGAGGCAGATACAGAGTTGCATATTGTATCACAGGTGCCTCAACCCTGGGAGACAGGTTCACATTTCACAGAAGGGAAACAGGAGCACAGAGGAAGGAAATGAACTGCTCCAATCACCTCCTTCAGAAGCAGCAGAACCAGAATTTCATGGAGGTCTGTCAGAATCAGGCACTAAAGTTCTTTTCACTGAAATGGTGGTTTTGGAAGTGAGGCAGCCTATTTCCAGCAGGTGTGATCAGAAAAGCTGCTTGAAGGTTGGACAGTTTGAGCCATACCTTGAAAAGTGGGTCGATTTGGCACTAAAGGCTTAAAAAGAACTGCATCTATTTCTTGCAATGTTCAGCTCTCTTAATCAGGAAGTCTTTAGTCCTAGGCACCAGGGGGATTCAAAAAATTGGAAACACAGTTCCTATTCTTGGGGGCCTGATACTGTGGTGATGGATGAGTAGAAAACCCAGGAAACACTGCACATGGTGGGAGACAGTAAAGGTGTGACCAGAGTTCAGGAAGATGGGAATTCCTTATGGGATGAAGCTGTCCTGTAACACTGCACAAAGCAGGTAGGATTTGAACCCAACCTTGAGGAATAAGTAGAATTTACTTAGCTGGAATATATCTGGAAACTTTTTGGGTCTACTTGCTTCCATATCAGACCTTTGTCTCATTAAAACACACACATACACTGCAAATCACATTCTAAAAAGCCATATGAATCATATCAGTATTTATTGGAGCTCTCCCAAAGATCCTGAGCTTAAGAAAGTTACTAAACTTCTCTGAGCCTCAGGGACTTTATCTTTCAAATGAGAGTAATAATAATACCTATCACATGGGATTATTGCATAATTGAATGAAATATTTATATTGCCCAGTTCGTAGTTGGTGCCCAATAACTTCTAGCTCTAACTCCCATTATGGTTTAAAGGCTGGGCGTTGTGTTAGAGAGTTCCAATTAGAATTGTGGTTCTGCAGGAATGATCAGGTGGAGAAATGGGGCCACACAGGAAGATGGGGAGCCAGGAATTGAGGTCCAGTACAGGAGGGCAGGACTCTGGGCGCACAGCATCCCAGGGCCTGAGCACCCTGCCCTGTGCCCTTTCTTGGTGTGACCGCTCAGGAAAGCCTCCACAAAGGGTGGCCTTCCCCTGGGATTTAGGGTAGTGGCTGCCTGGGGAGGCTCTGGACTGGGGGTGTTCAGCCTGCAGGTCTTGGCCAACAGATTCCATAGGGCACTTCACCAACTCCTCCCTCTCTCCCTGCCCAAGGCTGCATCTCTGTGATGGCTGTAGGGGGAGGGATGGGTGAGGAGGAGGGTATCAGGTGAGTCTGGTAGCCTGTACAACCATGCAGCAACACACTCCTGTGACATGACAACACTCCAAAGTAGGAGAGCCTTTCCCCTCAGTTTCCAGAATGGATACCTGCAGACTGGGGGGAGCTACTGCAGAATGTTCCCTGGATTTTCCTGCAGAAAACCAAATGGATTTCTTTCCATTCCTAAAATGTCTGGGGGAAACGGCACCCAGAGAGAGTCTCTGCTGCCCAGAGTCCAAGTGCATAACCTTAGAGAACATGTTGTGAATGTCCACTGGCCAGTTTAACTCAGCTTTCACTAAGTCAGGGTCTGAGGACGCTGGCCACTCCAATGAGGACCAGTGTAGGTAACTCTCTCACCTCCCTGGTTGCCAGGGAGCCCACTAACAGGTAGGTATTCCTTACCACTGGGCTTCCTTCCTTACGCTCACCTACAGTGGCCAGTTTTTCTTATCGTTACACAAGTGAACTAGTGGCATCTGAGGAATGGGAAGTTTGATACTTTAATTCAGAGCTTTTCAAGACCTGGCACATTCTTCCCCTCCCCCACTGAGCATTGCCAAGTCTAGAACATCTGTCAATGTCTATGGGAGACAGTTGTAGGATTCTGGGAGCTGATAATCACATCTGTGTAAATCACGGCCACTGTTTTCAGTAGGTGGAGTGTGTCAGAAAGGTTGCCGAGGGTGGGCTTTCCAGAACCGCCTGGAGAAGGAGAGCTAGTTTCGTGTTGAGAGGGAATCTGCCTACATTAGGGATATTCTTACAGAGGCTGTGCAGACCCACAGCCCAAGAGCAGTTTGTGCTCAGTTCTCAATTACTGTTTTTCTTTGAAAGATTGGTCTTATTTGTGTCTATTCTATTAACCAGACCTTCAGGTGATGAGGTGGGGTATGGTGACAGGAGCTAAAACATGATAGTGAACTGTTCAGCCCTGGGTTTGACAGGTTTGGTTGTCTACCCAGCTCTGCCACTTACTAGTCCTGTGCTTTGCTGGCATTGTTTAGACTTTCCCTAATGGGGAAAATAATACACCTGCTTCACTGGATTGCTGTGAATGGGATAATTCCTACAAATCACTCAGCACAGTGTAGAGCAACTCATAAACACTCAATTAACATGGCAGACTGCCCTCCATTTGCCGGGACACTGGGAGCACTGAGGTGTGGCTAAGTTTTGGGAAATCAAGAGGAGCTTGCCTTTCTCAGATTGGAAGGAGCTAGGAAGTACTTGGAATGGATAGGGGATGGCAGTGCTTTGGTGAGGTAGAAACAAGAAGGTCTCTTGTACTCAAGGGACTCATGCTGGTGGGGTGGGGAGGAAGATAAGCAAACATACATTTATAAGACCAGGGGTTCAGGGCTCTCTTAAGAGGGATGCTCTGGGTGTGGGGAGTGGGTGGGAGAGAGGACTGGGGAGGCCAGGGAAGGCTTCTCAGAGGAAGTGCTGACTGATCTGAGCTTTGAGGAAGAAGGATTTAGCAGAGCCCAAGAGCGAGGAGAGCATTACCCAAAAAGCAAAGTGCAGGACGGAGTCCTGGAGGCATGAGTGAGCCTGATGTTCTAGAATTTAGAACCAGACTGCTGGGGCTGGAGCACAGGCTGCACCTGAGGGAGTGTCCAGGCTGGACTGGGGGAGTCCATGGCTCTCCTCCAGGGTGGGACTGTGGAGCAGTCCTAGGGAATTAAACTAGAAGTTATCTGAGAAAGGAATCCCATAAACACAGCTAACCAATTCTGTTCTATTTTAAAGCAAGACAGTGTGTCTAGTGTACAGTCAGTCTAAATATCTCCTAATGCCCCTGTGATTTTAAAAATGTTTGTGCCGCATCTTACGAAGTCCGTTTATTCACTGGGGAGCAAAGACTTACTCCTCTAGTTTTGTAATAGTTGTGTTAGTTTCCCACTGATGGTATAACTTTTAACGTAAATTTAGTGGCTTCAAACAGCATAAATTTATTCTCTTGTAGTCGGAAAGTCAGAAGTCAAAAATCAAGATGTTATCAGGGCTACATTTCTTCTGGGGACTTCAGGGAAAAATTCTGTCCTTCCCTTTTCCAGCTTTTAAAAGCTGCCTGTATTCCTCGGCCCCTCCCATCACCCACCCTCTTGCTTCTGTCATTTCCCACTTTGCTAACTCTCATCTTCGGGCCTCCTCCTTACCAGGACCCTTGTGTTCACATTGCACCCACTCATAACCAGGATCCTCTCCCCAGCTCAAGATCCTTAACTTAATCTCAGCTGCAAAGTCCTTTCTCCACATAAGGTCACTGAGGATTAGGATATGGACACCTTTGGGGTGGGGGTAGAGGATTATCCAGCCAACCATTTTGGAGTCTTAAAAATACCCAAGAAATAAGACAGTTTCTGTGCTAGCAGCACCACTGGCACTTCCCTACATCCTGTCTAGTTATTGTCCATGAGAAATTTAGCAGTTCTGTCCCCCCAAAAAGAAAAGGAAAGCCATGCTTCCCACCCTATCTTTCAGTGTTCTTTGGGCACTAGTATTAAACAAGACCAGTGCCTGTAATGAGGTTAAAGATAATAGATGTCCAAGGCAGCTGGATGGGATAAAGAGCCCTAAAACCCAAGTCCAGAATTCAGGGTCCAGATTCCAACTCTCACCAGTGTTTTCATCTTGGCCAGGTTACCTTATTTCTCAAGGCTTTAGTTTACATGTTTATAAAATAAAGGGGGTCTATTCCATTCATTAAGGTCTCCCGCTAGATACTAATGCATTATTGAGGACCAATTGCTGCTTTAAATGTTCCACTACCATTCTGCCATCCCGAGTACTGAAAGGGAAGAAGGTGGCTGGGAGACACAGCCCTCAGACAGACTTTCAGACACGTCTAGAATTTGTTGGCTATTCGTTCTAGATACATCAATATCACTACCCTTCAAATATTTCTGTTCAGATTTCTGTCTCATAACATGAGTTTTCCTCAAAAGTGCCGTCAACATATCTGACCTTCTTTGATTGCCTACCCTACCCCTCTCCGGGCCTTGCCCTTTTTTATTGGAAGCATTCATATTTCTTACATTGGAGGAAACCCTGGGCTTGGCGTCATTAGACCCCACTTCCTGTCTCCGCACTATTATTTGCTAACTGGATGGTCTTCAGGAATCACTCAATTTAATGTATGAAATGTGCATAATTATATGTCTTCTGTCTACCACAGAGGCCCATTGAGAGGGTCAAATGAGGTAATAGCTATAAAAGTATTTTGAAAAATATGAGACACTTCAAAAACAACATGGCCAACTATTTTATCATTTACCATATTATCTTGGGGTTTTACAGCCTGTGTCTTTTTCTCTAACCTCTTGTATGAGTGTGCATGTGCATGTATATGAGTGTGCACATGTGTGTTGTATGTGTGTATGCGTGCATGCATATGTGTATGCACCTGTGTATGTGTGCATGGACATGCATATTTGTATGCATGCATGTTAGTACTATGTGTGTGTGTGCATGTATGTGTTGTGTGTGTATGTGTGTGTGTGGGGGGGCGGTGTTTGCTTGAAAAGGCTATTAGCTTTGAGACAGGACAGAGGGGATCAAGCTTAGATCACAGGCTTTACTTACCCTTTCCTGCCTCCCCAGGGAACTGTCCCTGGCTGCTGGTAGGAATCATTTGTTTTTTCAGCTCCTCCTCTCCTGCCCACTTTCTTGGAGGCTATTTGCATTTCACCATTAATAACTCTGGAGCAATATATTATTTCTGTCTTGGGGGCCCCTGGAGCCAGTGGGCTCCATGATTCGGGATAGGGAAACTTTTGTTAATTAAGCTTCACAAAGCCACATGCTGGTTTCCTGTCCCTCAGTGGATACCTAGGGAGTCTTATTACACACAGGGGGGGGGGGCAGAAACCACATGGCAAAGAGAAGGGAAATCTTTGGCCTTGTCTGTGTTTCTCCTTGGAAAACCTCCCTGGCAATCCTGGGCAGTCAGCAGAGAAAGCAGGTACATCTGTTTGAAATGTATACTTCACATTTTTGGTGTTTTTTGTTTTGCTCCTGCAAGGAAAAGTTTCATTTCTTTACCTTCTGAGACAGGATTTCCACTTAGTCCCTGAATTGTTGGACAAGAAGTTACCTGTTGATGCTAACCAGATAAATGGGGTTTTCATATGCTTTGGTTTCTAAATTGGAAACCCTAGCCCTATTTAGTGGGAGAGTTTGTAGCAGAGCCGGCCCACTGATATGTACATTTCTGCCTGTAGGTTAGGAAAGATTGGAGCCAGATTTTAAGCTTGAGTTACTCTGATCTCAGACAAGGCTCCAAAGAGCCCTTGTTCATTTCTTGTGGCATTTCATTAAGTGTCAGAAGTATTTCATTAGTTATCAGAACAAAGATCACATTTGCTATAAGAATGTTTTGTTGAACCCCCTCCAAGTCATTCATAACTCTGGATTCCAGAAGAAAGATATGATGGGCTATGGAAAAAGCCTGACTACAATATGTGTGTCCCAGAAGGGGGATCTCAACTTGGCATCTGAGACCCCTAGGACTTCTCCTTGGATGCATGCCTGGTGGCAGCATGAGATGCCTTTGAGTAAGGATGGGAGGGGGATGTTTCCTGCATGCGCTGGTTATTGTCATTTCCTTTACTCATCCTTCCTGCACACATTGCAGACTCGTTTGTATTAATAGCAATAATTTTTAGAGCACCTACCATGTCCACATAATTTACATGTGCATTTGAACCTCAAGCAGCCTCATTTTATAGTTACACTGAGCTGAGGTAGAGGGGATCTGAATGCAGGCTTGCCTGACCCCAGTGTCCCCACTCTTCTCACTGCCACTCTGAGCTTATAATGTAGATTCAGGAAATGTACCTGTATGTGAGGAATTTGGGGAACAACTCCTGTGGCCTCTCTGTTGGTTCTCATGGTGAAATGCTAATAGCCTCCCTTTCTTGTCCATCCATAGACCCTTTTCTGGACGTGTAGGACTTTTGCCTAATCTCTGTTAACAGTAACAAGAGTATTCATAACAGGTGTTTACTGAGGGTTTGCTGTTGAGGGAGTTGAATAATGTGCACCCCCAAAGATATCAGTGTCTAATCTCTGGAGCCCCAAAGTACTAATTTATTTGGAAAAGGGACTTTGCAGATGTGATCAAGGATCTTGAGATGTGGAGATTAGTCTAAATTATACAGGTGCACCCCAAATGCAACCATGTGTATCCTTAGAGGAAGCAGGCAGAGAGAGAGAGCTGATACACAGACACAGAGGAGAAGGTGATTGGAAGATAGAACAGAGAGATTTGAAGATGCTGTTTTTGAAGAATGGAGTGAAGCAGCCACAAGCCAAGGAATGCCCACAGCCACCAAAAACTGGAAGAGGCAAGGAAACAGATTCTTCCCTAGAGCCTCCTGAGGGAGCACAGCCCTGCTAACAACTTGATTTCAGCCCATTGATACTGATTTTGAAGTTCCAGAATTGTGAGAGAATGAATTTCTATTGTTTTAAGCCACCAAGTTTGTGGTAGTTACAGCGGCCCTAAGAAACTAATATACTATGTTTAAGGCTCTGAGGTAAACCTCAAAAGACTCATACATAAAGTATCTGTATTATTTCCCCCCCCCCCTTTTTTTTTAAAATGAGAGGAACTCTGTCCTTAGAGAGAGGAAGTGGGGAGTCTCAGGTCCCAGAGCTGGGAGGTTGTAGGATCTGAACTAGAGTCTAGCTCCAAGTTTCTGCTCTTAACCATTGTGTTATTTTTCCTTCCTGCTCCAGACTCCATTCTCACCCCAATGCCCTATGGGTCAGGCCAAGGTCAAGATCTAGCCTTGCCCCTAGAGCCTTCCTTTTCCTCTTTAAAGTTTGACTTCTAGGCATACTTTATTTTCTTTATTCTCTCATGAATCTATTCCATATGGAAACATTTGGTCCCCTGTGGACCAGGTGAGACAAACAGCAGTTAACTGAGACTCCCTTTTCCTCAGTAATTAGAACACAGTTCATTGTGGGCTAGTGCAGAAAACATTTAGAGGAAAATAGTCACTTTGCTCCATGTTTCCCAATAAAGTCTCATTCCAAACAGTTCATTTGTAATGCTCTGTGAATGGCATTTGGTATTTATAAGCTGTACTATACTGCAGCTGTTTAAGCTCCGTAAGAGCTTACCATTCATTCATTCAGTAACATTTGTTAATATTACAATAATATTTGTTCACACAGATTTACTAGCTTGGACAAGTTGTTTAATGTATTTGAGACTCCGTTTTCTTATACATAAAAGAGGAGTAATGGCCCCTTTGCTTTTTGCAGTGAAGGCTAAATAGGATAACATAGATAAAACATTTGGCAGGTGTTCTGTAAATTGTTGCTATTTGAATAACGAACTTATTAAAGTGCATGAGGCTAAATATTTTGAGGGATGGGGGAAAACTCTAGAACAAACCCCTCTTTCCTTCAATTAACTGAGGGTGAAAGACTTACACCTAAATAATTTCCTCTAATGCAAAGAAGAAAGGAATGCATCGTTTTCACCTTAATTACCATACTTAAGATATTTCATATTTATGACAAAAAAAATAAGTGAAGTGATATATGGTAAGTGGGCACATAGAAGGAGGTATAAAAATTCAGAGTTGCTGGCCTGGCCAGTGTCACTTAGTGGTTAGAACATTTGCCCATGCACCAAAAGGTCTTGGATTCAATTCTGGTCAAGGACATGTACCTAGGTTGCAGGTTCAATCCCCAGCCCTGGTTGGTTGGGCTAATGAAGGAGGTAGCCAATCAATGTGTCTCTCTCACATTGATGTCTCTGTCTGTCTATCTGACTCTCTCTCTAGTTCCCCTCTTCCTCCCTCCCTTTCACTCTATCTAAAATCAATGGAAAAATGCCCTTGAGTGAGGATTAATAACAGCACAAAAATTCAGAGTTGGGAGACATCCAGAATATCTATATATTTAAAAGCCTAAGCAACCGTTATGACTGGCTGACTGACCCACCAGCCAGTAGCTCTCATGTGCACTGACCATCAGGGACAACCCCCCTGATGGTCAGGGCACTCCCACAGCCAACCTCCCGTGGTCCCTCCCCCTGGCTGGCCAGCCCCTATTGGCCCCGATCGTGGGCCAGGCTGAGGGACCCCACCCATGCATGAATTTGTGTACCGGGCCTCTAGTGAGAGAAATAACATTGCTTCCTCCATGGGCCTTTCACTTAAAAGATGTTTAAGAAATGTAAGTTGCATTATAATTGATTTACTGTTACATTAATCAATTCAGCAGAACTTAAAACAGATAGTTCTTCAGCTTGCTTCAACCTGTTGGGGATCAGCCTCTGGGGCAGGGGCACTGTTTGAGGCTCCCTAGTGGAGAGGGGTTAGGAGCTCACATTTTCTTAGCACGTGCCCTGACCAGGCACTGTGCCCCACAGGTAATTTCATTTGGTTTTCCTAAACCCCTATAGTCCTGGAGGATTGCTCAGGTTCAGATTACAACCCATACCAGCAACTGGTTTGACTCCCAAGAGGGCTGCTCTCAGTTACACTGGAGAAATGAAAGCATTTACTGTTCTTTCATGAAAAACTGGCTCCATACCTCTCAGCCCATGTCTGGCTGGCTGCCTCTGCCGTGACCCTCACATGTCAAGGTTGGAAGCTTTGTGCCTCTCACCTTTGGGATAGTGTTGCTGTCATGGTAACCTCCATTTATGGAGTGTCCACTGTGGGCCAAGCCTTGTGCTAGGTACTTTACTGCATTATTTAATTTAATCCATGTGATAGCCAGATGAGGTAGGCATTGTTATCCCCATCTTACTGCTGGGGATGAGGGATGGGGAGTGACTTACCCATGGTTGCACAGGTAATATGTGGCTGATCTGGCCTGTTTTCTGGAGTGCCTAGACTCTTTCTGCCATCCTATGTTGCTACCCCTCTCCCAGGTGACCCTCACCTCCCAGGATGACCTACCCAGCACAACGGAGGGTGGGGCCATCGCCTCTTTGTTCTGAGTTCTCTAATATTGGCTCAGCCTTAACTGGAAATGCCTCTCTGTTGGACCTCCATAAGCTCATTTTTCACCTTTGTGTGAATCCAAACAAGATACCTCTTCCTCTGGCCAGATTCATCTCCCCACACTAGATTTCAGCACCCAGCTGTCCTTGTGCGGTGAATAACCTGCTCAGCTCTAAGTGGCATCCCTGCAGACACAAGACACCACTGCTTTCTGTTGGTCTGAAATTGATTTTCTTGAATGCTCACTTACTCGTCTTATTCCACCTCTCTGGGCCCACACTGAATAAGGCACCTGCAGATCAGTCCTAAAATCCAGGATGCACAGCGAGCACTGGGATGATTTGTTCTTGGATGCTTGGCTCATTTGCAAACATCATCCTCTAAACAAGAAGAAGCAGCCTGTTGGCAATAGCTGGAATCAGAGTGTGTCATCTCCTGGGTTATTGTCCCAGACAGTCTGGATCAATTCTGAAGGCTGCTCTCAGTTTTATTTAGGGATGGCTGGAGGCCGTCCTGTGAGCCTCACCTCCTGGGAGGCCAGTGGGTGGGTCACTGAAGATAGGTCTTCTTTAGGTTTGGCTTCCTGGTGTAAAACCTTCAGCATGCAGGAGGCAGCTGATCAATGATTTTCTCTCGTCATTGATGTTTCTATCTCTCCCCCTCTCTCTCTTCCTCTCTGAAAGCAATAAAAATATATATGCTTTTAAAAGGGGCCTTTTAAACTCAGAGTTGCTTTCTGCTTCCTTTGCTAGGTCACTTGCCTCTGGGCTCCTGGTAGTGCTTCTGAATCCATTTGTGACAAGACCTCTTTCCTTTTCCTTATTAGTACAAATTCATCACTTCCCTCTGTGGCCCTCTCTTTCTCCCTCCCTTTCCCTTCTCCTTCCCCGACTTTGGGATCCTTCTTCCTGAAGGTTCAGTTGATTCTCACACTGGTCTTTAGATGCAGACCTTAAATACTTTCTCGGGATCAGCAGTAGATCTGGGCAAAATGGGGAATGTTTGTGACAGTGTGTGTCACACAGTAGGTAACCAGGAAAGCTTTTGTTTCCTTCATCTTAACTTTTGTTTCCTGGAGTGGTCAGAGTTTTCTCTTACCTCCTGTAGACACCAGGTCAGTGACTGCCAAGGCAGTCCTGGCAGCATGCAGTGTTCTGAACTTCCCAGAAGACAGACACACTCAACCTAAACTGTTTGCTCATAGCCTCTTTGAATTTAGCTTGGCAGGTGATCATAATGGAACAGAGAGGGTTTTAGAAACATGGGGCTCTCTTTCCAGTTTCAGGCTGTAGATTCCTTTTGGTCCAGCTCACCAGATCATGTGGCTCCTCTGTGAACACAGGTTTCTGCCTTTGGCTGCTGTTCCCTCCTAGTCTTTCTCCCTGGAATTGGGCTTTTTGGTCTCACTAGGTAGCCACTAGCTATTGACTTTTAATTTCTTCAGCTCCCTTTGCTTCCCACCCAGATGTGCAGGGCTATCCTGACTTCTTGCTTATTGGAACTCAGAGCCTTTTCATCTCCAGAGAGGCAGGCAGCCTTCATTGACCCATTGCTTAGAAATGTTGAGCAATTAAACTATAGTCTCTCATATTGTTATTTCAATAAACCTGCAGAGAGTAACTCTGGGTCAGACCCACTGCCAGTCTCAGGGATTATGCACTCAGGATAAGAAAATGGCAAGCCTTGCCCTGAAGGACTAGAAGACTTGTGAGGGGGCCAGGCCTTTTACTCAACCATGTTACCATCTGTACATGAGGCTGCTGATGGTCTTTGTTGATCTAAAATCTTTCTGGGAGTTTATGACTTTTTAGTTATTGGTAGTGACATTTCAGAAGAATAATTTGTCCTTGAAGAATTTCTGTTCCCTCAGTCTTTTGGGCTTATAGCCTATTTCATAGGGAGTGTTTTGTGTCTGGTCATAAAGTCTGCATATTGAAATATTAGGTGCACCGTCGTGCCTCCTCTAGTGAAGCTGCCTGTGCAGCAGACACAGCTTCTGGGAGTTCTGATGGAATATTCCTGCATTTGCTTCTCAGGATCCTCCCACATCCACAGTTACACTTCTTAAGAGTCCGTGGAAAACAGGTTAGTGTTTTTCATGTATTGAAAGCCTGTGCAAAAGGCAAACAAAAATGTTTATGGTGGCACAAAGGAATAATAAATGACAAATGAATCTGCCTCTGCTCCATGCCTGTGGGTCTGTTTCCCAGAGGAAATCATTGCCCAACATTTTATTTGTATCAGTTCAGAAACATATCCTACATACATACATACATATGCATTTTCATACATTGTATATTTTTTTCTCTTTTTTCTTTTTAAACACAAACGGGAGCTTGTCTATTCTGTGTAGCCTTCGGTGACTTGTTCTTTTTAACTTAACAGTATTTTGGAGACCATTCTGTATCAGGCACACACCTGCCTCATTCTCTTAACAGACGTGCAGTGCTCCACTGTGTACTCTGATAGTTATTGTAATTTAGCTCGTTCATTGTGACTAGGAGTCTGTGATGTTCACCTTCTCACTCCCTCTGGCCTATCTTCAGTGCTAAGACTGGCCATGTAAATTTGCCTCAAAACATTGGCTGGGTAAGAGTTTTGTTTTAATGTTAGTGCAAAGTGCAAATGTGGCATAAGGAACCATTTAAGTCTGGTGGAGATTATTAATTAGATATAGTGGGATTCAGTGAGGTTCTTAGATTTTATCAATAGCTTCTAGTGCAGGTACTTCATCCACGTTGATTCTGTCAGCTGTCTTCAGTAATAAATAATCTTCCAATGTCTGTTTACCTAACAGCTCAACTCAGGTACATTAGCTGCAAGAAATGCCACTTTTCTAATACTGTAAACCCAGAATCTCAAGCTAAAGCAGCGTAGGCAGACTTCTCACTTGAACAGGGGCAGCTGATTCACGGCCTTGTCCCAGGCCGGCAGGCTCAGATTGCTGGGCTTCCTTGAAGGCTGTTTCCCGAGGCTGCTGCTCTGTCGGATGTTATGGCCCATATGTGGTTCATGTTAGCACAGCTGAGAGGCTAGGCCTCTCACAGAGACTTGACTGAGCTCTAAGAGAAAACAAAAGGGGGATAAACATGTAGAATATAAGAAATACAAACAGCCTGGCTTCTGGAGGTCAGGGTTCTCACTCTGTCTGTCCAGCCCTGACCTAGAAACTAAGGAAAGACGTGTGACGCCATCTTCTAACTTCAAGAGGCTGAAAGACAGCCTTGCCTTGGTGGCTTTACAGCTCTGATAGGCATGCATGGATTTCCATCTACCTCTTAATTCTTCCCTGGAACTTGTTAGAAATGCACATTTTTCAGACCCACACCAGATCTGAATTAAACTTTGCATGTGGGGTTCAACGACCATTTGAACAATTTAAACAAGATTCCCAGGTAACTTTGATGGTTGCTTAAGTTTGAGAATGACTGAGATAGAGAACATAGGAAGAATTAGAAGGAGAACAGTTTTGGTGGGGAAAGATGATGAATTTGGGCTTGAATGTGTTGAATTTAAGATGTCTGTGGGGAAGAGATTCCAAGGTTGTGGCATATTCCAAGAAGCTAAACTCACATTCTCCCAGGACCAAACTGGAATTACAACTAAAATAGAGAAAAAGCATCCTGAACAATCAATCGAAGCCTAGGTGGAGAGAACCCTTAGAACCAAGGATAGAAACTAAAGACCACATAGAGATGGGTAGGAAGGGCAGAGGTGTGAGAAGGCTGGCCGGGCTCCCACAGATAGCAGCTGAAGGTCTGGAGGGATATTCCAGCTGTGGGAGGTTCCCACTGAGAACTCTGGGGTCTAAACTCTAAGCTGGGCTCCCCAGCCCAGAGCACCAGAACTGAGAAAGGTGCCCACATAACATATGGCTGTGAAAAGCATCAGGGTTGTTGTCTACCAGGGAGAGATGGCTGGAAATGCAGGCACCCTCTTAAAGGGCCAACACAGAAAGTGGCATGTGCAGCCACTCACCTTGGGACCCAACAGATGGAGGGCAGAGTGGGCTAGAGCTATGTGAGAAGAATCCAGGGTAGGGGGCTCAGGGGTTAGAGCTTGGAAGGCCGACACCCTGGTCTCCTGTGCTGAGTCATTGCCTCATACTGCAGAGGCCATCTTTCTCAGGCAGCTTTTAGCTGGGGTGCGAGGGGAAGCAATTGCCCCACCCTGTTGAAAACCCTCTTGCCCTGCCCTGGAGAGTCTACAACTTGCTGTGGTTGATAGCCTGAGACTAATCAAGACTTAATAATAATCAGACTTTAGGCAGAGGCTGATCTCTGGAGGCTTTGAGTCTGCCTGATCTTCTTCTGGGCCTGGGACTAGGAAAAGCAGACTCTGCTGCACATCTTGGTCCTTTACAAAGGCTTTTAGCCCCAGAAGAGGGAGCCACAAGCTGTGGATGGCTGATAGCTCCAAATGGTACTCAGGGCCAGTGAAAAACAGCATCTGACATGGTCCTGCACCAGAGACTGGCAGATCTACTTAATACATAGATACAAACCCAAACAGGCAGTCAAAATGAGGCGACAAAAATCAAGCTCCAAATGAAAGAACAACAGAATTCTCCAGAAGAAGAGCTAAGTAAAAGGTAGATAAGAAATTTATCAGATACAGAGTAAAGAATAATTATAAGGATGCTCAACAGCATGAGAACAGATATAGCACTAATAAAGAACACATTGGAAGGAATACACAGTAGATTAGGTGAGGCAGTGAATTAGAAGACAGGGTAGGAATAATCACTCAATCAGAGAACAAAAAAGAAAAAAAACAACAAAAGACAGGAGGACAGTTTAAGAGAGCTGGGGGGCAACATGAAACATTATAATATTCGCATTATAGGAGTACCAAAAGATTAAGAAAGTGAGCAAGGGATAGAGAACCTCTTTGAAGACATAATGACAGAAAACTTCCCTAACCTGGTGAAGGAAAAAGACACACAATTCAGGAGATACAGAGAGTCCCAAGCAAAAAGAAGCCAAACAGGTCCATGCCCAGACACATCGTAATTAAAATGCCAAAAATTAAAGACACACAGAGAATCATAAAGACAGCAACAGAAAACCAATTTCTTACCTACAAAGGAGCTCCCATAAGGCTGTTAGCTGATTTTCATCAGAAACGCTACAAGCCAGAAGGGAATAACATGAAATATTCAAAGTAATGAAAAGCAAGGATCTGAAACAAAGACTACTCTATCCTGCAAGGCTATCATTCAGAATAGCTGGTGAAATAAAGATGTCTCAGACCAAAAAAAAAAAAAAAAAAAAAAGGAGTTTAACACCCAAAACCAGCACTGCAAGAAATGCTAAAGGGACTACTGTAATAATAATAATAAAAAAGAATATATATATATATATGGAGAGAGAGAGGTATCTAGGCAAATAATTAAAATGGAAGTAAGTACCTATCTATCTATCTACACTAATAAAAGAGAAACATGCAAATTACCGCCACTCTGCTACGCTACCAGCCAATCAGAGTGAGTATACAAATTAACCCAAAAACATGGCGGCAGCTTCGCCCCCCTGCCGTTGTGGGCCTGTGAGGGTCAGAGAATTTGGGCGCCAGCACCTGAGGCTGGCTGCAGCCAGGGAGACCCAGAAGCTGCCTGCCCTGTGATCACAGGCCGCAGCTAGCCACGGAAGCTGCCCGCTCCACATCCTGGGGGAGACAGAGAAACTGGGCCCCAGCGCCTGAGGCTGGCTGCAGCCTGGGAGACGAAGAAGCCACCTGCCCCATGAACTCAGGCTGCAGACAGCAGCAGATGCCTCATGTCCACCTGCCCCACGTCCTGGGGGAGACAGAGAAACTGGGCCCCAGTGTCTGAGGCTGGCTGCAGACCGGGAAACGAAGAATCTGCCTGTCCCATGAACCCAGGCTGCAGCCAGCCAGAGAAGTCACCCACACTACATCCCAGGGAAGATGGAGAAGCTGCCCGCCTACAGTCCAGATGCCAGCACTTGCGGCTGGCTGCAGTCTGGTAGATGGAGAAGCTCCTCACCCTGCAGTCCCAGGCACCAGTACCTATGGCTGGCTGTGGCCCGGGAGATGGAGAAACCACACACCCTGTAGTCCCAGGCTCCAGCACTTGCGGCTGTAGCCCAGGCGAAGCCACCTACCCACCATCCCCTGCGGCTGCAGCCGGCCTGGGCGCCTATAGCTGACCAGAGGGAGGGAAGCCCGGATCACGATGCCTGTGGTTGGCTGGAGGAGGGAATCCTGGGTCCTAGATGTGGGGCTGAGGCAGAGGTGGTTAGGGGCAATCAAGCCAGCAGGGGAGCAGTTATGGACAATCAGGCTGGCAGGCAGAAGAAGTTAGGGGCAATCAGGCAGGCAGGCGAGCGAATAGGAGCCAGCAGTTCTGGATTGTGAGAGGGCTGTCCAACTGTCAGTTATCTCCTGAGGGGACCCAGATTGGAGAGGGTGCAGGCTGGGCTGAGGGACACCCTTTCCCACCTCCCCCATGCATGAATTTCATGCACCCAGCCACTAGTCCTATCTAATAAAAGAGTAATATGCAAATTAACCATCACTCCACCACACCCACAAGCCATGCCCATTAGCCACGCCCGTTAGCCAATCAGGAGCAAGTATGCAAATTAACCCCAACCAAGATGGCTGCGGCCACATAGAGAGCAGGAGGGAGGCTTGGGTTTCCTCAGTGATGGAGGAAGCCAAGCTTTCAGCACACCCTGCCTGGCCCAGGCCTCCGCTTAAGGCTACAAAGTTTCAATTATAGAAGATACATAAATCCCAACAGAAATGGCTGCCACCACAGAGGGAGCAGAAGGCTTGGCTCCACTCCAGGCTACAAAGTTTCAATTGTAGAAAATAAATAAATCCCAGAACTCAGTGCCTCCACTTGGGTCACCAGGGGGCGTGGCCGGCCTGCAAACCACCACAGGCCCCTCACCCAGGCTGCTCCATGCCCCAAGGGAACCCCCACCCTGATCCGGGACATCCTTCAGGGCAAACCAGCTGGCCCCCACCCATGCACCAGGCCTCTAGCCTATCTAATAAAAGAGTAATATGCAAATTGACCATCACTCCAACACACAAGATGGCTGCCCCCATGTGGTCAAAGATCCTGCCCCCATGTAGACACAAGATGGCCACCACAAGATGGCCAGCAGGGTAGGGCAGTTGGGGGCAATTAAGCCTGCAGGGGATGGCAATTAGGGGTGACCAGGTCAGCAGAGGAGGGAAGTTGGGGGCAAACAGGCTGGCAGGGGAGCAGTTAGGCATCAATCAGGCTGGCAGTGGAGTGGTTAGGGGTGATCAGGCTGGCAGGCAGAAACGGTTAGGGGCAATCAGGAAGGCAAGCAGGCAAGCAGTTGGGAGCCAGCAGTCCTGGATTGTGAGAGGGATGTCCGACTGCCCGTTTAGACCTGATCCCAGTGATATTGGGTCTAAACGGGCAGTCGGACATCCCTTGAGGAGTCCCAGATTGGAGAGGGTGCAGGCTGGGCTGAGGGACACTCCCCCTTGTGCACGAATTTTGTGCACTGGGCCTCTAGTATATATATAAAAGACTCATATGCTAAGTGTCAGACTAGTCGCTATGACATGCACTGATCACCAGGGGGCAGATGTTCAACACAAGAACTGCTGTGACCCGCACTGTCCATTTACAGAGAAACGGCACCACGGACCCGGTGCCCAAAAAGCAACACTCGGCTTCCCCCAAGTGGGACACAGGCTCTACCATCACCCCGGATCTTGAAAGCCCACCAAATTGCAGTCAATACTGCTGAAACCCTTTGGTGCAAAATGCGCCCCACAGCCCAGCCCAGCCCCGGAAATGGTGGCTGTAGACACCAGGTAATGATGTTGTGTAGCAACTCCCACTTCCTCTCCTAGTGACTAGCCTCCTTGGAGTTGCTTCAGCCCATGAACATGACTTGCTTTATAGCCAAGTGGAAACATTTTACACTTTAACCAAATGTCTGTGAAGCATTTTCCCATGCCTCATAAGTCCTGGAATAGGTAGATAGGAGACTCGGTGGAATCCTATTTTCTTTTCATTGGCCGGAAAATGGAGATTTAGAAAGCTTAGAAACTGACCTGACTGAAAAGAAATAAGAAATGGTGGACCTTGAAAATGACTTCAGGTTTTCTCACTGTGCAGAATATAGTCAAACACTGCTGCAGTTAAATATTTTACCCTTTGTTCTCCCTGCATGATTTACAATAATAATCTACTTTGTTGCTGACAATTACCTGAAAGAGAATGTGGGGTGCTTCACTGGGGTGAAAAAAGTTTAGCTAAATCAGAAAGCAGGTCTAATTAAGCAAGTTTATATACATAAAGTTCTCATTGGTGCCAATTGCACACGTGTGTTTCCATCTATCATTGTTTATTGTGAATTTGGTTGATACTTCTATTATAGAGAAAGGGCGAATAGCGATATTAAAATATTTCTTCTAATTAATTTCCTTTCACTGTGCACAAATTCGTGCACCGGACACTAGTCAATAATAACCTTTTTAAAATATATATATATATTTTATTAATTTTTTACAGAGAGGAAGGGAGAGGGATGGAGAGTTAGAAACATCGATGAGAGAGAAACATCGATCAGCTGCCTCCTGCACACCCACCACCAGGGATGTGCCCACAACCAAGGTACATGCCCTTGACTGGAATCGAACCCAGGACCCTTTAGTCCTTAGGCCAATGCTCTATCCACTGAGCCAAACTGGTCAGGACAATAATAACCTTAAAAGTAAATGGGTTAAGTGCTCCAATCAAAAGACATAAAGTAGCTGAATGTATACAAAAACATAACCCAAATATATGCTGTCTACAAGAGACCCAACCACACAGGATAAGAGTGAATGGATCAAAAAATATTTTCCATGTAAATGGAAATGAAAAAAACCTAGGGTGCTCAGCTGGTGAGGGTTAGTGGTTGAGCATCGCCTTATGTACTAGGCGGTCATGGTTCAATTCCTGGTCTGGGCCTATGCCTGGGTTGCAGGCTCAATCCCCACTGTGGGGTGTTCAGGAAGCAGCCGATCATTGATTCTCTCTCATCATTGATGTTTCTAGCTCTCCCTTCCTCTCTGAAACCAATAAAAACATATTCTTAAAATCTAGATACCCCGCTTGGCCCCTCCCATTTGGCCCCCAGCCCCCTGTCTGCTGGCAGCCCCACTCCCACTGCCACTGCTCCCACGTGCTGATGGTGTTGGCCCTGCTTGCAGCCGCTGACGGCGTGGAGCAATTGAGCCTGGAGCCATCAGCAGGTGCAAGCAGGACCGGCACCGGCAGCAGGTGTGAGCACCGGGAGGGACCACAGCATGTGGGATCAAAGAATTTTTAGTAACCACCAGAAGCTCACCCCAATGACAGCGACCGGTGCTCTGCCTTGATCTGGCATCCCTGCTCACCTGCTCCACCATCTCATGACGGCTGATGCCCGCCATGTTCAGCGCATGCCCCCTGGTGGTCAGTGCACATCATAGCGACTGGTTGGTCAGTTGTTCCACCATTTGGTCGATTTGCATATTAGCCTTTTATTATATAGAATAGTACTGGAAGTCTTAGCCACAGTGATCAGACAAGAAGAGATAAAAGGCATCCAAATTGGAAAGGAGGAAGTAAAGCTGTCATTATTCACAGATGACATGATATTGTACATAGAAAATCTTAAAGACTCCACCAAAAAACTAGATTTAATAAATGAATTTGGCAATTTAGCAGTATACAAAGTTAACACTCAGAAATCGATGGCACTTTTATGCAACAATAATGAATTCTCAGAGAAACCAATAAAACAATCCTATTTACCACTGCAACAAAAAATTAAGATACTTAGGAATGAACTTAACCAAGGAGGTAAAAGACTTGTACTTAGAAAACTATAGGACATTTAAAAGCGAAGGAAGAAGATAAAAACAAGTGGAAGAATATACTGTGTTCATAGATTGGTAGAATTAACATAATTAAAATGTCCATATTGTCCAAAGTAACCTATAGATTGAATACAATCTATTAAAATACCAAAGGCATATTTCACAAATCTGAAACAAATCCTCCCAAAATTAGTATGGAACCAAGAAAGATCCCCAAATCACTGCAGCCATCTTGAGAAAGAAGTACAAAGTTGGAGGGATCATAATACCAGACATCACATTAAATTACAAAGCCACTCTAATAAAAACATTCTGGTACTGGCACAAGAACAGGCATATAGATCAATGGAACAGAACAGAGAACCCAAAAATTGATCCAAGCCATTACACTCAATTAATATTTGACAAAGAAGGCAAGAGCCTATGGAGTAGAGAGAGTCTCTTAGAAATGGTGTTGGGGAAATTGGACAGATAGCTGCAAAAAAAATCTTATCTAATAAAAGAGTAATATGCAACTTGACTGTACCTCTGCCACACCCACAAGCCACACCACCAGCCAATCAGGAGTTAGTATGCAAATTAACCCAACCAAGATGGCTGTAGTCATGGAGAGAGCAGGAGGCTTGGGTTTCCCTGGAAATGGAGGAAGCCAAGCTTTCCGCCTGCCCTGCCAGGCCCAGGCCTCTGCTCAAAGCTACAAAGTTTCAATTATAGAAGATAAATAAAGCCCAACAGAAATGGCGGCAGCCACGGAGCTGGAGAGAGCAGGAGGCTTGAGTTGCCACCAGCGGTGGAGGAAGCCAAGCTTTCTGTCTGCCTTGCCCTGCCTTGGTCTCTGCTCAAGGCTACAAAGTTTCAATTATAGAAGATAAATAAATCCCAGATCCCAGGGCCTCCTCTTGGGTCGCTGGGGGCGTGGCTGGCCTGCAAACCACCACAGGCCCCTCACCCAGGCTGCCCCACACCCCAAGGGAACCCCCACCCTGATCCGGGACACCCTTCAGCCAGCCCCCACCCATGCACCAGGCCTCTATCCTATCTAATAAAAGAGTAATATGCAAATTGACCACCACTCCAATACACAAGATGGCTGCCCCCATGTGGTCAAAGATGACTGCCCCCATGTGGACACAAAATGGCTGCCACAAGATGGCCAGCAGGGGAGGGCAGTTGGGAGGGACCGGGTCTGCAAGGGAGGACAGTTGTGGGCAATCAGGCCAGCAGGAAAGGGCAATTGGGAGGGTCCAGCTGACCTGCAAGGGAGGTCAGTTGGGGGTGATCAAGCCTGCAGGGGAGGGCAGTTAGGGGCGACCAGGCCGGCAGAGGAGGGAAGTTGGGGGCAACCAGGCCTGCAGGGGAGGGCAGTTAGGGGCAAACAGGCTGGCAGGGGAGCAGTTAGGCATCAATCAGGCTGGCAGGGGAGTGGTTAGGGGGTGATCAGGCTGGCAGGCAGAAGCAGTTAGGGGCAATTAGGAAGGCAAGCAGGCGAGCAGTTGGGAGCCAGCAGTCCTGGATTGTGAAAGGGATGTCCGACTGCCCATTTAGGCCCGATCCAGGTGGGACCGGGCCTAAACGGGCAGTCAGACATCCCTCAAGGGGTCCCACATTAGAGAGGGTGCAGTCTGGGCCGAGGGACACAACCCCCCATGCACGAATTTTGTGCACCAGGCCTCTAGTAAATAAATGAAAGAAAGAAACTATACCACCAGCTTGCACTATATGCAAGAATAAACACAAAATGGAATTGTCTTAAATGTAAGTTGTGAAACCATAAAAATCCTAGAAGGAACCACAGGCAGCAAAATCTCAGACATCTATTAGAGCAATATGTTTGTGGATACATCTAGGGCAAAGGAAGCTAAGGAGAAAATAAACAAATGGAACTACATCAAAATCAAAAGCTTCTGTGCAGCAAAAGAAACCAACAACAAAATGAAAAGGGAGTGCACTGTATGGGAGAACATATTTGCCAATGATAATATCTGATAAGGGGTTAATTTTCAAAATATATAAAAAGCTTCTACTTAACAAAAAGAAGACAAACAATATATTAAAAATGGTCAAAGGACTTAGACACTTCTTCAAAGTGGACATAGAGATGGCCAAGAGACATGAAAAAATGCTTAAGGTCACTAATCATCTGAGAGATGCAAATCAAAATAACAATGAGGTACCATCTCACACCTGTCAGAATGGCTACCATCAACAGATCAACAAATGACAAGTGCTGAGGAGGATGTGGAGAAAAGGGAAACCTAGTACATTGCTGGTGGAGTGCAGACTAGTGCAGCCATTATGGAAAATAGTATGGAGTTTCCTGAAAAAATTAAATATGGACCTAACCATTTGACTAGGAATATATCCTAAGAAACCTGAAACACCAATCAGAGAGAATATATCCATCCCTACGTTCATGGCAGCACAATTTACAATAGCTCAGATCTGGAAACAGCCCAACTACCCATCAGTAGATGAGTGGATAAAAAAGCTGTGGGACATTTATAGTTGTAAAAGAGAAGGATCTCTCACCCTTTGAGGCAGCATACTGGGTCCTGAAGAGTATTATGCTAAGTGAAATAAGCCAGTAAGAGAAAGACAAGCATCATATAATCTCACTCATCTGTGGGCTCTAAAAAACAAAATAAACTGGTGAACAAAATTGATTCAGATATGTAGAAGCATGGAACAGGCTGTGGAATCCCAGAGGGAAGGAGGTGGTGAGTGTTTGGATGGGAAGAGATTAACCAAAGTACTAGTATGCATATATACATAACCCATGTATGCAGACAATAGGGTGGTGAAGGCCTGGGGCAAGGGGCAGGTGTGGGTTAGAAAGGGTCAATGGTGAAGAAAATGGGATATCTGTAATACTTTCAACAATAAAGATTTCTAAAAAAAACATGTGTGTGGGAAGGTCTAGGTGAGGCTATCAACTTGTGGACCCAGGACCCACAACATCAGTATCACCTGGAAGCTTGTTAGAAATGCAGAATCAGAGGCTCCCCAGACCTGAATCAGAAGCTGTAGTTTGACAAGATCCCCATGTGATTTGCTTGCACATCACAGGTGCGAAGCAGGCCCTAGTCTAGAGGTTAGTGGGTTCTGTGTGGCTGACTTTGAGGACAGGTTGTTGTCATTTGTGGGTGATGGCTGTAGATGACACATTTTCAGGGTCCCTATGTAGTTAGGAGACTGGATATGGGGTCCTTGTATGAATCATCACAGTGACTGTTTACCATTAACATCACAAAGCTGCACAACATCACACATAATGAGCCCTGGTTGGTAGCCAGCTTGTTGTGAGCAAAATATTTTGTGTGTTTATTACCCTTTTCAAAATGCTACTTGCAGCCATTATCTCAAGAATCAACAATTTCCCCAAACACCCATGGTAGGTCCCTGGAAGAACTGGGCCTGGTACCTGGTGTCAGAACCCTTACTGTTATGTTCTTGTCACTGAGCCATGCTATGGGGAATGGGGACTCTGCATTGACTTACATTGTCAGGGCTGGAAATGTGAACAAGCAGAAAAAACATCACAGCAGATGCTGAGTAGATGTTCGTAGAAGATGCTCAGTGAAGGTTTGTTAAAGGTTATTGAAACAAATGATGGAAAACATGATAAAAACTGCTTTCAGATTAAAAAAATTCATTCTCAATTTGATCTTTCTGACATCTTTCTAAGTCAATAGGATGAAAATTATCCATGCTGTCATTAAAAAAAATAATAATAACAGCTTTATTGAGATAAATTAACATACCATAAAATTCACCATTTAAAGTGTATAATTCAGGCTTTTTGTATATTCACAAGGTTGTACAACCATCATCACTACCTAATTACAGAACATTTTCATCAACCCAAAAAGGAAATCATATATCCTTTAGCATCACTTCTTATTTTCCCCTCTCCCAGCCCCTGGCAGCCATTAATCTACTTTTTTTTTTTTGTCTCTACGGATTAGCCTCTTCTAGACAATTCATATAAATGGAATCATACAATGCATGCCTTTTTTTTTTTTTTTTTGACTGGCTCCTTTCACATATAATGTGTTCAAGGATCATCTATATTATAGAAAATATCAATATTTCAATCCTTTTGTGGCTATTCATAATCCAATTCTACGAATATACTATATGTTGTTTATCCATTCTCAGTTGTTAGGCATTTGAGTTAAGATTTTGTGTGGACATATGTTTTAATTTCTCTGGTTATATACCCAAGATTGTAATTATTGGGTCATATGGTAATTCTACATTTCATTTTTTGTGGAACTTCCAGATAGTTTTCCAAAGGACTGCACTGTTTTACACACCAGAAATGCATGATGGTTCCTGTTTTTCTACATCCTCTCCAACACTTGTTGTTATCTGTCCTTTTACTCTAGCCATCCTAGTGGATATGCTCTCAGTTTATAGGTAAGAAACCTGAGGGTGCATTATTTGCCAGTGTTTGTAGAGCTAGTAAGTGGCCAATCCAGATCTTTTTAAAAAAGCAAATACTTGTATCACCCATGTTCTTTGCTAGTAGTGCTTTAAATCCGTTGCTCTTACTAAGTTATTTACTCTTTACAACAAGCTATAGGGAGATGGCCTTGTCATCTTTACTTATAAATGCATACAGGGCCAGGACTGGGCCCAGGGTGAGGTCCTTAGGTCCCAAACTTAAGAAATCACTATTAGGTTCAAACAGCACTCACCTGACCCTATGTGCTTCACTGGCCTCATCCTACTCTTGGCCCTGTTTGAAGAAACTGAGGCATTAGAAGACTGAGTAATTTTCCAAAGGTTCAGTAATTAGTAAGTTAGCAGAACTGGGATATAAACCCAGGAACCCTGGCTTCAGGGTCCAAGTCAACAACTACTATACTACACCATCATGTATATCTTAGATCTCCAAACTGGGCTTTTTCTGTTTCTTTCTTATCGCTTCACTTTCTGAAATTGGAGCTGTGACAAGTGGGGAAAATTCTGGTGATGGGTTAGGGGGAGACCACGCAGAAGTATTCAGCTTAACAGCCCTCAGGCATCTCCCCATGGACCCCTGGGTTAACCCTCTGCAGGGAGGTTTAACTGGCCACACAATTCGCCTTGTCCACATCTGTGCTTATTATCCCAACTCTACATAAATCTTCCTGGTTCATGTAGGCTGCTCTGCAAGTGGCCAGATCTGCTTTGTGTTGGTGGGGAACAGGCCATTCTGAATGGTCAGGATGATTAGCTCTGACCAGCTGTAGGGAAAACATATGTCCTCCTGGCCAAGTGGGGATGAACCTGCTGCCGAGTCAAGTATTCAGAAATCACATCTCTCATAATCACACCCTCATTGGCTGCTCATTCTCTTTAGTCTGGTTCTCAGAATTAGCTGGTCATTTATTTACAAACTAGAGGCCCAGTGCACAAAATTTGTGCACGGGAGGAGGGGTGTGTGTCCCTCAGCCCAGCCTGCACACTCTCCAATCTGGGACCCCTTGAGGGATGTCCAACTGCCTGTTTAGGTCCGATCCCACTGACCACTCACCTGCCTCCCTGCCTGATTACCCCTAACTACTTCTGCCTACCAGCCTGATCACCCCCTAACCACTCCCCTGCCAGCCTGATCGATGCCTAACTGCTCCCCTGCTGGCCCGATTGCCCCTAACTGCCATCCCTTGCTGGCCTGGTCACCCTTAACTGCCCTCCCCTGCCAGCCTGGTCCCTGCCAACTGTCCTCCCCTGCTGGCCTGGTCCCCCCACAACTTCCCTCCCCTGCAGGCCTGGTCACCCCCAACTGCCCTCCCCTGCTGACCCAGTCACCCCTAACTGCCCTCCCCTGCAGGCCTGATACCTCCCAATTGCCCTCCCCTGCTGGCCTGATCATCCACAACTGCCCTCCCCTGCTGGCCCTCTTGTGGTGGCCATCTTGTGTCCACATGGTAGCGGCCATCTTTGACCATATGGGGGTGGCCATCTTGTGTGTTGGAGTGACAGTCAATTTGCATATTACTCTTTTATTAGCTAGGATGATCATCTTTCTGATTGTGTTACTATTTGTGGGTTTTGAATGGTTCTCCTGCTTAGGCAGAGCCTCCCACAAAGCAGTGTGAAAAGAAAAATATACATTTGCATATGTACACATTACCCCCCTCAGGAGTGATGGGCAGCCTTTGAAAAGATGCTTGTACAAGTTCTCAGCCAACAGTAGGTTCTGTGGCTGCTCTGTTCCCAGGACAGAGGTCCAGTCAGTCTTGCTTCAGCAGCTCTCACTAGGTGAACTGCCGCAGTGCAGTCTGGCCTAGGTCTGTTTACATATGTCACAAACTCAGAGGGCTTTTGTAAAAATTTATACTTATATTTATTTATTAAACATGATAAATTTTGCTGTTGAATTTTCACCTTTTGGTGTGGAATTTCAATTCTATCCTATGACTTTGTTTCTCAAAGCAGTGGGTCTGTGGACCAACAGCACCAGCAGCACCTGGGAGCTTGTTGGAGATGGAGAACCAGAACCTGTCTCTTAACAAGATTCCTTGGTGCTTCCTGGGTACATCCATGTTTGAGAAGCTCTGCTCCATTTCTGTCACCTTCAGCTCGTGTTTCCACCCAGTATTTGAGGTTAGAATTTTTGGTAGGCTTTCAGGTCTTTAAAAAGAAGACACATGCACACACAGAGAAATTCTTTCCTTTGTCTTTGCATGATGTCATTTATTTTACCTGGCCTGCCACAAGAAAGAAATAGGCAAATTACATTCAAGTTATACACATTTTTAAGACTTCTTTTTTTTAAATTTCTTTATTGATTAAGGTGTTACATATGTGTCCTTATGCCCCCATTACCACCCTATCCCCCCCACTCATGCCCTCACGCCCCTCTGTTGTCTGTGTCCATTGGTTAGGCTTATATGCATTCATATAAGTCCTTTGGTTGATCTCTCCCCCTTACCCCCACCCTCACCTACCTTCCCTCTAAGGTTTGATGGTCTGATCAATGCTTCTCTGTCTCTGGATCTGTTTTTGTTCATCAGTTTATGTTGTTCGTTATAGTCCATAAATGAGTGAGATCATGTGTCTTTCTGTGACTGGCTTATTTCATTAGCATAATGCTCTTCAGTTCCATCCATGCTAAATGGTAAAAACTCCTTCTTTTTTACCACAGCATAATATTCCATCGTGTAGATGTACCACAGTTTTTTAATCCACTCATCTGCTGATGGGCACTTAGGCTGTTTCCAAATCTTAGCTATGGTGAATTGTGCTGCTATGAAATAGGGGTGCATATATCCTTTCTGATTTGTGTTTCTAGCTTCTTGGGATATATTCCTAGAAGTGGGATCACTGGGTCAAATGGGAGTTCCATTTTTAGTTTTTTGAGGAAACTCCATACTGTTCTCCATAGTGGCTGCACCAGTCTGCATTTCCACCAGCAGTGCATGGGGGTTCCTTTTTCTCCACATCCTCACCAGCACTTGTTGTTTGTTGATTTGTTGATGATAGCCATTCTAACAGTTGTGAAATGGTACTGCATTATCATTTTGATTTGCATCTCTCAGATGATTAGTGACTTTGAGCATGTTTTCATATGTCTCTTGGCCTTCCTTCTGTCCTCTTTTGAAAAGTATCTATTTAGGTCCATTGCCCATTTTTTGACTGGGTTGTTTATCTTCCTTTTGTTAAGTTGTATGAGTTCTCTGTAAATGTTGGAGATTAAACCCTTATCGGTGATAACATTGGCAAATATGTTCTCCCATGCAGTGGGCTTTCTTGTTGTTTTGTTGATGGTGTTTTTTTTTGTTTTTTTTTTTTTGTTGTGCAAAAACTTTTTATTTTGATGGAGTCCCATTTTTTTATTTTCTCTTTAGTTTCCATTGCCCTATGAGTGGTATTGGTGAAGAAATTGCTTCAGCATATGTTTGAGATGCCTGTGGATTCCTCTAGTATTTTTATGGTTTCCCATCTTATATTTAAGTCCTTTATCCATTTTGAGTTTATTTTTGTGTATGGTGTAAGTTGGTGGTCTAGTTTCATATTTTTGCATGTATCTGTCCAATTTTCCCAACACCATTTACTGAAGAGACTGTCTTGACTCCATTGATGTTCATGCCTCCTTTGTAGAATATTAATTGAGCTTAGTGGCTTTGGGTAAATTTCTGGGTTCTCTATTCTATTCTATTCTATTCTATTCTATTCTATTCTATTCTATTCTATTCTATTGATCTATATGTCTGTTCTGTGCCAGTACCAGGCTGTTTTGAGAACAGTGGCTTTGTAATACAGCTTGAAATCTGGTATTGAGATCCCACCTACTTTGTTCTTCTTTCTCAGGATTGCTGCAGCTATTCGGAGTCTTTTTTTATTACAGATGAATTTTTGGAAAGTTGGTTCTAGGTCTGTGAAATATGTCATTGGTATTTTAATGGGGAGTGCATTGAATTTATAGATTGCTTTGGGTAGTATGGAAATTTTAATGATGTTGATTCTACCAGTCCATGAACACAGTATGTTCTTCCATCTGTTTATGTCTTCCTCTGTCTCTCTTTTCAGTGTCCTGTAGTTTTCTGCGTATAGGAAGACTAATTTCTTAATTGCATCCCTTAAAGCAACATGCTGGATCTCCCATTATTAACAGAATCCCAAGTGTTGCCAAGATTAATTGAGAAATGCCTAAAGGCACCATAAGCACTGTTAACATAGTTTAATTCAAAATTATATCAGCTAAGAATGAAGGTGCAATTAGTGATAAAGATGTTAATAACTGCTTGTGGTCTAAGTTAAATTTTATATTCACTGGTTATGTACAGTGAAGAAATTTCTCTGAGCAGAAATCAATGGTTTATATTGATTGCTACTTTAATGTGCTCATTTTAATGGATCCATCTTGTAGAAACACTTGGGCACATTTCCAATTTTATGTAAAAGTAGAATTATTATGGAAGTATATGATTTTAGAGTTGGAACAACCTTTGCAGTCATTTAATCCAGTTCAGTCATTTTACAAACAAGTAAGAGTTATATGACTTAACTGGTACTTAAGTCCTTCCACAGAATATTGGAACCTGTGCTTCCCAAGTCTCAAACTGGTGGCTGAAACCTTTTCAGATCCCTCCAGTCAAAAGTTCTTTCTCTTGCTCTGGCTGGTCTGGCTCAGTTGGTTGAGTGTAGTCTCATGCACCAAAAGGTCGCCAGTTCAATTCCTGATCAGAGCACATGCCCAAGTTACAGGTCAGTCTCTGACATATGGGAGGAAACTGATAGATATTTCTCTCTCTCTTTCTCTCTCTCTAAGATAACAACAACAACATATTAACAGGAAAAAGTGCTTCCTCTTGCCTCACAGTTCTGAGTGCACCATTTTTGCAATGTCTCCAAAATTTTTCTCTTGCTCTGCGTTACGTTCTAGTTGCTTTTAGTTGTAAGGTTGAGGTCTTGGGAACCATGCTTGATTCATTTTGTATTTCATTACCATTTCTATATTATGCAAACAGCTCCTTTATTGTTGTGCTGGACCTGGTTTTCCCCTCCTCACTAGAACTGATTGTATCTTCACAATGCCAGCTTGAAGTTGGCCATGCTGGGAATATTTACACTATGGAAGTGAAAAAACGCTACAAATCAGAGCTTTTATGCCCTGCAATGCCAGTTGTCAAACATTTCCCAGCATACCACTGTTTACATGATTTCCATAAGGTCTTATAAGGCAGCAGGTCTCAATAAATCCATACCAATGTGAAGATGACCATTGTTCAGCATAGTTTGCCTTGAGAGTGATGAGTAGCTAGTTGCTCAACCTCCTCTGGTTTCTTAAGGGATTAAGTCTGACACAGTGCAAGTCAGGCCTAGGACTGCATTAGAATTTGTCTGCTTATATAGAAATGCTATTTGGACATGAATGATAATGGAAACAGGGTCTGAAATATCAGGCATAGTTGAGTGAGAAAAAACCCACAAACCACTATCAGAAAAAAATGAACAGGAAGTTACTATAGCTGAAATTACAAGTATACTTCTCAAAAAACCTTCAGTGGCTCCTTACAACCTATAAAAATACCCAAACTCCCTGATGTAAGTCATGTACAGACCACAGCTCATTGTCCTAAACTCATTTTCAACTGCTTATATAACCCACCTTCATTCTGTCTTCCAGCGTCTGCTAAGCCAGTTCCAGCCTCCAGGACATTCCCTCCTCCTGGAATGCACCCTCTGCCTCCCTGTCCCACCATGGGCTCTCCCCTAGGTCTGTTTCTACCTAGTCCCTCTACCATGGACCAGAGCTTCTGGGTGAACGTGACAATTCCCATGACTGTTCATCTCCTTTCTTGTGTGTCTCTGTAGGAGCAGGACCCGAGGTCCCATCGGCCCTGGCAAGTATGGCTATGGAAAGGCCCCATACATTTTACCACTGCAGACGGACTCCACACACTCATCACAGAGGCTTCGGAGGCAGAGGTCCTCATCCCGGCATTCCAGGTCCCAAGAGTCATTGGGTCCTAGCTATGGCTATAGCCCTCCAGGTGGTGGGGCCCCCCACCATGGACCTCTGTACCAGAGTGACAGTGGCCCTCATTCTGGACTGCAGGCCTCAGAGGCTTCCATGTACCAGCTGCCTTTGACCCATGACCAGGGCTTCCCTTTAGCTTCAAGTTCCTTGCACAGCCCAGAAACAAGCAGCAGCCATGGCATGGGGGCCCACAGCGCAGCCCTGAGCTTCGCCCAGCCAGCCCGGTCTGCAGCAATCTCCTGCATTGGGGCCTATCGCCAATACAAGCTGTGCAACACCAACGTGAGTACACCGCCTCTTCTGCACCTGGGATGGCTGCTGTGCTTACCTTCCTGGTGCGTGGCAGTGAAGATGTGGAAGGCAGCAAGACATGGTTTTCTAGGCCATGTTTTGTAATTTATTTTTGGAGGGAGGAGTGCAGAAAGGAGAAAAAAAGAAATAAAAGGGAAAACATTGCTTTGGGAAGAAGAGAAATCCATTAAGTAATTACCTATTTCATGGATTAACTAAAACACCCTTATTTCTTAAGCTGTTGATGCCTTATTAGAAAGATAGGTGTGGCAGATCCTGATCCAAAAAGTATATAATCATCATAACTAGTAACTGCCACTTATTTTCCACTGGAAATGGCAAATTCTTCCCTGGGCTCTCCTCATAGTGGTTCCTATGGACCATGGAGTTTGTGAACTTCCAGATGCTCCTTCCCAATATAGCACTTTTAGAAACCCTGTGAAAGGCGTAGAGACCAAAGGAGGAGGAAGTGGTGGTACCACACCAAGTCCTCCTCCTTTTTTCACAACCATGTTCCCTTGTGTGGTCGGCCATGGTTTTTAGTTTTTAAACCTTCCTTCCATCTAATTTATCTCTGTTATTCTCCCCACAATAACTTCTTGAATCACTTATTGACAACCTATTGCTCCATATCAAACAACTTCCAAATTCCCAGTGGCTTTATGTCAACAATTTCTTTCTCAGGGATCTGTGGGTCAAGTGCAGTTTGGCTAAGTTAGGGCAGCCAGTGGTGGCACCAAATAAGTGGGAGTTTAAGCATTTGACTAGCCTAGGTATTACCCAGTAAGTTTCCTTGGAGGCTCCCTGCTCTTCCAGGCACACACACACTTTAGATACAGATCTTGAGAAAGTCTGGTAGTGAGTCACTTGCTGAAGATTCCACAACTAATGAATAGCAAAGGAAATTATAAATGGAAACTACATAATATGACCAAGTGTGTTTAAAAAATATCAGTTTAAAAACTATATATAAAAGAGAAAGGAATGGAAAATGTGTAAAGGTTAAATTTCCAAGTTGTTATATTTTTTATTAATAATTTAATCTGCTTTAATACTCTGTTACTGGGTAACAGGGCAACTGTTATATATTAGCTTCAATTTCCTCATTAAAAATATATTTCCTGCCATGAAGTCCATAAAAATGACTTAATTTGTGATTTTAATAATTTCTTTGAATGCCTGGATTGCTTATTAGTTTGTTCTTCAACTGACAGACTTCAGGAATTATTAATTTTTGTAAAGCAGTAATTTTTCTAAAGCCATTACTAATCAGTCAACCAGTAAGCCTTAATTGAGCATCATTGCTCATCTTGTAACAAAGTTGTGAGGATCATAAAAAAAAAATACTAGTGCCTATGATTAGACATGGTCCCTGTTCATCCATTGCAATTCTTTTAAAATGAAATGAATTCATTTCCAATGGAGAACACATTCTCCCATTGACTAGTCTGTTTCTTAATTTTGAAGACCAACTACTAGTAAATCAAAGATAAGGGAAAAGGGAGAGGGTATTTGGCATATACACTGAGTGGCCAGATTATTATGATCTCTGAATGCATAATAATCTGTCCACTCAGTGTGTGTGTGTGTGTGTATGTGTGTGTGTGTATTAGTGGCCCGATGCACAAGTGAAGATTCATGCAAGAATGGGCCTTCGTTCCCCTGGCTGCCAGCACCGCCTTTGCTCTGGCTGGAGCAGCCTTTCTGCTCCAGCCCAGAGTCACCTTTCTGCTCTGGCCAGAGCCGCCTTTCTGCCTTCCCATGCTACCCAGAGGCCTGGAACAGCTGGGGTGGTGCAGAACGCCTACGTCATTGCCATGGTGAGAACACAGCATCCCACCCCATTCCCGGCAGCTTGGCGCCTGTGTATGCAAATTAACCTGCCATCTTTGTTGGGTTAATTTGCATACCCACTCCTGATTGGCTGTGGGTGTCACGAAGGTACAGTCAATTAGCATGTTACTCTTTTATTAGGTATATATATTAGAGGCTCATTGCATGGAGATTCATTCAAGAGTAGGCCTTCCTTCCCCTGGCTGCTGGCACTGGTTTTCCTCCAGCACCCAGGACCCAGGCCTTTGCTCCAGCCGGAGCCTTCAGTCTTCACTGAAGCTCTCTCTGGCCCCCACCTTCCCCCTCATAGGAGGTGTCCTGCCCCACCTGGCCGCCCCATGACTGTGTATGCAAATCAACCCACCATCTTTGTTGGGTTAATTTGCATACCCACTCCTGATTGGCTTGTGGGTGTTGCAGATGCACAGTCAATTTGCATATTTCTCTTTTATTGGTGTAGATATTAGAGGCCCGGTACATGAATTTGTGCATGGGTGGGGTCCAGCCAGCCTGACCAGGGGGAGGGGACATGGGCAGTTGGCCGGCCTGCCTGCTGGTCAAACTCCTGGTTGAGGGGACAATTTGTATATTAGCCTTTTATTATATAGGATATACACTGAGTGGCCAGATTATTATGTGTTCAGGGATCATAATAATCTGGCCACTCAGTGTATGTGGACCTGATATCTTGTAAGCATTTTTTTTCATTTAACCTACATTTCTTTAAATCGTGCACTTCTTGCCAGACCTATGCTGCCAATAGCAGGGCTGTCCAGCCCATGTATCAAACATAGTTTCTCTAGGTTCTGGGGTAACTCCACTACTGAGGAGATTGAATTGCAATGAATCTTCAAAAATTCTTGTGAATTCATTATATTTTGGAAATAGGCAAAACAATGTCTCAAACTCAGGACAAAGATGTAGTAGACATAAAATTAAAATATTGGCAAAGGATCATTCAAGTTTAATTGCCTTCTCTGCTGTAACATTTTGCACAGTGTCCTCCCCAGTGCACCCTATCACCCCAAGCCACATCCTATTTACTCTTATTGAGTAAACATTCCTTAGAGGTTTTATTACTGTATATCTTCTTTTTATAGGCCCATGGCTTCTTGTGACTTGGACCATACTTTATGAACACTTTCATTTTTAAAAATTATTTAAAAAATAATTTCTATTTCTCAATTACAGTTGATATACAATATTATATTAGTTTCAGGTGTAAACCCCAGTGATTAGACATTATATAACTTACTAAGTGATCATCCCAGTAAATCTCATACACATCTGACACCATACATAGTTATTAGAATATTATTAACTGTCTTTCTTATGCTATACTTTATATCCCCATGACTATTTTATAACAACCAATTTGTACTTCTTAATACCTTCACCTTTTTCACCCATCCTTCCAACCCCTCTCCCATTTTGCAACCATCAAAATGTTTTCTGTATCTATGAGTCTCTTTCTGTTATGCTTGTTCATTTTGTTTTTAGGTTCAATTATTAATAAACATGTATTTTTTTTGCCATTTTATTGTTCATTTTTTATCTTTTTTTCTTCTTCTTAAAGAAGAACCTTTAACATTTCATTTAATACTGGCTTGTGGTGATGAACTTCTTTATCTTTTTCTTGTCTGGGAAGCTCTTTATATGTCCTTTGATTCAAAATGATAGCTTTATGGAGTAGAGAAATTAATCATGGTTGTGTGTTCTTGTTTTTCATCACTTTGGATACTTCTTTCCACTCCCTTCTGGCCTGCGTAGTTTCTGTTGAGAAATCAGCTGATAGTCTTGTGAGAGCTCCCTTGTGGGTAGCTGATTGTTTTCCTCTTGCTGCTTTTCAGATTCTCTCTTTGTCTTTAACCTTTTGCATTTTAATTATAATGTGTCTTGGTGTGGACTTCTTTGGATTCATCTTATTTGATACTCCGTGCTTCCTGGACTTGTATGTCTATTTCCTTCACCAGGTGAGGGAAGTTTTCTGTCATTATTCTTTCAAGTAGGTTTTCAATTTTTTGCTCTCTCCCTTCTCCTGGTTCCCCCATGATGTGAATGTTGGTACCCTTGAAGTTGTCCCAGAGGCTCCTTACATCATTGTTTTGGGTTCCTTTATCTTTTGCTGTTCTGATTTGGTGTTGTTTGCTTCTTCTATTCCAAATCACTGATTTGATTCTTACCTTCATCTACTTTTCTGTTAATTCTCTGTAAATTACTCTTCAGTTAGTGTATCCTTCATTTCTGAGTGATCTTTTTAATGTTTTCTTTGTACTTTTTCATGTTGTTGAAGTTCTCATTACAGTTCCTTGAAGTACTCACTGATTTACTTAAGCATCATTATAACCATTGTTTTAAACTTGTATCTCATAGTTTGCTTGTCTTTATTTTATTTAGTTCTTTTTCTGGAGATTTCTCCTGCTCTTTCATTTGGGATATATTTCTTTGTCTCTGCATTTTGGCTGCTCCCCTATGTTTGTTTCTATGTATTAGATAGAGCTGCTAATTCTCCAAGATTTGATAGAGTGATCTTGTATAGTAGGTGTCCTGTAGGGCTCAGTCATGCAGCTTACCTAGTCACACAAACTTGGCACTCCAGGTGTACTCCTGGGTGGGCTGTGTGCATTGTCCTGTTGTAGTTGAGCCTTGATTGCTGTTGAACCTCCCCCCACCCCCTCCCCCCAGGCCATTCGGCTGTAGAACCAGCTGCAACTGCAGTGTAGGAGCTACTGTGCAGGAGTCAATCCTATGGATCAGGACTTGCTTCAGTGTGGCTTTGTTACTCACCAAGTCTACCCTTTGAGTGTGCCACATGTGGAAGTGGTAGGGTTGAAATCTGATGTGATCTGAAGCTATCTACCAGGTGCACTGGCAATGGGGCATTCCAGGAGGTACAAGGTGTCTACTGCCTGTGCCCTGGCTGGGGCCACTCAGCACAAGCTGCAGAATGACCTGCAGATGGCTGCTTCTTGTACTGTACTTGGAGGTGCCCAGGAGAGGCTAAACTGTGAACCAAGGCCTGCTGCTCCTAGTGCTGGGCCTGAGGCCACTTAGCAGGAGATATGGTGTATGAAGAGGCCAGCTGTTGCTTATTTGAGAGATTTTAAGGAAGTCCAAAGTATGAGACAAGAGAGTCCATTTGTATGAAAAAGCCACTGGAAACAGCTTGGGTGGGCCTGCAAGTTGTGTGATGGTGGTATCTCAGGGAATCACTAGAGCAGGACAAACAATGTGAACCAGATTGATAAAGACTCAGTATGGTGCCCACATGCTGGCTCTGTGGTTGGGGGTTGGTCTCAGAAGAGGAACAATCGCCTCTGCCATCACTTTTGTCTGGCAGAAAGCTGTCCCCCAGCTCTCTCCCTGATGCCAGATAATTCATTTCCTCCACATATGTCCCTGATACTTTTTAAGCTGCTGTCCCAGTGATGGATCTCAGAGCAAGTGAGTCTGAGTAAGTTCATGTGTGGGCCCTTTAAGAGGAATGCCTGGGACTCCAGCAGTCCTCTGTTTCACTCAGCCACTGGTTTTCACAGCTAGAAGTTATAGGGACTCCTCTTCCTAGTAGTGGAACCCTGGCTTGGTGGCCTGGTGTGTGGCTGGGACCTGTTGCTCTTCAGGGGGTCCTCCATAGCTAAGATATTCCTCCTGATTTTAAAATGCCACTTGTGAGTGTAGGACCAGCCCTTTCTGCCTCTTTGCTCCTCTTACCAGTCTTGATGTGGCTTCTTCCTTGTACCCCTAGTTGTAGAACTTCTGTTTAGCTAGATTTCAGGAGGTTCTAAATGATGGTTGTTCTGTAGTTTAGCTGTAATTTTGATGTAGTTGTGAGAGGATTTGAGTACTGCATTCACCTACATGACCATCTTGATTGGAAGTTTTATACCCTATGAACACTTTAAAACCCTCTGTGTTTGGGGTCCCCAAAACCACACCTAGGTTTGATGATTTGCCAGGAGGACTCATAGGACTCAGCATGTAGTCTATAGTCATACGCACAGCTATGATGTATTACAGTGAAAGGATATAGAGGAAAATCTACAGAGAGAATGGCAAATGGGGAAAAGTCCAGAGGAAATCAGGCATCAGCTTCAAAGAGTCCTGTCCCAGTGGAGTCGCACAGGACACACTAAATTCCCCAGCATTGAGTTGTGACAACATGTGTAGAGGATTGTCTATCAGGGAAGCTCGTCAGAGACTCCCTGCCCAAAGTTCTTATTGGGGGCTGGTCATGAAGGCACTCTCTGTCTGCCACATACAAAATTCCAGAGTTGAAAAGAAAAGCATATGTTTAGCATAAACTATGGTTTGGGTATAGTGAGTCACTCTTATCACTTAGGGAGTGGTGGAAACCCTTCTGACTTCCAAGTTTCCAGATGCCAGCCAAGGACCAACCTTGCAAGCAGGCCTTCTTAAGGAGAGCAGGCTCAGTCCTGCTGTGTTAAGTCTTACTTGCACACTCTCCATGTGGACCCCTGCTCTCCAGCATCTTAGCAACCAATGACATATCCTCTCCCATGTCCAACATGAAGAGATGACAGGAATCCCCAAATTATGCAAATCTTCCTATTCAAAGAGGGAAGTGGTGAAAGGGCAATATTGTGAAAAATCATACTAATCTAACAGAAAAGTGCAGGCTCTCCAGGTGAGGGAAGAGTTTTCTAGGAAGAGGGAGTGACAGGGATCTAGAGTCCCTTTATACTCCCATCATGGCCAAGGAGCAAGAGGGAGTGTGGGGGAACCTCTCAGTGACTCACAAGTTTGCCCAGTGAACGGTGTTCACCTGCAAGTGTGTCTTCAGCAGGGAAGGGCTAACATGCACAGCCCTGCATTTCAGCTGTAGCGAAAAATAGCAAATACTCAAGGACTTGAGCAAATAGTTGTTTCTTCTTCATGAAAACGCTTGGCCATACCTTGGGGACAAAAGAACTAGTGTGTTTAAAGGGGTGAAACTGGGGAATCAGAAAAACAAACTGCGGTTATTCTAGTGCCTGTGGGATACAATTAAAGTAAAATTATGTTTCTGGGTTTTGTATTATTATTTGCTAAATACATGAGCAGACCAGGACACTGCTGGAGGTGGTGTCTCTTGCTGCCTTCTCTGGAGCACTTATTTCTCCTGGAGAGAAATTGGTGCTCCAGCTCCTGGATAAAGGAGGCTCTAAGTGCAAGGCAGGGATAAGAGTGTAAATTTTTAAGGTGCTTTGTTGCCAAAGGAGTTTAGGCCAAGTGCAATTTACATTATGAGAGGAAATAAGCAGGTTGGAGACAAGCTCATGATAAGAGAAAGTTAGAGGTCCTGTCCATCCAATAACTGGCCCACAGTTATTGCTAAAAGCAGGAATGTGATGCTTTCTGGTATGGGTGTCTCTCCAGTAAATTTCCCTGCTGGACAAATCTCCAGTGTAGTTAAGTATGCTCTGTTCAGGCAGATTCTAATTCTGCCCCATTTTTAGTCTGACATTGAATGGAAGAGCAATTGATAACTTCCTGACTGCAGTTTTAAGGAGAAACTTAGCAGATGGGCCAGGCAATAATTTAATGCAATTCTGTAAGGTGTAAAACTTGCCAGTTACTGTGGTCCAGTTATTGGATGGACAGGAAGGACCTTTAACTTTCTCTTATCTTGAGCTTGTCTCCAACCTCCTTACCTGGGAAATCTGTGCTAGTGTCAGTGCTTTTCAGAACATTCCACTTTACATCTTCTACACTGCTTGGAATTTTCCACAGAAAGTTTTCCAGTTGACTTCTTCATATTCTGTCAGTGGCCTTGCATATATACCTATGTGAACTATATATGAATATATAAATATTAAGTGTACTTATTAAATATATAAATATTAAATGGAAATATTCACAAATATTTCATATGTATGAACTATGTATGTATGAATCACACACACCTATATATGAATTGTCACTTTTCATGATTATAAAATGTACAAATAGTAAGAAAAATCATACTAATGGAACAGTGGTTGCCCTGGCTGATGTGGTTCACTTGGCTGGAGCATTGTCCCATACACTAAAAGGTGATGAGTTCAAAACCTGGTCAAGGCACATACCTAGGTTGTGGGTCCCTAGTTGGGGCATGAGCAGGAGGCAACTGATTGGTGTTTCTCTCTCTCTCTCTCTCGCTCTAGCTCTCGCTCTCATTCTTGCTCTAAAATTAAAAAACAAATAACAGTGGTAGAGAGGTATATCCTAGTCCCTTTTCCAAGATATAATCACAGTTAGCCATATTTAATGCTTAGTTTTTTATGGTCATTCTTTCCATAACTCTAAATAGCACACTAATACCTCTGCTTCTTGATATGTCAACTTCAAATTTTCTTTGTCAACTCCTCACTCTGTCAACTCCTCACTCACCCCTGTCCTCACACTTTGCTGATCTCTGCTAGCCACATTTCAATTTTCAGTTATATTTTTAATTATTTATAGTATACTGACAATTTTTATTTCCTTAATTTATCAACATTGGGAAGGATCGGTTAACTCCTTGTTTTGCAAGATTAGAAATTTAGGGCCCAAATAATTCATTACATTTTTCTCATTGAATTACTTAGGGGTATGCAAAAATAGGTTTATAGTTATAAATGACATTCTTTTGAGTTAGTAAAGCTATTGTAATAATCATAACCTGTGTATCTTTTTCCATACAAACAACTGTAAACCTACTTTTACCCACCCAGTATTTTGGTTGATGTATTTTTCTCACCTTGACCTGTGAAATCCTTGCAGGAGACAGTTATGAGGGATTCTTCTCTGTATCCTTAATCCACAACATCTGGCATATGGCAGGAGCACAGTGAAGGAATTTCACATCCTGCCCTAGCAAATAGCAGAGAGAAGGAAATCAATCTTACTCATGTGATTCCTGAAGTAGCCACTAGGAAATGTATGCTCCTTGGGAAAGTAGGAGTTTTGAATGTTTTAAAAAGTTTGCATATTGCCATATACTTCCTGGCCCAGTGCACTAAATTGTGCACATGTGGGGTCCCTCCTCCTGGCTGGCTGGGTGGTCAGTGTGCTCCCACAGCCAACCTTCCCCCCAGCCAGCCCCGATCAGCCCCAGGGCCAATGGTCTAATGCCTCCTTTATAAATCAGCAGCATCAGATATACACATCCCCTTTAAGAATATTTGCATGTGTTTCAAAACATCGGCAGATGGTTCTGATGGTCTATCAATTGCATTTGGAATAAAATAAGACTCTGGCTGCACATTGTTTTTTTGTTTTAAAATGTTGCATTAAACTATACAACTGCCCAAACTCCTTTGCAGCTTGGTTTCTGGATATGAATTCATTTCTGCCGATTGGATGCACTTGCACAATATTTTGAAGGCAGAAGTGGGGCAGAGGCACCTTCCCACCGTTTGCTGCTGGAGGTCATGTTTGCAGAGATGTGGAGGTTTTCTGCAGAGGAATCCAGGCTGTGCACAGGCAGTTGTGGCAGAGGCAGTGTCCAGTGACCTGTTTTGTGGGAGCTGGAGGGCACTTGCAGGGGCAGCAGTTTCTGATCCCCGGGTCACAGCTGTGCCAGAGTGTCCTAGAATCTAGTTGTGGCTGAGGGGCAGATCCTCCCACTGGGCAGGGAGTCTTTCCTTGGGGGCCCAGCCTAATACCCACTCCTCCAGCTTTCTGATGATTTCCCAAGCACCAATTCCCTGTGCTAAATTCTTTCCTGCCTAAAACAGCAAAGATCTAAAAACATTTTGGATCCTCTACTTTCAACTAAAACAATGCTGCACAGGGTCAGGTCTGAGAAGTGGGTGAGGTGTTGTGGAAGACTCCCTTCTTTGAGTCTCAGCTTCCTCTTCTGTAAAACGGAGACCAAAGATTATTATCTGTTCATAGTTATTGAATATCATGGTAGGTGTGTTTCCTGAAGATGGCCACATTTCCTATCCCTCCTGTTGCCTTGCCACTTTCTACCACATCCTCTCTCTTGAAGCGGGGCTGACCGCTAATGCACTGGTAGCCAGTATACTGATCACCTGCAGAATTCCAAGGCTAACGCTGGAAAGGCATGGGTCTACAGCCCCACTCACTTCACCAGGGTTTCCAGCTCCAGCCCCACCCACCCCTCATGAGTTCTGAGATCCTGTTGGGTCAGTGGGCATGGCCAATGAGGGCACACATGCATTCCAGTCCCGCCCATACCTCTCGGAACTCCGGTTCAGCCAGGGCCTCACCCTCCCAGTTTGATTCCCCTTTGGTTGGCTACATAACCCCAGCGCCTCACAGTGCACCATGCCCCACATGTTGGTGCTGCTGGGCCCATGTGGACAGAGTAAGCACCCAGGTCGGGCCTCGCGCCTCATGGTTCCGGGGTGCCGCCACCCCCTGCGCCCTGCCACCCCTGTTCCTGCTGCTGCTCCAACCAGGGCCACATGCCCAGTTGCTAGGCATGGCCTGTGGGGACTGCAGCAGCCACCAGGTAAGCCTCCCTACCCCATCTCTGACTCAGGTGCCCTGATCTGGTTGGCTGCCACAGTGTGCATCATAGACACTGGTCGTCCTCGTTGTTCTGCCATAATGGTCACTGGGCTCTTATTATATATACTAGTGGCCCGGTGCATGAAATTCGTGCGGGGCGGGGGGGTCGGCAGGGGTTGTTCCTCAGCCCAGCCTGCACCCTCTCCAACCTGGGACCCCTCAAAGGATGTCCTACTGCTGGTTTGCAGGGATCGAGCTTAAACCGGCAGTCGGACATCCCTCTTGCAATCTGGAACTGCTGGCTTCTAACTGCTCACCTGCCTGCCTGCCTGCCTGATTGCCCCTAACCACTCTGCCTGCTGGCCTGCTCGCCCCCAACTGCCTCCCCTGCCAGCCTGCTCACCCCCAACTGTCCCCCCTGCTGGACTGCTCGCCCCCACTTTCCCTCCCCACTGGCCTGCTCACCCCAAACTGCCCCCTCTGCTGACCTGATCACCTCCAACTGACCCCCACTGATGGCCTGCTCACCCCAACTGGACCCCCTGCTGGTATGCTTACCCCCAACGGCCCCACCCCCCACCAGCCTGATCACCCACAACTGCTATCCCATCCTGGCCTGATCACCCACAAATGCCCTCCCCTCTTGGCCTCTAACTGCCTCTACCTCAGCCCTGCCACCATGGCTTTGTCCAAAAGAATGTCTGGAAGGTCTTCTGGAAGGTCTTCCAGTCTAATTAGCATATTACCCTTTTATTAGTATATATAGAGGCCTGGTGCATGAGTGGGGGCCAGCTGGTTTGCCTTGAAGGGTGTCCTGGATCAGGGTGGGGGTTCCCTTGGGGTGTGGGGCGGCCTGGGTGAGGGGCCTGTGGTGGTTTTCAGGCCAGCCACACACCCATGGGGTGAGGGTCCCTACTGGGGGGGTGTGGCCAGCCTGGGTGAGGGGCTGAGGGCTGTTTGCAGGCTGACCACACCCCCAGCGGGGACTCTTACTCCATGGGGGGGTGGCCAGCCTGGGTAAGGGGTGAGGGCTGTTTTCAGGCTGCCCACAGCCCCTTCAGGATGGGGGCTCCCACTGGGGTGCCTGGCCAGCCTGGGTGAGGAGCTGAGGGCCATTTTCAGGCTGGCCACACACCCTTCAGGGTGGGGGTCCTCGCTGGGGTGCCTGGCCAGCTTGGGTGAGGGGCTGATAGCTGTTTGCAGGCTGGTCAAGCCTCCCAGCGGGGACCCTCACCCCATGGGGGGTGGCCAGCCTGGGTGAAGTGCTGACTGTTTTCAGGCTGGCCACACCCCCTGGTGACCCAAGCTCCCAGCCCCTCCTTTTTTTTCTTTTTTTTTTTTAGCGCCTCCTTGAGCAGAGGCCAGGGCCAGCTGGAAGCAAGTATCTGGGATTTATTTATCTTCTATAGTTGAAACTTTGTAGCCTTGAGTGGAGGCCAGGGCGGGCCAAGCAGGCAGAAAGCTTGGCTTCCTCCATCACCAGGGGCAACCCAAGCCTCCTGCTCGCTCCAGCTCCATGGCTGCTCGCCATCTTTGTTGGGTTAATTTGCATACTCGCTCTGATTGGCTGGTGGGTGTAACAGAGGTATGGTCAATTTGCATGTTTCTCTTTCATTAGGTAAGATATATATATATATATATATATATATATATATATATATATATATATAAATTGTTGATAGTATTACAGATGTCTCCCATTTTATCCTCCTTTATTCTCCTTCACCCAGCCCCTACCCATCCCCTCAGTGTCCATGGGTTATGCATATAAGTTGGTTTATCTCTTCTCATCCCCCTACCCCCACATCGAGATATGTCAGTCTGTTCCATGCCTCCATGCTCCAGGTCTTATTTTGTTGGTCAATTCATTTTGTTCAATTCCACAAATAAGTAAGATCATGTGGTATTTGTCTTTCTAAGACTGGCTTATTTCACTTAGACAATAGTCTCCGGGTCCATTCATGCTGTCCCAAATGGTAAGAGATGATCTTTTTTACAACTGTATAGTTTTCCATTGTGTAAATGTCCCACAGCTTTTTTAACCATTCATCTATTGATGGGCACTTGGACTGCTTCCAGATCTTAGCTATCCTATATAATAAAAGCCTAATATGCAAATCGACTGAATGGCGGAACAACTGGTGGAACGATTGGTCACTATAATACACACTGACCACCAGGGAGCAGATGCTCAATGCAGGAGCTTCTCCCAGCCCACAGGCTCTATGCCAGCCAAGGTGAGTGCCAGCAGGGGCCCCCTGATCAGTCCACTGGTTGCCCCACAGATTGGCCCTGATCACCAGCTAGGCCTAGGGACCCTACCTGTGCACAATTTTGTGCATCAGGCCTCTAGTTGTAAATAACACTGCTATGAACATAGGGATGTATATATTCTTTTTTTATTGGTGTTTTGGAATTTTAGGATGTATTCTCAGATGTGGGATTACTGGTTCAAATGGCAGTTCCATTTTTAATTTTTTGGTAGCCATTCTGACAGGTGGGAGGTGATACCTCATTGTCATTTTAATTTGCATTTCTGTGATGCTTAGTGACTTTTAAGCATTTTTTCATATGTCTCTTGGCCATTTGTATATCCTCTTTGGAGGTGTATCTATTCAGGTCTTCTGCCCATTTAAAAAAATCTTTATTGTTAAAGGTTTTACATAGGTCCTCCTTTCCCCCTCCATTACCCTCTTTCAGCCAGTTCCCGTTCACCCCAAAGCCCTCACTATCCCATTGTCTGTGTCCACGGGTTATGCATATAAGTTCATTGGTTGATCTCTTTCCACTCACCCTCCTCTGCCTTCCCTCTGAGGTTCAACAGTCTGTTCATGCTTCTATGTCTCTGGGTCTATATTTGATCATCAGTTTATTTAGTTCATTAGTTTCCACATATGAGTGAGATCATGTGATACTTATCTTACTCTGACTGACTTATTTTGCTCAGCATAATATTCTCCAGGTCCATACATGCTGTTGCAAATGGTAACAGTTCTTTCTTTTTAATTGCTGCTTAGTATTTCATTGTGTAAATGTACCATAATTTTTTTATCCACTCATCTACTGATGGGCACTTGGGCTTTTTCCAAGTCTTAGCTATTGTAAATTGCACTACTGTGAACATAAAGGTGCATATATTCTTTCTGATGAATGTTTCAGGTTTCTTACGATATATTCCTGGAAATGGGATCACTGGGTCAAATGGGAATTCCATTTTTAATTTTTTGAGGAAATTCCATACTGTTTTCCACAGTAGTTGCACCATTCTGCATTCCCACCAGCAGTATACTAGGGTTCCCTTTTTTCCACAACCTCACTAACACTTGTTGTTTGTTGATTTGTTGATGATAGCCATTCTGACAGGTGTGAGGTGATATCTCATTGTTGTTTTGATTTGCATTTCTCTGATGATTAGTGACTTTGAGCATTTTTTCATATGTCTCTTGACCATTTGTATGTCCACTTTGGAAAAGTGTCTTTTTAGGGCCTTTGCCTATTTCTTAATTGGATTGTTTGTCTTTCGTTGAGTTGAATGAGTACTTTATATATTTTGGATATTAACTTCTTATCAGATGTATCATTGGCAAATAAGTTTTTGCATAGAATAGGTTACTTTTTCATTTTGATGGTGGCTTTTATTGGTGTGCAGAAGCTTTTCATTTTGGTGTGGTCCCATTTGTTTCTCTTTTGTTTCCCTTGCCCTAGGTCAGGAAATGTATTGGTGAACATATTGCTATGTGATATGTCTGAGATTTTACTCTATTTTTTCTTCTAGGATTTTTATGGTTTCATGGCTTACATTTAAGTCTTTTATCCATTCTGAGTTTATTCTTGTGTATGGTGTAAGCTGGTGGTCTACTTTCATCTTTTTGCATGTGTCTATCTAGTTTTCTTAATACCATTTGTTGAAGAGACTGTCTTTACTCCATGGTATGTTCTTGCATCCTTTGTCAAATATTAATTGACCATAATGGTGTGGGTCAATTTCTGGAGTCTTTATTCTGTTCTATTGGTCTATAGCCCTGTTCTTGTGCCAGTACCAGACTGTTTTGATTATAATGCCTTCATAGTATAGTTTGATATCTGGTATTGTGATCACTCCAACTTTATTCTTCTTTCTCAAGATTGCTGCAGGGTCTTTTATGGCTCCATATAATTTTTTTGAGTATTTGTTCAAGACCTGTGAAACATGCCATTGGCATTTTAATAGAGATTGTTTTAAATCTATAGATTGCTTTGGGTAGCATGGACACTTTAGTAATGTTAATTGTTCCAATCCATGAACATGATATGTGATTCCATTTGTTTGTATCTTCCTCTATTTCTTTTCTCAATGTCCTATAGTTTTCTAAGTACAGATCTTTTACCTCCTTGGTTAAGTTTATTCTTAGGTATCTTATTTTTTGTTGTTGCAATGATAAATAGGATTATTTTTTTAGTTTCTCTTTTTGAGAGTTTATTTGGTATATAAAAATGCCATTGATTTCTGGATGTTGATTTTGTATCCTGCTACTTTGCTGAATTCATTTATTAAGTTTAGTAGTTTCCTGGTAGAGTCTTTAGGATTTTTCTATGTACAATATCATGTCATCTGCGGATAATGACAATTTTACTTTCTCCTACCCAAATTGGATGCCTTTTATCTCTTCTTCTTGTCTGATCACTGTGGTTAGGACTTCCAGTACTATCCTATATAATAAAAGCCTAATATGCTAAGTGTCCAGTCATCCATTCAACCAATCAAAGCATAATATGTTAATGATATGCTAAGGCCATTCAACCGCTCACTATGATGTGCACTGACCACCAGGGGCAGACACTCCAACTGGTAGGTTCCCCTGCTGTTGGGGTCCGGCTGATCGGGACTGAGCAAGATGGGCCGGACATGACCTGGTACCCTCCCACAGTCCCTCCCTGACAAGCCTATCTCCCACGTCCCTCCCCAGCCCCAGTCGTGCACCTGTGGGGTCCCATGGCCTGGCCTGTACCCTCTTGCAATCCGGGACAGCTCAGGGGATGTTGGAGAGCCAGTTTCGGCCCAATCCTGAAGGCCAGGCTGAGGGAACCCACTGGTGCACGGATTTGTGCACTAGGCCTCTAGTGTTGAATAAGAGTGGTGAAAGTGGACATCCTTGCCGTGATCCTGTTCTTAAGGGAAACACTTAGTTTTTGCCCGTTGAGAATGATGTTGGCTGTAGGTTTTTCATATATAGCTTTTATTATGTTGAGGTATGATCTCTCTCTTCCTACTTTGCTGAGAGTTTTTATCAAAAAATGGTGCTGGATTTTGTTGAATGTTTTTTCTGCTTCTATTGATATGATCATGTGATTTTTATCTTTCATTTTGTTTATGTGACATATCACATTTATTGATTTGTGAATATTGTAGCAGCCTTGCATCCCCAGAATAAACCCCACTTGGTTATGGTGTGTGATCTTTTTAATATATTGCTGGATCCCATTTGCTAATATTTTGCTGAGAATTTTAGCATCTGTGTTAATCAGGGATATTGGCCTGTAATTTTCTTTCTTTGTAGTGTCTTTGTCTAGTTTTGGAATTAGGATAAATATGGCTTCATAAAAACGAATTCTTTTTCCATGAGAGGTGTGTTGGCAGTGGTGGGGTGGCAGAAGAGTTTTTGCAAAGTTGAGTTTGTTCCAAATAGCTTGAGAAAGAAGATAATAAATATATCTGTTGAAAAATGTGCTGGTTTACTTGTAGGAAATTTTGGTCTATGGTGACATTATTCTATAGCTGGAAAACAAAGGAGAGGATATTTGCTCCAAACATCCACCTTTCAGGAACTTACAGCTTCTGGAACTGGTGGTTTCATCTGTGACGTCTATTTAGATTCCAATTCAGCTAACATTTATTGAGCATTGCTATGAGCTAGAAACTTTAACGTATTACTAATTTAATTCTCACAAAATCCCTGGGAGGTGGGAGTGATAGAATAATTTAGGTTTAGAGAAGCAAAGTGCTTTGCCCAAGGTCATAGCCACTTTCTTATGGTAGTGTGGGGATAGTTTTTAGATTTTTTTTTTTTTATATTTCTTCATTGAGGTGATGTTAAATACATCATATGATGCTATGATAGCTGGTCTTTTGATTGAATCCAGAGCAATGCAAAGGATTAAAAAAGTGCATATTTTACTCAGGCACACTTCAAGTTCATGTTCCCTGGTGCCACTTTCATTGCAGGTGATGCTTTTTAGTCTCCTGGGGGAACTGAAAGTAATTAATTACCAAAAATTAACTGTGTGATCACCAACAGTGGCCTCTTGAACAGTGAAACTGGGTAGAGTCCGTTGTTATCTCTGATTAACAGGGTCACTGGAAACACAGCCCGTTTCCATAACACACTTTGGACTCATAGCAACCCCAGACAGTTGTCTAGATGGAACTTTGGACAGGGCCTGAGAGTTTTATATTAAAGTGCATCTTTCTTCCTCTTTCTATATGAGACCAGTGGCTATATCCCTCCTTTGGGCAGAAGAGACTCATTTGAAGGAGCTTTTTTCCCAGGGGGCATCACTTGGCTCCGAAGCTCCAGTCTTTTCTGGCCCCACCCTGAGTGAGCCTGATCTCTATCAACATGACTTTTTCCCTGTTACAGTTTTCTGGCCTGAAAATTCCAAGAATCTGTGTCCATGGAAGGGATCTGCTGTCTGCAGAAAATCTGCCCAAAGCTAGCTCATAGTGTAACTGACAAGGTGAGGGTGACTCAGTCTATGGTATCAGGAAAGGACCCACTTAAACCATAACTAATGTGAAATGAAATGTTAATTTTAGAGAGTTTGTAAACTGAGAGGAGATCATGTAATGATAATAGTATAACAAGTAAAAACAAATCTAAACTACAAAAGAGACCTGAAACAATTTCTCCAGCCTAGCTAGGTTTTCATCCTCAGCCCACAGCTTCCAGCTCCTAACACCAGGACCACTTCACCATACCTCAAAGGCTGAATCTGACGTTGACCTCTAGGATTTCTCCTGACAGCATTCAAGGCCCTCTTGTCTGAGAATTCTTTGCTTATTAACTTTGCTGTCCACACAGTCTCAAGGGCCATCATGGCATAGTAGTTACTAGCATGTGTTCTAGACACAAAGTGCCTGGGTTCAGATACTGACTCCACCACTTATTAGCCCTATACATGATCTTGGGCAGCTCATTTAACTTTTTGTTGTCTTGGTTTCCTTATCTGTAAAATGAGTATAATAACTGTCATGAGGATTAATTGAACTAATGTACATAAAGCACATGGTGGAGTGTCTGGATTTTGTAAGTACTCAATAAAAGTTACCTGTTCTTAATATCATCATCACCACCACCACCCCAGGCTTCTGCTTCCTCATCTGCACCATAATTCTGTCTCAGTAACTCACTTCCACATCTGGGCCCTGTGAGCCTTGCATTTCTCTTACCAGATCCCTCTCCTTCCCAGGAAGTAGTGCCCTACTTCTAACTGGCAGCTTGCCTGGCATCATGTGGGGGTCCCTGCTCAGAATCACCAGGGTACCTTGTTACTTCCTACTGTACCTCCCCATGCTAACTGATAGTTGGATAGCCAACCTCTGGGCTTGGCTGCTTCCTGACAATTGTAGGTGACCCCCTACTGTGGAACGCATGCCACCTAAGTTCTCCTGCCTCAGATCGTGCTCAAATATAAAGTACTTATTGGTAACCAGAGAAAGGGGATCATGAATGACCCATCTATCACCTGTAACTGGTTGGCTTGGCAGATGCATATGGTTGTAATCAGCACCAGGCAGTAGTGGGACATTGAAACACACCATGAGGTTGCAAACTAGAAGCATATGTGAAGTGGCTAAAGGCCAGATGTGTTTGGGAGAGCTCAACTCTGATATATTTTATTACATAAGTATTACATATTTACTGCAGAAAAGTTAGTATAAATAAACCAAAAGTTAATTGTGAAGAGAAAATGTCTATAACGCACCTTCTGGAGATAACACTTTAAACTTCTCTCTCTTTACACACACACACACACACACACACCACATAATCATTTTAGCATTTTTTTCACTTAATGGGTTGTAGGTAAAATAGACATTTATATGATCAAATTCTGAGCAATTCACAATGATTCTGATGGTGCATGAGTTCAGAGAAAGGGATTAAGCAGACTGGCTAAGTTTTTGTGGTCTGCAGCTTCCAATTCTGATAACTGCCAGCCGGTTAATTAAGGGTAGTTTCTTGCTGGAGCCTCATGGCAGAGCAGGTTGCTTTACATAGGCGTGGTTATATGGGAAAAGGACATTTAGCCTACTTGCTCTGGTCTGGTTTCCTTAGAAAATCTGCCACCCAGCAGCTGATCTCTATTTTTAATAGCCAGAGTGGGTGACAGTGTCTGGACTCTGTCTATTATCACTGTGGGGCTTTTGGCAAAGTATGCCACTTCTCCAGACCTCAGTTTCCTCAAAGGGGCTTGGAATTGATTCTCACAGCTCTACCACTTTGTGATTGCATATTAAGGAATTTGGAGTGAGATTGAGGTTTGGGTGTGGCTGTGCAGTCTGGTGTCAGGCTGGCTTCACCAAAGTCACCTGAAAGAGCAAATCCAGCCTCTATTCCTAGATCCTTTTCCCCACCCTCCCATGGTGTGAGGCTTGAGAATCTGTATTTTTAGCAAAAGCCCTGTGATTGCTTCTGTTTGAAAAGGATGATGCCTTCTCCCAAGCTGTCCAACTTGATCACATCCTTAGTTGGATTCTGATTCTGGCCAAAGGGTTGTAAAAGGCATCAATACCAAATCCTTCCTGGAGATACCTGGCGTTCGACTTTTGGGCCTCCAGTAGCATGCCTTCCGGAGCCCTTCTGGCCTGTCAGCCTCTCACTGATGTCAGAGCTCATTTTTCCCACCAGTCTCCATCATGTTCTACTTTGCATGACTTCTTGCTCCAAGTGTTTTGGCTCAGGCTGCTACAGGGTTGTACCAGCAGCCTCCCCGACTGCCCTTTATTGAGCAGGAGATACTCTCCTGCCACCTGGTTTCATTCCTCTTCCTGTTCTCTCATCTTCCAGGAAACATGGTGTTTCTGATATATACAGTTTATTCCAAAGACTTCTTATATACAGGGTTTTAATATTTAAGGGGCCAGATTCCTTTCCTCTCCTTCCTGATTATTAAAACACACACTCATACACACACACTCCACACTTAAACAGAGTGTAGCTAGGTTTAAAAGTGCTTGATCAGCCCTGGCTGGTTTGGCTCAGTGGATAGAGCGTCGGCCAGGAGACTGAAGGGCTCCGGGTTTGATTCTAGTCAAGGACACATGTCCAGGTTGTGGGTTTGGTCCCCAGTAGGGGGCGTGCAGGAGGCAGCTGATCAATGATTCTCTCTCATCATTGATGTTTCTATCTCTCTCTCCCTCTCTGAAATCAATATTATATATATATTTTAAAGCACTTGATCATACTTTATCTATGATTTGGATGAGAGATTCTGATCTTACTATCTTATTTCACATTTATTTATTTTATGTCACTCTTTGCTCTTTTGTAGTATTTACAAATAAAGAAGAAGCCATAGGGATCTGGATATTTTCTTTGACTAGTTGAGAGTATCAGAATCACCTGGATAATTAGATAAATACAGATTTCTGGATCTCATCCCAGACTTACTGAAAAATAAGCCTTAGGAGAGGGATGTAGGAATTTGCTTTTCCCAGGAGATCTCTGGGTGATGCTTTTGTATGCTAAAGGCTACAAGGTCCTTCATTAGGTGGTGGAGAGAATTTAGACCAGAATGTAGACAAGGTGGGGAGGACACTGAGATGCAGCCTGGTGGGAAACAGACTGCTTGGTGTTAAATCCAGCCTTTGTCCTCGCTGGCTGTGTGGCTCCTCCATGTTCAGTTTGCTCATCTGTGAGAAGTCTACAAACTCTCCTATCTACCTCATTGGTTGTTGTGAGGTTTAAATGAGTCAACATGTGTAACATGTTTAAAGCAGTGCCTGCACATGGTAAGGGCTCTCTCTGTACAAGTTTTCTGGGAATATTATGCTGTACACATGAATGGCATGACCAAAGACAGAAATGGATGACCTCTTAGAGGGAAGTGAGCAAACCAACTAGTCAGGAGCAGAAGGTTTAGGTTAGTGGTTTTCAGATTCTGAAACTTAACTGGGGAGCTTGCTAAAAATTTAGTGTCCTTAAAAAGATTCTGATTTAGTGAACTTGGAGTGAAGCCTTGGAATCTGTATTTAAAATTTTTGATGTAGGTAAAATCAGCAAATTTTCAGAAGTCCTGGTTTTGGTAGAGGAGTACTGGTATTTAAAGTTGGAGCAGTCTCCTGGGATTTGACTGGGGCTATAGAAAGGTATATGTGGACGCTAATTGCATATTTACTATTTGCTTTATTAGGTGTGTCCGGAAAGCAGTAGGAGTATTTGGGAGGTACAGTGTGCATCCTACAACAACAAGCCATTCATGGGCCGCTTTTATGAATGGGAACCATTTGCAGAAGGTAAGAATAGACCCAGCCCTGCCTGTAGAAATTATTCTTGTCTGCTTTTTTAACCCTGTTGCCTTCAAGTTGATGCAATAGGGTGGCAATAAAGATGGAAATATGACCCCTGGGCAGAGGGGAGCCTGCAGAGGTCTTCACCAAAGGTAGTCTAGCTCAGATGACCCTGGACCATCAGTCAGATGGGTGAGGCATTGATAGAACAAGCAGAATCTGAGGAGGCAGGGTGAGTGGGTCAGGACAGGGCTTGAGGGGTATGGGTTGGAGCAAGAGGTTCAAACTGAAGTTGTGAAGAGTGAGCGGGATGGAGTTCCCCTTTCCTTGATTTCTGCTGCCCGGGCTGGTGTGATGGCTTAAGAAAACTGCAGGAATGCAGGGTTAACATTCGTTTGACTTTCCTGGTCGGGGGAGAGGAGCCTCACATGCTGTTTCCAAAGATGAAATGTGATAGGCAGGCATTGTCCATAGACCAAGGTTCCTGCTGTTTCAAAACTACAGAAGATCTGATTTTGGTAGAGCTTGTCAGTGTTGCTCTGGGTCCCGGAACCATTTATCTTCGTTGAAATCCAGATGTTAGCATGGGTCTTGGATTGAGAAGTGTTAAATTTTGAGCTGTTTCTTTCCATCACAAAGAAAGCAGGCTCCAAAGTTGTGCTGGACTTTAAGGGAAATTTGTTTTTAACCCTTGATTTAACTTTTCATTTTAGAAAGTTTCATACACACACACACACACACACACACACAAACACTAGAAATTCGTGCATGGGGGGAGGGGGTCCCTCAGCCCAGCCTGCAGCCTGCACCGTCTACAATCTGGGACCCCTCAAGGGATGTCCGACTGCCCGTTTAGGTATGATCCTGGTGGGATCAGGCCTAAACGGCAGTCAGACATCCCTCTCACAATCCAGGACTGCTGGCTCCCAACCGCTCGCCTGCCTGCCTGCCTGCCTGCCTGATTGCCCCTAACCGCTTCTGCGTGCCAGCCTGATCACCCCCTAACCACTCCCCTGCCAGCCTGATTGATGCCTAACTGTTCCCCTGCCAGCCCGATTGCCCCTAACTTCCCTCCCCTGATGGCCTGGTCACCCCTAACGGCCTTCCCCTGCAGACTGGTCTTCCCAAACTTCTCTCCCCTGCAGGCCTGGTCATCCCTAACTGTTCTCCCCTGCTGGCCTGGTTGCCCCAAATGCCCTCCCCTGCAGGCCTGTTCCCCCGCAACTGTCCTCCCCTGCAAGTCTGGTCCTCCCCAATTGGGCCTGGTCACCCCTAACTGCTCTCCCCTGCTGGCCTGGTTGCCCCAAATGCCCTCCCCTGCAGGCCTGGTCACCCCCAACTGCCCTCCCCTGCTGGCCCGGTCTACCCTAACTGCCTTCCTCTGCAGGCCTGGTCCCCCCAACTGCCCTCACCTGCTGGCCTGATCGCCCATAACTGCCCTCCCCTGCCAGCCATCTTGTGGAGGCCATCTTGTGTCCACATGGGGGCAGCCATTTTGACCACATGGAGGAAGCCATATTGTGTGTTGGAGTGATGGTCAATTTGCATATTACTCTTTTATTAGATAGGATACACACACACACACACACACCACACACACACACACACACACACACACTGAATGGCCAGATTATTATGCATTCAGAGATCATAATAATCTGGCCATTCAGTGTATATTAGCATAATAATAAGCTCCTACATACCCATCACTTAATTTCAACAGTTATTGCTCATGCCAGTCATATAGTATTGTTCATTGGTAGATGTATTAATTAGAACTCTTGATTGTGTCAGAAATCCATTCCAAATGGATTTAAATAAGAAAGGTACTTTGTTGGTCATGATATTGGGAAATCCAAGAAGTGGACTGGGCTTGGGACTTAGATGCATTCTAGGAATTGAATAACATAGGGCCCTTCCTTTCTGGACTTTCTCCATCTCGTGGTTCTGTTTGCTTACTTCTCTGGTGGGTGGGCAGGCTTACATGGCAATCAGTGGGAGAGGCTCTTTCTCATTTAGTGTTATGGGTTCATTTGTGTCCCCCCCTAAAGTATATGGAAGTCTTGTCCCTGGTACCTGTGACTGTGATCTCTTTTGGAAATAGGGTCTGTAGATGTAATTAAGATGTAAGTATAAAGGAGGACCTACTGAAGTAGTGTGGGCCTTTAATCCAGTATGATGAGCACCCTTATAAAAAGACAAGAGAATAGAGACACACACAGAAAGGAGAACATCTGTGAAGTCTCAGGCACAGCAACAGAGGGGAGATGTGACCATGTGATGACCCAAGCAGATGTTAGAGTGATACGGCTACAAACCAGGGACTGCTGGTACCATCAGAAACCAGGAGGAGTCATGGAAAGATTCTATCCCACATGGCCCTGCCACCACCTTGCTTTAGGATTTCTAACCTCCAGAACTGTGAAAGAATAAATTCCTGTTGTTGTAAATCACTCGGTTTGTGGTAATATGATATGGCAGCTTAGACATCTAAGTTGCCCAGAGATGGTTTCAATCCCAGAAAAAACACACTATGATCTTGTTTGGCTCATATTCCCATCGCTGAACTTGAGTTCGGACATGGGAGTACTTGAATTAGCTCAGGTCATGTGACAACCTTGTGGTTGGGGACCCATATCACCTAAAGTGGAGCCCTTGGGAAAGTGGGGATTGGGACAGACTGAAAAACAGAATCTTCTATGAAAATCATTATATACTTCTTGACCACTGAAATTTTGAAGGATCCATTTAGAATCCTTATGATTCACAAAGTAAAGAAAAATGCAGAATAGCAGCAGATTAGAGAAATCAGCTGTCTTCTACAATGTGTTACTTTACCTAGAGAATTCAGCATTTTTTAAAAATATTCACTGAGATTTAATGTTTCACATGCCTAGTAGAGGAGGGGCCCATCGCCACTGAAGTTGCATCAACTGTGGCTTTGTTTAAATGGTTACTTTTGCTGCTAAGATTGTTTTCTTGATTTTGTCCTTCTTCCTCTGAAATGACTCCCAGGCTGACCCGTGGGAGGAAGATGCTGTTAATGTTTCTGCAGGGTGTTCATACTTTATGGCTGGATTTTGCATGGGCTCTTGGTTTTGTTTGGATGTCTACTGCTATTCACATGTAGGGAAACAGCTGCACCCATTTGGTCCAAGACCGCATGGAATAGTAAAAGCAGAGTCCACTCTCTGATAAACACATTAATTTCACCACATGCTTTTTCTTAGGCCTGTAATCACATTTCCTGGGAATGGTGATCTATCCTCAGATAAGGCCTCTAGGAATTTTCCTCATAGTCCCAGACCTCTATTATGAAGATGTCAGAATAGAATTCAGGGGCTGAAGCATCCCTATTTGCCTAGAACAGTGATGACTAAGCCTGTCACCCCACTCCCCGTTCACTCTCAAAACCACTTTGGACAATGAATTTATATGGTCAGCTTAGCTAGAATGGGACACTTAAAGGAAGACTATTTAGGTGCTGCAGTTGGGTGAAATTGTGCCTGTTTCCATGCCTAGAGTATTGGGTTTGGGCAGCACTAGAGTCCAGAGTTTGCTGAGTTACTGTGGGCTGTACAGCAGCAGGTCTTAACCCTAAACCAGGGTTTAGGTAGCTTAAGTGCACCAAGGATCCATGAAACTGAATTGAACAGAGTGGAAATCTAAAAGTCAGGTGAGGCTAGATCAGAAATTGGAAGTTGCCAGCTGGTCGCATGAATAGGGCCATTGTATCTGTCAGGAGTAACAAGCTTATGCTGCAGTAACGAAGAACCCCCAAATCCTATTGATTCCACAAACAAAAATTTGTTTCTTGTTCTGTTCCATATGTAATAAAGTATGTGGGATCCAGGCTGGTAGAAGCTGTATCTTAACTTATGCTTCCACTAAGGCAGGGAAAGGGCAAGTGCATCGAGCACGAGTTCTTAAAGCTTCTGCTCTCATTTCATTGGCCAAAGCAAGGTGCATGTCACACTTAACTTCAAGTGTAGCAGGGAGGTACCATCCCACATATGCTCGAAGGAGGAGAAATGGAATATCTATGAGCAATCCTAACAACTAGCACAGGCAGGACGGTTTGACAGAACTTCCTGCATGCCTGCTCTTTATGTCCAGGTGCTTTTATTCGGCTGCTTGCAGAAATAGTAGATTTTGCTGCAGGGGATATTGAAGGTGCCACAGTCTCTATGAGCCACAGGGCTCTGAGCCACTTAGATCAAGTTCTTCTCTTGATTAAAGCTCTGAGGTGCAGAGATGGAATGTGGTCCAGGTGCCCAGGTGAGCTGCAGATTCCTCTACCAGTCCAGCAGTCTGCCCTGGCATGGACATCATGCTGGGTATGGGGCAAGGATGCTGAAAATACCCCACAAACCATGGAAATTATTTTCAAAAGTGTGGTGCATGATGGAGGAAGGCTTAGGTTCCTGTGCTGGTGAACCTGGGATGAGGTGGTTCATGTTTTTGTTGTTGCTGTTGTTAATACTCTCCAGAGGATATTTTTCCCATTGGTTTTTAGAGAGAGTAGAAGGGAGGCAGTGTGTGTGTGTGTGTGGGAGAGACAGAGAGGAGAGAGAGAGAGAGAGAGAGAGAGAGAGAGAGAGAGAGAGAGAGAGAGAGAGAGAGAGAGAGAGAGGAGATAAATGAAAAACATCAATGTGAAAGAGACACGTCATTTGGTTGCCTCCTGCATGTGCCCGACTGGGGCCAGGGATTGAACCTGCAACTCAGGTATGTGCTCTTGACTGGGAATCTAACCCGTGATCCTTTGGTGCATGGGCTGATGCTCTAACCATGGAGCACACTGGCGAGGGCAAGGGTGTTCATGTTTTAATGAAGCAGCTTCATTCCTAGGTACTTGGAACTCTCTCCCCCAGTACACTCCTCCTACATGGACCATTCAGAGTGTACTGGGCAGCCTTAGGGAAACAAGAGAAGTATTAGTATTCCAATAATACCCTCACGATTCTTTCTTAAGGTCTCTTATACATGCCTAGGAATATTTGGCAAGACTAGACTACATTTACTTAGCATATAAGTATATCAATGAGGAGCAAAATCCTGAGGCAACCTCTTTGTGAAAAGAAAACCGTGATTTTGGTGTTAAACGTGTTGAATTTGAATGAATGGTAACAAGATGCTCAGCCGGAAGTTGGAGATGGAAACTGAAGTTTAAGGGATATACTTTAGAGTTGTAGACCTATACTTGAAGTCATTGACCTTGATGTCATAATTAAAGCCACCGTGAAGGATAAGTCCTTAAAGAATCATGAGGACAGAGGATCAAGGAAGGAGCTTTGGAGTATGTCCACATTAAAGAAGCAGCGGAAAGTGGCTCAACCATTAAGTAAGCTGGAAAAGAGAAGGCATCAAGGCATTGTACTGCCTTATAGCATTTCATATGTTAATAAAGTATTGTGGTTTACAAAGTTTTCTTATTATATACACCACAATGAGGTCAAAGTGAGATCACAGAAATTGTTTGTATTTGTTGAGTACTTGCTACACACCAGACACAACTGCAAATGCTAACTCATTTAATCTTCACAACAACCCTGTGAGATGGGTACTATTATCAGCCTAATTTTACAGAGGAAACAGAGCAACAGAATAGTTAAATAACTTTCCCAAGGTCACCCAGGTGGTCAGTGAAAGAGCCAAATTCAATTCCCAGATTTGGCTACTGAATCTCTACTCTCACGCAATGTGTATGGTAGCCAGGATTTGTACAGTGTGAGCATTTAAGACGAGTCTTTATGTACCTGTTTTCATTGTAAAAACTACCTGAGTAATTAAATTTTAGCTTTTCTCAGTAGAGGGAGGGGGGGCACAGTCAATACAGCTGAGCAGAGGTCAAAGGGAGAATGATAACTGAGAAAATAAGACTAGAGTGGGCTGTTGGGAACATTACTGATGAGAATGTAAAGAGGGTAATCAGTGAGTATAGCTAGCTTTCTTTTTAAAAACTGCCACGAAGAAGGCTTATTGAGAGTTTTTGCTAGGTTAAGGGGAAAGAGAAAGATTTGCTTAGAATGGTAGAGAAATGAGGATGTCTGTAGATTGAGAGAATGAAGTTTGTAGAGAGAAATACAGGGTTAATAGAATGGTATCTCTGAGCCAACTGTATCCTAGAAGAAAAGATGGAAAATAGTTTTGCCCCTCCAGGAGCAAGTATATTATTGCTTCTCTGCAAGCTACTATAGAAAGACTCTTCACCATTTAACAAACATTCAGAAGAAATGAAAGCAATCATATGCCCATAAAGAGGATTTAAAATTAGTCACAACCGCTTTTTCTTTTTTTAAATAATAGCCCCAATCTGGAAACAACCCAAATATCTATCAAGAGGAGACGGAATAAACAAACTGGTACATTCATACAGTGGAGTATTACTCAGCAATAAAAAAGAGCACTCTACCAATAAACAACCTGGATGTATCTCAGAAGCATTATATTGAGCAAAATAAGCCAGATAGAAGAGTACATACTGTCTGATTCCATTTATATGATGTTCTAAAACAGGGAAAATTAAGCTATGCCAATGGAAATCAGAACAATGTTTGTCTTTAGGAATGGGGAAAGATTAGTTAGAAAGGGGCATGATGGAACTTTCTGGAGTGATGGTAATGTTCTGTATGTGATTGATTTGGTTGTTATACAGATGTATACAGTTGTTAAAGCCTATCAAACTGTACACTTGTGATGTATGCATTTTATTATATATAAATTACACTTTTAAAAGGCCATTAATCTCTTTTTCTTTCTCTGCCTCTCCAGTTCCTAAAAGTGACATTTAGAACCAGTGTAAATTTACCGTGTGGAACCAATAATATACTTTCTCCCAGCGGAAGAAAAATACCTATTTTCTATCTTTTCTTTTAGGATAGAGTAAGTTCAGAGATACCAAACTAAGGCTTGCCCTTCCCACACACCTTTTTCTCCCCTATTTTATTATAAACAAGGGGCCCAGTGCAAGAAATTAGTGCACGGGTAGGGTCCCTAGGCGTGCACGGAATTCGTGCATGGGTGGGTCCCTAGGCCTGGCCAGTGATCAGGGCTGATCGGGGGCCTTACGGCTACCGGCCAGGGCCTTCCTTCATTCCACACCGCCCCCTGGTGGTCAGCGCATGTCATTGCAAGTGATCAAACTCCCAGTCTCCTGGTCAAACTCCCAAGGGGACACTTTGCATATTTGCCTTTTATATAGAGAGAGCAGAGGCCCAGTGCACGACATTTGTGCATGGGGAGGGTGGTCCCTCAGCCTGGCCTCCACCCTCTCCAATTCTGGACCCCTTGGGGGATGTCTGACTGCTGGTTTAGGCCCGATAACCAGCAGTCAGACATCCCTCTTGCAACCTGGAACTGCTGGCTCCTAATTGCTCACCTGCCTGCCTTATCTCCCTAACCCTTCTACCTGTCTGCCTGATCGCCCCTAACCACCTCTGCCTGCCTGATTGCCCCTAACTGCCTCTGCCTGCCTGCCTGATGCCCCTAACTGCTCTCCCCTGCCGGCCTGATCACCCCTAACTGCTTCTGCCTCAGCCCCCACCACTGTGGCTTTGTCCGAAAGGACATCCGAAAGATGTCCAGTCTATCTGGTTTAATTAGCATATTATTCTTTTATTAGTATAGATACTCTTTCTTAGTAACCATAGAGGAACAAGAGAATTTTAGGAAAAATGGACTCATATACATGATGTCATTTTTTAGAATCATTAAGGATCATAGGGCTTTGTTGGGCCTAGAAATTGTCAGATAGGTTCAGAATCTGAGGAAGCAAGCTGGACATTTGTAATAGCTAGCATTCCTTTTGTTTGTTTGTTTGCAACCAGTAGACACCAATTTTGGCTAAGTCAAACATAAAAGGATTTTATTGGGAGGATATCCAGTAGCTCAGAGAATCAACAGGAAGGTGCAGAACCAGGTGTGGTGAAGGACAGCAACTGAAGAAGCTTTGGGGGTCCTGGTGGACAGAACTGATGGTCTGACTTGCATGTTACTGCTGTAGGGGATAATTTCCAGTGGGGTTCTTCATCCAAGATTCAAAGTCCTGGAAATACTGTAAGAGCTCGATTGGTTTGGCCTGCGTCACATGCCTGCCCCTTGGCTGAGGGAGGCAGGTTGGGGGTCCTGATTGACATTTCCACCAAGATACTCGCAGAGCAGGAGAATTAATTCTCAGAAAGGAAATCCAGATGCTGAACCAAAAGAAGTGAGAGTGGATCCTGGATGGCCCAACAGACAGAAACTGGTGAATGACAAGTCAGATAGCCCTCCTGGCTTGTTAGCTGTCATTTCATCAGGAGAGTCACAAGGCTTCTTAACACCTTTGAGGGATTATTGAAATTGAAATATAACATAAGTATCACTCATTCTTCTAGTTGTGTTTACATTTCTGAAGATTTCTACAGTTGGGCCTCCTTGTAGATATAAAGCATGTGACTGTGTGGGTCCCCTTTGCTCCCAAACATTACGCTGGTATAATTCAGGTTGGTCAGTGTGCATTGACACAGGGGCTTGGAGAGAAGCTGAGGTTCTGTGGTGTCAGGAGGTGACCTCAGGGAGAAGTTAAGGGGTTGCTAATGATTCTGTTGCATCCCCCTGATTTCCATAATCCTGGTGCCTAGTCTAGCTCTCCTGCTCCCTGCTGGTATTATGTATGTGAAGTACGCATATTCTCATGTACTTTGTGTTTCTCTTTCTCTCTGAAGAGTAAGCAGAATGGAGGATGGAGCCAATGTTATATTTCTTTCTCTGTCTTTTCACTGGGGAATTTAGGATTTGGGAAAGTAAAGATTTTTTTGGAGGAAAAAATTGCCCTTGCTCTAGGGTATTCCGGGAGGTGTAAGTAATTAGTGTAAAAGCAATTTCTCTTTTTTTTAAATAAATCTTTATTGTTCAGATTATAGGTGTTCCTCTTTTTGTTTTCCCCCTATAGCTCCCCTCCACATGATTCCCCACCCCACCCTACCCCATGCCCTTACCCCCTGCCACTGTCTTCATCCATAGGAGTAAGATTTTTGTCCAATCTCTTCCCGCACCACTCACACCTGCTTCCCCCTGAGAATTGTCAGTCCACTCCCTTTCTATGTCCCTGATTCTATTATATTCACCAGTCCATTCTGTTCTTCAGATTTTTATTCACTTGATTTTTAGATTCACTTGTTGGTAGGTATGTATTTGATGTCATTTTGTTGTCCATAATTTTTATCTTTACCTTTTTCTTCTTCTTCCTCTTCTTAAAGAATACCCTTCAGCATTTCATGTAATCCTGGTTTGGTGGCGATGAACTCCTTTAGCTTTTTCTTGTCTGTGAAGCTCTTTATCTGACCTTCAACTCTGAATGATAGCTTTGCTGGGTAGAGTAATCTTGGTTGTAGGTTCTTGCTGTTCATCACTTTGAATATTTCTTGCCACTCCCTTCTGGCCTGCATAGTTTCTGCTGAGAAATCAGCTGACAGTCGTATGGGTACTCCCTTGTAGGTAACTAACCGTTTTTCTCTTGCTGCTTTCAAGATTTTCTCTTTGTCTTTTGCCCTTGGCATTTTAATTATGATGTGTCTTGGTGTGGTCCTCTTTGGATTTCTTTTGTTTGGGGTTCTGTGCGCTTCCTGGACTTGTAAGTCTATTTCTTTCACCAGGTAGGGAAAGTTTTCTGTCATTATTTCTTCTAATAGGCTTTCAGTATTTTGCTCTCTCTCTTCTTCTGGCACCCCAAAAATTCGGATGTTGGTTCGCTTGAAGTTGTCCCAGAGGCTCCTTACACTATCTTCATATTTTTGGATTCTTTTTTCTTTTTGTTTTTCTGGTTGGGTGTTTTTTGTTTCCTCATATTTCAGATCTTTGGTTTGATTCTTGGGGTACGTTGATCTACAGTTGAGTTTCTGTATATTCTTTATTTTAGACAGTGTATGCTTCATTTCTGACTGGTCTTTTTCCATTTTTTTTTGGCATTCACATTAAGGTCCTTGAAGGTCTCACTAAGCTCCTCAGAAGTGTCATCAAGTTTCTCGGCGGTTTTTAGAAGATTCTTGAGTAACCTTATAAATGTGGTTCTGAACTCTATGTTGTCCAGTAGTTTGCTTTCCTCCGTTTCTTTCATTCGTGACATGTTTCTTTGTTTCCGCATTTTGGCTGCTTCCCTGTGTTGATGAAGTGGCTTTGTGTGGTAGGTGACCTATAAGGGGCAGTAGCTCAGCCTCCCCAATCACCTGATGTGGACGCTCTTGATACACCCCTTTGTGGGCTGAGTGCAAAGTCTTGGTGTAGTTAAGCCTTAATTGCTGTTGGAACGCTGGGAGGAATTGACCTCCAGGCCAATCGGCTGTGAGGACTCGCTGTGTCTATAAGAACTGCTGTGCTGGAGACATGCTTATGGTGCAGGACTTGTTTCAGTGGGGCTTTGGTGCTCGCTGAGTCTGCCTCTCGAATGTGTCACTTATGGATGTGAGAAGTTGAAATCTGGTTTCTCACACTGACCACTAGGTATACTGGCTTCTGGATCTCCAATGGGGTGCAGGTCAGCTATTGTCTGAGTCCACCCAGCAGGAGCTACAGCGAGAGCTACAGTTTTCTCCTCTTTGCTTGGGGTTTGGAGGTTTTGGAGCTGTCTGACCCAGGCTGCAAGTTTGCTAGGTTAAGCTGCAAAAGGGCAGGCCTTTCTTATGCTAACGCTGCTGCTTGGAGCTTGGGTGGGTTTGTAGGTTGTGTGGGGCAGGGTCTCAGGGCATCACTAGGCTAGGGCGTGGCAAACAACGATGGCTGCTAGTTAGCCGGCTCTGTGTCTCCAACTGCGTCCCCTGCCCCAGCGCAGTAAACAGTTATTCTTGCGCGCAGCTCTGCAAGTAGGCCCCCCTCACTTTCCGACCTGGTGGCAGACAATCCAGCTTCTCCCCATAGGAGTTTGGGTCCCCCGCGTCTCCCCAGAAACTGTATTTCAGAATAATCAGGGGCTTGTCTCCCTTTGGGTTGAAAAAAACAACGCCTGCCGCCAGCCCAGATCCCGCACCTCCGTAACTCAGCTTTTCAGCGCTTGTGCACGTTTCAATGCTCTTTTCTCTTTCCTTCTAGTTGTAGATCTTCCACTCAGCCAGCTTTCCCGTGGTTCTGGGTGATAGACATTTTGTCTTTTAGTTGTAGTTTTGAAATTGTTGTGCGAGGCAGCAGTTTAGGTGTTTACCTACGCCACCATCTTGGATTCTCCCCCAGCAATTTCTTTCTTTACACTTGAACCAGGGTCATTCTAGGTTTTCTTACTGAAAACCCTCAGGATATATTTCAACATCTAATAAGCAGATTAGTCTAAATGTGAATAATTTAAAATATTTGAAACCAAGCATAGAGCTTAAACCCATTGCAAAATATCAAATAATGAGACCTAATTCTGTAGTTTCTCTCTTCCAATAAGCTTAGCTTTCTACAAAGACTGCCTCAGTCCTCCTAGTATGCCTGGTAAGGATGGGCAAGGTCAAATGTCCTGCAGTGTTCCACAGGTGCTGGGAATAAAGCTTGAATGTTCTGACTGAGGTCACAGAATAAAACAGAAGACTCAGATTAAATGGGAAGTTACAGTTTCACAGGCTGATGAGCTGAGAACAGTCCTTTGCCTTAGGGGCTACAGAAGAATTTCTCCCTCTGAGTAATCATGACCGATGTTGTTTCCTTCCAAAACAAATAGATGCGCTTTACATCAAGACTATTAAGAATTTTCCAGGCAGTCTGGGTCTTAGTCCCTGCAGCACAGTTCTGTCACCCTCTGAGCAGAGTGGTCTCTTATTGTGGGGATATTACTGTGGGAGTGGTTGGGACATTGTGTTGCACCTTGCATAGACATCCAGAAATTAGTATTGGGCCAACACAAAGAAGTTTTTAGAGTCAGAGGGTTTAGAGCTAGAAAGTAATCAACACATATGCAATTTATATTTAAACTAGAGGCCCAGTGCATGAAAATGTGTGCACTCGGGGGGATCCTGAGTCTGGCCTCCCTCTGCAGGAGGTGACCAGTGGGCTGATCAGGGGATGGCGCTGCCTGCTCACTGGCCCCACCCGCCACTGACCTGTCAATTTGCATATTATGCTTTTATTATATAGGACTAGAGGCCTGATGCAGGAAATTTGTGCAAGAGTAGGACTTCTTTCCCCTGGCTGCCAGCACCGGCTTCCCTCTGGCACCCAGGATCTGGGCTTCCCTTGCAGCCCTGGTTTCCTCTGGAAGGTTGTCTGAAAGGACATCTGGTCTAATTAGCATATTATGCTTTTATTATTATAGATTGTAAATTCAGCCCATCCCTTATATATATATCAAAGAAATTCTCCCCCAACTGTATAGTCCCTCCCCCAAAACTATTAAACAGCAACTGTGCCTTTCGTCTCTATTTCTTAGACATCCCATTGAGAACATTCTGTGAATCAGTGGGATTTGCTTGCAAAGGATTAAAGGAAAATTGTGTTGTGTATCTGTGGACAGAAAAAAGGGAGAGAGCCTGCATCAGCAGTCTTCCTTTACCCCTCTAGGCTGCTTTCCCTGCCTCCTCATCCTGCTTAAACTCTGCCCCACACATTCTTATAATGCCACTTCCGGTTCCTCTACAAGGGTTATTTAGTGGCTGGTTACCCCTTGGAGCCAACTGAACCTGAAATGTCCAGGTTCCCTTTCAGATAGTTGAAAGCAGTCCTCTTTTCACTAGGTTCTGGTTTCACTGGCCTGCTGAATATTTCCATTTCCTTCAATGGGTTCCCTATGCATTGGAACATGCTGTTTGTTTATCCTGCTGATGACAGAGGTGCCAATTAACCCTTTTAGTTGCTTGAAATTTGGGTTGAGCCCCTATTCTTTTTGAACAGAAATAAGACTCTTAAATAATTCACAAAGTTTGCCAAGATTGCATTAGGCTTGCTACAAATGTTTGTATAAAACTTCTGATTTTAAAATACAGCAATCAGGGAAATTATGCAAATAAATATGAAGAGCACATGTCATTGTACATTATGTGTAAAATTTGTTCCATTTAAAATGCAAGTTAAAGCCAAACAATATCTGACTGTCATTTGTAAGAGAACACATTAGAATGACTGAAATGGTCTTTTAACAGTGATCCTTTAAATCAGGGGTGAAGAACATCTGGCCCAAGCGCCATAGAAGGCCCAAGAAATCATTTGGTCTGGCCCTGCCAAGGTAATAGGGGTGAGTTAATTAAATGTTTGACCAAATATAACAGGCTAATTTTTAAGTTGATAATTTTGTATGAACCACTATTCCTATATAATAACAGCCTAATATGATAAATGTCTGGTCGTCTGGTCATCCATTCAACCAATCAAAGCATAATATGCTAATGATATGCTAAAGCTGCTCAACTGCTCGCTATGACATGCACTGACCATCAGGGGGTAGACAGTCGACTGGTCGACCAGTCTCTATGACGTGCACTGACCACCAGGAGGCAGACGCTCTGACTGCTAGGTTAGCTTGCTGCTGGGGTCCGGCCAATCAGGACTGAGTGAGATGGGCCAGACATGCCCTGGAGCCCTCCCATGGTCCCTCCCTGGCTGGCCAACCTCCCACATCCCTCTCTGGCCCCAATCATGCACCAGTGGGGTCCCTAGGCCTTGTCTGCGCCCTCTCGCAATCCGGGCTGAGGGACCTCCCCCGCAACCCCTTGCCGAGTGCACGAATTTCATGCACTGGGCCTCTAGTAATGTTATAAATATCCAAATGGCCCTTGACATAAAAAAGGTTCCCCACCCCTGCCTTAAAATAAGGATTCTTTTTAGGGTTGCAGTGTATCTAGAGATGTAGGAACTAAATCAAGGATATATTCTAAAAATTGGATTGTCTGATATCTATGTATTAAATAGGTTTATTCCATTTTGGAATGGTAATTCCTTCTGCATCTGATGCAGTATTTACCGCAGCAAAACAAAATTTAGGTAGCAGCAGTAATTTGTCTCCAATCATCCTGCTTCCAAACCCAGCTGTCATTATATCCTAACTTCACACATCATTATGACACCTCTTCCTTAGGCTTCACTAACAGCTAGTTAATACTCAGTTTACATTGGGATATATTTTTCTTTAAGATTACTAATTATATATATATTGCCCTGAGGTAAGAGGCTTTCGTTCATAACCATTCCTGTCCACATAGGAGAAATTTCTGGATTTTTGCTTTTTCCTCTCTTTCCTGTTCTGTGGCTATCACTGCTCCATTCTTGCCTTCTGATGATGTTTGGGCAGCCCAATAAAGGAAGCACACCTCTCCTCCCGTTTTGTGCTGGGACTAGGATGGCACAAGTTCTGTAGCTCCCTAGAGCAAAGCCAAGGTGGTCATCACTACTGCATTGTATCAGATTCCTGTACAGCTAACCCTTCTGTCGGTAGTGCTTAGTTTTTCATCTGTAGTTTATCATTCTCTCTTTTTGGGTTGCCCAATGACACACACACACACACACACACACCCCTTCACAACCAGAACCAATAATGCCCACCAACACTCTCTGTGAGGAAACCAACATATTACTTTGTTGACAAACATCTGTTTGCATATGTTTAAATGATTCAGAAGTGAAATAGGGAAAGGCTCCATCTGAATTTCTAGTTTTGAACTGAAGACTGCTAAAAGCAGATAGAGGTTTTGTAAATGTAAGTGATTAAGTTTTAGAGCTGGTCAACAGAATTTACCACTTAAGATTGCTATTTAGTAATTGCTAACAAGAACAATTTAGGAAAACAAAGTTCTACATTATATTTGGTTAATGCTTTCCTATTAATTTGTATGCAAATGGTATTTTTTTATGGAGGGTAGTCACTGACTGGGAAGGGGTGTCCAGCCATTGGGAGAGACTGGAATATGGCAGGTTATCGGGGAAGAGAGCCACGCATTGCAGGTCTCAGAAACTCTAAACAGACAAGCCTTGTCGTGAGTTTAGTGAGGCCAGAATCAACATCAGAATAGGGCAAGAGACTGGCAGGGCACCCATAGATTTCACATGGCTATTAAATTAATTTTTGCTTTAGAATTTTACCATGATCCAAAATTGATTGGGCTACATTAAGGCCTGCCTGTCACTTAGGAAAGGGAGAAGGTGGTAGGGAGGCCTCTTACCTTTCAGTCTATTCATGTAACCTCTTGATGACATTTAGAAAGGAAAGATATCAGTTGCATCCAACCCAAATTTCGTTTGTACTCAAGGTTACATAACTGCTCATCATTTAATACTTTGGTCCTTGTCCAGTGAGCAGGTAGATATTGGCGGCTTCCTGTGCTTCATAAATCCCATCAGTCAATCCGTATCTTTGTCCTGCACCCAGTTCCCATGTTTTTCTGAGCCAGCTTTGGAGGTTGTATAAATAGCTTTCCCAACCTGCTCTCGCATCTTTGGTGATAAGTTGCACCTTCAAAAACTCATTTGTCAATTTCCTTAGGATGCAAAGGCATGAAACTTGACTCACGGAGGTTTACAGTGGTCATGGGTCTCCTTCCGTGTATGTTCTCATAGCATCTCCAGGTGGGGATCATGGAGGGGCGTCTGGGGTATCCACTCCCAGCTGGCTCCCTGGATCTCTGGGCCTCTGCCTTCAGAATCAGTATTGTCCTGCCCCATGGAGTCTGGCGAGGGCTGCATAAGGGCCGCCAGATGAAACTGCCTCCTGACTAGACAAGCGAATTGTAAGGTGCACTTTATCATCTTAAAAAAAAAAAAAGATTGCTATAGTATCTGGCATTGATTCATGCAGCCACCTTTTATTCTGTGTGAGAGATAGTCTTAGGGTAGCAGGAAAGAGAGTGGACAGAGAACATAACCTCAGGGGAACCAGCACCAGCTTCCTTGGACCACATTAAGAAATCACTTCCTCCCTTTGTGAGGGCCCAGTGAGATGATGTATCTAAAGCATGTGTATAAATGTTATAAGCTCCTCTATGGATGCCTGTACATGCATGGCATCCTCTCAGCAGAGGCAGGAAGGGTGAGTAACATAAAGAAATGCAGATGCCAGGAAAGGCATTCTAGGTAGAGGGAACAACACAGGCAAAGGTGCAAGGATGGAAAATACAGAATGTATTAGGAGCAATGGAGAGTGTGCTTTGGCTGGAAATGAGGTGTATAAAGGGAAGAAGTGCAGGAGTTGGCTGGGCGAGGAATACGGGGCCAGATAATGGAGGGCCTCAAACAGGAGGCTAAGGAAATTGGACTTCATTTGATAGGCAGTGAGGAGCTATTGGGGTTTGTAAGTAAGGGAGTGACAGGATCAGAGCTGAACTTCAGGAAAATTAATCTGGCAGCAAAATGCTGCAAAACTTCTTTGGAACAAGAAGGGTTATAAATAAATTTGAAAAGTTGGCAATAGCATTTTAGAATATGTTCTGAAATATATAAGGTATATATTTTGAAATGGTATCTTTTTTGTCCCCCACCCTCCCCGCCCCAGCAGCCAAATTCCTTTTTCATTCTATCTTCTTTCTTTCTTTTCTGCGTTCTCTCCTCCCTCTCTCCACTGTACCTCCCTCTCTCTCTCTCCCTCCTTTCTTCCCTCTACCCTCCCTCCCTCACTCCCTCCCTCCCTCCTCTCTCCCTTCCTCCCTCCCTTCCTCCCTCCCTCCAGGCTCTCTCTCAGCCATTAACACTTTCCCATCTGTCATGGTTAGTGGAGCTTGAGGGGTCTAGGCCCAGCCAGAGGTTGAGTGTTCCAGCACAGTGCTTTAAGAGTTAGCTGCCGGGGTTCTGTGACCATTGTGCCAGCTGGTCTTGGTTCCATTACTGAAGGCAATTAAATCATCCACCTTTAATTTTCACCAACCCCAACCATACCAAGTACAGTATAGGTATTTTGAATGAGTAGGCAAATTCCTGTGATTTCATGTGGCTAATATTTCTATAATCAAATTTTCTGGACTCATTGCCAAAATGCTCAATTGACTCCTGTAACTCTTGGGTTCATAAGAACAATGGCATTTTAATGGATTCTATAGATATGGCCTATGTCCCTGCTAAAGCAAACTTAGTAAATGTGTTTAGTCCCTAGGATTTAACTTTCAGGCTTGTGACTCCTTTCCTTGAGGGCCTGTGGCACAAAGTTTTACTGAAATATGAATCTGAAAAGTGTGCTTTGTAAGGTATGTGTATGGAAAATGGTCATGTAGCTTTAGTGCTACTTATTTGTGCATTCTCAATAATGTTCATTAATTAATTAGAAATCCTGTTTTTGTGAAAAATGGTGATCAAGTGAGGGATAAGCCTATAGTGAAATATGAAAGCATGGTTAAGTTGTGTATAGTGTAAGGCTGAGAACAGGAAACTCATGGGACGTTCCATGGAAATGTGATTTGAGAGAAAGCTGGGAGCCTCATTAAACGTTTTTGTATTTGTAAATCTGGGCAATTCAAGAAGGTTCTGAATGTATGCCTCAGGAATGTCAAAAGTCTGCTGTAAATGCAATTATTGAATGGCTATTCAGTTTGCAAAATGATTTTCCAGTTTATTAAATACTGCATGTCTACCCTAGAGAAGTCCTTTAGAAAATATAGTTAGTATTTGATTTATAGAAATTCAGTATCCAGCTATTTATGGATACCTGTATCATGTTAAGTGGAATCCCCTTTTCATGGCCTTAGGACATTTTAAAATAACCATTTTTTTCATTTGAAGAATCAGTTTGCATGTACAAAAGGTTCTTGTTCAGTAATTATAGATTTGGTTTCTTAACAGGAGGGATTTGCATTATAGATTATTCTAATTTTCAAAGCTGTTTGGTAACAAAAGTTGTTATTTGTTATACTCAGTCATCACCATATTCTCTGCCTTTTGGCTTAGGTCCATGGAAACTAGCCTTTAAAACCCTGACTTTGATATTTACCTGCTCTGGACCCAGTGGCCTCAGATTCTTCATCAATAAAATGGGCATAATAATAGTTTCTCCTCAAAGGTCTTTGGAGAAGGTTAAATGAAATACATCATGCACCTTGCACCTAGTAGGTGCTCAATAAATGTTAGCTCTTAGATTATTACTATTACTATTTTTCAGTCCCAAAGATGAGACCAATTAACTCAAGCTGAGCAGTATTTTATTTTCTATCAAGTGGTTTTTATCCTGTTTTTAATTTTTATATTTCAATTACAGTGTAAATTCAATACCATTAGTTTCAGATGTATAGCACAGTGGTTAGCTATTTAATGCACAAAGTTATTTCCCCAAAATATCTAGTATCCACCTGACACCATATATAGTTATAAAATATTATTGACTCTATTCCCTATGCTGAACTTCACATCCTCATGACTATTTTGTAATTGCCATTTGTACTTCTTAATACCTTCACCTTTTTTAGCCAGCCCATCTGGCAACCATCAGTTCATTCTCTGTATCTATGAGTTTGCTTCTGTTTTGTTTTTTGTTTATTTGGTTTTATAGATCTTACGTATAAGTGAAATCATATAATATTTGTCTTTCTCTGTCTGACTTATTTTACTTGGTAATACCCTCTAGGTCCATTCATGTTGTTGCAAATGATAAGATTTCATTCTTTTTTTTATGCCCAACTAATTAATATTCCATGCAGCCACTATGGAAAACATTATTGGAGGATCCTCAAAAACTCAAAAATAGAACTATATTTGACCCAGCAATCCCACTTCTGGGTATTTATCTGAATACTTGAGGCCCCATGCATGAATTTGTGCTCCAGTGGGGTCCCCCAGCCTGGCCTGCAGGACCAGGCCAAAACCAGCTCTCCAATATCCCCTGAAGGGTCCCAGATTGTGAGAGGGTGCAGATCAGGTTGAGGGTCCTCACCAGTGCACAATCAGGGCTGGGAAGGATGCAGGAGGTTGGCCAGCCAGAGGGCTCTAGGGTGTGTCTGGCCCATCTCGCTCAGTCCCTATTGGCTGGACCCCAGCAGCAAGCTAACCTACTGGTCGGAGCATCTGCCCCCGGTGGTCAGTACACATCATAGCCACTGGTTGACTGTCTGCCCCCTGGTGGTCAGTGCCTGTCATAGCGAGCGGTTGAGCAGCCTTAGCATATCATTAGCATATTACACTTTGATTGGTTGAACGGATGACTGGACGACTGGACTCTTAGCATATTAGGCTTTTATTATATAGGATTTATAAAACACAAATTAGAAAACATACATGCCCCCCTATGATATTTGCAGCATTATTTTCAATAACCAAGATATATAAGCAACCTAAGTGTCCATAGATAGATGATTGGATAAAGATGTGCTACATATATATAATGGATATTGCCTGGTCATCATTCAATATCTAAACTGTTGAACATTTCCCAAAATAGAGACATTTTTGGCATCTAAGTTTTAAAATGTTTTTTATTGATTTTAGACAGAGAGGAAGGGAAAGGGAGAGAGATAGAAACATTGATGAGAAAGAAACATCAACATCATTTGGCTGCCACCTGCACGCCCTGCCAGGGTGTTATCCTGCATCTAGAAGGGTTCAGGAATCTGGAGAAGGGCTGCAAGTAAATTAGTAAAGAGACTAGACATGAAATATACATTTGGAAGACATTTTGGGGGAGCCAGAGGAAGCGTAGCTCTAGTGACTAAGTTCTCCGAATCTCCACACACAGGGCTTTTTATTCACACATCTTGCCCTCTAGCAAAGCAGATATACATATCAAAGGTAAAGTTTGGTAAACAAAAAAAGATTATCAGGTTGGGGGAACTGCCTTCTGCTGTTCCAGCAGCAGGCAATAATATATGCAGATTTTCAGCCCTGCTGAAGCTGTCCATCAGCCTTCTGATGAACTTCTCGCATTTATTATGCTAACTACTGGAATTTGCTTCCAGCAATGCCCCCTACTTGGAATAGAACCTAAAACCCAGGCACATGCCCTGACTGAGAATCAAACCAGTGACCTGTTGGTACATGGGTCGACGCTCAAATACTGAGCTACACCAGCCAGGTCTTGGCATCTAATTTAAAATTACTGGTGCCTAGCAGTATCAGGAGACCATACCTTATCTGGCGCTTGAAGTAAAGTGTTTTATAGGTTACTGATTTATGATGTACCTTTCCAGCTGTACCACAGCATAAGAAAGAAGTAAAAGATGGGGGGAAGGAGGCAGAAGATGGGGAGAAGGAGAAGAGAGAACAGTGTGTTATATTTATGTGAACCAGTTGATCCTGGTTTTTGTCACAGTCTTATTTCTAACAATAGCTACTTGCTTGTGCAGTAGTACCTTTGTTCAAACATATCAAATTTAAGCTCTGCTCCTTGACTTTGAAGGTCTATGTAGTTTAACACCCACAACTTACCCACATTTGCTTTCCCACCATTCCACTTTGCACACTTTTCACTCTAGTCAGGCACATCACCATGAATGTTCTCATGTAGTGACTTTGTCTGGGATTACTTCTGGTTCTCTTTCATTTGTCCAGATCCCATCTACTTTTCAGGACCCATTCAAAACTTTTATCAGATTCATGAAGGTTGCCCTGACTGCCTTAGTTTCCACTGGTTTCTTCCTAATTCAACTTATGCATCCTTTAGAGCACTGTTATAATTAACTAGAGGCCTGGTGTATTAACTAGAATTCATGCATGGGTGGGGTCCCTCGGCGTGGCCTATGGGGATGGGCCAAAACTGGCAGTCCAATGCCATATGCTGCTTCTTCCTGCCACTCCTGCTCATCCCAGTCCCACTGCACCTGCTGCGGACTCTCGCCTAGTCAGTCCTGATCACACCGCACAGCAGCAGCACTTACCAGCTGTGAGCACTACATCTGGCGCCTGTCCCAAGACCGGTAGTGGGGGGCTGGGATGTGATCTGCCCTCTGGGTGGGTGGTGGGATGCCCTTGCTGGCCCTGGATCCAGATCCATCCCACTGAGGTTAGCACCGGTTGTCAGGAGCCACCTGGCAGCCGCTTTTATATCATTTCTTCCTTGCGGACCATCCAGGGAAGGGAAGTGGCCACAGTGCCCAAGGCCAACTCCTAGGAGGCGGGTGGCACTGTCGGGATCATGCCAGTGGTTCTGGTCTGTCGGTGCCTGGACTGTTCTCCAGAGATTGGACCTGCAGGACTACTGAGTGGCTGCTGCCACGCTGGTGGGCCGCCAGGATGGGTCGGTCAGCTGAGCAGCACTCCCACTGTGGAAGCACACTGACCACCAGGGTGCAGCTCCTGTGTTAAGTGTCTGCCCCCTGGTGGTCAGTGTGTGTCATAGAGACCAGTTGACCAGTCGTTCGGTCGTGTGGTCATTTGGTCACTCAGGCTTTTAGATAGATAGATAGATAGATAGATAGATAGATAGATAGATAGATAGATAGATAGATAGAAATCACAGTAATAATTATAAATATGTACATAAAATTTTCTAGCCCCCAGAGCATTTTCACTTACATTATTTCTTTGACCTTCCTAATACCCCTGTGAGGCAGTCAGGTCAGATATTTTCAACGCTACTGCCCATGGTTGCTTAGTCACCAAGCTCATACAACCAGTGAGAAGAATTGGAATTCACCAAGTCTAATGACCCTATTTCCAAAGTATAATTTTACATCACTGTTGTTTCTTGTATGCTAATATCACCTCCTTAACTAGTCTGTAAAATTCTTGAACTTTAGAGGAATTTTCCTTAACTCCTTAATCTCTCAATTGCATTTGGCCCTGTATCCCACTCACTAAATATTTGTTGCCTAATAGTACTAATGTTCAGTAAATGTTTATGTAGCAGTCATTGTGCTGAGCTTCTTTATAGGAAGTATCTCCCTTAACCCTAAGATTCCTCTATAATGTAGGTGCCAGAGAGGTTTAGCAACTCATTAAGATCAGATTGACCAAATAGCTAATAAAACACTCTAACTCATAACACAGGTTGCCACTACCATGGGAGGGTTTGCTTTTTTAAATTAAAAATGGACATAAGACCTGAATAGACATGTCTTTGAAGAGGACATACAGATGGCCAGTGGACATATGAAAAGATTCTCAACAACATTAATTATCAGAGAAATGCAAATTAAAATCACAATAAGATATCATCTCACACCTATCAGAATGGCTATCATTAATAAATAAACAAGTGTTGGCAAGGATGCAGAAAAAAGGGAACCTAGTGCACTATTGGTGGGAATGCAGATTGATGCAGCCACAGTGGAAACCTGTGGAGTTACCTGAAAATATTAAATATGAATCTGCCTTATGACATAGCAATTCCACTTCTGGGAATATATCCCAAGAAACCTGAAACTGATTAAAAAGAATATATGCACTGCTTTGTTCTTTACAGCATTACTTACAATAGCCAAGATTTGGAAGCAGTCCAAGTTCTCATCAGAGATGAGTAGATAAAAAAGCTGTGGTACAATTACACAATGGAATACTACTCAGCCATAAAAAAGAAGGAAATCTTACCATTTGTGAAAACATGAATGTGTCAGTGGTGGCCAAGGGGGTCTATGGCCAAAGATAACCTCTGGCCAGAGACAGTACTCAGTGTCCCAGTTCTTGTCTTGCTTGCAGGAATGAATCCAAACAAGAGACAACAAATAGCAGCAAAAGGAGGTGAGGATTTATTTGTAGGAAAGAAATACACTCAGATGGGACCTGAGTAGGCAACTCAGCCAGCTGAATCCAAACCAAGTGCCCCACTTGGGTGGGGTTTGGGATTTTTATATCCCTAGACTGGAGTGCCACTCAGTAAGTCTCCCCCTCCCTTATTTATATAAAAAAACTGTATCTTTAAGCTCCAAGGCTCCTTCACCTAGGTGTTAGGACATCGGTTAGACCACACCCTGGAGGGGTCTGAATCTTTCCTGCTCACATAGGGGCTGCCACCTCCATTGTCTGTTTTCAGTTTGTCATGTCTCACATGTACTCCTTCCAAGCCCCAGCTGCCTCTCCCAGCTCGTCTTTCTAACTGCCTACACTAGCAAAGGGACCTAGAGGGTATTGTGCTAAGAGAAATAAGCCAATCAGAGAAAAACAAATACCATATGATTTCACTTATATGTGGAATCTAATGAACAAAATAAACAAACAAACTAGAAACAGATTTATAGATACAGAGAACAGACTGACAACTGTCAGAGGAGAGGGGTCTGAAGAGCTGGGTATAAAGGTGAAGGGACTAAGGAAAAACAAAACCCATGGGCAAAGACAACAGTATGGTGATTACCAGAGGGAAGGTGAGGTGGAGGCAGGTGGAAGAAAGTAAACTAGGGATAAATGGTGACAGAAGGAGACAAGACTTTGGATGGTGAGTGCATAATGCAATGTGCAGATGATGTATTGTAAAATTGTATACTTGAAACCTATATAATTTTATTGAACAATGTAACCCCAGTACATTTAATTAAAAATCAAAAGTACATGAAAATAAAAATTAAAAAATTAAACAAATTCAGACTTCTCTATAGCTTAAAATTCAGAGGTGGCATCAATGATGGGCTAAAATGTTGCCTGGGGTAAGGTGAGGGTGGGGATCTGCTCTCTTGAAAGCATAGTGCCCCAAAATGGTGAATTGAGAATTTGGGTGAAAAGATTTTGGATCCTGTCTTAGAGAAGAGCAGCCCAGTGAACTCTTACAAGGTTTTAGTTGAAATGAATTACATCAGTACCATACTATTCTGCTTAAACCAGAAGTCCAATGCTGCTGATGCATTTTCTCACATCCCAGAGCAGAAGAAGAACCCTGTGTATGTGCCCCCAAATAACACTAAGAAAGGCTAGAAATGGTTATACATGTTTATCTTTTTTTTTGTCTTTTTGTTTTGTTTTTTGTTTAAAGTATTACAAATAGTAGTACATATGTCTCTTTTTTTTCCCTGTTGACCTTCCCCTGGCCTCTCTTACCCCCTGGCACATACCCTCACCTGACGCACCCAGTGTCTTGTGTCCATTGGTTATGCTTATATGCATACATACAAGTCCTTCAGTTGATCTCTTACCACCCCCATCCGTAACACTCCCCAGCCTTTCTGCTGTAATTTGACAGCCTGTTTGATGCTTCTCTGCCTCTGTATCTATCCTTTTGTTCATCAGATTATAATATTCTTTATTATCCATAAGTGAGTGAGATCATGTGGTATTTTTCTTTCACTGCCTGGCTTATTTCACTTAGCATAATGCTCTCCAGTTCCATCCATGCTGCTGCAAATGGTAAGAATTCCTTCTTTTTTATAGCAGCGTAGTATTCCATTGTGTAGATGTACCATAGTTTTCTAATCCACTCATCTGCTGATGGGCATTTAGGCTGTTTCCAAATCTTACCTATTGTAAATTGTGCTTCTATGAATATAGGGGTGCATATATCCTTTCTGGTTGGTGTTTCTGTTATCTTTGGATATATTCCTAGAAGTGGTATTACTGGGTCAAATGGCAGTTTCATTTTTAAATTTTTGAGGAAATGCCATTCTGTTTTCCACAGTGGCTGCACCAGTCTGCATTCCCACCAGCAGTGAAGAAGGGTTCCTTTTTCTCAGCATCCTCTCCAGCACTTGGCATTTGTTGATTTGTTGATGATAGTCATTCTGGCAGGTGTGAGGTGGTATCTCATTGTTTTGATTTGCATCTCTCAAATGATTAGTGACTTTGAATGAGCATATTTTCATATATCTCTTGGCTTTCTGAATGTCCTTTTTCATAAAGTGTCTATAGGTGCTTTGCCCATTTTTTGATTGGGTTGTTTATCTTCCTTTTGTTAAGTTGTATGAGTTCCCTGTAAACTTTGTAGATTAAACCCTTATTGGAGATAACATTGACAAATACGTTTTCCCATGCAGTGGGCTTTCTTGTTGTTTTGTTGATGGTTTCTCTTGCTGTGCAGAAGCTTTTTATTTTGATGTAGTCCCATTTATTTATTTTCTCCTTAGTCTCTCTTGCCCTAGGATCTGTGTCTGTAAAGATATTGCTATGACATATGTCTGCAATTTTGCTGCCTATGGAGTCTTGTAGGACTTTTATGGTTTCCCATCTTACGTTCAAGTCCTTTAGCCATTTTGAGTTTGTTTTTGTGTATGGCGTAAGTTGGTGATCTAATTTCATTTTTTTTTTTTTGCATGTATCTAACCAAATTTCCTAGCACCATTTATTAAAGAGGCTGTTTTGACTCCATTGTATGCTTTGCCTCCTTTGTCAAATATTAATTGAGTATAATGGCTTGGGTCAATTTCTGGGTCCTCTATTCTAGTTCCATTGGTTTATATGTTCTTGTGCCAGTACCAGGCAGTTTTGAGAACCATGGCTTGGTAATATAGTTTGATGTCTGGTATTGTGATCCCTCCAACTTTGCTCTTTTTTCTCAGGATAACTGTGGCTACTCGGGGTCTTTTGTTCCAGATGAATTTTTGGAGAGTTTGTTCTAGATCGTTGAAATATGCCATTGGTATTTTAATAGGTAGTGCATTGAATCTATAGATTGCTTTAGGTAGTATGGACATTTTAATGATGTTGATTCTACCAATCCATGAACATGGTATGTTCTTCCATTTGTTTATGTCTTCCTCTATCTCTTTTTTCAATATCCTGTAATTTTCCGAGTACAGGTCTTTTATGTCCTTGGTTAAGTTCATTCCTAAGTACCTTAAATTTTTTGGTACAATGAAAAATGGGATTGTTTTTTTCATTTCAATTATTCTTCAATTATTTCACCTCTTTCATTTCTGTGATTCATTATTGGCGTATAAAAAGGCCATAGAGTTCTGGGCGTTAATTTTGTATCCTGCTACATTGCCAAATTCATTTATTAGGTCTAGTAGTTTTTTGATGGAGTCTTTGGGGTTTTCTATGTATAGTATCATGTCATCTGCAAATAAGGACAGTTTACTTCTTCTTTTCCAATTTGGATGCCTTTTATTTCTTTTTGTTGTCTGATTGCTATGGCTAGTATTTCTAATACTATGTCAAACAGGAGTGGTGAAACAGGGCATCCTTGTCTTATTCCTGTTATTAAGGGAAATGAGTTTAGTTTTTGCCCATTGAGTATGATGTTGGCTGTAGGTTTGTCATATAGGGCTTTTATTATGTTGAGGTATGATTCCTCTATTCCCATTTTGCTGAGAGTTTTTATCAAGAAAGTGTGTTGGATTTTGTCAAATGCTTTTTCTACATCAATTGTTATGATTATGTTATTTTTGTCTCTCAGTTTGTTTATGTGATGTATCACATTTATTGCTTTGTGGATATTGTACCATCCTTGTATACCGGTGTAAGTCCCACTTGGTCATGGTGTATGTATGATCTTTCTAATGTATTGCTGAATTGGATTTGCTAGAATTTTGTTGAGTATTTATTTTATTTTATTATTTTTTAATGTCATTATTAATTAAGGTATTATATATGTGTCCTTATTCCCCCATTACCCCCACCTCCCATTCATGCCCCACCCCCCTGTTGTCTGCGTCCATTGATTAGGCTTACATGCATGCCTTTACATATAAGTCCTTTGGTTGATCTCTCCCCCTTACCCCCACCCTCCCCTACCTTCCCTAAGGTTTGATATTCTGATTGATGTTTCTGTCTCTGGATCTATTTTTGTTCATCAGTTTATGTTGTTCATTATATTCCACAAATGAGTGAGATCATGTGATATTTATCTTTCTCCGACTGGCTTATTTTGCTTAGCATAATGCTCTCCATCCCCATCCACGTTATTGCAAATGGTAAGAACTCCTTCTTTTTTACTGCAGCGTAGTATTCCATTATGTAGATGTACCATAGTTTTCTAATCCACTCATCTGCTGATGGGCACTTAGGCTGTTTCCAAATCTTAGCTATGGTAAATTGTGCTGCTATGAACATAGGGGTGCACATATCCTTTCTGATTGGTGTTTCTAATTTCTTGGGATATATTCCTAGAAGTGGGATCACTGGGTCAAATGGGAGTTCCATTTTTAGTTTTTGGAGGAAACTCCATACTGTTCTCCACAGTGGCTGCACCAGTCTGCATTCCCACCAGCAGTGCACGAGGGTTCCTTTTTCTCAGCATCCTCACCAGCACTTGGCTTTTGTTGATTTGTTGATAATAGCCATTCTGACAGGTGTGAGATGGTACCGCATTATTGTTTTGATTTGCATCTCTCTGATGATTAGTGATTTTGAGCAGGTTTTCATATGTCTTTTTGCCTTCCTTCTGTCTTCTTTTGAAAAGTGTCTATTTAGATCAGTTGCCCATTTTTTGATTGGGTTGTTTATCTTCTTTTTGTTAAGCTGCATGAGTTCCCTGTAAATGTTGGAGATTAAACCCTTATCTGTGATATCATTGGCAAATATGTTCTCCCATGCAGTGGGATTTTTTATTGTTTTATTTATGGTCTTCTTTGCTGTGCAAAAGCTTTTTATTTTGATGGAGTCCCATTTGTTTACTTTCTCTTTAGTTTCCATTGCCCTAGGAGCAGTGAAGAAATTGGTTCGGCATATGTCAGAGATTTTTCTGCCTGTGGATTCCTCTAGTATTTTTATGGTTTCTCATTGTATGTTTAAGTCCTTTATCCATTTTCAGTTTATTTTTGTGTATGGTGTAAGTTGGTGGTCTAGTTTCATTTTTTTGCATGTATCTGTCCAATTTTCCCAACACCATTTATTGAAGAGACTGTCTTGACTCCATTGTATGTTCATGCTTCCTTTGTCAAATATTAATTGAGCATAGTGATTTGGGTCAATTTCTGGGTTCTCTATTCAATTCCATTGATCTATACATCTGTTCTTGTGCCAGTACCAGGCAGTTTTGAGAACAGTGGCTTTGTAATACAGCTTGAAATCTGGTATTGAGATCCTTCCTACTTTGTTCTTCTTTCTCAGGATTGCTGTGGCTATTCGGGGTCTTTTTTTATTCCAGATGAAATTTTGTAGAGTTCTTTCTAGGTCTGTATAATATGCCGTTGGTATTTTAATGGGGAGTGCATTGAATCTATAGATTGCTTTGGGTAGTATGTACATTTTAATGATGTTGATTCTCCCAATCCATGAACATGGTATGTTCTTCCATCTGTTTACGTCTTCCTCTATCTCTTTTTTTACTGTCCTGTAGTTTTCTGTATATAGGTCTTTTACCTCCTTAGTTAAGTTTATTCCTAGGTATCTTAATTTTTTTGGTGCGATGGTAAATGGGATTGCTTTTTTAGTCTCTCTTTCTCTAAGTTCACTATTGGTGTATAGGAATGCCATAGATTTCTTGGCATTAATTTTGTATCCTGCTACATTGCCAAATTCACTTATTAAGTCTGTTAGTTTTTTGATGGAGTCTTTCGGGTTTTTTATGTACAATATCATGTCGTCTGCAAATAAGGACAGCTTTACTTCTTTTCCAATTTGCCCCCCCCCCCACCCGCCCCGCCACCGGCACTAAGCAGCTGGCACACTGTTAAAATTTTAGCCTGGTCCAGCTACGGGTTGCTTTTTATTCTCTTCTGTTAGCAGCCCTGCTGATCCCTTTCCACATTCACAGATCACACTAGCCCCATGGCTGCGAATTTTGTGGGGTGCAGACTTCCCAGCAACCTCTAGCTCGCATTGTGTGTGTTTCTGTCTCCTACCTATATCGCAGACCTCACCTTTTCCTAGGCGAAATCTGACCTTTCTGTGAGAAGGTGCAGAGCTCAACCAAGTCTGCGTATTCGCGCTGCTTGAGGTCTGGTGTTCCTGGGTTTGCAGCTGTTCCCTGGGTGTTGTTGTAGGTTCCCGGGATGTTTCGGCTTCCAATAACAGCCACTCTCCCCTTCAGGAAGGCATGGTCTCTGTGGCAGAGCCGGTTGCTCTGGGAGAGATTTAAGCAGCTGTGGAGGCTGCCCAGTCAGGGGAACCCGGTCTGGCAATCTCCAACAGTCCCTTGGAGTATAGCTGTCCCTCACCCACAAATATACACTCCCCGTGCGACCACACACTCTCCTTTTGTGTTCTCACTCACACACTATCTTGCAGTCTGCCTTCTTGTCAGCAGCCATCTTCCTTGGTTTTGGTCCACATGTTTATCTTAATAGGAAAATTTTCTGTATTACTTAACATTGAGAGAAAAAGTAAGATATGGTTGTTTGAATATTTTAAAAGTTGGGTTGATAAAGTGCTGATGCTGCATAAATGGGCTCTGGGTCCAGAGAGCGTCTCCCTCTTTCTTGGTGTTACAATATTTTGAGAGCATAAACTCATACCATGCAAGTGGTGCCATGCCACATGTCCAGGCTCCTAGTGACAGAAATTTCAATAAGCATTTGCTATTGGATTTCAATAAGCATTTGCTATTGGATTTCAATAAGCATTTGCTATTGGTGAAAGACCAAGTTACTCCCACCATACAGGGGACCCGAAGTGTTTCTAATTTCAATAACAACAACAACAAAATGAACAAAATAAACAAGACTGACAACTGTCTGTATAACTCAAACATTTGTATTGCAATAGTCAGGTCTGCCTTTCGGTGTTAGGGTAAGAGATTTTAGCCATGCACAAAAAGTTTCCTAAATAAGTCAACTTGGGAATATCAAAATAATTTAGTGTATCCAGGTTTTCCCCATTATTCTGAGAACATTTGTTCCTCCAGTGAGAAGAACAATAATTCGTAGTAGATTTAAGAACACTAGACACGATCTGGTTCCCTCCCTCAATAGTCAGTATTTAATTAGCTAATAGAGCAAGCTGTTGGGTGGACTTTATTTAAAAAAAATAATTCTTTATGGCTGAAAGCATTATATATGTCCCCCTTTTCCCCCGCATTGACCCCCTCCAGCCCACCCTGCCCACCCCCTCCCACCCCAGGCCTTCAGCAATTGGGTGGATTGTTTTGTTGTTGTTTTTTTAATACATTTGATTGATTTCAGAGAGGAAGGGAGAGGGAGAGAGAGATTGAAACATCAATGATGAGAGAGAATCATTGATTGACTGCCTTCTGCACGCCCCCAACTAGGGACCGAGCCCACAATGCGGGAATGCGCCCTTGACCAGAATCGAACCCAGGACTCTTCAGTCCTCAGGCCCACGCTCTATCCACTGAGCCAAACCAGCCAGGGCTGGGTGGACTTCTATTACATTGTGTTGAAAAGTCCGGGATTCAGCTACTGTCTGCATTTCCTTGGCAATTTGGCTGCATTCACCAGCCTCCATCCAAGCTGCCATTTTTCATTTTAGCATAGTATCTACATTTTGATAGATCTTATTAGGTATGGAATAATCATACCTTACTAAAAATTATTTCATAAGATATTTTACTACTAAGTATTTTTCACATTAACAAGCCTTTATGGCAATATTATAAACAGAACAAGCTATGACTGTTAAATGGACAAATTTTTAATTAATACCAAACTTCTCAACTAGCTGGACATTCCCTTAGCTGCATCTTTACTTGTATCTGTTAAATAGTCTAAAATGTGTTTTTTAGTAGTATTATTGAGTTTTACCTTACCTTTCTTTTTGGTCCAAATCAGAAAAACTCATTTTTTACCTATCAGGGCTTCACTAAATGTTCTCTTGACTGAGCTTCACCTCCAAAGTTGCTTCTAAAACTGACCAACTCAGTGCTTCACAAATTGTGTTTTCCAATGGTTTGTTCCAAATTTTAACTTTTTCTTGAACTGAAAATATCCTAGTGAGTTTTTAAATCCATAGTTTCTTAATAAATATCATTGTAAGAAATTTTTTCATGTAGATAATACTCAGATTTTTTTTCTACCGTAATAAAAATAGTTAGGTTTAAGCCTATTTTTATCACTACAGTGGTAACTCTTTATTTGACATGTAGGTAGATTTTTTTTTAATTTGACATATACATATAAATACTTTCTATGCATTTTAGATTGATTGTGACCCGTTTTCTATATGTTGGGTTTGGGATCATCCTATTTTTATTATCGTTGTTGTTTTCCTATTATTATTGTTTGTTGTCACTTTTATAGTGAGGAGATTTCAAAACTTATGCTGCTTTCAGATTATCTATCACATTTTTTTTCTTAAAAGTATATACTTCAAATTTCTGACTTTTGACAAATGATCACCATTTCTAGGGATGTGCAGACTCCTGTTTGAGAAGCATGATATTTGGGTTAAAGTCATGGTCATAAATAAATTAATAGTGAAAGCTGTCACTGCCTGGAAAATATACTAGAGAAAATGAAATATGTAGGAAGCAAGGAAAAGCCCAGGAGTTGCCTTTCGGGCAGTTGAATACAGCAGTGTCATGTGCTTGTACTTATATAAGGAAATGCAGGAAGGTTCATCATCTTATGGAATACTAGAGGCCTGGTTCACAAAATTAATGCTTGGAGAGGGGGGTTCCTCAGCCTGGCCTGTGTCCTTGGGTGATGTCCAACCACAGGATTGGGCCTAAACCAGCAGTCGGACATCCCTCTCGCAATCTGGGATGCTGCATGCACCAGTGACCATACTTTTCATACAAGTGAAAGGCATCTTGCTGTTGTATGGGCAGCTACATGTTTTTTTGCCCTGATTATAAAAAGTAGTACATAACATGATCCTTCTGAGGCAGTAGTATCATTTCCCCCATCTTATGGATGGAAAAATGAAGCAGAGAGAAGTTAAATAATTGGCTTTGTCACACAGTTATAAGTATCAGAATCAGGACTGAACCCAAAATCTGCAAGCCAGAGTCCATGAATGTCATTGCTGCATCATCCTGTTTTTTCAGCGTTAGAGTAGCCTTGCCATGTTTTAATTTTTAAATCTAAGAGACTGTTCCCAATGTATAGGGTAGGGTCCCTAGGCCTGGCCGGTGATCAAGGCCAATCTGTGGGGTGACCGGCAGGCGGGCGATCGGGACCCCTCCTCCCCCCCCCCCGTCCCTCCCCCTCCCTGCTGGCACCCACCTTGGTGGGTGGCCTGGTGTCGCTGGCTGGCCAGCCCTGCCCCTGACTGCTGTCACCACTGGTCGCCTGCCTCTGGGGGGCGGGGAGGGGGGCGAGGACAGATGCTCAATACAGGAGCTGCCCCCAACCATTGAGTGTCTGCCCACCAGTGGTCAGTGTGCATCATAGTGACTGGTCATTCTGCCACTTGGTTGATTTGCATATTAGGGTTTTATTATATAGGATTGTGTTAATGTTTAATATTTAGAGAATATTTGGTGAAGCCAAAGAAAAACTGAAAATAATAATATTATTCCACAGTGTTTTTATATAAAGCTACAGATCAAGATTTTCACCCATTGTGCTACCTGTAATAAGTGTTATGGGATAATATCTTTACATTTTTCTTAAATATGCATATGAGGATATTTTTAAATTTAGATGTTTTATATCCAGAGCAGTTCCAGACATTACCTGACTCAGAAAACAGGCCAATGATTATCTGTTTTAAGAACAAAGGATCATAGAGTGTACAGTTCTGAACTGCCTGGCACAGCCCTAGCCTAACACTTTCCAGCCTTTGTTTGGGCCTCATCCTTGATCACAGAACATGTCTCTAGCTTTCTGCTGATGGGAGAATGACTGGGATTCATTTTCCTATTTTTTTAGCTGGATTAATCCTCCCTGCTGAATAATCATGTTATTAGTATGTTAAGGTGGTGTGAGTGGTAGGTGATGGTGCCAGCATCTGCCCCTTAGGGCTTCCCGGTGGCAGCGCTGGGACAGCATGTCCTCGGCTCCTGGCTAAGTAGCTTCTGAGCTGGCTCTCCTGGAGATCCTGTGGCCACCTCGTCTCCTTTAAATGTATATTCTGCTTAAATGAGCTGGGGTGTGTGCTCTGCGTGCAATAGAGCACTTATAAAACCCATGAACGATGTTTCCATTGGAAATTGTATGTCATTTGGCTTGTTTTCCCTTTTGTTTTCTTAGTGTCTCTTCGGGATTTCCATGACTATAAACTAGCTGAGTGGCTTTAAAAAATTATCTTGTTTACAATGACGTCCCACACTTGCAAAAGTTTTTTCTTCTAAGAATTGAATTCCAAGAAAACTGAATGCATGGTAATTAGATTTATTTCAAGCTTTGATTACTAACAAGAGCAGAAATACATTGTTCATAGTGCTTAATTTAAAAACTATGACTGCCTGGAAAATATTCCAGAGAAAATTATAATAGGAATATCTATTTTGGTCACAATGGATAAATTAGTACCTTGGTGTTTTGTTTATAACCCATAACAAACTTGACTGCATAAAAACTTTCGGTTACAAATAAGTAACCTTGTCATCATGTGTTAAAGGTGGCAGGAAGGTTTGCCTTTATTTCCGACTGCAATCAAGTTATTTTTAACACATATAATCCCACCCTAATTGATCTGTCTTGAAAATCTGTTTTCCTTTTTTAAATTAAATGTTATTTATAAACACATGCATATAATTTAAAAATCAAACAGTCTTAAAAGACTTATAATGAAAAGCAGTATTCCACCCCAAAACTCTCCCCTCCCCAGAGGCAGCTATCTTCAATGCCATGAACTATTTCTTTTGGCATTTACCATCATATTTCTAGACCATGTGAATCCATTTTGGATAGTCCTCCTTCTTGTAAGGTCACTGTATTTAGTAATCTTACACCAACCACTCCAGCCTCAATTCCCTCCCTCACTTTCCCCTATTTAAAGGTTACAACTGAAACTTTAAATAGTCATTGTTTACATGATTATGACTATGGAAATACTGTTCACTACAGTTCTTCATATGTTACCACATTTCTTTCTAAATAGTTTGATATATTTGTATTAGTCAGGATTCTCCAGAGCAATAGAACCAATAGGATGGGGATATATAGTTTATTATAAGGAATTGGCTCACACAATTGTAGAGGCTGGCAAGTCCCAAGATCTGCAGTTTGTTTGCAAGCTGGAGACTCAAGGGAGTTGGTGCTGTAGTTCCATTCCGAAAGCCCGTAGGCCCGAGACAAAAGGAGAGCTGACATTTTCGTTTGACTCCAAAGGAAGGGAAAAAACTGATGTCCCAGCTCGAGCCACTGAGATAGGAGAAATTCAGTCTTTTTGTTCTAGTCAGGCCTTCAACTGATTGGATGGGGCCCACCCACATTAGGGAAGGCAGTGTGCTTTACTCTGTCTACTAAATCAGATGTTAATCACACCCAGAGACACTCATAGACACGTGCAGAATAATGTTTGACTAGATATCTGGGCACCCAGTGACCCAGTCAAATTGACACAAAATTGTCACAGCACCTTAAAAAAGAAAAAGATAGAAAGAGATGAAGCACCTGGGTTCTTTCTTTCCTTTTTAAATTATGTTTTTATTGGGAGGGGGGAAGGGAGGAGGGAAGGAAGGAAGGAGAGAGAGGGGGGGGTGAGAGAGAGAGAGAGAGAGAGGCATAGATATATTGATGTGAGAGGGCTTTGCCTTCCCCACAGACCCCAATCCGGGATCAAATTGAAACCTGGATATGTGCCCTGACCGGGAATTGAACTGAGACCTTTTGGTTTGTGGGACAACGCTTCAACCAATTAAGCCACACTGGCCAGAGTTGTCATAGTATTCTTTTGGCATCTATCAATTTTCCCAAGTGCTCAAATACATAAAATAGCTGCCATTTACATTTTGCTTCCTCTTGGACACATTCCCCTTTAGTTCTTTACCCTCCTGCTCCAGCCTGGACTGGTTCTGTTCTAGGCTGGGGCATAATTGGCATCCTGTATTACGATGGCCCTGTCGACCCCATCCCATCTCTTCTGCTTTTTGGTTTATTTTCTTGCTTGGCTGAAGCATCTCCTTCAGCAGCTACCTAAGGACAGAGAAGGTATTTTATCTTTAGCTTTTGCATATCTAAAAAAAGGTGCTTATTCCACCCCACAATTGGCTTACAATTAAACTAGTTTTAGAAATTAAGATTGGAGCTCATTTTTCTCTGGGAATTCTGAAGGTCTTCCTGTTGTCTTGTAGCATTCTGTACCAGGACCCTTCTGAAGCTCCTTGCTTTGTGTGAAATGTGAATTTTGCCTCTGAAAGCTTTTCTTTTCGTAGTCCCTGGTATTCCCATGCTTAAGCAGTGAGACACCTTGGGGATGGCTCTTATGTGTCTACTGTATCATGTGCATACCTTACAATGCAGCCTTTCAAGCTAGAAACTCGTTTGTGGGTCATTTCTTTTAATAGTTCTTTGATAGGTTTCCTCTTCGTATTTTCCCCACTCTGTATTTCTGGAGCTCTTGTTTGGATAGTGTCTCCAATTTTCTTATATTTTCTTTCCTATTTTCCATTGTTTTGTTTTTTGGTTCTACTTTCTAGGGAGTTTGCTTAGCTATCATCTAGAGTCTCTGTTAAGCTTTAAATTTTTATGCACATGTACTTTCCAAGAGCTCTTTCTTATTTTCTGATTATTTCTTTAACATAGCATCCTGTTCTTGTTTCATGAATGCAGTATCTTAATTATTCATTCTCTAAGAATATAATAGGATTTTAAAATTTATTTTTATTTTCCCTGCATGTACTCACACCTCCCAAGTTATTTTTCTGTCTGTCTGGACTCTGCCTGTCATGTCAGGAGCTTTCTTGAATGTCTGTCCACCTTCAGTAAGTATTTTGGGAGTAAGTCACTAAAAGTCAGTTGGCTGCTGAGCTTTCTTTGGGGAGAACAGATTTTGAGCTGGCCTTACACACAGTGTCAATATTTGGATGTATTTCCTCTGAGATTGTTCACTTTCTCCAGAGAAGAATCCTGCAATAACCTGTCTGGAGAGGTGGGCATGTGGCTGGCTTTCTGGAGGCCCTGTCCCCTCCCCTCTGACCTCCACCTTGTCTACTTCTTGAGTCTGCCACCTATCCTCAATTTCTCCTAAGAATAAACCTCTTGTGTGCTTGGAGATGGGTATGTGGGATGCACTTTGGTTTGGCTGCATAAAGTGAGCTCAGTGACTCTGCTTTCCATCATGATTCCCATCCACATCCTTCATGGAACTTGTGCTTCCAAGGGCTGAGCTGCGGGTGGTCCTGCAGTTAGCTTTGGTCTCAGCAGCATCCTTTACTGAGTTTGCAGCTTATTCTCTATTACAGTTTTTTCCTCCACTTTTCTCCAAGTCTGCTGACACCTTTATTTGCTGATGTCTCCTTTTGGTTGCCTTTATCCTTGTGGGTTAAATTATTTTTAATCGTTTTACCAACATTTTGGTAGGGTTTGGGGAGGAAGAGGAGGTAAAGGCAGAGAGTCACCCCTCCATATTTAACTGGAAGTGAAAATCTAGGCTTTCCCTTCAGGCCTGAAAGAGGCATGTACCCCACACTCCCTCCACCCCTGCATGGGGGCTGCCTGGGGGCTGTTGAAGCCACCATGAATCCTGGGCAGGGTCTTTGCAGCTCAGGTGCTGTATTTGTCATTCCCATTTTAGATATTAGTCCTCCTACTCATTGCTTTCCTTCATATTTTTCCTTCCCTAGTCTGCCCCCCTTATAGCTCCTGTAGTCATTTATTCTCTGCTACTGCTGCTTAAAATTATATTTTCAACAAGTCTTTAATACCTCTCTGAATCAAATTATCTCAATTTAAGCTTTCTTCCAGTCTATGTTTGCTCTGTTGTCATAAGCTGTGAGCTTCTCTTTCTGTTGTCTTCTTGTCTGTCCCAAGTGACTTTTACAAAGAATGTCTGTTAGTCACTGTCTAGTTCAGTTACCAGGAGCTAATAGTCAATGACACAAACAGGTTCCTCTAAGAAGTCAAATAAAGCAAACAGAACATGGCTGAAGCAAGCAGAATTGGACAGGGACCTACACACCTGTGCCTCCTGCCACGTTGACATTGTCTGATTACATGGGCCGAGAGCTAAACCCCATTTCAGTGGGTTCAGTTCAGGAGATACCAGTGCTTACATCTGTCCTTCTAAGAAAAGCATCTTGGCCTAAATGTTCCCCATCCTGACACAGGCTGCATGTCCTTCTGTAAGTGCTGACGCTGCCTTGACAATCTTGGGAACTCACTATTCTTGGTCTACAATGTCTGTCTTCACATCAGGGCTCTATGATTAGTACATAATGTAAATGCCTGGCCCAAAACGTATGGCCTGAGTATATCCAAGGCCCAAATAATTACCAAACATTCCTCTTAGATAGAAGACAGATTTCTTTTCTATGGAAACGATTTCTGCTGAGATATATTACAGAATATTTTACATTCTCTTGGTCTTGTAATAACACCACACCCAATGCAGTATTTGATGCATCGGTGGCCACTTGGAAGGTTGTTATTTTTAACATACTGTTCTCAGTCAGGGGCTGTAATATCTATAAAGAAATACAATCATATTTCCCCTTTTCCAGAGTTTTATGACACCTGGGAAGTTAGATGAAGCTGGGACTGGGACCTATATTGAGGTGGGTTGGCAGTGCTTGCATCAGAAAACCTTTGAAGGGCCTGTGAGTATCCTAAAGGTGAAAGGGATGCTCTAGTTGTGGCATTTAGATAAGCAGACTGGGCTGGACATCTGTGGTTTCAGTTAGACAGGAAGGAAGTCATGTGGAATCATCTCTTGCCTCTATTACTCAATGTCTTCCTTACCCATGTCATGGTGATCATGGGAGCATGATGTTATCAGCTCCATTTACAGATGGATGAAGAAGATGAGACTCAGGGAAGTAGAATGACCTGCCCAGGGTCACCATGAACTCTCAGGGTCAAGATTTTAACTCAGGCCTTTTGACTCCAAATCTGTGGTCCTTCCACTGTCCTCTAGCTGCTTCCTGAGCCCCTTTCCTGGATCATTCAAGCAAAACAAGCTGGCTTCCTGCTAGTTGAGGGGAAAAGGGTTTAATGCAGACTGACTCATTGAGGTTGGCTGTTCCCTTTGGTTCATTTTATCAGGTTATGCCCGGCCCTCTGTTTCCTTTTGCAGAGACACAGATCAGAGGCATCTGGCTCTGTATAAACCCACTGTGTGACCCTGGGTGAATCATCTCCCTCTGAGCTTCAGTTTTCTCATTTTCAGATAAGTATATTGAAATTCAGTGGTTTCCAAATCTGCTGGTGCATCAAAATCACCCAGGGAGCTGAGGCATATTTTACATATGAAATTGACTGATTTCAAGTGTGCAATTCAATGATTTTTAGTACATTTACAAACTTGTGCAACCATCACCATATATCAGTTTTATAACTGATTTTCATCATGGCAGTAACATTCCACATGTCACGCTAACCCCATTCTCACCCACTGCCCCAAGCCCTCAGTAATCTGTGTACTTTCTGTCTCTGTAGACTTATGTTTTCTGGACATTTCATATAAATAGAATCAAACAATATGTGGTCTCTTGCATCTGTCTTCTTTTACTTAATGGAATGTTTTTGAGGTTCATTAATGTTGTAGGATGTATCAGCGGATTGTTCCTTTTTATTGCTCAATAGTATTCCATTTTAGTCTACCCATTTGTCTGTTCATGGACATTTGGTTCAGTTTATGGACTTAGCAGACAATGGGTAATGCTGCTAAGAAGATTCATGTACAAGTTTTTGTGGGATGTATGTATTCATTTTTCTTGGGTAGGTACCTAGAAGTGGGATTGCTGGGTCATATGGTAATTCTGTAATTAACTTTTTAGGAAACTGCCAAACTGTTTTCCAAAGTCAATGCTCCATTTTACATTCCTACCAACAACATATAAGGGCTCCCCGGGGAGTCTTTTAAACATTCTCATTTCTGGGCTTTACTCCCCAGAGGTCTGGAGTGAGGCCCAGGAATTTGCATTTAACAAGCTTCCAAGGTGATCTAGATACATCTGATCGGTGGTACGTGTTCCAACTCACTAAGACCAGGTGACCTCTGAAGCCTCGCTGAGGCCAGTTGTCTCTATTAGTTTGTGCCTCTTGGGCAAGTTGCATTATCCTGCCAAGTCTTTCTGTTTGTCAGAGAAGCAGTTATGCTGAGCAGGATGGAGGGGAATGGCCAAGAAGCATGTATAAATCTGTGCAACACCTGTCCTGCATTATCCTCCGCACAGGCCAAGGCTTCATGTCCCTGGCTTCATAGACATAAAATTTTATCACAAGTTTTTATGTGTTATCATGCTGTAAAAGTGCCATAAACTCAAGGGCCCAGTTTTGAGTGCATATGAAAACTGCATCCTTTTCCTTTAAGTCATAATCTTGGTTCCTGTGATTTTAGAGACATTTTGAGAAGTTTTATTTCAACCTTGCCATTTATTAGCTGTGACTACTTACTGAAATGGCTGAGCCTCTGTTTTCTTATCTCAAAATGGCATTAATGCTATAGACATCATAGAATTTCTGTAAGGATTAAATGAGATAATATGTGAAAGGTAACTAAAATAGGCTTTAGTGCTCTTCTCTCGCTCTTTCTTCCCTTGCCCTCTTCCATTTTTATAAATATTTGCAAGTGCTTCTTGGCCATTTGTATATCTTCCATTATTTCTTTAACTGTATTTTATTGTAATAAGAATATTTAATATGAGATCTACCCTGTTAACAAATTTTTAAGTATAGTTAATTACAGAGACAATGTTGTGTTATCGGTGGAAGTGGGGTATCCCTTTCCCCACTGAATGCTGGGAGTGGGGATCCTTACGATAGCTTGAGAAAAATAATTTTCTAAGACTTGCATGGGAGGATGGGTGATTTTTATTTGCAGGGAATTACATTCTGGGTTTCCAAATTCCCATTTCCCTTAATCCAGTCCTAGCAAAAGTGCAGCTGGGGATTCAATAGAGCTAGAAGCAAAGCCAGTGTCCATAGTTTCCATTCCATGTTGGAATTGGGTCCAGTACAGCATCAGGCTAGTAGCATTATTCCATTGTGTGTGGCGAATGCAGGGGAGCCAAGAGAGTGTGCCCCCTGCAACAAGAGTCCCAAGTGAATCAAGAGGGCCAGGAGACAGGAGAACATGTTCTTTTGTTTAGGGGATTAAATATTTCACACCTATTCTGGCCAATGACTTGCTTCCAGGTGTGACTGACAGACAACTACCTTCCCTATATGACCCAGACATTACTGGGCATGTGTCTATTCTCCCCCCTGTTAAGTCTTTTCCCTCAGCAATCTACAGGGAATAGATCTGCTCCCTAGGGAGTGTTAAACTGCAGCTTCCTGGCAAAAGAATTATTCTAGGTATTATTATGCCTTATAATGCCTGGCCTTCCCTTTGCTCCTTTCCTTTTATTAATAACTAGGTTAATTTTAATGGTATCAGTTGTACAGCAGATCTCTAAAACTTACTCATTTTGTAAAATTGAGAATTTCTGTCCATTGATTAGCAACTCTTTATTTTTTCCTCCTCCCAGCCTCTGGAAACCACCATTCTACTTTCTGATTCTATGTGTTTGACTGTTTTTGATATCTCATATGCATAAACATGTAGCATTTGTCCTTCTGTGACTGATTTCTTTCATTTAGCACAGTGTCCTCAAAGTTCATACATGTTATTACATATTATAGGATTTCCATCATTTTTTTTTTTAGGCTGAGTAATATATATATACTAGAGGCCAGTGCATGAAATTGATGCACTCAGGGAGGTCCCTCAGCCAAGCCTGTGCCTTCTCGCAGTCCAGGAGCCTTCAGGGGATGTCCAACAGCCAGCTTAGGCCCGCTCCTCACCACTGCTGCAATCACCAGCCATGAGCCCAGCTTCTGGCTGAGCAGCACTCCCCCTGTGGGAGTGCACTAACCACCAGGGGGCAGCTCCTGCATTGAGCACCAGCCATGAGCCCAGCTTCTGGCTGAGCGGCACTCCCCCTGTGGTAGTGCACTAACCACCAGGGGACAGCTCCTGCATTGAGCATCTGCCCCCTGGTGGTCAGTGCGCATCATAGCAACCGGTCATTCCACCATTTGGTTGATTTGCATATTAGACTTCTATTATATAGGAATATACTAGTACATACACATAAATACACACACATTTTCTTTATGCATTCATCCATCAATGGACATTTAGGTTATGTGTACATTTTGGCTTATGTGAATAGTGCTGCAAGAACTATTTTGCTTTCCCTTCAATAGCATAGCAGGATTCCAATTTCTCCATATCCTCACCAACACTTGTCTTTTTAAGTTTTTAATAAACAACCTAACAGATGTGAGGTAATACCTCATTGTGGTTTTGATTTGCATTTTCCTGATGGTTAGTGATGTTGAACATATTTATTTATGCCTGTGGCTGTTTGTATGTCTTCTTTGGAGAAGTGTCTATTCAAGTCTTTAGCCCATTTAAAAATCTGGTTAATAGGGTTTTTATGTTTGTTTGTTTGTTTTTGCTATTGAGTTGTAAGAGTTTCTTATAATTTAGGAAACTAACCCCTTATCTGATATGTGCTTTGCAAATATTTTCTCCCAAGGTTAGATTGACTTTTCACTCTGATGATTGTTTCTTTTGCTGGGCAAAAGTTTTTTAGTTTGATTTAATCTCACTTGTCTATTTTTGCTTTTGTGGCCTGTGTTTTTGGTGTCATGACTATGAAAACATTGCTAAAACCAATGTCATAAAGCTTTTCTCCTAAGTTTTCTTCTACGGGTTTTACAATTTTAGGTTCTAATTCATTTCAAGTTACTAGTAACTTCTGTGTGTGGTCCAATTTTTGCATGTGGATACTCAGTTTTCCCAACACTACTTGTTGAAGAGACTGTCCTTTCCCCTTGTATTATTGGCATCTTTGTTGAAGGTAAGTTGATTGTATATGTATGGTTTGATTTCTAGGTTCTTTATTTTGTTCCATTGGTCTATGTGTCTATCTTTATGCCACTAACTTACTATTTTAATTATTGTAGCTTTGTATTATATTTTGAAATCCGTAAGTGTGATGCCTCCAACTTGGTTATTTCTCAAGATTGTTTTGGCTATTTGAGGTTTTCTGTAGTTCCATAGGAGTTTTAGCACTGTTGTTTCTTTCCTTTTTTTAATCAGTAAAACTATTTTATTTCCTTTTATTTTATTTGAATTTATTGCGGTGACATTGGTTAATAAAATTATATATGTTTTAGGTGTACAGTTAGTACTGTTGTTTTTTTTCAATTTCTATAAAAAATTTAATAGAGATTTTAATAGAAATCTGTAGATTTCTTTAGGTGTATTGCCATTTTAACAATCTTAAGACTTTCTACCCATGAACATGGATGGCATTCATTTGTGTCTTTTTAAATTTCTTTTATCAGTGTTCTATAGTTTTCACTTTATAAATCTTTCACCTTTTTACAATTAACTATAGATATAAAGATTTATTGCTAGCCTCTCAGTTCTATACTATTGTTTATATGTCTAGACTTGTGATAAAACCATGTTGTCTTCGTTACTATAACTTTGCAGCAAGTTTTAAAATTTTGGAAGTTTGAGCCCTCCAATTAATTTGTTGTTCTTTCCCAAGACACTTCCATTATTAAAAGGCCATCCCACTCTTCTGCAGGAACAACTTACAAACACTTACTTTTCTGCTGGACCAGGGTTTCAGCTATGTCTATTATAAAATCAGCTACAAATTTATGATCTCACTTTTTTTTTTCACCTGATGAGGTTTCATTTCTTCTCCTCTAGGTTCCTCTAGTCCCTTCTTCCATGTGACCGACTCCATAGCTCTCCTCAATCTGCAGGTTTATGGCTAATTAATTTATGTTTAATCCCCTGGTTCAATGCTGACATTTTGTTTTGATCCTCTCCATGGCTGAATAAACAGAATCTTTGTTGTTGGGCCCAGGGATGCCTTTGGCTGCAGGCTTCAGCTCTTCCCTTATAGTTGTCCCACCTCCTTAGGGACCCTTAGCTCAGGAGACCTCTCAGGGTGTCTGCTGCCCACCTCGGCACCTTCCACCTTGCCCACCGACCTCTGACTCATCTCAATGAGCTTCTTGGATTTTATTATATCGGGCATTGTTGTTTTTACTATCATTGTGCTTGCACCCTCCAATTTTATCAACATGTATATTGTCTCTCCCAGAGAGATTAGGTGACTTGCCCCAGTTAGGAAGATTTGAAACCTGGAATAGAACCCTGTCTCCTGATGTAAAGTCCAGTGGCACTGCCTTCTTCCTAGATGGTTCTGTTTTTATCTGTCTCTCAAGAAGAGCATAGTCTTGAATTCAGACAAATGTAGATTTGATTCAGGCTCAGGCCCTTGCTGATTGTGGCACCCTGGACACATTTCTTAAACCCTGTGAGTCCTAGCTTTTTATCTGTGAAATGAGGATGGTTATGTGTACTTTGCAGCGTTAATATTCAGATCCAATAAAACAAGGAATGTAAAGTACCTATTACAATACCTGGCACCAGTGCTGGATTGTTGCAAAGCCTCCAATCTCCTTTACAATAATGCCTCTCTTTGTGTGGAGTTTGCAAGTTCCTTCTCAGATGGCTTTAAACCTGGGGACTGCCTGGTTTGGTGCTGGGCATCACCCCTTCCCTTGAATCTGCCTGGTCCTCTCAGGTTCTGCCCTGGTCTTTTGTGTGTCTGCTCTAAGCTGTGCTCCATCCTGCTCAGCTGGACAGTGGTGACGAGAAACAAAGAGCAGAATGATAATTAAAAGAGGAGGAATGGGGTAGGGTGACTTTTATGGGACTGTTTAAAACTATTTTACCATATTTTGAGGTGTTTAATACTTAGGTTATCTTGTAGCTTTATTTTCAAACTAGAGGCCTGATGCATGAAAATTCGTGCAAGAGTAGGCCTTCCTACCCCCAGTTGCCAGCACTGACTTCCCTCCTGCCTGGGACCCAGGCTTCCTTCCTCTGGCCACCGACAGGCACCCGGGACCCCATCTGGCTTCCCCCCAGGCTGCCTGCAGGCACCCGGGACCCCTGCTGGCTTTCCTCTGGCCCCAGCTTCGTCAGGAAGGATGTCCGGAGTGAGGTCTGATCTAATTAGCATATTACCCTTTTATTATTTTAGATGGTTGGCCTTTTGATAGAGGCAAACTAAGGATTATGGGGGCTTTGGCATTCTTCATCTATTTGTTCCATACTTTTTAGAGTAGGACCATTGTGGGCAGCAGCTCCTTTATCACTCTGGGCATTTCAGCTCTGGCCTCAAATTTGCATGCCCAACTGAGCATGCAAGTGAGAGCTACTGTCATAGGCCTACCTGTTATGTTGTCAGGACCACCACAGGCCCCCTCATCAGAGGACTTCCAACCATTCACAGAGCCCTCTTTGAGAGGAGTTCTGGCAAATAATTGTTATATTTAACTAGTTCTCTCTAGTTAATTGTTATATTTTGGCATCTTGGCATTCTCCTGGCTGCCCTGGCCCTTAATCTGGCCCTGGAAGAGACCCTGACCTTTTAGAAAGCAGGTTTCGAAAGCCCTAAACTAACAGATGGTAACTCTCATAAGGGATGGAATTTTCATATATGTGCCTTTTGATTGTTTTAGAAAATCTGTTTGGAATAGATTCTTATATTGGAGCAGTCTGGAACAAACAGAAAAGTTATCATCCCTATTGTATTACAAGGGCCAAGTTTTCATAAAAAGAAAAGTTTTCTATGTATAGATGTGTTCCCTCTAAATACTTTGCAGAACTGAGATTTTTCTTAAATATTAATTTTATCTACTCTACCTTTAAGGATACAACATTCCTGTGTGTTTTAGGTCTTTTTCAAGTACTAACCAAGTTAACAAAATTCAAACAAACCCATAAGCAGTACCTTTGTTGGGAATCAAAGAATATCTCTCCAAGATGAGGACCTCTGTGTAGAAGGGGCTTTCAGAGCTACACCAGGACAGTTGGAACTTGGGGTGCTTTGATTCATGTTGAGTATTAGGGATTGGCTTGGTTATTATTTTTGGACCAGATGCTATATTCATAGATGTTTCTCATCACTTTTCCCACTGAATCTCTCAGTGCCTGTTCAAAGCAGAAGTCAACTTTTTAAAGCCCTAATACTTACCAATCCCCAAACAATTATCCATGAAGACACTAGTATAAGAGTAAGAAGTACCAGTAAAAATCTGGAGAGTATGATGTGTTCTTTTTGATTGCTCTGTCTGCTTTAAACATTTCATGTAATGTCTGGCAGTCGAACAGTACATGAGAAGTCGCTTAAGTTCCAAATTAAGAAATTACAAGCCAGATAATAAAATAAATGGATTGTGCTGGCAAATTCTAAGTGAGCATCAAAGTGCCTTGTAAATATCTTTTTCCTGAAAATATTTTTTTCTGAAATCACGGCCAGGGGAATCTTTTGCTCTGACATTTTACCATTGTCCAAAACAATATTTGTTTGAATAAGTCCCTTTTAGGAAATAAGAATTTGCTAAGGGAGAAGGTAAGTAAGATCTAGACAGAGACTTTTATTTAATACTAGAGGCCTGGTACATGAAAATTTGTGCACTTGGCGGGGGGGTCCTTCAGCCTGGCCTGCACCCCCCTCACAATCTGGGACCCCTCAGGTAGGGTCCCTAGGCCTGGCCCGAGATCAGGGCCTATCAGGGCTTTCCTTCCCCTGGCTGCAAGCAGCTGGCCTCACCCCTGCCACTGCCACTTCTTGCCATCTGTGCAGCACTGGCCCCCTCCCCTGCCACCAGTCGCCTCCCTCTGCAGGCGACAGGCTTGGCTGGCCTGGGCCTCCCTCTGTGGGATGATTGCTGGCTGGCCGCACACCTGCCACAGCATTGCCAGCCGATGGCCTGGGCCTCCCTCCCCCTTCCTTCCTTCCTTCCTTCCTTCCTTCCTTCCTTCCTTCCTTCCTTCCTTCCTTCCTTCCTTCCTTCCTTCCTTCCTTCCTATAAGAGTAATGTTTACTGAGCGATACAAAACTGAGTACTATGAAGGGTTTACCAGGATGGAAATGCACTACACCCTGTCCCTGTAGGCAGGCCCTAACCACTCTGCCTGCCTGCCTGATTGCCCCCAACACCCAGAGACTACAATACTTAGAAGTTACATGTAATGGCCATAGCTGCTGAATATCTGTTTGTAACAAACAAACCATAGCATATTTATATTATATAACATTGAGTGATTATAGAAATAAATTTATATATTGATTGTATAAAATCTTTATTTTGATTTTTTTGGTAAAGAAATATTTTTAAAAAAAGAAAGTATAAAAAACATGTGCAGTTGAAAGCCCTGCCAAGACAGCCAGTCTGTAAACATTCAGTGAGTATGTGCTTTGGAAGGGCACCCATGCCTCATGCCCACAGCAACTCCAGCAGGGCCGGCAAGCGTGCGCCCCAGCTGCCACTCCGGGCAGGACTGAGCTGGACCATGGTGGGTGGGTACAGCAGGGCCTGGCACTGTGCCCTTCTCCAGCCTTGCATCAGGATCAGAGTCAGGGTCAGGGCTGGGGGCAGGCAGATTGCAGTTTCACTCTGAGTTCTATACTCAGCCTAATTTTGGTTGCAGCTCATGGCTTTTCCTGGCTGCTTGGAGGTCCTTTGGATGTATGCCCTGGCGGAGAGGCTGGAGAAATGCCCACAGCTGCCTGGTTGGGTGTCTCTCCAGCCCAGACCCTCTGTCCTGCCTCCTGCAAGCCTGGCCCCAGACAGAACAGGCCCCCCTCAGGACTACTTTGGTCTCAACGCTTGGTTCTGGGTTTCATCAGCCTGGGTTTCTTCCCCTGGTGTGGCTGATCTGAGTTTCACAAAAAAGCCTGGCAGATGCTGGCTGTGCTGAGCCTCATTGAAGAGTTTTTCATGCAGCAAGGAAGAGCCCTCTGGGATCCTCCTCCTACTCCCTCTCCATCTCCTTCTCCTCCTCTTCCTCCTCCCAGCCCATAGTCACTTCTCCAGCTGCTTCAGCAATGGATTGCCTTCTGGAGTTTGGGGGTCTTAATGCTGTCGGTCCTGATGATGCTGGTTGAGCATTAGGATGAGCTGTTGCCACTCCTGCTTCAGCGCCTCCATCTGGGTTTTCAGCTCCGCATTCATGAGCTCCAGACACTCAGATTCCTGCTGCAGAAACTCTGTCCTCTCCTTCTTCTTGTTCCGGCACGGGGCTGCCACCATTTTGTTCTTTCCTGGTGCCTTTTCCTCCGCTCCTCTTCCTCATCTAGCTCACTTTTCACAGGTTGAGGCCTCTTGCCAGGTTCACCTCCAGAAAGTGCAAAGGGGCGATCATGGCCCCAATGTTGTGGATGTCAGCGTATTTCAGCTCCTCTGTAGTCAGGGCTGAGCTGGGGACTCTGGTCAGAGGGCTGAGCCCTTGCAGAGAGCCTGCAGTCATGGAAGGGTCCGGGATCTGCCCAGGCATCATGGCAGGAGGAGTGGCAGTCCAGCCCTGCAGAAGACACGGGAGGAGGCTGCAATCCTGGGGCCTGGGCCAGGCTGCAGGTGCCATGCCCGCTCAGGAGCCACCGTGGTGCCAGCCCCGCCCTTGCAGCATTCACCACTGCCAGCACCTCCTGTCACAGCTGCTGAGCATCCCTCCCACAGGCTGTGGCCTGAGCCTACCTCTTTGAGGAGATTGATCGTGGGGCTCTTCCTGCCAGCCTCATTACCCCTAACCTCTGGCCTGCCTACCTGATCACCCCCAACCACTCATCTGCCTGCCTGATCACCCCTAACCACTCTGCCTGCCTGCCTGATTGCCCCTAACCACTCGCTTGCCTACCTGATTGACTCTAACTACTCGCCTGCCTATCTGATCACCCCTAACCACTCTGCCTGCCTGCCTGATCACCCCTAACTTCTTGCTGGGGGGCAAGGCCAGCCCGGCGAGGGGCCGAGGTGGTTCTGGTCTCTGGTCATTCTGGTCTTTCTGGTCGCTGGGCTTTTATTATATAGGATAATCTGTGCCTTTGCTGCAGGACTTAGGAAACTTCTCTGCCCTAAAGTCATTTCCCCCTAATTACCTACTAATTTTCTTTCATTAAAGGTTAGGTGTTTTATTATTGTGGTTTGTATATTTTTAAACAAAAGTAGGGACTAATGGCAAGAGAAGAAATCAGCTCTGATGCTATCACTCAGAAATGACTGCCGTTATTATTTGGTTTTATATGGTATTTAATTTCCAATAAAAACTAAGATAATCCTATATAATAAAAGGCTAATATGCAAATAGGCGGAACAACTGGAACAACCAGTTGCTATGGCATGCGCTGACCACCAGGGGGCATGTGCAGAACATGGTGGGCGTCGGCCCTGGCGAGATGGTGGAGCAAGTGAATGGGTACGCCAGACCAAGGTGGGGCACCAGTCGCTATCATTGGGGTGAGCCTCTGCTGGTTACTGAAAATTCTTTGCCCCTGTGTGCCACGGTCTCACCCAGCACTCGCACCTACCGCCGGCGCTGGCCCTGCTTGCACCCACAGCCAGCACTGGTCCCGATCGCTTGGCGCCATCAGTGGCTGCCAGCCCTGATCTCCCCTGAGGGCTTCTCCACCTCACCCTGCTTCTGAAGGGTGATCGGGGCAGTAGCTGCCACTTGCATTTGCTGATGGCGCCAGCCCCGATTGCTCCGGGCCTTCAGCGGGTGTGAGTGGGGCCGGTGCCGTCAGTGTGTGGAAGCGGCACTGGTGGGAACAGGGCTGCCAGCAACAGGGGACCAGGACCATGGCGGGAGGGGCCAGGTGAGGGTGTGGAGGATGGGCCGAGACCCAACCCTGTGCCTACTGCAGCCTTGAGGCTTACAGTTCCTTTCAAGGTGCACGAGTTTGTGCACTGGGCCCCTAGTCCTATCTAATAAAAGAGTAATATGCAAATTAACCATACCTCTGCTACACCCACAAGCCATACCCACCAACCAATCAGGAGGAAGTATGCAAGTTAACCCAACCAAGATGGCTGTGGCCACGGAGCAAGCAGGAGGCTTGGGTTTCCCTGGTGATGGAGGAAGCCAAGCTTCCTGCACACCCTTGCTGGCCCAGGCTTCTGCTCAAGGTTACAAAGCTTCAATTATAGAAGATACATAAATCCCAACAGAAATGGCTGCCGCCACTGAGTGAGCAGAAGGCTTGGCTCCACTCCAGGCTACAAAGTTTCAATTGTAGAAGATAAATAAATCCCAGATCCCAGGGCCTCTGCTTGGGTTGCTGGGGGTGTGGCTGGCCTGCAAACCACCACAGGCCCCTCGCCCAGGCCGCCCCACACCCCAAGGGAACCCCCACCTGGCCTCCACCTATGCACCAGGCCTCTATCCTATCTAATAAAAGAGTAATATGCAAATTGACCATCACTCCAACCCACAAGATGGCTGCCCCCATGTGGACACAAGATGGGCACCACAAGATAGCCATCAGGGGAGGGAAGTTGGGAGGGATCAGGCCTGCCGGGGAGAGCAGTTAGGGGTGACCAGGCTTGCAGGGGAGGGCAGTTAGGTGCAATCAGGCTGGCAGGGGAGCAGTTAGGCATCAATCAGGCTATCAGGGGAGTGGTTAGGGGGTGATCAGGCTGGCAGGCAGAAGTGGTTAGGGGCAATCAGGAAGGTAGGCAGGCGAGCAGTTGGGAGCTAGCAGTCCTGGATTGTGAGAGGGATGTCCGGCTGCCCGTTTAGGCCCGATCCTACTGGGATCGGGCCTAAACGGGCGTCAGACATCCCTTGTGGGGTCCCAGATTGGAGAGGGTGCAGGCTGGGCTGAGGAACACACACCTCCATGCAAGAATTTCATGCACCGGGCCTCTAGTCTATATATAATGTTGCTTAGTCTGTCTTTCTGAACTTAAAAAAATATATTGTAAACAGCTTTCAGGTAAACAGAGAGAGACTTAGATCATGATTTTTAGTGTTCCAAGTATCTCATTTAGTGGGTGAATCATAATATGTTTTATTAACCACCTACTGATAGCTCTCATGGTTGTTTATAGGATGTTACTATATAAATCAATGCTTCAGTAAACATCTTTGAAAATATTCCTTTGTGTATTGGAGCATGGAGACTCATCTCCTCTTTGCTGTTCTAAAAAGTGGCATCTCTTCATTTCTTTTTCAGTACCTTTCCAGGTCTTCTGGTCCTTTATAGTTCTACTTTTATAAATTGTTTATTAATGTTTTCTGCTAATTACAACTTCTCTTTAGATTTCAATTTACTTATCCTCATTTATTGGGGGAAAAACAAAGCCTGGCTCACCTGGCTCTGAACTCTACACTAGAGGTTCCTAATCATGATGAACATTGGAATCAATTGGATCTTTAAAAACTTCTGGAGCCGGGCATGGAGTGGGCCCACTGCTGTAGTGTTGGTCAGTCATCATTTAGACAATGTTTGTGTTTTAGTAATCAATAATGTCATAAAACATCTCCGAGAGTAGCTCTTACAAGCATCCTATAAGTTATGGTACACTTTTCTTTTTAAAATTCTACATTTATATTTTATAAGATATATTTTTAAGCACTCTTTGTATCCTAATGCTAATATAATTCCAGTATAGTTCCTTTAGTAACATGTGTTACTACTGGGCAGGCCTATTTCCCCTTTATTACTCTGCCTTTTCCAAGGTTCTCCTTGGTGTTCTGGGCTGTCCCTTTTCAGATGAACATTAGAGTGATTCTTGTGCTTTCTTTTGAGAAGTAATTTAATATCTCTTTTATAGTGATTTTCTCTGGGCTACTTGGAGACCTTCTATAGTAATTTGAGATTCAAATTATAATTCAGAGTTTCTAATTTGAGGGTATGCTTCAATTTAGTTGAAATTATATTCCACCCAAAATCTGCAAGGTAAATATTCTCTCCTCCACCCAGTGGAACTTGTGGGGAGGAGAGGAAACATCACTCAGTCTTTGCAGTACATGACATTAGAAGAATGGGGTGCCTTTGATCCCTCCTGCATGGGGGGGCTTGTTGCGGTCTGACCTCTGCTGCCTGATTCCCACACTGGCCTGCCCCAGCAGCTCCAGGGCACTCTGATTATGATCGGATTAGAACTGGAAGGTTTGTCCATGGGAGCAAAGTTAGGGTTGCTTTATTTTGGGACATATTTCCAGAGACTGAGGTTTAGAGTAGTGGGTGGAGTCTCCTTTCTCTAGTAGGATTTTTAGTCCTTATATGTGGGATTTCATGGGCCTGGGGCTACTCAGAGATTTTTCTACCCCAGGTTGGAGAATGGGTGGAGGGTGGGAGTAGGCAGAGCAGAGGTGAGATCCAAATGGAGAAGCCAAAATCTGATTGAGCCCAAGAAGGAAAGCCATTGGGTCACCAGCACTAAAGTGGCAGAAGCAAGCACTGAAGCCAGAACACAGCGGGAAAGGCCAGAGTCAGGGAGATGAGATGAGGCAGCCGCTCAGAGCAGGCCTATCTCTGGCATGTGTACACATCTGCAAAGGGCCCTTCTCACATCCAGTATCCAAGGGGGGTGGTTTGGGGTGTCCATAGGCAGTGAGCTAAGGCAGTAGATGATGAAGATTTGGGGCTGCTGTCTAACCAACACACTCCTACCTATGGACACATCCCCTCTTTGGACCGGCAGGAAGTTGGCTTGGCTGTAGAAAGTGGTGCATATGTTGTATCAGTCACTTCCCTCAGCTACTAGAGATCATGCTCACTTTCCTCTTCTCCCAGCACCATGCACTGCACAAGCTGCTATGCTTTCTGGCTCCTCATTCAGCCTTCTTCCACTACCCCTCTGCATTGTGCAAGGGGTTCAGGAGGCCACCCTTTCCTGGGAGCCCTTTGTTTGATCCGTAGTAATGGCAGCTGCATTTGGAGAGCCCTCCAAGCAACTCTAGGCCTGCTGACCTGATGTAAGGTCTGCATCTCTGAGTCGTGTACCTCTAACAACTCTGCACCATTTGGATTCTGAGACTCCCTCCCCCAGGAGGAGACTCTGATTTGCCAGTTCTTAGAGAAACATTGGAATCCATGTTTATAAAAGCTCCCCAAGTGGTTCTGGTCATCAACACATCTAGGTATCACTGGCTCCAGGCACCCATATCCCTGTGTCAGCGGGACAGTGGCTGAACCTCCAGGCAGGGCCCATGTAGACTCAGATTAGGGAGCTGTGGTGCAGGAAGTGAGCGGCCAGCATGGGCTAAGGGTTTACAGATCCATGGCAGACACTGTTGTCTGCTTGGGCTAAAGAGGGAATGGGGAGGCAAAGGATAAATGGCCTATAAAGTGAAGAATAATGTGAGATGTGCTGGCCTATAAAGGTGTAACTCATACAAGCCAATTAGTTCTGTGGGAAAAACTAGATGAGGTTTCTGCTTGATTGTGATTTTGTGGGAAGAACCATTGTGGGCCTGATAGAAATTGGTATTGGGTCTTAAATGTGTCACCTCTTCCAGAATCTTCCCTTTCAGGCTTTTCTATATTACTATTGACACTTCTTCCCTGGAGTCTTGCATTTAGTGCAGTTCATCTGGTGACACTTGCTCATAACGGGGTGCTGGTGCCTGGGGTCTCCAGGGAGAATACTGTGCTGGTGTTCTCGGTTACTTCCAGCCTGACATTGTGACAGTGGTGTGGCTTCCAGAATGTTTAACTGAAGATCATCATAGGCAACTGTAGGTGCTTGAATGCTCCCTGGGTGTTATGCCTGCTGACCTTCCCAGCTACTCCTCACAGTAGAAACCTTGGGCTGCACTTTGATTTCCCTTTTCCTAGGTGACCCTGGTTGTGACCTTCAAGATTAGATGATAAAAGTTGAGAAGAGCATGTCCCCAAGGAATGCATGAGTACTATGGGCTGAAGAGCAGAGCTGGCTCAAGCTGCTGTTGCTTTTATTTCATCTGTGTTGGGATGCCTCTCCCAGAAGTGGAATTTGCTTTGAAAGTCAAACTAAAAAGACTGTATCATGTGAAAGCCAGGACCTTTTTTCAGTCTTTGTGAAACACCATAAAAGCCTGCCTCTGGCTGTGATTGGCAGGGCCTTTGGTCCAAACTGTCTGTCCTTACCATATGAGCAGTGAAGGGGAAAGAGGGAGCCTGGTGCTCCTTTCAGAAATCGGATGGTGCCTTGACAATTGTGAGTGTGGATCCTAAACCCTCCTGGAGGAAGATCAAGGGAAACATCACTTATTCCGAAGTTTGCCATATAGAGAATAGCATTTTTGTTCCATTGTATTTCAATGTCACTTATTTCCAGTGTAGTTATAATATACAGTATTATCCTGTATATTTAAAAATGACTTTGGCAGCAAGTTTTGCAGTCTTATCACTAAAATTTCGGCCCTAATTATATTTCCTCTCTTGTTTCTCACCCAATTGGAGGATTATATCATTATTTCCCTTTGGGATATGCAAGAGCATTACCTAAGAACCTTGAAATTATTTTCCAGGCCCTCAGGGGTTGCTAATTTGGATGATTCCTAAAGCGGTTTCCAATGTTCTCCAACCTTGTCTGTGGTAAATGTATTCCATGTAAAAGATCCATGGTAAAAGAAGTAACCAAAAGGCTTATTTGCCCCATCTCAGCTAATTAATCTCCCTAATAGACTTGTGGATTTATGCAAAAAGAGTGGTATACTATAAAAGATCATTAATCATCCTGGCATCATGACTCATGTTGTTATGAAGTAAATATACTTACTAAATGGATCCAGATGCTATCAAATACATGCGTCCAATAAAGATGATTTCTCTCCTTGGCCCAGGCAAATAGCACGCAAGGCTTGTTTATAACACCTCTCTTCCATCAATGGCCAGTGGCCCTACACATATTCTTTTAATCTCTTTCCCCAACTACTCTGTTGCTGGTGAAAGGTGGGCAAGTGTTTTCTGATAAGGATTTTGGAGGAAACCCTGAGGAGGGAGGAGACTTTCCCCCACAACCAACAGACAGATGATAGAGAAATGAAAATCACATGGCCAATCATCTGCCAACTTGGGACAAAACATTTTTCTCTCTTAATCTTCTTGCTTAATGCATCAAAGTACTAATTTCACCCCAAGACATTACCAGTCCCCAGAAGACATCTCTGAGTCTCAGAGGAGCCCCTGTAATCCCCTATGTAAAGCTAGAATGACAGAAAGATGGAGACATTCAATTACCGTGAAACACAAGGTTCTTGACATGGGTGAGCCATCTTCCCAAGACCACCAGCAGGAATTCGCTGCAGTGGTGGGAAGCAGATGGGGCCCCTGAGAGAGAGGATGGAGCTGAGAGTGAGTTGAGGGCAGTGGTAAAAATGGGTTTGAAGCCAGACATAGGTTCCAGTCTTGTAAACCTCAAATTTACCCTGCCTCTCTGAGTTATGAGTTGTTAGGAGTATTGATGATGTTATTATAAGCTGCCCAGTACTTCAAAAATACACTTAAGATGTGGTAGCCTTTATTGTGTTTATTAACAAGATTGTCACAGATGGAGAATGAGGTTGTCCAGGAGAAGTAGGAAGTAAAGAAAAGGCTATTTACTCTAAGAGCAGAATGAAGCTTACATGTGCTACCAACTGTGGGGCCTGTCCTGCTGGAAAAGGCCTCTCATCACATCCAGTTTCAAGTCTGTCCTTCTGGAGTTCCCACTCACTGTCGCCCAAGCACCCCAGGTTCTCTTGGTCCTGGAATAAGACAAGTCACCACCACCACCACCACTGCCACCTTGGCCAACATGCACGTCTTTGTTACCACTAGAGGAAGTGTGAAGATGCCTACTCTGCCCTGAAAAAGTGTATAAGAGCTGGAAAGCTTAAAGATAAGGGGGAGAAGGGTATATATTTATTGGTGCCCTATCTAGGCCAGCACCTTGCTAGATTAGTCAAAGATTTCATCTCATTTTTACCCTTATAACAACCCTGAGAAGTATGATCATCCAAGGAAACTGAGGAGATACCCAGTTTATCTTTCTTGAAGTCCATGCTCATTCCAATGCACCTTCATGCTGCTCAAGGAGCTTTCTTAAGATATTAAGGCAAACAAAGGAGCACATAAAAAAGATTTGCAGGGAAAATAATTTTGAAACACGCACGCTTCTGTTTTGCTGACTGTGGGTTTATATTTCAGTAAATGCACAATATGCTTTAATCTGGTGACCGAGAGAATAGTCGATTTCTGAAATCCTGCTTGAACAGGAATTCTGTGGGCAAAAGTAGTTGGGAGTGCCACATGTTGTACTCCTGCTTGACAACTCACAGTGCACGTTAGCATGGTAAATGCTCTGAGAAAATCCTGCAATTAAAACAAAAACTATTTAAAATTGCTTAACCCAGTGTCTTGCAAGTAATACTGCAGATCTCTGCAGGGTATGTGAAATACGTGCTAATATTCTGTTGCATTACTTCACAGATCATTCTTTGGAAATATCAGTCTGAAGTACAAGCATAAATTTCTTAGATTTCTAACTTGGCGTTATTTTCAAGCCTGAAAGGATCAGGCACCACCCCAGACACTTGCTCTTTATGCTCTCTTGGCTCCTGCTCTATTGCCATCCCTCAGAACCATTTCCCTTCAAGACTTTGAGACAACTTGCTGCCTTTGTTTCTTGGGGCTTCTCTTGGATTTTGATGTGTGAGTATTGATCCTCTTGCCTGGGGCCCCTTTTCACTGGCATGTTGTTAAGGCAGGCTGAGTAAATGTGCTCAGGCCCCTCTCAGAACCTAGGTAGCCATCGGTAGCCATCGTGCCCTAGTTATAACCGTGGCCGTGAGACCTCTTCTCAGTTTCCATCTTTCCCAAATATGACTTGGTATTAGACTCATTTTTCTAAATCTGTGGGATTTACTAGTATATACACATTAAATACACTGGATATGTCAGCATACTGAACCTTTAAGACTAAGTGTGTCAGTGGTCCCCAAGACTACCCTCAGGCTTGAGGATTTGGAATCACAGGACTCCAGAAAGCTGTTATATTCAATATTAAAATTAGCAAAAGGAAAGGGTGCATGGGGTGAAGTCCAGGAGAAACCAGGAACAGGAGTCCAGGTAGGCCTTCCCAGTAGAGTTGTGCAGGGATTCACTTAATGATCTCAGCAATACAGTCACAACTCCTGTGAAGTGTTGCTGACCATGGGAGCACACTTGACCCCAGGTGTCGAGGGTTTTTATTGGGGTCAGTCATGTAGGCATATAGCACCTGCATGACTGACCTCAGCTACTCAGACTCCAGCACCTTCCGACTCCCCCACTTACAGACAGAAACAGGTGTTCACCATAAATCACCTTTTGAGAATAAACGTATGTGGTCACACTGGTATAGCATGTCTAAGGCCTCAGGTGTACATCAGCACTCTTATCAAGACAATATTCTTGGTGCTCAATGTTTTTCTCCCAATAGTCTGGCCAAGGGCCTGTCTGTAAGACAAGCCTTTCTTTATAATGTACAGGGTTTGGACATCATAAACATATTGAGTTAACCCTTTTTTAACCATTTCCACTTACTACAGTTTAAATTCTTATAAGTTGCTACTTTTTTAGAATTACTGAATTTAAGTAAAAAAACAGGTACTTGACATTGATATTGTTTTCCTGACTGAGTACTTTTTTCCCCCACTTTTTATAAAAGTATTTATTTATTTCTTTTTTAAATAAATCTTTATTCAGATTATTACAATTGTTTCTCCTTTTTCCCCCCATAGCTCCCCTCCACCCGGTTCCCACCCCACCTTCTGCCCTTATCTCCCCGCCCCCCACTGTCCTCATCCATAGGTGTACAATTTTTGTCTAGTGTCTTCCTGCACCCCCCCCCCCCCATATCCCTTCCTCCTGAGAATTGTCAGTCCACTCCCTTTCTATGCCTCTGATTCTATTATATTCACCAGATTATTCTGTTCCTCAGGTTTTTAATTCACTTGATTTTTAGGTTCACTTGTTGATAGATATGTATTTGTTGTTCATAATTTTTATCTTTACTTTTTTCTTCTTCCTCTTGTTAAAGAATACCTTTCAGCATTTCATATAATACTGGTTTGGTGGTGATGAACTCCTTTAGCTTTTTCTTATCTGTGAAGCTCTTTATCTGACCTTCAATTCTGAATGATAGCTTTGCTGGGTAGAGTAATCTTGGTTGTAGGTTCTTGCTATTCATCAGGTTGAAAATTTCTTGCCACTCCCATCTGGCCTGCATAGTTTCTGTTGAGAAATCAGCTGACAATCGTATGGGTGCTCCCTTGTAGGTAATTAACTGTTTTTCTCTTGCTGCTTTTAATATTCTTTCTTTGTCTTTTGCTTTTGGCATTTTAATTATGATGTGTCTTGGTGTGGTCCTCTTTGGATTCCTTTTGTTTGGGGTTCTGTGTGCTTCCTGGACTTGTAAGTCTATTTCTTTCACCAGGTGGGGGAAGTTTTCAGTCATTATTTCTTCAAATAGGTTTTAAGTATCTTGCTCTCTCTCTTCTTCTGGCACCCCCATAATTCTGATGTTGGTATGCTTAAAGTTGCCCCAGAGGCTTCTTACACTATCTTCAACTTTTTGGATTTTTTTTCTTTTTGTTTTTTTGGTTGAGTGTTTTTTGCTTCTTTGTATTTCAGTTCTTTGACTTGATTCTTGCATTCCTCTAGTCTGTTGTTGGGTCTCTGTATAATATTTTTTATTTCAGTCAGTGTATGTTTAATTTCTAGTTGGTCCTTTTTCATATCTTCGAGGGTCTCATTATATTTATTGGCCTTTTCTAGGATATTCTTGAAAAGCCTTATAACCGTGGTTTTGAATTCTATATCCAGTCGTTTGTTTTCCTCCATTTCTTTCGTTTATGATCTGTTTCTTTGTCACTGCATTTTCACTAGCTGTGTCTACTCTGGGAGAAGTTCGGTGCTGGAGACAGCCTTATAGGATTAGACTTGCCAAATTGCAAAAGCCTCTGTGCTCAGCTTGGATGGGGTGGAATCTCAGGGTGGAGCAGACAGTCTTAGCTTCCCGTCAGTCCTGCCCTTGCACGCACGCGCACCTCCAGACCTCTGCCTTCCCTGGCTCCCAAGCCTCCGCCCAAGAGTCCAGATTCCCCCCATAAGAGTGTGGGTCCCCAGGGGCTCGCCTGGAACTGGGGTTCAGTGCAGTCAGAACTGGGGTTCAGTGCAGTTGGGGGCTTCCTTCCCACTCCCGCCAGAGAAAGTCAGCCAGGCTCTCAGCCGCCCTTCCTCTCTGTGTGCACAAAGACCCTTTGCAGTACCTCAACCCTTTGCCATTCCTCCAATTCTCCGTGAGCTTTTCTCTTTCCTTCTAGTTGTAGAATTTCTACTCAGCCAGCTTTCCTGTGGTTCTGTCTTTCAGTTGTAGTTTTGAAATTGTTGTGTGAGGCAGCAGTTTAGGTGCTTACCTATGCCGCCATCTTGGTTTCTCTCGCTTTTTGAAATATGGCAGAGCCCATTTTTTACCTTGGTATGAAAGGTCAAGATAGCCCTGTCTCTTTCATTTTTTTAAATTTTACTTATTTGTGTTTCACTGAAATAAAATTCACCATTTTAACCAGTTTATAGTGTACAATAATAATATTAGTGTTTAGTATTCACAATGTTTTGTAACCACTGCCACTACCAAATTCCAGAACATTCCCATCAGCCCCAAAAGAAACTCCTTCTTTCATTTACCCCTCCTTGCAACCATGAACCTACCTTCTTTCCCTGTAGATTTACCTATTCTGGACATCTATACTAATAAAAGGGTAATATGCTAATTAGACCAGGAGACCTTCCGGATGTCCTTCTGGACAAAGCCATGGTGGCGGGGCTGAGGCAGAGGCAGTTAAGGGCATTCAGGCCAGGAGGAGAGGGCAGTTGGGGGTGAGAAGGCTGGCAGGCAGAGTGGTTAGGGGTGATCAGGCAGGCAGGCAGGTGAGTGGTTAGGAGCCAACGGTCCCAGATTGTGAAAGGGATGTCTGACTGCCGGTTTAAACCAGCAGTCGGACATCCTCTGAGGGGTCCCAGATTGGAGAGGGTGCAGGCTGGGAGGACACCCCCTCCCCCATGCATGAATTTTGTCCACCGGGCCACTAGTCTATATATATAAAAGCCTAAGTGACTGTCCGACTGTTTGACCGTCCGACCAGTAGCTATGACATGCAATGACCAGTAGCTATGACATGCAATGACCACCAGGGGGAAGACACTCAATGCAGGAGCTGCCTCACTGCGGTCACTTGGCAGCTGCAGTTCTCAGGTGATGCACCCAGAACCAGAGAGGAGGGAGCCCGGTTCTGGGGTGCATCACCCGAGAACCACTCTCTTGCAATCCAGGACCCCTCCAGGGATGTTGGAGAGCTGGTTTCAGCCTGATCCCCACAGGCCAGGCTGAGGGACCCCACCGGTGCATGAATCCGTGCACCGGGCCTCTAGTTGTATATAAATGGAATCATATGTGGTCCTTGGGACTGGCTTCTTTTACTTAGCATAATATTTTCAAGTTTCATTCATGTTTGTGCATGGATCAGCTCTTCATTTTTTTCTTGCTTTTTTTTTTTTTTTTTTACCAAATAAGATGCCATTGTATGGATACATTACATTTGCATATCCATTCCTCTGTTGTTGGACACTTGGAGATTCTACTTTTTAACTATTCTGAACAATACTGCTATGAACATTCATGTATAAGTTTTTATGTGACCATATATTTTCAATTCTTTTTGGTAAATACCTAGAAGTGGAATTGCTGAGTCATATTACTCTATTAGTACCTTTCTGAGGAACTTCCAAACTGTATTCCACAGTACTTGCACCATTTTACATCCCACTAGCAGTGTATAAGGATTACAATTTCTCCACATCCTTGCCAATACTTGTTACTATTCCTCTTTTTCATTTCAGCCATCCTAGTGGGGGTGAAGTGGTATCTCATTGTGATTTTATTTCTCTTTTCCTTAACAGGTAATGGTGTTGAGCATCTTTTCATGTGCTTACTGACTATTTATATGTCTTCTTCTGAGAAATGTCTATTCAAATATTTTGCCCATTTAAAAATTTTTGTTGTCTTTTTATTTCTGGATTGTAAGAGTTCTTTTTATATTCTAGAAACTTACCAGTTATATGCTTTCTAAATATTTTCTCCCATTTTGTGGGTTGACTTTTCACTTCCTTTATGGTATCTTTTGAAGCATAGAAGTTTTTATTTTGGTAAGTCAAATTTATCTTTTTTATTTTATTTTACTTCATGTGCATTTGGTGTCATATTTAAGAAACCATTGCCTAATACAATGTTATGAAGATTTACACCTATGTTTCCTTCTAAGACTTTCATAATTTTAGATTTTATTTTATTTTTTTATTTTTATTTTTTTTAATAAATCTTTATTGTTCAGATTATTACAGGTGTTCCTCTATTTTTTTCCCCCATAGCTCCCCTCCACCTGATTCCCCACCCCACCCCATGCCCTTACCCCCGCCACTGTCTTCATCCATAGGAGTAAGATTTTTGTCCAAGCTCTTCCCGCACCCCTCACACCTGCTTCCCCTGAGAATCGTCAGTTCACTCCCTTTCTATGTCCCTGATTCTATTATATTCACCAGTCCATTCTGTTCTTCAGATTTTTTATTCACTTGATTTTTAGATTCACTTGTTGGTAGGTATGTATTTGATGTCATTTTGTTGTTCATAATTTTTATCTTTACCTTTTTCTTCTTCTTCCTCTCCTTAAAGAATACCCTTCAGCATTTCATGTAATCCTGGTTTAGTGGTGATGAACTCCTTTAGCTTTTTCTTGTCTGTGAAGCTCTTTATCTGACCTTCAACTCTGAATGATAGCTTTGCTGGGTAGAGTAATCTTGGTTGTAGGTTCTTGCTGTTCATCACTTTGAATATTTCTTGCCACTCCCTTCTGGCCTGCATAGTTTCTGTTGAGAAATCAGCTGACAGTCGTATGGGTACTCCCTTGTAGGTAATTAACTGTTTTTCTCTTGCTGCTTTTAATATTCTCTCTTTGTCTTTTGCCCTTGGCATTTTAATTATGATGTGTCTTGGTGTGGTTCTCTTTGGATTCCTCTTGTATGGGGTTCTGTGCGCTTCCTGGACTTGTACATCTATTTCTTTCACCAGGCAGGGAAAGTTTTCTGTCATTATTTCTTCTAATAGGTTTTCAATATTTTGCTCTCTTCCTTCTTCTGGCACCCCAAAAATTCGGATGTTGGTTCGCTTAAAGTTGTCCCAGAGGCTCCTTACACTATCTTCATATTTTTGGATTCTTTTTTCTTTTTGTTTTTCTGGTTGGATGTTTTTTGTTTCCACATATTTCAGATCTTTGGTTTGATTCTTGGGGTACGTTGATCTACAGTTGAGTTTCTGTATATTCTTTATTTCAGACAGTGTATGCTTCATTTCTGACTGGTCCTTTTCCATTTTTTTGGCATTCTCATTAAGCTCCTTGAAGGTCTCATCAAGTTTCTCAGCGGTTTTAAGAAGATTCTTGAGTAACCTTATAAATGTGGTTCTGACATAATTTTAGATTTTACATTTAGGTCTTTGATCCAGTTTGAGTTGATATTTGTAAATGATGGAAGGAAGGGGTTGAATTTCTTTTCTTTTTTTTTTTTTTTTTTTTGCATGTGGACAGCCAGTTGTCCCTGTACTGTTAATTAAAGAGACTTTTTCTCCATTGAATGATCTTGTCAACTTTGTTGAAAATCAGTTGACCAAAGGTATCCGGGTTTATTTCTCATTTCTCTCTTAACAAAAAGATGAGATTTGAGGATTAATGGTGATGTGCAGGCCCCATTACACTGACAATACAAGCACCTAGACCAGCCCCAGCGTTGCTCTCTGCTGCTTTGCTCTCAGTCATATTGCATGTATGCTCACTGGACACCCAGCCGTTGATGGCTCCCTAGCTCTGCAGCTTGTCTTCACCCTGGAAATATTTACTGTTCATACAATTCCTAAAATATAATTGTTATCAGCTTTGGAGGCGAACATTAGCTGGTAGACCATAGAAAGATACCAGTTGGGTAACAGTAATTTAGGTCAACAGTTTTTAAACAGTGATCTTTGGAGTCCTGCCCCTTTAATCCTAATAGTTCTGCTCTTAGAGTTCCATTTGACTATCTAGGAACCCAGACCTTAGGATTCTCTTATACCATGGCATTGGGAGGCATTCTTTAGAAACAAGTTATCATTAAGGTAAAAGGAAACCTAGAACATTGTGTAATGCTCTCCACCACAATGAGCCAACTCTACCTTGCCTATTCTGTCATCTTCGATTAGTGAAGTGTGAAGTGGCAGACACCCAAAATAAAGTGATAAAGTGACTTAAACAGGATAGAAGTTGATTTCTCCCTTACCTTAAAAGTTAAGTGGAAGATTATCCAATGTTGGGATGATGGCTCTGCTCCACAAATCCTTAGGACTTTCCATCTCATCGGTCCTCCATTTCTTCTTGGGTTTGGTCCTGTGGAGAAAAAAGTCGCCTTCCTCCTCTATATCCTTTTGCTTTCACATGACTACCACACTCACAACACTTCTGACATCAGATATGAGGGGTTTCCCCAACAAGCAATTCTCTGAAATACCAATTGGGTGTCTTACATTTGAATTCAATTCTGACACTGTCTACCTGGAGACAGTTTCAGGTAGGCAGTGTCAGACAGTGTCAGATGCCACAGATTAAGGACTGTCTCATGAGACTGCCCCCACTCCACCTCAGACACCAATCACAAGTCCAGGTCACCTGGGCTTCTGACTGATGAGCTTTAAATCAGGGGTCCCCATGATCCCCTTCTTGGGTTCAATTAATTTGCTAGGGTGAGTCACAGAACTCAGAAAAACAGTTTACTTACTGTTTACCAGCTTATTAAGGGATATAACAAAGGAAATAGATGAGAAGTCTGCGAGGTCCCAAGCACAGGAGCTTCTGTTTCTGTAGAGTTGGGGTGTGTTACCCTCTAGGTAGGTGGTTATGTTCACCAACCTGGAAGCTCCCTATACACTCTACTATTGGGATTTTATGGAGGCTTCTTCACATACACATGGATCATTAACACCATTCCCAGCCCCTCTCTCTTCTCTAGAAAATGGGAGTTGGAGCTGAAAATTCCAAGGTTCTAATCATGGCTTGGTGTTTCTGGTGACCAGTTCCATCTGGGAGCCCACTCAGAGTTGCCTCATTAAAACAAGATGCTCCCCACACCCAGGAAATTCCAAGGGATTCAGGAACCCTGTGTCAGGAACCAGAGTCAAAGACCCAAATTTAGAACAAATGACGCTCCTAGTTTCTCATCACTTAGGAAATTACAAGGATCTTAGGAGCTCTGTGCTGGGAACTGGGTTCAAAGATTAAATAATAAAACAAAAGATTCCCCTAGTATCCCTATTTACAAGGGTTTTAGAAGCGCTTTGTCAGAAACCTGAGGCAGAGACCAATATATATGTTTCTTATTATTTTGCGTGTCCTAATTTTTAGATCTCTAGAGGCAGTCAGAGTTCCATCCATCATATTTCAATTCCAGGTCACAGGATATTGAAGAAGAAGGAAGGGTGATGAGCAAAGGGCATAGACCTGCTTTTTTCAAAGTAGGTTTCCAGGAAATTGTCATATACTATTTCACTTACATTCCATTGGCCAGAAATGTACTTGTGGCCACATCTAGCTTCAAGAAGGCCCAGAAATGTCATCTTGGGAGGGGGCAGCCATGCACTCAGCTAAAAATGCTATTATGGAAGATCATGGGTTTTGGGAGACATCACACATTCTCTTGCACACCCATCAGTTGAGCATTTCCTGGAATCCAGTCTCTTCCAGGAAACTGTTTAAACCAATTATTAAAGTACTGTACTCTTCTTAGTATGATCCAGGGATTTTCTGATTTGCTTTCTAACTGGCCACTTAGCATTACTTTCTACCACCACAGGCATCCTTGTTCTAGACTTATAAAGATGAATTTCACATCATATGTTGATGTCATGTTTCTCTTTTATACATGCTTGTAATACAATAAAATCTGTTTCCTTCTCAGTAAATGGCACCACTGTTCATCCAGTTGCTCAAGCCAGACACTTTGGAGTCATCCTTAAGTCTTTCTCTCATTGCTCCTGTTCAGTCTATCAGCAAGTCCTGTCTTCTCTACCTCCCACACATATTCTGTATCAGGCCTCTTCTCTCCACTCCCATGATACCACCTTGTGCACACCACCATTAATTCCTGTCTGGGCTACTGCAAATACTTTCCCAAGTAGCCTCCTTCCTTTCACTTCCACCATCCCCTCCCCACAGTCCATTACCCTACTTCAAACCCTCCATTGTCTTCTTGTGTTTCTTTTTCCACTCCAGCCACACTGACTTTCTCTCTACACTCTCCTGGCAGGACCTTTGCACTTGCTGTTCATGTTTCTTGGAATGGTCTGACCCCCAGATCTTCCTGTGGTGCCCTTCCTTATTATCAGGAGAGAGGTCTTCCATGTGATACTCCATCACTCTCTTTCATAGTACCCTTCTTCTCTTCTTCATAGCATGTATTACTATCTCAGATTTATGGAGTCAGTTTACTTATTTCCTGGAATGAAATCTCTGTGACAGCAGTGACTTCCTCTATCTTATTCACTGCCATGTCTCTACTTGATAGGACAATGCCTGACACAAAATGGGGATCAATAAATATTCATTGGAATTAATGAGTAGATGTATGATAAAAGTATTTTTAATATATGGGTAATTTCAAATTTTTAACAATACTGCCTTGACGAGAGGAGAGGGTTTGCCTTCTGGAGTGTCTTATGAGGATCATGCCATTTTGTGCTTTTCCTGTCCTGGAGCAGCTGACCTCCTGGCAATGGTTTGTGGTCTACAGTTTCCCTTCATCAAAGTAAACTAGCACCAACTCCAGCTCTGTGTGGTTTTTATGCCATTACTGGTATCATATTTCTACGTGACTGTTTCCATAACTGAATTGTCTCTACTAGAACAGATAATCAGAAAAAACACAGCACAGTCGTCTTCTAACAAAAGCAAATTAAAGCCAACATTTAACTGAGCTGTAATGAGCTAATTCAGATGACTAGGCATATGGAGGCTTTTACTGAGTGAGTCTGCTGTCTGGAGGGCTTTGAATACAAATTCCTCGAAAGTTCTATGCTTGTTTGCAGTCTTTAGAGAATATTGACCCTAATAATGCTTCCGGGTGAATAGAAAGGATAATTTTAGTCATGTGATAGTAGCTCATTTTAAAGGTTTGGTAACAGTTACAGTTTATTGAGAAAGAGATTAAATTATGCCTTGATTTTTCCCCCTTTTGTTTGATTTAGGCTGGAACTGCTTATATTATCTCAAAACTTAGGCTTGGTAATATTGATTTTGATCAGTTACTATAATAAAATATTCTATTTTCATTTTTTTAAAAGAACAAAGTGTGTGCTCACTCTCAGCTTCAGATAAAAACATGCCTACATATATAGTAATAAGTGTAATCTTATTATTTGTCCCACAAGGTTGTGACCAATCATCACCACCACTGGTTGCAGCATGCACTGTGCAGGTTTAGTCATTTTGAGTGGTAAATATACCTCCCCTGGAAAGCTCCATATTTATACAGTAGCCTCAGATGAATACAAGTTACTTTAATTTTTTTTCTATAATCAAAGACAAATTATGAACTCTTATTTTCAAATATGACAGAACATAAACTTCTATTTTCAAGTACAGTACTTATACTCTCACTCTCTCATCCAAATTAATACAGTCGTTTGGGTACAATTACTCCAAAGACTCAGGGTCAAACTCAGTCAATTCAAGGTCCAAGGCTAGTCTCTGCTTAGGGTTCTCTGTCCCTCAGGGTGACTTCTGGGATCAGTGGCACCTTGGTGGGAGTGGCCTCATGGCGATGGCGGTGGAAGCACTGAATAGTATACACACTGCACTCTGGGTGCTGTTGGCATCCTTTATGGTGCTCTTATTCTCCCAACTCGGCCTTGGGCTGTTGGCCTTCATCCCTTCTCATTTCTGGTGACGCAGCTGGACCCTCCTGCCCTCCCAGCTGGGTCTTACTATGCAGCAGAGGTTGGTCCCTGGCTTCCAGCCACAACATAATGCACTCTGTGTTTTCCTTGTCCCCACACCGAATTCTGACAGTCCTTGGGACCCTTTAGCACTCCCATTACCCTGTCAGGCCACACACAGCTTTCATACTGTGGGACCAGGGAAATATTTCCAAAGCCTACACACCACCCTGCCTTTTTCACCCACTGTGGCTGCCTCTGGTTGACCTGTGGCACCCAGGGGGTGGTTCCTCCCAGATCCAAGTGAGAGACCACAGTTCCTCTGTGGTCAGTCTTCCAAGCTCTGCTCCCTGGGAACCCACAAATACATTTTTATTTTCCTTTTAACAAGCCTGGTTGTTAACAAAGTCTGACTAGGAACCTCTCTCTAGACAAGCTTCTAGACAAAGGATTTAGAAAATGCTATTTTATGACTTTTGAAGAAGTATACAGAATAATAATAATAATAATAATAATAATAATTGCTATTTTAAGCTTTAAGATTGAGCAATGTCTTCTTTGTTCAAGACTGTATCTGCTGTAAGTGAAGGAGGGGATGTGTATGTTTTAGACTCAAGAGCCTTGGGAAATAGGAATACGAGCAATAAAAATGTATCAGATTATATTTCAACACTATTGTCCTTATGTTCTACACCCACACAGATATTGTCCTCCTGTGTTCTTAGTAGTAGAATCCACTAACCTTATCCTCAAAAGTGAACTGAGAGGTGAATTTCAAACTAGAAATCAAGGTGAATATGGAGTGCAAGAGAAATTATCCAGGAAAGCTTAGTAAGACTTTCACTCATTCATTGCATGCAAAGTACGAAGTTAGGGCAGCTTCAAAGTTTCAAAACAGGGTTCTGACGATGGAGGTCCCACCAGGATCATCTTAGTGTCTCCCCTTGAGTTGAAAGCATTGTTTGTGTGTTCATTTGTCTTAAAAACATGGCTTTAGTTTTACATGTACTTAATTGGAAATAAACTCAGAACATTAAGGGGAAACTGTTTGGAGATGTGGGAATAGAGAGTGGGATAGAGGCCAGGGATGGCAACAGAGATAAACTTCTGCTTCAGAGGAATCTGATGGGTGTGATTTCCATCATAGCCAAGAGCCTCTCTTGGAAGCTGATTCCCACACATGCTGAATTGTAGACCTAAGGATTTTAGAAATGTACTGGTAAGTTTTAGCAATTGATTATTTTTTTTTCTTTCTATCAGAGAGGATGATTTTTGCCTAGAAAGGAAACCCTTTGGTTTTCCCCAAGTTTTATCACCATATCCAAACCAGTCCCAGCTTGAAAATGGCCCATGAGTCCACAGAAAGAGAGTAACATGAAATCCACATACAAGTTACACTTTCATCATCATGTCTTTTAACACTACTTTTATCATGAGGTCTTGGGAGAGGTCTTTGGTTATAAAATACATTTGATAACACTTATACATGTGGCTCTAGTAAAAAAAATCCAGCCTCTGCACAAGTGACAGATGCTGAAAATCGTGGGATATGTTCAGAACAACTGTTTTGAAAATTTTATTTGTAAGTTTCATCTCCAAGTTAGACACCTGGGAGCTTTCATAGCACCGCATTGATATTCCATAGGAAATGTAAGCTGCTGCATCCTTATGAAAAACATCTAGGGCAGGAATCATGACACCCATCCAATATCTTGTAGGCTTTGAAGATGGCACCATAGTTTGTGTACATTGTAGCTTTTGTTATCTCTGAATAAGCTTTCTAAAAAAGATTTTATTGAAATAAGTGGTTACATATTTATATGATTGGTGCATATTTATTTGCATCAAAGCTTACTGAGCATCTTGCACCACATCTTTACTTTGTTTTTTGAACAAGAATTACTGTTTAAAGATTCTTTTTTTGTTAATAGCCCTAGAGTTTGTAGTACAGCTTTTTAATAGATTTTAAGAGCAAATGATCAGATGTATAAGAAGGAGTGATATACTGAGAGCCTCCTGAAAAGTTCTGGGCTGAATTATCTTTATTTTATATTATCAGAGTAAAGAATAAAAACAGAAAGGAGACCATGAGAAAGCCTTTGTTTAACACTTTGGCTAACAGAAATTGCCTGTGTCAGTACTGGATCTTCCTACTTTAACTCCAGCAATAGTGATCCTATGATTTTATGGAGGGCAAAATAAGAGGTGCTGATTAATACTTGTGCCAAATAATTTGTACCACTTCTTGTTTGGTTTGCTAAGTTCAGTTCTGCCACATTTGCACATGTAACCTAGAAATGTCTAGGTGGGGTCTCACATGCTTTGCTGGCCTATATGTAATGGTCATTCTTACTCCCTTATGAGACCAACTTCTGGGTGGACCACATCCTTTTTCTCTAGTTGCCTTAATTTCATAGTATGTTGAAATTAAACAGCAATGCCGGAATAGGAGATTGAGTAGTTGCTCTGGCAGCACCCTCAAAGAGGGGATAATTGCCTGAACACAACATTACAGAGTCTGATTCTCCCCTGCACAGTCAGACATTAGCTGTTAGTGATTTGAATCACATGAGCTCTACATTATTAAGAGGAACAAATGCAGCTGGCTGCTAGGTGAATTAGAGACCCCAGTCTTCTCCCTTGAGCAAGATATATAGGAGAAGCCCACTAGTATCCTGAATGAAGAGAAATTATCACATATGATATAATGAACTTGAGCTGTTTAGCTGGACAAAGGTGACTTAAATGTAGGTTGTAACTCAGCCCTCCAAACTTATAGTGTGTGATTGTGTGCAATCTTACTAAGTCCATAAACCTGTTTTCTCATTGGTAAAATAGGGTAGTGATCATTCATTCTACTGAAATTGCAGTAAGGATTACATGACATGATGTGTAAGTACCAAGCACCATGGTAGTGGTAGTTGTTGGTATTACAGAATTTTTATTTTAAAAAGTCACTTGATCATTGAATTTGAGCAGAGGGAATCTCAATGGGATTAATGTCTTGGAGAGTCTGATGATTCCTTTTTCACAATTGGACAGTATGTGTCCAAAAACCAGATGTGCATCTGATTTGTCCAGGACAATCTCTCCCTGGGGCACAGTTGGAGATAGTCATGCTCCAAGGACTTCCCTCTGGAGACCCCAGCAGACACCTCCCTTCTAGTGATGCAGTCCTTCTTCACCTCTGTGAACTGCTCTCCACAGGCTACCTTAAAACAACTCTAACCAAGGCTTTCTTGCCCGTTTTGACAAACTTTATGTCTTTTAGGGTGACCTATGATTAATGTGGGTCTTACTCATTTTTTGTATCTTGTACTCATTTATTCTCAGAGGACTTCACTTATAATAATAGTAATTGTAATATCTACCATTTGTTGAGCAATTAGTATGTGTCTGCACTGTGCAAAGTGCTTGACATGCATTGTCTCACTTAATTCTCATAACAAACCTTTGAAGTAGGTGTTTATTCTCAGAGTGAATAGAGGTGGTTTTGTTTTACAGTTGAAATGACAGCTGGTGAGTGGCTGGCGTTATCCCACAGTAGCACTACCCCCAACTGTGGGGGACACACTTGTCTTTGCCTTGTAATTTGGTAGCTATAGGTAAAAGGCTTACCCAATAGCAGTGATCTGGGCCTTTTAATTCTTTTATATTATGGTTATTTAAATTAGAAAATTTCAAATGTAGAGGAAAATATAGAGAATGATAAAATATGGTGTACTCACTAGTAATATTTAAGGCATGCTACCATCTTGCTATAATTGATACAAAACTTTAAAGCTACAGAAATAACACCTGCCTCATCATTTCTTCTCATTATTTAATCTCCTCAGCAGAAACTAGTGTCCTGAAAGCTGTGGCTCTATTTATTTTATGTTTTATGACTTAGGTAGGTACCTAAACAAAATATTGTAGTATTTTTTTCAAAGTGTTTTTAAAACAGTATCATCTTGTATGTTACCTTTTTCAACTTTCAGTTGAAATTTATTTTTGTTGATAGCTACATATCTAATTTACTCCTGCTGCATAATATTCCAGTGTATAAGCACTTCACAGTTTATCTACTTCCACACTGATGGACATTTACCTGTGTTTAGCTACCAGTATTAGCCCTTGTAGACAGTGCCTTCTTATATGCCTGAATTACATAAATGCACTATAATTTTTTGTCGGTTTTATGTATTGCAAATACCTTCTTCTAATCAGGGATCAGCAAACTGTTTCTGCAAACAGCCAGATAATAAATACTTCAAGCATTGTGGTTCATAGAGTCTCTTTGCAACTATTTAATTCTGTCATTATAGTGTGAAAGCAACCATAAACAATACATACCCAAATAGGTATGACTGTATCCCAGTAAAACTTTATTTACAATAAAAAAGAAAAAAACAGGCAGAGGGCCAGATTATGGCCCTTCTGCCATAGCTTGCTGACCCGAATTCTAGACCATTGCTTATCTTTTTGTTGATGAAGCCTTTTATTATACTTAATTTTTATTGGAGTATAATCAATTTTTCCCAATATTTTCCTTTTTTGTTTGTGCTTTGTGTACTTTTCAAGATATTTCCCCTACTGTTTGTATGGAATATTTTGTCTATTTACAACTGTAGATGCTTTAAAGTTTTGCTTTTTGCATTTAAATCCACCTGGAATTTATTTTTGTGCGGTGTGAACTATGAATTTAATTTTAAATTTTCTCTTATGGCTCAGTTGTCCTAACATTTATTGAATAGTACATTTTTCCTCCACTGTTTTGTAAAACCACCTCTGTCATATACACATTTGTTTTAAAATAACCCTTGTTAGACTCTGCAGGAACAACACTAAGGTGCTACCTACTAGTTGCTGTGTATGTGAAAAATTAAGCCAAATTTTGGACCTTCAAGTGGGGCAACATTTTAAATACTCCTGGGAGAAATGCCTCCTTAGGATCCCTGCCAGAAAAACAAGATATAATTAATCACTTAATCTTATGACTGAGTATTGATCAGGGTAGATTCACTGCTATAGCAAACAACCCCCAAATATCAGTAGCTTAACATTATCAGGATGTATTTCTCACATCACAGAGCAGTGTGAGTAGGTAGTGGGTAGGTGGGAGTACTCTGCTCCACAGAGTCATTAGGGACTTTAGCTCTTCCCTCTATGGATCCACTATCTCCTAGGGCCTTGTGGACCTCCAGTGGGTCCTCTGTCATAAGGCTGTGTATGAGAGGAGAGAGAAATCATGCGGGGTGTTGTGGGGGTTTAAATCTTCCAGGTCTGGAGATAGTGTACATCACTTCTATCCATATTCCATTGGCCAGAACTCAGTCAAGTCACATAGCTGCACCTGACTACAAGAGATTCTGGGAAATGTGGTCTAGCTCTGTGCTCAGGATGAAGAAATGGGTGAGGTGACCAACAGGTAAATATAGGGATTCCATCGTTCAGATCCAGAAATGCTTCATCATGAGAGCAGGACCAAGTTTCCTGCATTCCTGCTGTCTCTAGCGCCTAGCACAGTGCCTAGCCATGGTGGGGGTTCAATACAAATAAGAAAGTGGATGTGAAAAGAAGAAGGTGGAAAGGAAGAGAGGAATAGAGCCAAAGATGAAAGGGCAGAAGTGGGGAGGGAGAGGACTAACAAGAGAGTGAATGAATGAATGAATGAATGGGCAAGGCCAAGGCGTTACTGAGGTGATTGTCCCAGACTTTTTTTTATAGTTGAAATGACAGCTGGTGAGTGGCTGGTGTTATCCCACAGTAGCACTAAGTACACAAAGCACAAACCAAAAAGGAAAAGTGGATTCTGTGGTTGGAACACAGTCCACTTTTATTGAGGCAAGTGATACAGAACTGTCCTCTGTAGGGGTCTGGATATCATTTAGCTTTTAAATTTAGTACACCCCAATTACCCCATTGCTGGGAGGCATGGAACCCATCTTGTTTTATAGGCTTGGCTCCTAATGGCTGGAGGGCTGACTAGAACTGAATCTAGAGGTGAACCTCTTTAGTTATGAGAGCTGAGCAGAGTGGGGCACCCTGGGCAGCGGGGGGAGGTATTGTGGGCCCACAATGAGCAGCAGCAACTGCCTGAAAGGTTTATGTTCCAAGTATGTCAGTGGAGTTCTAATAAGACAGTGTAATGGGTAATGGATATTAGGGCCCAAACATAGGGACTCTCAGATAAGACCCTTTTTCTGCCTGTTTTGGGAGAGCCCATGTTGGGAAAATACCCAAAATATTGTACTTTGTAGTTATCGGTGGGACCTAATAAAGCATTGCCAGTCCTGACATTTATATTTTTATGCAACACAAAATGATCCATGGGAACTGGCTTGCAGGTCCCTCAGAAAGTGTTGGCAGAACACAGAGTTTTAAAAAGTTTGGGTGGGATGTAAATGTTTAGACAGATTAGATTGCCTAAGTGTTAGCTTTGTGTAAGAATAGTCTGAATAAACTGCTATGGAGTAATTTTCAGAGTTGCCTGTTGTGTCTAAAATAGTTGATATGAAAGTGGCTGACTCTCTGTTTCTGTTACCTCTGAAACAGATTTGTGATTGAGAAACCTGGAAGTGACGAGTAGCCATGAAAGAGAAAAGGGCATTTGTTCCCTGTGAACCCATTTCTATGCACATAGGATGGAATTTGGTGATGGTGGTAAAATGTGCCCCTTGGGAAATTGGTTTTTCCTTAAGATTCCAAAGGGCCAGCTGGATGGTTGAAGATTGGGGATGGTCTGGTTTCAAATTCTGGATCCAGCACTTAGTGTAGACATTAGACAATTACAGCTTTATTTTCCTCATCTGTAAACATGGGGGAAAATCCTAGTACTTACCTTCATTGGGTTGTTATGGTTTTAAATTAGATAAGCCACCTAAAGTGTTTGATTTGCAAAGTACCTGGTATTTGGCCAGTGCTCAGTAGATGTTAGTAGTGCTTTTGGTCCTCACTGTTGTTATTATCAACAATAGAGAAAGCAGTGGAGCTTGTAACATATATCCAGGAGTACGGTACTTTTTGCCCAACACTCATCTGCCAGTGGAATATCGGGGGTGTGAGGGAAGGAAGGATTCAGGGATCATAGAGTTTCATGTCCCTAATTTTCCTGGGCCAACTTGGGGGTAGTTCACATTTTAGGTCTTTCCCAAGAGGCATACCATAAAAGCCAAAGAGAAAGCAGTGAGAGATACAGAACTCAGGCAACTGAGTCTCCTAGTCAACGTAGAACAGGACAGAATCAGTGTGGATGGCCACCAGGATGAAGGCTGAAGTCAGTGGTGGGAGACAGAAGGGAGTCAGGAAGTGGTGGTAGGGAGGTGCGAGGTGTGGTGTGGAGCAGGGCCGGTTCAGTGCTTTCTCCGCTTGAGCCTTTGTTCCTCAGCCACATTGAGAATTGGAGTCTTGAAGGGAAAGAGTCACTCCCTGCCCTTGGGTCAAAAGGCCCCTGGTGTAAGTAATCCTAATGGGAAAGGCACTCAGGGTTTGGCCACAGAGTCATTGATGGGGCAAGAGTAGTTAAGATAATTTGAACGAACACAAACAGAGTCAGGGGCCAGTAACTGAGTCTGGAGCTCAGGCCATCAGCAGTCAGGACCCTGAGAGAGGGCAGAACCACACTGGATTATTTCATTCTTGGGTGGAGGTCACTAGGGTCAAGATACTCAGGCTAGCAGGGATAATGACTCTAAGACTTGGGATGGAAGGAAGACAGACCCCCAGGTCAACTGGACAAGCATCAGATGATGTCAAGTGTGAACCTGAGAAGCAGGCAGGCAGAGGTGTCAGAGTGCAGCAGGGACCTGGAACTGAGGTGCCAGGGGGATTATCTAAGCTGGGTGTGAGGCCTCCGACAAGCTGCTTTTTTTCTGAGTCTTAATTCCTCATCTGCAAAATGAGGATGGCCATGCATTGGATCATGATGTGGGTTACTGGCAGAACCTGATTAGAGCCAGGTGTCCTGAGTGGAACAATTACCACTTGAGCCCAACATGGATGGGTGCAAAATACCTTCTCTTAATTGATCACATTTAATGGTATTTGGTCCAGGTCTGTTTCCAGCATGCCGTAGTGATAACTGCTCACCTTAGGACACTCTTGATATGTCTGATCACGGAAACAAGGAACACTAAAATATTGACATGCAGTAAAAATTCCAAAATCTCTAAAATGTCCCAAAGTCCTACTTAAAAAGAGTAGTTCCAAGAACTACTCTTTTACATTAATGCCATGGAAAAACCACTTAAAGCAGTCAATGAGAACAGAACACTATTTCTTACTCAATATTTTCTTAGTCCTGGTTCCAGAGTGCCCTGCTGGTGGTAGTGCCCTGTGAGAAATCAGTTAGGGTGGCCCTGAATGTGAGTTTTGTTAGGCTGTTAACAAAAGCTTATTTGACCAATGAGTTACAAATTCTTCATTATAGGCATTCTCTCAGAGATTTTAGTCTACCAATGTTAATTATAGATTTTCAAGGGGAAGGTATAGTAACCAGACTTTACCACAGAACCTTCTTAAATTGTGGGGGTGTTTTTACAGAGATCTCTTGGCACAGACATTCTTGAGAAAGTTCTTTGGGAAATGCTGCCTCAAAGTTTTCTGGGGACTCCTAGTTCGCCTGGACTTGGCCTTTAGTCATCTTCTCACATCAGGGTGAATGAACTGCATGAGGGTCATTCTGCTGTCATTCATAATAACTGCATTGCAGCCTAGTGTGCCAATTCCATATGCCTTACATTTGGTATAAGATTTGAGTTCATAAAAGACTTTGTATACAATTGACCCTGAACAACATGGTTTGAAATATGCTGGTTCACTTATACAAAGTTTTTTGTTTGTTTGTTTGTTGTTGTTGTTGTTTTTCATTTTTATTAATACTTTTATTAGTACTTTTTATTTTTTTATCTTTTTCCCCATTTTTTTATTAAGGTATTATATGTGTACATATCTTACCATTGTCCCCTCACCTCCCAATGTTTTGCATCCGTTGGTTATTCTTGTATGCATGCATATAAGTCCTTCGGTTGATCTCTTATTTCCCCCACCTCTCCCTAACCTTCCCGTTGTAATTTGACAGTCTGTTTGATGCTTTACTGCCTCTGTATCTATCTTTTTGTTCATCAGTTTATAATGTGTTTTTTATTATCCACAAATGAGTGAGATCATGTGGTATTTTTCTTTCATTGACTGGCTGTTTGTTTTTTAATAGTGTAAATGTGTATTCTCTTCCTTATGGTTTGTTTGTTTTTTAAAATATGTTTTTTATTGATTTCAGAGAGAAAGGAAGAGGGAGAGATAGATAAAAACATCAATGATGAGAGAGAATCGTTGATCAGCTGCCTCCTGCATTCCACCTAATGGGGATCAAGCCCACAACCCAGGCATGTGCCCTGACCAGGAATTGAACCTCGACCTCCTTGTTCATAGATCAGTGCTCAACCACTGAGCCATGCTGGCTGGGTTTAATAACATTTCCTTTTCTCTAGCTCACTTTATTAAAAGAACCCTAAATAATAAAAGCCCAGCGACCAAAACAGTAGAACAAATAGAGACCAGAACACCACAGCCCCTCACCCCTGCTGGTCCCACCCCCCAGGGAGTAGTTAGGGTCAATCAGGCAGGCAGGTGAGTGGTTAGGGGCGATCAGGCAAGCAGGCGAGCAGTTAGGAGCCAGCAGTTCTGGATTGTGAGAGGGATATCCGACTGCCAGTTTAGGCCTGATCCACAGGGATCCCTGCGGGATTGGGCCTACACTGGCAGTCAGACATCCCCCAAAAGTTCCCAGATTGCAAGAGGGTGCAGTCTGGGCTGAGGCATCCCCTATGCACAAATTTCGTGCACTAGGTCTCTAGTATAGTATATTCTTATAGTATAAAACACACAAAATGTGTTAATTAACTGTTTACTTTATTAATAAGGTTTCCAATCAACAGTGGCAGTTAAGTAGTTAAGTTTTGGGGGAGTCAACATTTATACATGGATTTTCCACTGTGCCGGGTCAGCTGTATTGGGAATGTACTGATGGCCAGCAGTTAGTTAACCCAGATTGAGACAACCTCAGCATTATTTGCTGAGCATTTCTGTATTGCAGCAACTTTCCTTCTCCCAGGCTCTTTCTTTCCTCTTTCCATGGTAACACCACCCCCTAGCAAAGGGGACTCTCCTTAGGTCACAAATTATTCCCCCTCACATAGGTGCCTGATATCACTGATGTTTAAAATTGGTCATCTCACATCCCTGGCCTTGAAATATAGTGCAGTTCATCTTGGATTGAAAAAGACACAGACAACACATAAAAGGGAAGATCTGAATAGGCCAGGGAAATGCGCTCCTGGACTGTTATTGACACTCCCCGACCTACCTTTTTTACATCAGCTTCTCAGAACCCGAGACTCACTGCTGCTGGGAACTGTCCCTGGAGTTTAGGTGGAACCGAGAAGTCTAATTACATAGTAATGTAACATACATGAGAACGTCTTCCTGTTTCAGTTCTCTTTCAACTCCACGCTACATCCATTTTTAGTAACATCAAGAAAAACATCTCAATTGGGTGCTAGTTATGTCTTTAACACTTCTCAAACTGAGCTCCCCTCAAGAGTACCTCACTAGAATTTAATAACATTGTGTGTGTTTTTTTCATTTGTATTTATTTTACTGTGACCCTTTATTGATGGAAAGGTTTTCTATTTCCGTAGCAAGATAATAGTTCCTTTGAAAATAAAATTTTTAACAATGTAAACACATAGAAGTCCATGTGATGGCAAAACTGTGAAGATTGGAACTGCTATTATAACAGTCACCTTGTCACCTTCTGAAGTTGACCCAAATATATGATGATTCATTTTACAGATGAGAAAACTGAGACATGCGAGGTGAGATAGCTATTATCTGACTGAAATAGCCAGAACAGAGACCAAGTTCTTCTAAATTTCATTATCCTCCTCATTAAATCTGTTGTATCAGTCCTTTGAACTAAAACAAAAGGTTAAAATTGTCTTTTAAAACAGTTTTTCCTCTCCCCACAACATTGTGAAATTATGTTCCAAGAATAGGGTAGAACTAAATAAGGTATTAAAATATTAAAAGCAGTTATGAATATAAAAGCACTAAAATAAATGTAATTGCATTCTTAAAAGGCTATAACATGGAAGATAGTTTTTTAATTTAAAATATTTAATCAAAAAACAGCTGAAACAACTTAAGACCTGTTAAAACAGCAAAGTTGAAAAGATGCTTAAAATATTATAGTTAATTTAATAGGGACCAAAAAAATGACTTAATACCCTGAAAAGCAGCTTAAAACAAATAAAAGCCAGAATCAACAATTGCAAATGTTAATAACAATAAAAGTACATTAGAACTTAAGGGAAAATTTAGAACTGAGTAAAATGATAACCTAAGTTTCTTATTTGGGTTTTAATATGGGCCAAATTGAGTTAAAATCAAGCTTACAGTACATTTAGATGCACCTAAAAATGGTTTTTAAAAATCCATTGCAAGTCACACAGTGTGTGGAATTCTGGCTGGAAGGGATGGGTGCCATGTGAGGAACTTGGAGGAAACATCCCCTAGGCAGCCTGAGTTGAGGGCACTGACTCACTTGCTAAGGTAGAGAGACAGGTGTTTAGAATGTGCGGGCGACTGGACAGACTCACCCCTTACTGGAGGATATTTGGTATCAGAACAATCCAGAGAAAAAGGGTCAGAAAAACAATGAGAACATTTAATCTAAGGAACAGTGCTGGGGGTCTTGATCCAGCATTTTGAAGGGTTCAGGAATCTAGAGAATGTGCTGTGTGTAAATGATTAAAGAGTCCAGAGATGAAACATAATTTTGGAAGGCATTATGGGGAGCCAGAAAAGACTTAGCTAAAGGAACTAAGTTCTCTCTTGTCTCAGGACCCCTTGCTTTTTATTAACACAAATTGTCCTAAGGCAAGGTAGATAGATATACACATCAAAGGCTGGGGTTTAGTATACAGAATCCATGGTCAGATTGGATCAGGCAATGATTGCCCACAGCTGTTCAGGTGTTTGGCCAGTAGGTGGCAATAACATGTAGATTAAGATGCCCTGAGCTGTCTGGCAGCAAGCAGTCCTTTATGCATCCTTATCAGGTTTGGGGAAATGCCCTCAGTCATTTCCAGATGATTCAGCCCTGCTGACATGCTGGAATTGGCTTCCAGCCTCTCACCCTTTTTGACTTTATAAATTTAACAAGAATGTATGTTTTAAGATTTTTAAATTCAATGGAAAGGATAGAGTTCTATCAAGTCCCTTTAAATTACTGTCAGGAATTAAAAGAATCAGTCTGTAGTCAGTTTCTTTCTGGGCCAACAGTTCTTTGAGTCCCAATTTCAATGTCCAACAGTTCCTTATGCGTACTTGACAGCAATAATATGCTAGTTCTGGATGGTGGAGAAATGGTGGCAATGCAGGTCCAACCTTCTCTGGTTTGGTCCTGGGCAACCTGCAGCGATGCACAGCTGCTGACTGCTAGTATGACAAGGCGTCTTCAACATCTTCCATCACTGGACTGTTTCTCCCCTTGTTTGGGGGCCACTGTTATTCTGTGGCTGTAGCAATCTGGTCAGTTCCTCTCTGGGATTCGTTGTTGCAGGAATCCACAGGGCTTGGGGGAGTTTTCTGGAAATATACAAACATATTCTTGACCAAAGGTTAATAAAGGAATCTTTTCTATAAATTAGACTTGGAATCCTTTTATTTTTGCCCAAATGATTTTCCTTTGGCTTATTTTGACACCATGTGTGTTTTTATGGGTGTCTTGCTATCAGCATTACAAATGAAAATTAATTTTCAAAGTAAAAAATTTAAAGCAATTAAGGCTTGATGTAATTTTCTTACAGGGGATTATTCCACTACCCCCCCCCTTTTTAATTTAAATATTAGGAGGCTTTTGGAAATTTTACAATGCAGTCTTAATAATTTTTAATTTTAATTTTCTGCACAGAAATATGACTGCTCTGGATTCATTACATGTTAACAACTTTTACTATGAGTTAAACGATCAGTAAAAAATTACTTAGTGCTTCAGGAACACTTTCCTGTCCAGTACAATTAAGTTTTCTTGAATATTCACTTATTTCAATTACCCAATTTAAATCAATCTGAAATAAGTTTTATTTTTTTAACTTTACTTGTCCTTGGCCACGGACAATAAGTGATACTAATTGAATTTCTGCTATTAGTCTTTGAGTATGTTTACATAAACTTTGTTTAGGGAGTCAAAAATACAAATTACTTACTTTTCAAGGCCCAATACATTGGCTTTTAATTACAGCTTCCCAGATGTTTGAAGGAAATCTTTTTTTATTGCCTTCTAGAGTAATTTTCAGACCACACTTAGAGAGTTTCTTTTAAAAGTTTTTGTCTTTCTTTTTTTACACCAAACAACAATGTAACAAACATAGTTGCTTTTTGGATGCTTACCAATACTGCCAGGCCATGTAGTCACATTAAACAACTCCCCTTATAATCATGGTGACTACTAGTAATGATCAGATTTAGTAATTTGACAACAATCTTTAGTTTACCTTATAAATATTAGTGGAAGAGATTTCAAAATTTTTAAATTTCTTCTTTTTATTAAGCTTAGAATTATATTTTTAAAGAGTATCCCCTTTGGCTTATTTGCATATACAGAGGGAACATGGGAGACCTCAGTAATTTTCTTAGAAGACTTTACTAGGATCCAATTGCTTATAAAAATATTGGCTTCTCATATAACCTAATTTATATGAGACCTTGATTATATTTTAAAAAGCTAATTATTAAGTAATTAAGTAGCATCTTTATTTAAAAAGTAAAGCAAGGCCCTAACCAGTTTGGCTCAGAGGATAGAGCGTCAGCCTACAGACTGAAAAGTCCCAGGTTCGATTCCAGTCAAGGGCATGCACCTTGGTTGTGGGCACATCCCCAGTAAGAGGTGTGCAGGAGGGGCAGCTGATTGATGTTTTTAACTCTCTATCCCTCTCCCACCCTCTCTGTAAAAAATCAATAAAATATATTTAAAAATAAAGACTGACTCAGTTATATCCTTTAAAAAAAAAAAAGTAAAGCAAGCAAACTTAGTAAACTTATACATCTGATTCACAAGGCACAAATGCTGCCCCACCTCCAGCCTATTTAAAATGCAGGCTGCTAGGGCTTTTTGTCTTTTAAAATTCCATTGTTGAAGAAATTTGGCTGTATTTAAAAAATATTTTGTTACTTTATTTTGCCCTCCTTAGAGGCCAAAACATTTAAAATATATGTATATAAGTAAAATATAGTTATTAATTTTTATTTGATAAAGCTTTCCATGTGATTTTAAGTACATTATATTGGCTTAATTAAAGAAATATTTTCTTTAAGTAGAGAGAATAACTTCTTGAAAACATATCAGGGCCTATGAAATGCTCCAAAATTATCCCTCGGTTATAGACTTGAAATTTAACTTGGGAAGACCATATATATATATATATATATATATATATATATATATATATATATATATATATATATGGTTTAAAGATTATATACTTTTTATAATTATCTTAAAAGGTATCAATTAAATTTAAACTGGTTTTTGTATTAAAAATTTGGTTGAGATCACAGAATTAATTCTCTTTTTTTAATTAGACCAATAAACAATATATTTTGAAATCCTAATTATTTCAGAGAAAATACAGAAATTATTTTCTCATAAATAAATTTTTATATTTTAGGCATTTAGTTACCACTATATAATGCCTCCCAATTTAAATTGAACCTTAAACTTTTAGAGCTGGCAAGTCAAACATTTAGCATTTCTCAGATTAATAATACCTTTACATTTTTAAGAATTAATTTCAAAAATATAAGACATAATCAATTAATAGATTTAATTCTATCCTCTAGATTTTTCATGAGGCAAATTCAGATTACTATTTTAGCATTTTGTCATTTCAAAGTACCTAGATATTTAATAAGTTTGTAATCACTTGGTTTAGTAAACTTTAAAGTTTTAAGTTGCCAGGGGCTCTGGAAAACCATGTTTGAGGCTGGCAAAGCAGGTTTGGCCTAGCGTGGTCTATTTAGATGTAAGTTGGCCACATTCTTTCCTTAGAGATTGCTGCAGGCAGGAAACTTTGATTTCAAAAGAGCAACATTTTTTTTCTTTTAAGAGGTCGCCACCAAGGGAAAAAGCTTTGTCCTTGGCTGGCAAAACAGGTTTTTTGCCATGGGAAGCTATCCTTCTTAATTAACAAACAGCATAGCCAATCTTCACCTGGTTACTTAGATTTTTATAATTAATACTAGAGGCCCACTGCACGAAATTTGTGCATGAAGGTGTGTGTCCCTCAGCCCAGCCTGCACCCTCTCCAATCTGGGACCCCTCAAGGGATATCCGACTGTACTGGGATTGGGCCTAAACAGGCAGTCAGACATCCCTCTCACAATGCAGGACTGCTGGCTCCCAACTGCTCACCTGCCTGCCTTCCTGATTGCCGTAACCACTTCTGCCTGCCAGCCTGATCACCCCATAACCACTCCCCTGCCAGCCTGATTGATGCCTAACTGCTCCCCTGCCAGCCTGTTTGCCCCTAATTGCTCTCCCCTGCAGGCCTGGTCTCCCCCAACTGCCCTCACCTGCAGGCCTGGGTAATCCCAACTGCCCTTCCCTGCAAGCCCGGTCACCCCCAACTTCCCTCCTCTGCCAGCCTGGTCACCCCTAACTGCCCTCCCCTGCAGGCTTGATCACCCCCAACTGCCCTCCCTTGCAGGCCTGGGCCCTCCCAACTGCCCTCCCCTGCTGGCCATCTTGTGACAGCCATTATGTGTCCACATGGGAGCAGCCATCTTGTGTGTTGAAGTGATGGTCAATTTGCATATTACTATTTTATTAGATAGGATAGAGGCCTGGTGCATGGGTGGGGGCCATCTGGTTTGCCCTGAAGGGTGTCCCGGATCAGGTTGGGCTTCCTCTGGGGTGTGGGGCAGCCTTGGTGAGGGGCCTGTGGTGGTTTGCAGGCCAGCCACACCCCCCAGTGACCCAAGTGGAGGCCCTGGTATCTGGGATTTATTTATCTTCTATATTTGAAACTTTGTAGCTTGGAGAGGAGCCAAGACTCCTGCTTGCTCCATGGCTGCAGCCATTTTTGTTGAGATTTATTTATCTTCTATAATTGAAACTTTGTAACCTTGAGTGGAGGCCTGGGCTGGCCAGGGTGTGCGGAAAGCTTGGCTTCCTCCATTGCTGGGGGCAACCCAAGCTTCCTGTTCGCTCCATGGCTGCAGCCATCTTGGTTGGGTTAATTTGCATAGTCACTACTGATTGGCTGGTGGGCATGGCTTGTGGGTGTAGCGGAGTGGTGGTTAATGTGCATATTACTCTTTTATTGGATAGGATATTATTTATCTATGTTTCAACAATTTTTTGAGATTTAAATCTTATTATAATTATCTAAGGCATTTACTTTGGTAAATTCTATAACAGAGATAATTTACTGATTTTCTTGGCAGCTTTAAGGTTAACTTTAGAATGCTGCCCATGACTATTTAAATAAACTACCTTTTATTATGGAAATACAAATCTTGTTGCTAGAACCTAGCCTATATTTTTTCCTGGGTCAAATCTGCCATCTTTTTGAGGAAAAAAACAGTCTTGGGTTTTATTCTGTAGCATTCCTAAAGAGATTAAGTTTAGCTCAAAACTATCTAATATCTGAAATCGGACAGTTGCACACATTTGTTTTTAAGTCAGCTTTTCTCTTTACACATGCACAGAAATCCCAGATGCATTTCTAAATTTTGTAAAACTTTTCATGGTGAGGAGACTTTTCCTAGCACACTCGGTAGGGGGACAGGATCACCACATGTCTTCCTTCCCCCACATACTGCTTGCTTTGGGGGGAAATTTAGCAACTGTTTGGCTGTGTTTCTTTTCCCAATTAAAGGCATGCTTAATAGAAAAAGACAGATTTTGATTTTTTTCCTATTTCACTTTCCAAAGTAATGACTAGTCTTAAGGTGATTTTTTCCAACATTTGCTTATCCCAACGCATTCTTTGGTAATTTTTAAACAAGCGTTAGAGAATCTCTTTGCAACAGAGCTGATAGCTCCACCCTCTCCAGCTGCTTTTGAAATCAGAAGGGGAGGATCTGGTGGCTTTTTAGAAATTACAGATTTTTGATCCTCAATACAAATTAGGTATTTGATGATTTGAACAAAAAACCACATTAAAGATGACCACACCACTCTTTTTTTCAGCCTGATTTTTAAAAGTACATTTTAATATTACAAATATTACAATTTGTTTATAATTTTGCCTTTTACCCCCATTATAATCTGACTTAAAAAAAAAGAATTTTTTTGCCAACTCTGGTTTGAGACTTCCAGAGCTTGGTAAAAGCTTTACACATAGTTCCATCTTACCACCATACCAGTGTTGTTTTATCTGTTCAGGCGAATTCTTCTCCTCCAAATGTCCATATTTTGGGTGCCAATTAATGCCGGTGTTCTTAATCCAGCATCTAGAAGGGTTTAGGAATCTGGAGAAGGCGCTGTGTGTAAATGATTAAAGAGTCCAGAGATGAAACATAATTTTGGAAGGCATTATGGGGAGCCAGAAAAGACTTAGTTAAAGGAACTAAGTTCTTTCTTGTCTCAGGACCCCTTGCTTTTTATTAACACAAATTGTCCTAAGGCAAGGTAGATATACACATCAAAGGCCAGGGTTTAGTATACAGAACCCATTGTCAGATTGGAAGAATTGCCTACAGATGTTCAGGTGTTTGGCCAGTAGGAGGCAATAACATGTAGATTAAGATGCCCCTAGCTGTCTGGCAGCAAGCAGTCCTTTATGCATCCTTTTCAGGTTTCGGGAAATGCCCTCAGCCATTTCCAGATGATTCAGCCCTGCTGACATGCTGGAATTGGCCTCCAGCAGAACAGTAGATGAGAATGAGGGTTAAGTTTGTTGTATCGATGTGCTGTCCTCCTGTTGTAAATATTGCTTTCCTGTCTGCTTTGCATAGTACTGGGTAAGTAGAAGTCTAAAAACACAAATACATTAGTTGTCTATTGTATGTAATAAATTATCCCAAAACGTGGTGGCTTAAAAGCAGCAATAAAGGTGCTCTTCTTCTCAAGCACACCGGCACTTTTGTTCCCTTCTCCTCCCCGAGGCACCTTACCTTTGCCTGTCTCCCTTTTCTGCCTCTGTAGCTTGTTTCCCGAGCCTACGCAGCCCAGCTGGCTCGGCTCACTTCTACCTCTGTAACTTTCTAAATAAACGTTCTCTTATAATTTTATCTTACAAAATGTCTGTGGGTCAGGAGTTGAGAAGTGGCTGGTCAGCAAATGTGTACCTCCCATGAGGAGGCAGGTGCTGTCCGGGGCTACAGACATCTGAAGGCTTCACTGGACTGGAGCATTTCAAAGTGGCTCACTTGCTGGGCTGGCGCATGGGTGCTGGCAGGCACAGGCCTCAGTTGCTCTTCACTGGGCTGCTGAGTATCCTGTGCACATGGATGGCTTTCCTCAAAGCAGCCAATCAAAGAGGTGAGGGAGAAGGTGCAGCCTTCTGGGTGACCTAGTTTCAGGACTTATAAACTGCTATTCCCTATTGGTGACGCAGACTAGTTCTGAGTCAGTCTGTGGGAACACTACATAGAGGTGTGACTACTAGAAGGCACTGATCATTGGGTCCCTTTTGGAGGCTGACTACCACAACAACAAAGGATGAAATATCGTGAGGAGAGCAGAGAAACCCATATTTGCCTATGGCCAGCCTTACAGGAGGAGTGCTAAGAGACCAACAGATGGTAAGCAGCTTAGAAAAGAAGGATGAGGCCAATTGGAAAGAAGATAGGATTGTTTAGACATCCAGTGAGGAATTAAGAGGAGGGTGGCAGAAATGAGGCAGTTAGAAAGCCCCTTCAGTTCCCTCAGGCTCCCTGAAAACTGATTGCAGAGCTTCAAGCTGGTTTGTGTTCCAAGAAGGTCATTTGGAGCTGTGAGTTTTGAGTGCCTCGCAGATCCTCACAGTGAAGTTGATTAGTGTCCTCATGTTGGCAAGAGAACAGCCAGCTGATAGGAAGAAAGATAAAGGATGAAGCAACAAAAATCAAGGGCTGCCTATATGGCTTTGCTGCTCCCTTTAGGTCCTAAACTTTAGGACAAGATTAACACAGTAACAATGATAATAAAAATAATAATAAGCAAGATAATAATAATGGTGTTAGAAACACACAGCCCTTTTGCACATAAGGATATATTACACAGACTTTAGAAAATGTAGATATTCAAGAAGAAAATAAAAATAATCTGTAACCCCACTACTCAACTACTAAAATTAGTCTGTTTTTTCCAGTGATAGTAAATATATCCCTGTGTGTGTGTGTGTGTGTGTGTGTGTGTGTGTGAGAGAGAGAGAGAGAGAAAGGTATGTCATGTGACTGTAATTGCTTCTCTTAGGCAGCACTTGTCTTTACCAGCAATCCCTGCCAAGAGTGATTCTGCTCTACAGTCTTTCTCACCTTCTTTCCAATACTGCTCCTCTAAGGATCCTTTTAACACCACCATGACATTTTAATACCGCCGATATACTGGATATCTGGTTATACATTGTGGTCCTTTGGAGGTCTGAAAATAATTGTAATATCTAAGTTTTTTTTACCTCCCAAGAACAAATGTTTGCCCCTCTTTGACACTGCATGCACTATAGCAACATTTTATAGAGGTCTTATGGGATCTCAGTATATGAGTGTATAACAATTTGTATGTATAACCTGTTCGCCCCCCCATTACTGAAAATGTGGATTAGTTCAGGTTTTACTTGTTATAGGCAATGTTGCAGCCAACTCCTCACACGTGTCCAGGCATCGTTTCTCTCATGTACAGGAAGCAGACTGTTACCTACAACCTCCAGTGTGATCTCCTTTCCCTTTGGTTCAACACCATGACTTTTCTCTTCATTTCGCAGTTCAACTGTTTCGGAGTACCTACCTTGTGCCAGCCAGTTCTGAGTCTGGCACTGGTGCTACAGAGATGAGTGAGAAACCGATTTTATCACAGCACAATAAAAGGAAGGAGGCAAATGAGGATGAAAAGGAGGCAGGGAACTTGAATACCCAAAGGGGTTTCAAAATGGGCTAAGGGGGTTCAAAACTGGGATAGGCCACAGCCCAATCCTCCCTGGAACTTTAGTCAAGGCACATGATCACATGATTTATGATTGTTGCAAACCTCCATTTCCACATCTGTGCAATTGGCTAGCAATATTGACTGCACAGGGATTTTTTTAAAACTTTTTGTTGTTGGAGTTTAGCTTAGATAAGAGAGCATCAGAAGCAGTGCTAAATTAGGGCTCATTGACTTCTGAGTATGACATTAATTAAATAAAAAAACCTCCAGGAACTCTGGATGGTTTGTGCAGGGGAACACTGAGTTTATAGTGACATCAAATTGAGAAATACACATTTTTACTGGGAACTATTTTTCCTCTCACCCCTGAGTAATTCTAATGATATGCATGTAAAATACATTACGGCAAATTCCATAACAATTTCCGCCTCAGTAATAAATGTTGCATTCTAGTAGAGCAAGAACATCTGCTTAATGATTTCATGTAACTGCTCTGCAAAGCTGCCAGGGCTAGAATTTAGTCAGTTTGGTATAGCATCAAGCGAATGGCGTGAGAAAAAGAGTTTGAACCCATATTCGACCACTAACATAGGTCAAGTGATTTAATTTCTCAAAGCCTTGGTTTCATCATTTCCAAAATAGAGAAAATAATGATATATTAGACCATACCAGGTTGTTTTGAGGATTCAGAAGTAAATGCGTGTTGAGGGCTTAATGTTAATACCTGGTCCAATACACCGTGCAGAGCGAATACTCAGTAAATTGTAGGAGATGATGATAGTGGTGATTGTGATGATGATGGTGCTGGTGGTTGTGATGATGATGGAAAAGTGGAAAAAATATTGCTAGTATCAATCAGGAGTATTTTTTTTTCTGGTTGTATTGCAGCTGTAGCTGAGATTCAATGGCAGGGAAAGACAGTGAAGAGTAATTACTTTTTGAACAGCCTGAAACACATTCAGCAAAGAGGTAGAGTAGAAAGAAGAGAGGTGTGGTAGTTCGACAGACCTAGAGCACCATTTTGTCTCTGATCCTCATCAGCTCTGTGATACTGAGTTTTGATGATCCTCGATTGTCCGCATGTGAAATGGGAGCAGGACCTTCCCCTGATGTTGTAGTGATGATCAAAGAAAATAATGTGAAAGTTGCTGTGGTGGGCAGGCCCAGTAAATGTTACTTGTGTTCTGGAAAAGGATATTTGATAAACAGCTTGAGCACTCCAATAGCCCATCCTCTACATTCCATTAATTCCTTGTAATTGCTTATGGTGGTCTCTTTTTCCTCCTGTGAAATGCATAAATTTCCATGCTTGAGATGGGGTTCATACTGTCCTGGCACCCACCATTACTTTCAAACAGCATCTGAATGTCTAAACCCTAGCCTTCTTCCACTAGGTTTTGGTCACTCCCTCAGGAAGCACTTCTGGACTGACCTTACCACCTAGAATTCCCTTTCTTGGGACTTGCTGAATCACTAATGCTAAATGTATCTATTTTACTAGTATTTATATATGAATGTTTGTGTTTATTTTGTCTCCCTAACAAATTGAAGCTCTTTGAAGTGAAGAATTCTATTATATTTATTTTTTAAATTTCCTCTGCTTTTTTTTTTTACCCTGATTCCCTCTCCTCCACACACAGAAACAAATTCTTCGATTTAAAATTTATTATTTATTGATTTTAGAGAGAGAGGAAGGAAGACAGAGAAAGAGAGAGAAACATTGATTTGTTGTTCCACTTATTTATGCATTCATTGGCTGATTCTTGTATGTGCCCTGACCAGGGATTGAACCTGCAACCTTTGAGTATTGGGACGATGCTCTAACCAACAGAGCTACCCAGCCAAGGCCCAAACCAAAGTCTTTATAGTATTCTATCTAATAAAAGAGTAATATGCAAATTGACCATCACTCCAAGACACAAGATGGCTGCCCCCATGTGATCAAAGATGGCTGCCCCCATGTGGACACAAGATGGCCACCACAAGATGGTCAGCAGGGGAGGGCAGTTGTGGGTAGTTGGGGGGAACAGGACTGCAGGGGAGGGCGGTTGAGGGGGACCAGGCCTGCAGGGGAGGGCAGTTGGGGGGACCAGGCCTGCAGGGGAGGGCAGTTTGGGGGGGCAGGCCTGCAGGGGAAGGCAGTTAGGGGTGACTGGGTCAGCAGGGGAGGGCAGTTGGGGCAACCAGGCCTGCAGGGGAGGGCAGTTAGGGGCATTCGGGCTGGCCGGGGAGCAGTTAGGCATCAATCAGGCTGGCAGTGGAGTGGTTAGAGGGTGATCAAGATGGTAGGCAGAAGAGGTTGGGGCAATCAGGCAGAAGCAGGCGAGTGGTTGGGAGCCAGTAGTCCTGGATTGTGAGAGAGATGTCCAGCTGCCTGGGATCGGGCCTAAACAGGCAGTTGGACATCCCTCAAGGGGTCCCAGATTGGAGAAGGTGCAGGCTGGGCTGAGGGACACCACCCGCCCCCCCCCCATGCACAAATTTTGTGCACCGGGCCTCTAGTATAATATATAATAGGATATAATATATAAATCAATAAGTAAAGATGTATTTGGATATCTTTTTTATAAATCATGCTTTTTGTCTTGCTTCTTTTTCTTTACTTCCCTCCCCATATCATCATATGCCTTCAAATATACACAAATACAGCCTTTTGTATTTATATATTTAGTGACCCACTTGTGCAAATAAATGTGTTACAATGTGGAGCCCAGGACACCGAGTACCATTTGAGCCTCAGAATATATTAATAATATTCTGAAAGAATGGAGATTTCTCAATATAAATAAATGGATTGTAGCGACCACACTATATCTTTCCCTGCATAGTTACTAAGGGGATGGGACAAAAAGTAAAGCTTCTCCCTTAACAGCCTTGCTGAGGGGCTATGTGTGCTCCTTTCCTGAACCATGAGGTGATCGGACTCTAATAATACTAAAAACTCCGTGTTGCATTTTGCTGTGACTCTGTTGTGTTGCCTGCGAGGAGCAGGCTGCCACTTTTCTCTTTCAGTTTTTTTTCTCTTTAATTCAATCTTCAGTTGTACAGACTAGCCCTCAGCTGAATGATAGTGACCATTTGGATGTTTCAGTCTGCATCTTATTGTACCACCATGCAAAAACCTTTCCTGCAATTCTCCTGGGAGACAGTTGCACAACCATGGGAGTAAGGAGAGCAAAGGGTACTCTTACTCTGTGTTGCCTGTGGCTTTGCTTTCCCCTTCAGACCAATGGCTCGTCCAGGCCTGTCATTCTCTTCCTTGTGTTTACTCGTTTGTGCCTTATACCACCAGTCTGCCATTGAATAACTATTTGTGATTCATCCACTATGTGCCAGGTGCCGTTCCAGGCCTGGAGGGGAAACTATGAGTAAACTGACACTGCCCTTCTCTCCAGGAGCCCACATGCCAGAGGGGAGAGCAGAGGACAGACCCCACTGGCATTTTTTGATTGGAACTTTTTTCAACACTGAACCTTGGAAAAAGTCCAATTTCCATGGGTTTATTGAAATGCTGAACCAGACAGTTGCCACTGCTTCCTGGAGTGCAGGATTTTACAAGCTTCAGCTCCATGACACAGAGCATTTGACATAACTATACTAATAAAATAATAATATGCTAATTAGACTGGGAGACCTTCTGGAGACCTTCTTGATGTCCTTCCAGATAAAGCCATGGTGGTGGGACCAAGGCAGAGGCAATTAGGGGTGATCAACCCAGGAGGGGAGGGCAGTTGGGGGCGATCAGGCTGGCAAGGGGGAGGCAGTTGGGGGCAAGAAGGCCAGTTGAAGGGGGGCAGTTAGGGGCAAGCAGGTCGGCAGGCAGGATTGTTAGGGGCAATCAGGCAGGCAGGCAGGCGAATGGTTAGGAGCCAGTGATCCCAGATTGTGAGAAGGATGTCCTGACTGCCAGTTTAAGCTCCATCCCACACAGGGATCAGGCCTAAACCCGCAGTCGGACATCCCCCAAGGGGTCCCAGATTGGAGAGGGTGCAGGCCGGGCTGAGGGACACCCCCTCCCCCATGCACCGGACCACTAGTCCTATATAATAAAAGCCTAATATGCAAATCAACTGAACAGTGAGTGGAACGACCAGTTGCTATGATATGCACTGACCACCAGGGGCCAGACGCTCAATGCAGGAGCTGCCCCCAGCCTGTAGGTCCCAGGCCAGCCAATTGCCCCACCAGTCACCCTGCAGAGGGAGGCAACAGGTGGCGGTGGCGGGGGGGGGGGGAGGTAGGGCTGGCAAGCGGGCAGTGCCAGGTCAGCCAAGGCAGGTGCCAGTGGGGTGTCCCCCTCCCCGCCCCCGATCACCCCTGTGATAGCCCCCACAGATTGACCCAGATCACCAGCCAGGCCTAGGGACCCTACCCATGCACGAATTTTGTGCATCGGGCCTCTAGTGATTTACAAAATAAAAAGTTATGGCCCTCTGCAGACATCACATCTGATTTGTTTGCTGTGTTCCCTAGAGGCAGTGTTGTGTTGTGGAAAGAAAGCAAGATGAAACTGAGGTTCCACTCACTTAACGCTCACTGGACCTCGGTTTCCTCATCTATAAAATGAGGAGGTTGGATAATACCCATGATTCCCTCCAGCTCTTCAGCCCATGACTCCTGTCCTACAAGATGAGGATTCTTTCCCTGAAGAGCTGTTTGCCTTATGTGAGCAGAAAGGCAGTGCCAGGGCATCTGAGAAAAACCAAGTCTCAGTTATGATGCGTCGCCATGAAAACGTTGGCTGCCCTCCGGATGCAACTCTGCTGGTGCTGTGGCCAAGAGTTAAATTTAGATAAAAATCAGTTAGTAGCTAAAAATATCACCAGCTTTCCTGACAGGTTGTATCCATCATCATGGGAGGAATAACAAGGAACTGGCTGCCTGGCGACAGGGAGGGACGGGCCGAGTGTCAGCTCAGGCCTCTGCTGGAAACTCGCTGACTTGAACAGCCAGTGCCTTTTCCTGGGAAGGCTGAGGCAGACCTGGGAGGCTTTGGCCAGAAGAATGTTCAAGTTGGAGAGAAAGGTGGCTGGGCCTGTGGGTGACCCACACTGCCCATGACTTCTAGAAGGTTCTTTTAGGAAATCCTGTTCAGAATGAAACCTGGAAACTTCCTTTGCTGCCTCCTTAACAACTTCCCTTACAAGGATTCTTCAGCAAAAAGACATATATTAGTTGAGTGGAAAGGTGAAGGTTGAGTCAATGTCACCTCTGGTAAGCTGCCATGTGGGCTGGGAAACGTGGGCCTGAGTTAGAGCTGCAGCTCTGTGCAGATGACTGTGTGGCCCTGCTTTTCTGAGCTTCGCATTGTGAAATTGAGGTAATGCCACTTCCCTGACAAGGCCGTGTTAATGATTACATGAGGTGATATGTGCAAAATTTGGTGCTCAGAATGTTGTAAACGCTCCTCAGTATTCAGCATCATTGCTAGTATTACTCTGCCCTCCTGGGCTATCTGAGCAGTGGCTGCAGTGCCCCCCTGGGTGTACACTATGAGAAGGACTCATAGTGAGTGGAGTCATAAAGACTTGGTTTCAGCCTGACACACACCCCCCGCCTCGCCCCCCCCACACACATACACTATCTCTATGACAAAATTTATCTCTCTGAATCTTAGCTCTCACTCAGAAATGGGTATGACAACCACTATGCAAGATTATTATAAGAATTACATAAGGTCATGTAATTAAAACACCAGGCACACAATAGGTATTCAGTGAAAACAGGAATGATGCATGTTGTGATCAATAAAGGAAGTTCTAAAGTTAGACTGACTTACTAAAATCCAGGCTTGATCCATTATTTAGTTGGGAGGCCTTAGGAAAGTGGTTTCACCATTCTGAACTTCAGTTTCTTCTTCTGGAAAATGGAAATAATAATAGTATCAGCTGACTAGAGTTACAGTGAGGATCACATGATAACACATGACTCAATTAGTCCAGTGCCTGGCACTCAGTAAAGCCCTCGAGGACTGTAGCACTTTCCTTCCTGCCTGCTCAGTTCTCCTGGGACCCAGCTGCTGAGAGCAGCCCTGTACTGAGTTTCTTCTGACCTAAAATACTGCTTTATAAACCCACTCACTTTTTCTCACTTTCTCTCCCTGTCTCTGCTGCGGCTGTCACAGGTCCATTGCTCTTTTGGCTGCCAAGAGTCAGAGAGAGGCTAATTTGGTGAGTAATTTAAAAGGAACAGCAGAGATCTGAATGCACAGACACTAACTTGCCTGTTTCCTGGCATCACTGCGCCCTCACCTTGGCCAGTAAGAAGGCAGGTCCTATTCATTTGCTCTCCTACCAGTGCCTCTCCTAGATCACAGTTGTACAGACTAGCCCTCGGCTGAGAATTGAGCTCATTTCTCCGCTCAGGCCTTTGGCCAGCAAAGCTGTTTGTCTTCCCCTCCAGTTTTCTGCTACAGTCATTTAGACAGAGTTGATTGATTTTTCTGAGGTGATGTTTGGGCATCTTCCCCAAGACACCAAGTTGTGATTACATGTGCAAGGTGTTTGGCCTGCGAGAGTGATGGAGCTCCTCCTGGCTTTGGGGAAGCAGCTCTGAATCTCCAACTGGGACAGGCCAAGAAAATCTAGATGTGGACACATGCACACCTGGTTTCATCTGAAGAGAGTCAGGTCTCCGGCAGCCAGCTCACCAGGAAGAAATGTGGCTTTGCCTCTGAACTCCACATTTGGGGAGCCGCTGCATTATCAACCTCAGCTGGCTCCCACACAGAGCAGATTAGCTTTATGAAATGATTGTCTGCAAACATACTTACTAAATGCAAAATCCTGCTATGGTTCCACAGGCACCGCGGGCAGGGTGAACTGCAGACACTTGCTCTAGAGGGGATTGCTCTGATGTGCCTGCCTCCTGAGCACACCGGGCAGGCAGGTGGTCGGGCAGGTGGAAGGAATCCCAGATAGATGATGAAAATTTATGCTTTGGTCTTGGCCCTCCACTAATCAGTTGTGGGACCTGGGAAGGGTGTACAGCTTCACAGAAAACACCTCGGCCCCATCTCTGGGGTTCTTTGTGCAGGGGTGGGCAGCATCTCTAGCATTTGGATTCACAAATAGCTGATATCAAATCTCAACTCTTTTCTAATGAGCAAACTATGTGACATTAGTTATTTATTCCTTGATCTTGGCCCTCCCTCTCTGTAATACAGAGATAATAAGATTCTGTTTGCCGGGTTCTTGCAAGAGGAAGACACCAAGTTGGGATTACATGTGCAAGGATATTATTAGGGGAAGTGGGTAGCCAAGGAGAATGGTCAAACAGCAATGCATATCTGTCCTCCATTTAAGGAGGAAGGGAGGAGAATTGGGGGAAGAGTCCCAGATTTCCAAGGACGGTTCAGCAAGGCCATATGGGGGAGCCCTGGAGTCAAAGTAGGCTTCAGAGGAGTATCTTGAGAGCAGACTTGCCTCATATCCTTGCTGGCTTCAGTCATTGCCCTGGGAAGCTCAGCTCAGTGCTGCAGCAGAGATGGATTTCATAGCTCAGCAGCTAAGGCCCTGGTCAGTTACATTGCCTGTAGTGGGAGGTCTGTAAAGGACATTATCATGTGTGCCACAAATACCTACACTGCAAGGTGTCTGTGAGGCTAAGAGATTAATGATGTAGAGATCTTATTTTAAGGATGTGTGCGTGTGCATGGGTGTGTGTGTGTGTGTGTGTGTGTGTGTGTGTGTGTATATATATATATATATATATATATATATATATATATGGAAATTCTTGGCTTTAGAATGTCGAGGGAAGAACACCAGGCTTGGAATCAGGGGGTTTGAGGGGAAGAAAAATCCCTATTCAGGGATCTTCAAAATACTGCCTTAATCTAATTCTCCCCACAAATCCAGGGAAGTTGGGCACCTGAAGTCTCAAAGTTAGAATGCTCCCTGAGATTTGAATCTCAGTTCAAGTTTTGTGATGTTAACATATTATGATCCAGTGGTTGCCACAAGGTTAAAGTAATTATCATTATCCCTGATGGCAGCTGTCTGTCTTGTTTTGTCCATGCTGTGTAATCAGCACTAGAATGGTTTGTGGTACACAAAAGGCGCTCAGTAAATATTGGAGTGATGAATCTATTGACTGCATACCGTTAGCTTGGTGTCCAGTGTAGCTCATCCAGGTTCCATGAGTACTCCCCCTTCCACCCAGGCCTCTCTCACAGTGGTGCTCCTGTGGGAGCCGGATGCTTGGTTGAGAAGGACATCCTCCCTCTTTGCTGGCCACCAGGTCATGGTGGAGAGAGCCACTGTACATTGTGCTTTCTGCCTGAAGAAGCAGGGTGTAATGCAAGCTTTTGCCACTCAACCCAAGAAGAGCATGAATGTCCTTCCTCAGGAATCTCCAGACTGAGAGGGCACAGGGAAGAATGTACTGAGGCTTGGTTTCAGGTTAGGCATAATCTGTGGGGTAGGCCCTAGCCAACCCAAAGACCTCTGGTTACTGTCCTTGTGAAAGGACCATTAATGTGTCATGGAAATGGAGAACTGGCTGTCAAGACTCCAGACAGCTGCCTGTTTTGGTTTGCCATTTCTGGTGTGTGGGCCTCTCAGACTTGAGCTTTCTCACCCTCCACATGCTCTAATTAGTGTGAGCCTTTGTTTTTTCTTGGCCAGGAGCCTTGTCATTCTGGCATCTACAATGTTGGACAGGAAAAATATGGATTTGAGTGGCTGGCAACTGGTACAGTGCAGAAGGGCAGTGCTCTTAGGAGACATTCCCATGGCATCTATGTGGGCACTTTTATTTTCCCAAGAATCAGCCAGAACAAGGGTACTAGGGGCTGTGGCTCTCTTTAAGAACACATAATACATCTGGTTCACATCTTATTCAGTGTTCTGTTTCTCTCCATAGAGGTAACATTTTGCATCAAACACCAAGCCTTCTTTCTTGCAGGCTTAATTTGCTGGAAAAGTGTGGACTAAGGCTCTGGCTTCTGCCTGCCTCCTCTCTCCCACCATTTGGTTCTTTTTCTTGCCTGTCTCTTTTGTGACAAATATGTGGAACTCAGAGAATGAGTAAGACACAACCTCTGCCTTCAAGAAACTGACAACCTCCCAGCCTATTTTAGTTGCAGTTTAGTTGGTGAAAATATTTAAAGAGAGACAGTTTTTAAGATTTATAATTCACATTATGAAAGACAGTGTGATAAGATACATCCAGCAAACAGGAAGCCAGAGCAGTATATCAACAAACAGAACAGTCATAAGCTGAGAACTTAGTTAGCTCTTTTCCACAAAGCAGTCCAAAGCATGTTCACATGGATCATCTATCTTTATATGACATACAAGTGAAAAACAGGGAGAAATATCTTTCTTGCAAACAGGGAAACAGAGTTACAGGACTTTTTCAAAATCCTAGGTTTGAAAACAACACGTGATTTCTCCACAACCTTCCTTTGGGAGGTACGTGCCTTTCTAAGTAAACAGGTCCTAGACAGTTTGGGGATTATATATGTGAACCATCTGGCACATTTCCTGGGTGTTTACTAAATATCCAATAGAATTAGTAGTCTCATTTTGATTATCATTTTCACCATCATTCTTGCTGTTTGTCAACCCCTAGCTCTGGGACAGCTGGTGCAAGGCTATCTCTCAGGATCTATGGAGAATCCCTGAGGATGGACATTGGCCAAGTCGATGGCCAACTGCTGGCCCATCAGAGCAAGTGACACAGCAGGCTAGGTCTGACCCAATCCCCAGAGATGAAACACAATAGCTTCCCTGTCTCCAGATTTCTAAAATTAAGCCCTTGGCATCATCTTGATTTGTTGCTGAATGGATTTGTGGCTCTCACAACTCTCAGAAATTGGCAGATATGGTAGATGGTGTAAGGAAGACATATATCTTCATGGAAGCTGTGCTGTTCTTCTGGGCCAAGGCGAAATTATGTTTCTTTTTGAAGCTGCACATTCAGAACTAGAATGTGGCTAAGTGACCGACTGGAACAGATGGGCCAGGGCTGCGCTGGATGTTAGAAAGCCCTCCTTCTTGAGCAGAATTAATGTGCTCGAGTCCTGGGAGGGTGAGAGTACTCTTGGCATGCAGCTGTCCTGTGTGACTTGCTGCACTCATCTGTGAAACATGTTAAATCTGAGAAATGAGTCTTGGATCCTGGGTCATGTTAGTGTCAGAGTCATCTTTTATTAATTAAATGAGACAGTAAAAGTGAGGTGCATAGAGTAAGGCCTGGCACACAGCTCACGTTCAGTACATGCAGGCACTTATCAACACCAGCATCTTATTTTAGTTGATGGTTCTTTGCTAAAATCAATGTTTTGGGGTTCAGAGATGGTACTTCAATGAAACAGAACCTCCTATTCTGTTTAGAACTTGAAAAACGTACCCCTCTCCCTCAGCTCCATGAGGATTTTTGTATGATCCTCATTCCTTAGAACCTAGACTCCCAGGATGGCGAATAGATTTAATCTGGAGCTGTGTATTTGGCTAGACCTTTTTTAGAATAATGCTGTGATTTATTTCAGGCTTAGAGGACAAGGGTATGGTGATTGCTTAATGATGTCTATGATGGGTTTGGGAGAGGGGTGGGAAGGCATGTATGCCATGCTTTTATCATCTCTAATTAAACAAGGGAACTTCAAGCTTGACCTCCTCCATGAAGGTGAGTGTGTGGCTCATTTCTGAGGCTATTGCCATTCTGGCAAGCTGCTAGACCTGAACAGCTGTTTATCTTCCTGGTCATGTTCCTGGTTTCTGGCTATTTGCTTTTAACAAGAGTTCAGTGATCGAGGGCCTGTTCACATCTGCAGGGAGTTTCCTGCAGAATTAGGATGTGTAAAATAAGCCATGGAATAAAAGCCCCAAGCAGGTGCTGGCGATTGTTTCCCACTTGAGATCATTCTTCTTCTAGAAGGGCATGGATTGCAGAGGAACGATGTGGAAGACCAAACCTCAGGAGTGGACTGCAACAAAGCACAATCAATAAAAAAATTAAAATAAGTCTCAAATTGGGGAGAAATCACCTCAGTGGATGGCCTTTCAGTTATAACCCATTAGGGAAATAATGTGATGGCTGCCATGCTCCCAAAATGTGTGAAACACATATGTATACACTCTCTCTCCTACAAATGCTTATATTTCTAGGACTTATTTACTCAATTAAGTGATTTAGGGCAATTGGTTTTCAACTTTTAATAATAACACATTTTTTCAGCTTTGGTCTGAGAGGTGATGGTCTAATGAGCTACATGGAAAGAAGTAGTATTTAATACATATATTGATGTCCTTTATTACAAGTTTGTAATATTTTGTTAAATCTGAAATTCGGTTTCCATTTAAACATAAATTCAAATTCAAGTTACTAAAATATTAGAATTTCTAATTAGCAATGTTTAAAGCAAGGAACCATATATTTTGTCATGTTAACACTTAAGGAAAAAAGTAAAGTGGTCATTTGAATGTGATTGTTTTTCTTAAAGTATTTGGAACAGTGGTATTACCACCTGTTATTAAATATTCCAGATTTAAGTGTGTCTGTTTGTTGTGAAGAACCACATATACAAAGAAACAGTAGCTTTCTATAAGATGTGCTTTCAAGAAGTTCAGCTTAACAATTTCTGTTCCCCAAAATACTTTGTTTATTCATAACTTACTCCCTTTTATTTGTTAATTCAGATAGAGTATCTGAAGCAACAAACAGATTTGACACCAATCTAATTTTCTGTAGGAAGCAATCAAAATTCTAAGAATGACATACAAACCTGCCAAACCTGTCAAAGTGAGCAAGGCTTTCATCAGGGGAAATGCTATTTATTAAGGCCACATTTGAGCATATGCCTTGGGAAGCAAAGGCCCTTACCTTATTTGCATGGGTTCCATTAGCCTGGGGACCTTTTGTCATCTGTGTGGCCCTTCCAGACCTTGAGAAAAATCAGTGTGTGTCTATGTGTGTGTGTGTGTGTGTGTGTGTGTGTGTGTGTGTGTGTGTGTACTTGCCTGGTTGGTGTGGGAGGGAGAGGAGGGGAGGAAGGAGAGGGGCCATGTGTGTGTAAACTAAACCCATCCTGGTCCAAGGCTAGGCAGAGGACATCTATGGATGTACAGTAGATGTGGCTTGACTAGGTACAACACTAAATTGCTTCTGTAGTTCAACCCCTAAGAACTGCTTCAAAAACTGAGTGGCCATTTCCAACCCCAAGAGATAACTGTGGGAGGTGGTAGTGGCTGAGCAGCCAAGCCAGAGGTAGAATGGACGGTAGATCCAGCATGGAGGCCCAGAGAACCTGGTGGCTGCATTATGTACCAGGTAAGCCTGTGTAGAACCAGACCTTATAGCCGTTGGTGTACTAAGAGTGAGGAATAGATGGAGAAGGGTAGCTGGGAGGAAACCTGGCCCTACAGGGCTTGGCTTTGTTTATTTAGTGTGTGTTACCCCAGGAGAAAAACCACAAATACTTGCCTTGTGAGATAACCCTACAAGAACCAACTAGTTAATGTGTAAAATTTGTCCTAAATTGGAACTGGATAAACTGGTCTGGCCTGATAAATAGTTAAATGTTTCCCAGCTCTGGATGGGGTGAGAAAGCCCTTGTACATTCTGCCCTGGCAGGTCATATACTCAGCAAGTCTTTATTCAGCTCTGAAGGACCTCAGGAGTTCAGCACTGGGCAAGAGAGGCCCCAGCCAGGCGGGAAGATAAAGCTTTGCAGGTGCACATGAGGGGCCTATTGGAGGGCTGAGACACCTGCAGACACAGCTCCTGAATGCAGCGTGATGTAGGGAGAATGACCCATTTGAAGGTCAACCTGAGTTCTAATCTGGATTCTCATTCACTAATTGATTGTGGTCAAGTTTCTAAGCCTCTTCTCAATCTCAGCTCCCTCCCTGTGACATACTAGTACATTGATGGTGCTGATGACCTCCTTGAAGGGTTATGAGGATTGACAGAACTATGTGTGTAAAGCACCCAGCAGTACCTAGCAAAGGCTGGTATCCATTATTTCCCTCCCCTGTGCTACTGCCCCCCCCCAAAAAAAAAAAAACACCACACACACAAAACAAAACACAGAACACAACTCCATCACCTTATTTCCCTAAGAACTGTTTTCAAAGTATGTGGGTTTTTTTAAACATTGAATAATAAGAAGTTTGAGCTTTGACTCCTAGAGTTTTCACTCATTAGATGGATGACTGAGCCAATCCTGCAATGTTGGTATGCTGTGAAATGTCAGGAATCCTGATGTGATGGCCCAGGCCCCTCCTTTCTGAGCTCTCCACATGAGCACAGGAGAATCCAAAAGCAGAGTGTGCTTACATGTTGCATGATCCATTTTCTTTGGACCTGAGCCTAAACCAGCCTTTATATCAGGGAGTTTCACGTTGTCCTAGTTTATACTTGTGTGTGGAACCTAGAATCAGGCCATGAGGTAATGCCAAGAGTATGTGGACTGTTATAAGTTAATATGCCGATCTGCTCTGCAGTGAGGTTCTTTCAGCTCTGATTTCTCCTTTTATGGTGTCTTTAGAGAAAAGCAGGGAGGTCTTTGACTGAGCAATTAGAAACATAGGCATTCAGCACATCAGGTTGGAGTTTAGCCCTTTGTTTTCGAGCAAGTTCTTTGTTTGGGTTTGGTTAATCTGTGACTGAAAATGGAGATGATTTGAAAGAAGAGGCACACATCACCAACCTCTTGCAGTAACAGACACTTGGTGAGATGTAGGAAAGGGGAACTGAGACAAAATAGGAAAGACCCTACAACTCAAACCAACAGAGTGGGCTTGGCAAAGATTGAAATGTCCAGTGTGGTGTGGCCAGAAACAAGGACAGAGTCCGGCCATTGTCTGGAAACCAGAGTCAGAGTTCTGGGGCTGTCAGTGAAAGGCTGTTTGTTTTAGGAGTCACCTTTGTTCCTGTGGGGAAGGATCTACAAGAGCCTGTGTGGCTGTGTTTATAGGATGAAACCTAAGCTCCTTGCACGGAGGTCACACTGTGTCTTGTTCTAGCTGCTGGCCATCTCTGTGGGTCACCTCTTCTCAGGTCATCTTGCTTTGACTTCTTCTCAGATCTTTTCTCAGCCTTGTTTTCAGGCTTTGAGATACCACTCCCTCTGTGCACTGTGCTCTTCTCTTCTCAGCATTTTAGCATTCTTGATATGTTTTGTCTCCATTAAGTTGGTACTATGTTGTTACTTGCTTTTTTTTTTTTTTCCTCTGTCTACCCAAACTATGGCTTCTGCCTGGGGCTCCCCTTTATTTATTTATTTATTTATTTATTTTTAACCCAGAAAAACTCCCATTCATTCTTTAAAAGCCAGATTGAGTTTCATTACTCTTAGGAAATCTACCCTGACCCTCTCAGGTTACCTCTGAACTTTGTACACATTATAATAAATTCTCACCATGCACTATTTTATATTTGTTTGCATGCCTTGTCCCTATCTCAACATGTAACCTCATAAAAAATGACAGTCACATCTTATTTGTTACTAGAGGCCCCGTGCACAAAATTTGTGCATGGACGGGGGGGGTGGTGGGTGTATGTGTCCCTCAGCCCAGCCTGCACCCTCTCCAATCTGGGACCCTTCGAGGGATGTCCAACTGCCTGTTTAGGCCCTATTCCTCTCACAATTCAGAACTGCTGGCTCCCAACTGCTCGCCTGCCTGCCTTCCTGATTGCCCCTAACCACTTCTGCCTGCCAGCCTGACCACCCCTAACCACTCCCCTGCCAGCCTGATTGATGCCTAACTGCTCCCCTGCCAGCCTGTTTGCCCCTAACTGCCCTCCCCTGCAGGCCTGGTCACCCTTAAATGCCCTCCCCTGCAGGCCTGGTCCCCCCAACTGCTCTCCCCTGCTGGCCTGGTCCCCCCCAACTGCCCTCCCCTGTAGGCCTGATTTCTCACAACTGCCCTCCCTTGCAGGCCTGGTCACCCCTAACTGTCCTCCCCTGCTGGCCATCTTTTGGTGGCCATCTTGTGTCCACATGGGGGCGGCCATCTTTGACCACATGGGGCGGCTATCTTGTGTGTTGGAGTGATGGTCAATTTGCATATTACCCTTTTATTAGATAGGATGGAGTAGGCAAAGGGTGTAGTGTTAAGAGATGGATTGCCTAAAACTGCAGTGCTACTATTTGCAAGCTTTGTGACTGGAGGCCAGTCTTTCATTCAGGAGTTCTTAACCTCCCTCTACCTCAGTTTCTTAATGTATAAAATGAGAATAATTAAAGGATTCACTTCCTATGGATGCTGTGAGGATCAAATTGGAACTATGTGTAGAGCACATAATTGCTCAATAAGTCTTAACTATTATTGATGTTTACCTGAATTTCCAGGTTCCATTGCAGCCTTGGAGCTTAGCATGTAATCAACAGATGTATGCTGATTTGCTCTGTGTTGTCTCTGTATCCAGGCTGTGCACTTGTTGAGGAAGAACAGCATGACCTGCCTGTGCTGCACACGTTGGGTTCAGCATCTTGGTAGGATGGGTCTTGATTTACCATTTAAGTGATGAGAAACCTGAGGCTTAGAGAGGTTAAGGTGACTTGTTGAAGGTCACTTTAAAATCCAAATGTGAAAGAAGTCCTGGACCTCTGAGTGTGAGGTTAACCCAAAAGAGTCTAAGTCACCCACTCTGTAGTTTAGAGTTCTGGTCTCTCAACCAAAATCCTCAAGGGGGTGAAATAGAGGAACCTTGAAGTGTGGCCTGGGTCCACAGTTCACTGGAAGCTGGATGGGCTTTGGCCATAAAGGCCTCCCACTTCCGAAGCTTCTTTTGTAGGAGAGATGGCTGGTGTTTGGTCCTTAATAAGCTTCTTCCATGAGCTTTCCCTCAGGGTTCACTTTTGAAAAAGGAATGGGAGGGCCTACAGTGGGCCCTATAGTGGGCCCTACAGTTCCTAAGGTGAGTATGCAGATAATGGACTCAGCATTTCTTCTGAGCATGGATAATTTATCCCCTCTCTCCCATTTCATTTTTCTTTTTTTTTCTTGCCTTATTTCTTTTATTGTCTTCCCTTCCTTTTATTTTTTTGTCCTCCTTCTCTCCTTTCTTTCTTTCAGTTTATTTCCACTATGGGACTGTTTAATATTTCTTTTAGACAGTGACCTTAATGACCTTAATGTTTTTAGAACACTGACCTTAATGTTTTTTCTAAAAGTAGCTTATGTCCAATGTAAAGAATTCAAACAATCCAGATGAGAGTCAAGAGAAAAGTAAAAAATTACCCCAAATCCCACCACTGAGAATTAACTCTTGTTAACAGTAGATGAACATAATTCCAGACATCTCTAATGCATGTATATGTATAAACCACAGAAAGAGAGAGAGAGAGAGAGAGAGAGAGAGAGAGAGAGAGAGAGAGAGAGGATAGGTGAGTGGGTTGATTGATGGACATCTTGATAGAGAAAGCAATACATCAATTGATTGACTGAAGTTCTTTTTTTATTTTTTACTAGAGGCCAGGTGCACAAAATTCATGCACTTGCGGGTGTGTCCCTCAGCCCAGCCTGCACCCTCTCCAATTTGGGATCCCTTGAGAGATGTCCGACTGCCTTCTCACAATTCAGGACTGCTGGCTCCCAACTGCTCACCTGCCTGCCTTCCTAATTGCCCCTAACCGCTTTTGCCTGCCAGCCTGATCACCCCTAACCATTCCCCTGCCAGCCTGATTGATGCCTAACTGCTCCCCTGCCAGCCTGTTTGCCCCTAACTGCCCTCCCCTGCAGGCCTGGTCACCCCTAAATGCCCTCCCCTGCAGGCCTGGTCACCCCTAAATGCCCTCCCCTGCAGGCCTGGTCCCCCCCAACTGCTCTCCCCTGCAGGCCTGGGTCCCCCCCAACTGCCATTCCCTGCAGGCCCAGTTGCCCCCAACTTCCCTCCTCTACAAGCCTGGTCACCCCTAACTGCCTTCTCCTGCAGGCCTTGTCACCCCTAACTGCCCTCCCCAGCAGGCTTGATTGCCCCCAACTGCCCTCCCCTGCAGGCCTGATCCCTTCCAACTGCCCTCCCCTAATGGCCTGATCACCCACAACTGCCCTCCCTTGCAGGCTTGGTCCCTCCCAACTGTCCTCCCCTGCTGGCCATCTTGTGGCGGCCATCTTGTGTCCACATGGGGACAACCATCTTTCACCACATGGGGCAGCCATCTTGTGTGTTGGAGTGATGGTCAATTTGCATATTACTCTTTTATTAGATAGGATAGAGGCCTGGTGCATGGGTGGGGGCCAGCTGGTTTGCCCTGAAGGGTGTCCCAGATCAGGGTGGGGGCTCCCTTGGGGCGTGGGGCGGCCTGGGCCAGGGGCCTGTGGTGTTTTGCAGGCCAGCCACGCCCCCTGATGACCGAAGTGGAGGCCCTGGGATCTGGGATTTATTTATCTTCTATAATTGAAACTTTGTAGCCTTGAGTGAAGGTCAAGGGAGGCCAGGGCTGCAGAAGCTTGGCTTCCTCCATTGCCGGGGAAACCCAAGCCTCCTGCTGGCTCTGTGGCCACAGCCATCTTGGTTGTGTTAATTTGCATACTTGCTCCTGATTGGCTGGTTGGCGTGGCTTGTGGGTGTAGCATAGTGATGGTTAATTTGATTATTACTCTTTTATTAGATAGGATTTTAATTAATTGATTTATTTATTTTACTTTCTTTTCTTTTTTAAAAAAATTTTATTGTTGAAAGTATTACAGTTGTCCTCCCATTGTCCTCCTTCAGGATCCCACCACACCCCAGGCCTTCACTACCCTATTGTCTGTGTCCATGAGTAAGGCATATATGCATATAAGTTATTTGGTTAATCTTCTTCCGCTCCACCCAATTAAGTTATTTGCTTAATCTTATCCTGCCCCTCACCCCCTTCACTCTGAAATTCGTCAGTCTGTTCCATGTTTCAATGCCTCTGGTTTTATTTTATCATCAATTTGTTTTGTTCATTAGATCCCTTATTGGTTTATTTTGATTTTTAGATTCAATTGTTGATAAATATGTATTTATTGCCATTTTATTGTTTTCTTCTTCTTCTTCTTCTTCTTCTTCTTCTTCTTCTTCTTCTTCTTCTTCTTCTTCTTCTTCTTCTTCATTGTCATCATCACGAAGACCCTTCAACATTTCATGTAATGCTGTTTTGGTGGTGATGAGCTCCTTTAGCTTTTTCTTGTCTGTGAAGTTCTGTATCTGACCTTCAATTCTAAATGTTAGCTTTGCTGGGTAGAGTAATCTTGGTTGCAGGTCCTTGTTTTCATCATTTTGAATATTTCTTGCCACTCCCTCTGGCTTACAAAATTTCTGTTGAGAAATCAGCTGACAGTTGTATGGACGCTCCCTTTTAGGGAACTAGCTGCTTTCCTCTTGCTGCTTTTAAGGTTCTCTCTTTGTTTTTTAACCTTTGGCATTTTAATTGTGATGTATCTTGTTATGGACCTCTTTGGATTCATCTTGTTTTAACTCTCTGTACTTCCTAGACCTGTATATCTATTTCTTTCACCAGGTTAGGGAAGTTTTCTGTCATTATTTCTTCAAATATGTTCTCAATTTCCTGCTCCCTTTCCTCTCTTCCAGCAACCTCATGATGCAAATGTTGGTATGTTTGAAGTTGTCCCAGAGGCTCCTTACACTATTTTCATATTTTTGGATTCTTTTTTCTTTTTGCTATTCTGATTGAGTGTTTTTTTGCTTCCTCATATTCCACATTGCTGATTTGATTCTTGGTGTCCTCTGCTCAACTGTACATCTCCTGTAAATTATTCTTCATTTCACCTAGTGTATCCTTCATATCTGACTAGTCCTTTTTCATGTCTTTGATGTTCTCATTAATTTCCGTGAAATTCTCACTAAGTTCCTTACATTCTCACTAAGTTTCTTAAAGCTTTCAGTAAGTTCCTTTAGCATTCTTATATGCATTGTAGCCATTGTTTTGAACTCTGTACCCAGTAGTTTGCTTGCTTCCATTTCATTTAGTTCTTTTTCTGGAGATTCTTCTGTTCTTTCATTTGTGACATGTTTCTTTGTCTCAGCATTTTGGCTGCTTCCCTGTGTTTGATTCTTTGTACTGGGTAGAGCTGCTATGTCTCCTGGAATTGGTAGAGTGGCCTTGTATAGTAGGTGTCCTGAAGGCCCAGTAGCTCAGTCTCCCCAGTCAGCTGAGCTGGGTACTCTAGCTGTGCTCCTGTGTGGGCTGTATGCACTGTCTTGTTGTAGTTGAGACTTGATTGCTGTTGGCGACACTGGGAGGAATTCGCCCCCAGGCCAATGGGCTGTGAGGACCACCTGTGACTACAGTGGAAGAGCTGCTGTGCAGAAGACATCCCTATGGAGCAGGACATGCTTTAATAGGGCTTTGGTATTCACCGATTCTGTCCCTTGGGTGTGTTGCTTGTGGATATGGTAAGGTTATTATCTGCTATTGTCTGAAGCTGTCCACTGAGTACACTGGCTCTGGGGCCTACTGGGAGGTTCAAAGTTAGCCACTGCCTGTGCCCTGCCTGGGGCCCCCCAGCAGGAGCTACAGAGCGGATTTGCAGATAGCTGCTAATTGTGTTGGGCTTAGAGGTGCCTAGGAGACACCAAGCTGTGAACCTTGGCAAGCTGCTGCTAGTGCTAGGCCTGGGGCCACTCATTAAGAGCTATGGGCACACTGAGTCCAGCTACTGCTTGTTTGAGAGATTTTAGGGAAGTCTGATGCTTGAGCCAGGACAGGCCATTCATATGGAAAAGACACTTCAAACAGCTTTGGTAGCACTGAAAATAGGTGGAACAGGATCTTAGGGAATTACCAGGGTGGGGAATAATGTGAGCCAGATTGATGGAGACTCAGATATGGTACCTACCTGCCAGTCAGCTCTTTAGGAGAGTGGGGGAAGAGTCTCAGCACTTTGGGGAAAAAGCTGATTCCTAGTTCTTGCCCTGATGTCAGACAATTTAGCTCCTTCCCCTAGGTCCCTGGGATCCTTTCAAGCTGCTGCCACAGTGCTGGAGGTCAGAGGGAATGCATCCAAGTAAGTCCATGTGTGGGCCCTTTAAGAGGAACTGCCCTGGGACTCCAACAGCCTCTGTGTCACTCAGTCACAATCTCCGCTGGTTTTTACAGCCAGAAGTTATAGGGACTTTTCTTCCAAGCTCTGGAATCCTGGGCTGGGGATCTGGCATTGTGCTGGGACCCCTTACTCCTCAGCCAAGATATCCCTCCTGATTAAAAACACACCACACATGGGTGTTGGACCAGCTTATTCAACACCTTAACTTAATTTAAACTGCAGCAACCCTTTTCCCAAATTAGGTTACATTCAGTTCCCAGGATCAGGATTTGGACATATTTTGGGAAGAGAGGGAAGTATGCAATCTTCTATGCCCACCTTATGGAGAAGCATTTGCAGCCTCTCCAAACACATGTAAGCTGCTTCACCAGGCACACATGCAGGGTGCTAGCTGTTGATTGCTTAAAAAATCTTACCTCCTTTATCCTTTGTGTCTTGCTTTGACACCCAACACTGTGCTATAAGCTTATCTTTAGTTGTTTCTTGCCAGACATGATAATTTTGGAAAAAAACAGTAAATTAGGGACACTATTTTTATGTTCAGAAAAAGCCATGGAAATACCATGTTTATGCTGATCATTCAAAAACATTTCTTGTGCTGACCTCCGTGGGGTCTGTGTTCATCTGTTACAATATCTACTCAGCAAATGTGGCCTTGGCTCATCAGAATCTTCAGGGCTATGAAAGGATTTGAAATCGGTGTGGTATATGTCCAGCCAGTGTTGCTCAGTGGTTGAGCACTGACCCATGAGAGGTCACCATTTCCATTCCTGGTCAGGGAACATGCCCCAGTTGTGGGCTCGATCCCCAGTAGGGGGCATGCAGGAGGCAACTGATTGATATTTCTCTCTCATCAATGTTTCTATCTTTCTAGCCCTCTTCCTTCCTTTCTAAAATCAATAAAAACATATTTTTTAAAAAATAGTGTGGTCTGAATGTCTATTTCTCAGGCCTAGCTGATGTGGGAAATGCTCTTTAGGTGTGATGTCAGGAAAGTGAGCCAAAAGTTCTGAGTATGTACGTAATTGTGAGGGAAAAGTGTGGGAAGAGAGGTGCAGGTTACATTAGGTAAGATTTTCAAGGCGGAAGTCATGAGACTTATAGTAAAAACAAACAAACTGTTTTTGGGTTTCTTCATTTTTGTCCTTGATCCTTTCTTAGCCTAGCCAGGGTCTATGACATCAGCTATTATTATTTATCTGATTTCTAGTTTCTGTAAGATACACTTTTTTTCTATATGTCTAAATATAGTCATTCAAACCTTCCTCCTTACTTGACTATATTTTTAGTGTCCCATCAATAACCGTTTTCCTAAACGTGATCCTGCTGGTCTTACTAGGCAGGCACAGGGCCTGGTTTCTAATCCATGAGTTGTGTATCCCTGTGATGTCCAGGTGGCCAATTGTCACATGTGCCACATTAAGTTTAAATTAGTTAAAATGAAATACAATTTAAAATTTAGCTTCTCAGTTATGCTAACTATATGTTAAGTGCTCAATAGCCACATGTGGTAGCAGCTACCATATTGAACAGTGTAGATATAGAACATTTCCCTTACTTTAGTAAGTTCTGTTGGACAGCTCTGGTATATGCTGCATAAATCCTCTCTTTTTCCTCCTAATTTAATCTTGATTCTTCCCTGACTGCCCTTCATTCCTACTTTACCTTAGTTGATTAGCTGGAACCCTTCATGCCAACTAACCTGCCTGTCTCCACACCCCCATGGTAGCAACTTCACTAATCTCCCTCCTGACCGCTTATTCACTACACCTGTGGTCCATCCCCAGACCATCAGGATACATGGCTGCAAAGGGAACAGAATATTTGAAACTGAGGCTGTCTTGGAAACTCTGGGATTTAGGGTTGCAGCAGTTATAAAATGAAAACAACCAAACTCCTACTTGTGTGAGCTTTTGAAAAGCTTGCTTTTTTAGGTCATTCCTGGAAACCTCAATTCCAAGTTATTTTTTCAGTTCCTCAGTACCCAACCCTTGGTATAGGGCTTCCTCCTTCAGACCAGTGCTTCTCAAACGTTAATAAACAGCAGAACCAAATGGGAATGTTATAAAAATGCAGACATTCTGATTTAGTAGGTCTGAGTGGGCCTGAGATTCTGCATTTTTATTGTTGACAGTATTACAGATGTCTCCCACTGCCCCCCTTTACACCCAGCACTACCAACCCCTTCCCCCCAGGTCTTCACCACGCTATTGCCTGTGTCCATGGGCTACGCATGTAAGTATGTAAGTTCTTTGCTTTATCTCTCCTAGTCCCCTCACCCCCACATCAAGGTTTGTCAGTCTGTTTCATGCCTCCCTGCTTTAAGTTTTATTTTATTCATTAGATTCCACAAATAAGTGAGAACATGTGATATTTGTCTTTCTAAGATTGGCTTATTTCACTTAACATAATAGTCTCCAGGTCCATCCATGCTGTCCTAAAGGATAAGAGATTATCGCTTTTACAACTGCATAGTATTCCACTGTGTAAATATCCCACAGCTTTTTAAATCCATTCTTCTACTAACAGGTACTTGGGCTGTTTCCAAATCTTAGCTATTGTAAACAATGCTGCTACAAATGTAGAGATGCATATATTCTTCCTGATTGGTGTTTCAGATTTCTTAGGGTATATTCCCAGATGTGAGATCACTGGGTCAAATGGCAGTTTCATTTTTAATTTTTAAAAGAAACTCAATACTTGATAAGATGCTCAAACCTCTGAGGGAAGGTAGGGGAGGGTGGGGGTAAGGGGAAGAGATCAACCAAGAGACTTGTATGCATGCATATAAGCATAACCAATGGACACAGACACTAGGGTTGTGAGGGCAGGATTGGGGGTGTGTGGGGGGAAATTGGGGGATAACCACACATTTGTAATACCTTAGTCAATAATAAAAAAATTTTTCACTTGGAAAATAAAAATTAACTCCATACTCTTTTCCATAATGGCTGCACCAGTCTGCATTCCCACCAGCAGTGAACTAGTATTCCCTTTTCTCTACATCCTCACCAGTGCTTGTTGTTTGTTGATTTATTGATGATGGCCATTCTGACAAGTGTGAGGTGATATCTCATTGTCATTTTGATTTGCATCTCTCTGATGATTAGTGACTTGGAGCATTTTTTCATATGTTTCTTGCCCATTTGTATGTCCTCTTTGGAGAAGTGTCTATTCACTTCTCCAAAAAAGGTCCTCTGCCCATTTTTTAATTGGATTGTTTGCCTTCCTTTTGTTGATCTGTAGGAGTACTTTATATATTTGGGAGATTAACCCCTTATCAGATGTATCATTGGCAAATATGTTCTCCCATATAGTGGGTTCCCTTTTTCATTTTGATGGTGGTTTCTTTTGCTGTGCAGAAAATTTTCATTTTGATGTAGTCCCATTTGTTTATTTTTACCTTTGTTTCTCTTGCCCTAGGAAATGTATTGGCAAAAAATTCTGATATGTGAGTTGTCTGAGATTTTATTGCCTATGTTTTCTTCTATGATTTTTATGGTTTCATAGATTTCGTTGAAGTCTTTTATCCACCTTGAGTTTATTCTTGTATATGGTGTAAGTTGGTGGTCTAGTTTTATCTTTTTGCATGTGTCTATCCAGTTTTCACAACATCATTTATTGAAGAGACTATCTTCTTGCCTCCTTTGTCAAATATTTATTGACCATAATGGTCTCTGTTCTATTCCATTGCCCTATATGCCCGTTCCTGTGCCAGTACCAGGTTGTTTGGTTTATAGTGGCTTTGTAGAGTAGTTTGATACTCAATATTGTGATCCCTCCAACTTTGTTCTTCCTCAGGATTGCTGCAGCTATTCTGGGTCTTTTATGTTTCCATAGAAATTTTTGGAGTATTTGTTTTAGTTCGGTGACATATGCCATTGGTATGTTAATAAGAATTGCATTGAATCCTATAAACTGCTTTGGGTAGTGTGGACATTTTAATGATGTTAATTCTCCACATCCATGAACATGGTATACTCTTTCATTTGTGTGTATCTTCTATTTTTTTCAATGTCCTATAGTTTTTCAAGTACTTTTATTTCCTTGCTTAAGTTTATTCCTAAGTATCTTATTTTTTGTTGTTGTTGCAATGGTAAATGGGATTGTTTTTTAGTTTCAATTTCTGAGAGTTTATTAGTGGTATAAAAATGCCATAGATTTCTGGATGTTGATTTTGTATCCTGCTACCTTGCTGAATTCATTTATTGCTGGAAACCAAGATCAACAGTAATTAATATAAATGTGAGAAGTCCACCAGAAGGCTGTGTTTGGACTCTTTTGATATTCACAGGGTGAATATTTGTATTTTATTACCTACTGCTGACTGAATGGCCTAAAGCAAACTTCCCCACACCTGATAATCTTACTGTTTACTAAACATTACCATTGATATGTCTGTTTGCATTCCTAAAAGGCAATTGTGTATCCTAGTAAATAAAAGCAGCTGGGAACTGAGACTCAGTGGAACTTGACTACTACAGTTAAGCTTTCCCTAGCTTCCCCCCATAAATCCAAATTAATATTTCTTGTCTTGTGTGTCAATTTGCACGTTAGCTCTTTCTCCAAGTCTTTGAACTTGAAAGCCATGCTGGCCATGGCTTTTCACAATTTATTAAGTCTAATAGTTTCCTGGTGGAGTCTTTAGGGCTTTCTATGTACAATATCATGTCATCTGTGAATAATGACAGTTTTTACTTCCTCCTTTCCAATTTGGATTCCTTTTATATCTTCCTCTCTGATCAATGTAACTAGGACTTCCAGTACTATGTTGAGTAAGAGTGGTCAAAACAGACATCCTTGTCTTGTTCCTGTTCTTAAGGGAAACACTTTTTAGTTTGCCCATTGAGAATGATGTTGGCTGTAAATTTGTATTATAGCCTTTATTATATTGAGGTATGATCCCTCTATTACCGCTTTCCTGAAGGTTTTTATAAAAAACTAGAGTCCTGGTACATGAAATTTGTGCACTCAGTGGGGGCATCCCTCAGCCCGACCTGTGCCCTCTCACAGTCCAGGAGACGTCGGGGGATGTCCAACTGATGGCTTAGGCTTGAGCCCAGCTTCTGTCTGAGCCATGCACCCCCTGTGAGAGCACACTGGCCATCAGGAGGCAGCTCCTGCATTGAGCATCTGTGTCCTGGTGGTCAGTGAGCATCATAGCAACTTGTTGTTCTATCATTCAGTTGATTTGCATATTAGCCTTTTATTATATAGGATGGGTGTTGGATTTTGTTGAATGCTTTTTCTGCATATATTGATATGATTATGTGATTTTTACCTTTCAATTTGTTTGTGTGATGTATCATATTTATTGATTTGAGAATATTGTACCAGCCATGCATTCCTGGAACAAATCTCACTTGGTCATGGTATATGATCTTTTTAATATATTGTTATATCTGATTAGCTAATATTTTGCTGAGGATTTTAGCATCTGTGTTCATCAGGGATATTGAACTGTAATTTTCTTTCTTTGTAGTGTCTTTATCCAGTTTTGAAATTAGGATAATGCTCGCTTCATAAAAAGAGCTTGGAAGTGTTCCTTTATCTTGAATTTTTTTGGAATAGTTTGAGGAGGATAAGTGTTAGTTCTCCTTTGAATGTTTGGTAAAATTCTCCTATAAATCCATCCTATCCAGGACTTTAGTTTGCTGGGAGTTTTTTTTGTTGCTGTTGTTGTTGTTTATGTTTTTCTTTCTTTTTTTTTTAATTACTGCTTTAATTTCATAAGTAGTTATTGGCCTATTCAGGTTTTCTCATTCTTCCTGATTGAATTTTGGAAGTTTGTATATTAATAGTAATTTGTCCCTTTTGCCCAGGTTGTCCAATTTGTTGGCATATAGTTTCTCATAGTATTTTCTTACAATCCTTTTTATTTCTGTGGCATATCGCCTCTTTCATTTCTGATTTTATTTATTTAGGTTTTCTCTCTTTGTTTCTTGATGAGTCTAGCTAAAGTTTCATCAATCTTTTTTATCTTTTCAAAGAGCCAGCTCTTGGATTCAGTGATCTTTTTGTACTCTTTTTTTTTTTTTTTTTTTAAATCTCTATGTCATTTATTTCCATTCTGATCTGTGCTAGTTTCTTCCTTCTACTTCTGGGCTTTACTTGCTGTTCTCTTTCCAGTTCTGTTAGTTGTAGGCTTAGATAGTTTATTAGTCTTTTTTCTTATTTCTTGAGGTAGGCCTCAAATGCTATGAATATCCCTCTCAGGACTGTTTTTTCTGTGTCCCATAGGTTATGGGTGGTTATTTGTTCATTTTAATTTGTTTCCAAGAAGTTTTAAATTGCTTGTTGGATCTCTTTGGTTGTTCACTCATTGTTTAATAACATGCTATTTAACCTCCATGTATTTGAGTGTTTTTGAGTTTTTTATTTATTTTTTATTTTAGTTGATTTCTAACTTCATGCTATTGTGATAAAAAAAAAGATGCTTGGTATGATATCAGCCTTCTTGAATTTGTATAGACTTGTTTTGTGTCCTAACTTGTGGTCTGTCATTTAGAATATTCCATGTGTGTTTGAGGTTAATTTATATTCTGCAGCTTTAGGGTGAAATGTTCTGTAAATACTAGTTAGATCCATCAGATCTAGTTTGTCATTTAAGGCCTCTGTTTCCTTGTTGATTTTTTTGTCTGGAACATCTGTCCAGTGGTGTTAGTGGGGTGTTAAAGTCCCCTAACAAGATTTTATTTCTGTTGATCTCTCAAAGTTAATCAAGAGTTTTTGTTTTGTTTTGTTTTTATGTACTTGGGTGCTCCTGTTTTGGGTGCATATGTGTTTATAAGTGTTATATTTTCTTGTTGAATCATTTCTTTTAGTATCATGTAGTGGCCTTCATTGTCTTTTGTTATGTCCTTTGTTTTGAAGTCTATTTCTTAAGATATGAGTTGTTGTAGTTCCTACTGAGTTCCTTGTAATTATACTAAATTCCTACCCCAGCTTTTTTTCCCCCTCCCATTTGCATGGAATATTTTCTCCCCATCAGGCTGAGGTGGGTCTTGTAGACAGCATATATATGGGTCACTTTTTCTTATCCATTCCATCACCCTATGTCTTTTGATGGGAGCTTTTATTCCATTTCCATTCAAGGTTATTATTCGTAGGTATTTATTTATTTCCATTTATTTTCTTTATCCAGGTGGTGGCAAGGCTGGGTGCCTCACCACTGCTGCTCCCCACAGCCTCCTCCTGAGGAGGACCTTGTAAAACCTTCACAATGGAGTGGTCTTCAAGCTGGAGCCATGCCCAGGGAGTGGCTGTAGTGGTAGCAGTGGCTCTCAAACCACCCCAAATTCCAGCGTGCAATCTGACACACACGCATGTACATACACACACACACACACACACACACATCTGTACACTGGTCCTCTCCCTCCCTCCCTCACTCAAACTCTCAACCTCACTTCAGGTCTGCCAACCTGCATGTTGGAGTCCGAGGTTCTGCATTTTAATGGCCCAGATGGGTGCTGATGTTGCTGGTCTGGATGTCTGAGATGCTGAATCTCAGAAGTGTCACTTCTTTTCTATATTTTTCCTTTGTTTTCTCTTAGGACACCAGCTTACCAAAACTTGATATCTAGGTAAGTGTTGTCTTTCAACAGAGGTGCCTTAAGAGTCTGTACTCTGATGATGCCACCACTCCAGAAAACAGCCTAGAGTTTAGTTCTTTCTTGTGTGCAAAATCAGGTAGTGCTTAGAAGATGTAATCTCTCTATTTTATAGTCACACCTAATCATAATGGCTGTTTTAGCCTTTAATGACAATTTATTCCTCCCAGAACAACCTTTGCACTAGATTTAGTTCCCAAGGATGAACTCTGTTAGCACTGAGCCATTTAAAGGAATATGCCACCTATTCTGTAACTCTGTTTTAATGAAGAGTCATGTAAACGTTCTGAGTGACAAGCACTTTTGGAATAAGTGCCAAGTCTCCAGGGGAACAGTGCCCTTATTAGAATAGGCAGGTTCTCGCCTTTTTATTATGAAATTCATTTTCCTTTACAGTCACATCTTGTATTTCAGTCTTTATAACTATTCAATCTGGACCTTAGACATACATTCTCTTTTTTTCAGATCATCCTTCAACCTTTGTCCTCAAATCCATCTCATCCCCAAGTCTTCGCAGCACAGAGAGGTGGAGAAATCAGGACATAGGAGTCAGGCTAACCTGGGTGCAAAGCCTATGTCAATTCTTCTTGGCAATGAGATCATAGACAAAGTATTTAACTTCCCTGAGCTTCTGTGTTTTAATTTAAAATGAGGCTACTCTGATGTGTGCGGATTAAATTAGATGGAATGTTCACAAAGGATAAATTGGATACAGAAGTGCCCAGCCCAGAAAAGCACCCAAAAATGTTTTCCCTTCTTAGTTGTTTTTCTCTTTACTATTGACCCCTTCCTACTCAGTTCTTTTCTTCTTCTTTCAACCATGCACGTTTCCACTATCCAGAAAACTCCAGTGACGTGAGCCTGCTCACTTAGTCCATCTCCCCTTCCCTCCAAAGACAACTTTAGAGGATGTGGCCACTAGCAGCTAGTGAGTCCTTACTCTTGGAGGCCTCAGGGGCTTTGTAATTGAGGGGGAGACTCAGTGGGGACCCAGCCAGGGGTAGCCGATGTGCACCTGGTCTCAGGAAGGAGGTTAGAGCAGGAGGGAAAGATGGGCATGGTCCATTTCACCAGGAACAGAGGTTTACAGGCCATTAATTTTAATGTAATGCAAATTGGTTTATGAAGGTGCTGACACACTGTTATTATAAAAAGCATGAGTAGCATGATAATTAAATGTCTGACTATATTTTATTTTAGTACAGTTACAGTATATCCTTGCCCAGCTGGTGCAATAGATTTCCAGGCTTATAATTATATAAATTGCAAAGTACTAGAAAAGAAAAAAACATGTACTGTGATGCCAAAAACAAGGTGAGGTATAATAACTTAAGCTTCATTATTTTAAGCTGAACTCTGTTTAGCCCCTGAGTTTGGCCGCACTCACTCACTAAAAATGTTCCCAACTTATGCTTTCCAGTGTATAACATGAGGGGATAGTGATGTCTGTTTAGTGTTTCTTTTTGTTACCTTTTGAGTTGAAGTGTGCATTCTTGGGGGAGCCAAGTGCCCCAGAATTCAGACAGTCTGTGCTGAGTGGGCAATGGAACTGTAACAGACCCTTGCTGGGAATCTGCAGCCCTGTGTTCTGTTTTGGGTCTGCCACTGACTGGTTTGGTGACTTCCTCCCTGGGTCTCTGTCACATAACCAACGTACTATAAATTCTAGAGTGAGCATTTTGAGACTTGAATTTTTATTTTTCCTTTTTGATCTCTTAAAATAAAAAATCTCCCAACATATCCCTTTACACATATGACTTTGAAGTTGAATTTCTTCAGTTCCAAAAAAATTCATCTAGAAAAAATGTCCAACAGGCTTGAGATGTCCATGGAAGATGAGGAGGAAGGCAGGGAGGAGGGCAGGGACTTGTTTAGGGGGAAAAGCAAAGAGAAAAAAAACACAGAGTCCATGACAAGGGAGTCTCATAAGTACATAGTTGCAGGCAAAACATGTAGCCATACTTTTACCCTTGTCGTTGCACCAAGACTGTCGATAACTCTTCCAAGAAACACCACTGGGAGGATTAGTGGTTTTATTATCTTTAAGCTAATCTGGTCCATGAGGCTGCTCAGATCCCTGTGTTTAAGAAGCATAATCAGACAAGCTGCTTTGCTTTGAGCACTGGCTGGGGTGCCTGTGACCTCTGTTTGGGAAGTGCTTTCTGAGGCCAGCTTTGGTCCTGGGTATCAGTGGTTTGGGGAACCACTGGGGAGTGGTAGAAGCCCACGTGTACTGTAGGAAACCGTCCCTGCATCTCAAAGTAATGCTGCATGCTCCATCAGTCATGAGCATGAGCACTGTCGAAGGCTTTAGAGATCATTGTGCCCAAGCCAGTCCTTTGTAGAATAGAGGCCCAAACTCAGCTGGTGAGGAGCAGATCAATCTGCTACCTGGTACTGAGCTGAGCTTTCTATGTTTCCCACTGTAACACACTATATATGGTGTAGTATATCATTATTGCCAAAAATAAATAAATAAAATAAAATATAAAAGCTCCTGCTTTAAGGAAAAAAAAAAAATATATATATATATATGTGTGTGTGTGTGTGTGTGTGTGTGTGTGTGTGTGTAAAACAGACATGTGTAGTAGGCCCTTAAGCTATATTGCTTCTGAGAATTAATTTTGGATTTCATGACCTTGCTACTTCTTCCAGCCATCTCTGTTCTTAAGTTCCTCCTTGTATAAAAACTAAGCAATTCTCTCTCTTTTTTTTTTTTTAGAAAATTTTTATTATTAATTGATTTTTGAGAGAGAAAGGGAGAGAGAGAAAAACAGACAGACATCGATTTATTATTTTACTTATTTATGCATCCATTCCTGGTCAGGGCATAGACAAGAATCAACTAAGCAATCCTTTTGTAACTTCACAGTTATATCTAAACACTTCTCACCTGTGCTCTTGCTCTGATTATCTGGGATAAAGTTGCAAACTCTGGACCACAGCTATTTCCAGTTTTATCTGGATTTTCACCAGGGATTGGAGATGGTGTTCTTCTGGGCTGGTGATGGTGTTTTCTCAGGTCAGAGTAGACTAGAAAGAGCATGGGAGCTGGTTTCCTTTCTGCAATGTGTCTCCCAACTTGGTCCATGCCTTTGCTTCTGTCTCCCTTCTCCCTTACAGGGGCCACGTTGATTCAGAAGTCATTTACCAAATACTGGTAACCTGCTGACCCTGGTCTGTATTTAGGCAAACCACTTTCTGTCATTAGACTTTTCCACCCAATTTTCCAACCCTGGCTCTTTTTATAACTTCTCAATACATTATGCAGCTAACCAATAAAAACTCCTTTTAAAGAATCATGTATTTCTCATACCTTTTCTCTTTGGCTTGCAAAGTGGGCCTCTTAATTAAACAAACAAAAAAAAGATTACACTGTCCACTTGTTCTTGGCAGGTTGGTGATTCCAGCAGAGTTGATACTTTCCTGTCCTCTTTGTGTTTAGCATCCTTTCCCAACCAAGAACATGCTGAATGTTCATTTGGAAAGACTGAAACTTTAAACACCATCGCTCTTGGTCTGACTGTTTCTGTTATGAGTGGTCCTCAGCCAGGTTAAGGCTTGATGATGGGTGCACAAGGTAAACTGGCTGAAGAAACAACCTGAGTTTATCCAAAGCCCTGATGGTTGCCAGCCATTGTTTCTGAGAAGCAGACTTGTTTCTTTCCCTTGGCAATGACCTCATATGGAGATAAATTACAGGATGTTCACACAGTCAAGGCCTCATAACTGAGTGGCAGGCATTACTATGTCTGCTGGGTCAGTTATGAACAGGGTTGAAAGTTATGGGTCTTGAAAAAACAGGTAAATTAGAACATATTTGAACTTTACTAAAGCTTCTAAAGACCCTGAGATTTAGAAAGAGTTTGAAAGGATTTGCTAGTGTCACTGACTTCATTTCAAAGAGTCTTTCTGAAGATCTTCTGTGGTCTGCTAGGGATACACATGTTAAAGACAGCATCCTGTCCTCCGAGCTCCAAGATACACGGGGAAAGAAATAAATAATTATAACACAGTATCATATGTGCTGTGATAGAGGTTTATCCACAGTGCTTTATGAGGTCCAATGAAAGGAAAATGAATTCCAACCACAGTGGGGGAGAGGAGTAATGGAAAGCTTAACATTTTAAGCTGGGTCTTGATGGAATTTCCTTATGGACACATTGGTAAAAGGCATTCTAGAAGGAGGGAACAGCAAGAGTGAAGGATCAGAAGCCATAAAGCTCTGGGAAGTGGCTTGTCTAGAGGTTGAGTAGGTAGGAGGATCAGGAGATGAGGCTATGAAGGTGGGCACTGGCCAGCCTTTCAAGGACCTGCAGGCAGTAACTCACATTTACTCATCCCCATGTCACATACCAGACACTGCTGAGCACTTTAATCACAGCATCTCTGCCATGCCCTGGTGGCCAGCAGACGTGGCACGTGAAGCAGAAGCAGTGTTTTTTTATTTTCATCCAGGATGTCACACCTAGGCAAGCAGTGGGGATGAGGAAAAAAAATCTTCATGTGACACATCTTTGATTGGCTTGGCCCAGTACAGTCTTTGATAATAAATAAGCCATGGTAATAATCAAATGTCCATTTTTTTTCTATTAGAAACCACTTGATCAGATTGCAAAAGAATACATGATGTGATGCAGTTTTCAGTTGGCTAATGAGAGGCAAGTCAGAGCAGTTGAGAAAGAACGCTGAAACTGTGGTTCTGTTTAAAGTATTTCATATATGTTTGCTGTGTCTTTATAGGATCGTTCCTTAAATTTGAGGGCCCTGGCCCAGAGGGAGTCATTAATGAGCTTCAGGGGGATCCAGGACTGCCTTTAGATTGTATACAAAACATTTTCTCTACTAACAAACACATTTATGTCTATGAGAAAGTCCATGTGTTTATACAATTCCAAAAAGGGTCTGTTGGTCCCCAAAATAATAGGATCCACTTATTTATATGTTATCTTTGGAGTGTAATGTCCCCATTACATCTTCAATGCTCCCTGTTAGCAGGGAGGTGGTCAGGTCTAGCCTACAAGCCCAGAGAGGGAGTGGGCTGCCCAGCTCAGCCTCTGCTTCTCCACCTCATGAGTGTGAAGATGACATTTTCCTTGTGGATCTGGGGTAAGAAGAACAACTATGCCAGTTCTCCCAGTGCTCAGTAGGTGCACAGGACATGGTAGCTGCTCCGTTTGCGTCCTGTGACATCTGGGCAAGGATCATTACTTCCCTTCCCAGCATGCTCTTACTGGTTTTGTGTAGTAGTTGGAGCGAAAGCGAAGGGATGTGCCCTCCTTCTGCCTTCCTGTCTCCTACCCCAGCTGGATTACTGCTTGGAGTCCTTCGGTTTAGAGGCACATGGGACAGGCAGTGTGCTGTGAGACATCTGTGCTGTTCCCCGTGTGGTATCGTGTCACGGAGATGGCTTGGCTGGAGACATGTGTTTCCTTGGCTAACTTTCCTGGCCAGGTGGGAGCTGATGCGCGCTTCAGTATGTATTTCAGCAAGTCCACCCGGTGGGAAGCCCTGCAGACCAGCTACTCCAGGAGGGCATGGGCCGTGCAGCCAAGAGCAGCGGGGCGGCTGCCAGGTTTTGAGAAAGTATTTGAGGCATCAAGTCCATCCAAGCCCCACACCCTTGCTCACTCTCTTGCTTGCAGTTTTAATATGGGTGAGGCTGGATTAAGTGTCTTGGCAGAATCCAGCAACTGGAGTCCTTTCTGGCAGAGGATGGGGAGTGTACATCAGGATCACATTCCAGATGCAGGGACAGAGATTTTGGAAGGATAAAAGAAAGAGAGTGAGAAAATTAAATGTGGTGAGAAATAAATTTTCCCTTTCTGCTGTCTGAAAGTAATTGAATTATGTTATTTTGTAAAATAATCTGTTTTGAAGTTTTTCCTTCACCATCATGCTACCAATTGCTTTACTGATTTGAAGAGGGAAATAAAGCATTAATTTTGGCCCTGGGCTGTAACTCCTATCAAATACCTGGAACTTGGGCCAGGTTCTAAGAGGTGGTTCTGCTGTCTGTTAAGACTGGAAATGTGAGCCCAGGCCTCCTAGGATATAAGGAGGCCAGGGCACAGTGGCCAGGTCCTCTTTGTCAGTCCCTGGTTGGCTCCTCCCTCTTTTCCAGTCAAGGCCAGTCCCCTGCACACCTTCCCCAGGGCCTTCCTTTCCTCTGGGCTTTGAAGGGCTTAGTCACATTTGGCCAGAGACCCTCAAAGGTGTTTGTCTTGCCCCATGATGTCCTTCCAGGGTTTCCCTTCCCTCCGTCTCAACTATTTCTGGAATTCTGCTCCCGACCTCTCTCTGTTCGGTTTAATGGGGAGTTCCCATGTCATGGTTGCCCTTACAATGAGGTCTCTTCACTATCAGTCCAGGGAATATTTAGCAACTGTTAGTGACTGTACTTTAATAGTGGAGTGGGATAAGATGAGACTCTAGGCAGATGTCCAACAGTCTCACTGAGGGACAGACAGGAACACACATGGGGCTTCAACAATGGAGCCAGATTTCATAAATTCATATCCTGGTTTGGCCACTTATCAATGGATGGCCTTGAGCAAAGACATAACTTCACTGTGTCTCAGTTTCCCATCTATGAAATGGGTATAAAAATAGTATTAACTTCAGGTTGCTGTGAGGATTAAGTGAAATAATGAACATAAAGTGCTTTAAACAGTACCTGCTATTCCTCAACTCATGTTACTTAGCATCATTGCCACTGTCATCATCATCTTTACTTACTACCTGGTAGTCTTATGAAAGTTACTTTGATTCTTTGAGCCTTAGCTTCCTTATATGAAAATAAGTATAATGCTAATAGCATTGTCAAGAAGATTTAAAAAGAATGTATGTGATGACTCTTAGTCCAGAGCTTTATACCTAGTGAAAACTTGGCAAAAGTGAGTTCCCTTGTCCCTCTCCAACACAGCTTGGTTCTGTATAGCCAGTCAGCTACTTGGATGGAAGTCTCCATCCTACTATAGTGTGGCTGGCTATGTAATGGCAAGTATAGTCATTGTTACTTATTTTAATTTGGCACAAGTTAACATAATCTTTCCTCTAAACAATCAATTCCTTTTCCCACCTTCCACTTCTGTCCTTTGCATCCTCTCTTCTGCTGTGAATTGGTCAGGCAATTAGTCTTGAGCACCTGTACATACCCAGGAGAGTGCTAGGTGGCCCAGAAGTCACAGAAGACTTGCAAGACTTTCACCTTGGATATCACACTCAAGCTGCATAGAACTCTTTCCTGACCCCCATTACTTCATTCATATCACCATTTTCCCATTAATCTTGAGTTATCTTTGATTCTACTTCTTTTGATCTAATAGCTTCCATTCAGTAAAGGCCTTTGTTATCATACCAGATCACTTCAGTAATATCATCCCATTGTTTTTTACTGTAACTCTGGGAGGTAGGAACTGTAATCATTCCATTTTACAGATGAACAAACTGAGGCGTAGGGAAGTTAAGAACCTTGCCAAAGGCCACTAAGTAGTAAGCTTAGCTAGGATTGAAACCCAGGTATGTGAGACTCCATCTTCTGCACTTCCCACTCTGTTATCTTCTGTCTGCTGATTTCTTTATGTTTTGGCTATGTATCTCTTTGTAACAAACCATCCCAAAACAGTGGCTTAAAACAATAGTTTATTATTTCATGATTCTGAGGGTTGACTGCACTCAGCTGGGTCATTCTTATTTGTTCTCTCCTGCACTTGCATTCAGATAGTGGCTAAGACTAAAGTCATATAAAGCAGCAGTCGCCAACCAGTGGTCCGCAGACCACTGGTGGTCCGTGAGGTCCAAAAGGTTGGCGACTGCTGATCTAAATGCTCCTTCACTCAGCCGGGTTGGAAAGAGCTGGGGTTCATCACAACATGGTGGCTTCAGAGTGGTCAAATTTCCTACATGGCAGCTGACTTTCCCCCACAGCAATCATTCTAGAAGATCCATTGGAAGCGGCAAGTCTTCTTATGACCTAGCTTTAGAATTCCCAGACCTTCACTGCCACCACATTTTCTTGGTCAAGCAAGTTCCTAAGGCCAGTCCAAATTTAATGGGACAAATTGTCAGGCTCTATCTCTTGATATGAGAAGCAACATGTATATACAGTCAAGGAAGGAATTGATAGTTGCCATCTTTATCTGATCAGTCACCAAGACCCATCAATATTTTTGCTTTAAAGCAGTCTCTCTTAGCCCTGGCTGGTATGGCTCAGTTGCTTGCATGCTGTCCTGTCACAGGAAGGTTTCCAGTTTGATTCCTAGTCAGGGCACATACCCAGGTTGCAGTTTCTCTCACATTGATGTTTCTCTCCCTCTCCCTTCCTCTCTAAAATCAATAAAAACTTGTTTTTTAAAAAGTCCCTTTTAGCTGTTCTATTCTACTGCCACCATCTTAGTAGGGTCTGATTTTGTTGTGATTCATTTTTTATTCAGTGCAATCATCTCCTAATTGGGTTCTAATGCTATCCCCAGCTCCTAATCCATTGTATATTTTACTAGAGTACAAATCCTTATCAGATGCCTCTTTTATTCATTGGTTTATCTATTTATAGATCCAAGAGGAACTTTAGAAGTAACCCATCTCACCTTTGCATTTTACAAAGGAGAGAACCAAGACCCCAAGAGGGCATATTCAAATTCATATGGTTAATTTTTTTTATAAAGTTTCATGTTTTCCTTAAGCTAGAAGAATTAAGGAGAAGACCCAATTCCTGCCCTTGAAGAGACTACAGTTTAATAGTGGTGATGGGTACTTTAGCGATATTGGGAATGGAAGTTTGCACATGGTCCCAGAGGAGAGACATGTAACACTATTTGGGGTTCAGGAATGATTTCTTGGAAAATGTGACCCTCATAATGAATCTATAGTTTACAGAAGGAGTCATCCTGGGCAAAGAAAGGTGTGGGGATATTGGAACAGAAAGAATGACCTGAGAGATCAAGGTAAAGAGGTGGGAACTAGGGTAGGGGTATGTGGTAGCATATGCTATTTGGTATTTCTAGAGCATGAAGGGCCCTAGGTGTCATACTCAGGGGCCTAGATTTGCTTTTATAGGTAATGGTGCCACGGAAGGGTCAGACCTGCACATGGTACATTTATCTAGGAAGGAATTTAAAAGCTACTTACTGACTTAATTCTCTGTTCCCAGACTCTATCATGGCCATACTATTTTGGATGGATTTTAAAGAGCTACTTTCCTCCCCATAGGAAAGACCAATAGCTCAAAAGTAAATGGACCAAAAATACTTGAATGTACAGTTCTTAGAGATTCAAATGCAAATGACTTAACTTTATGAAAAGATGTTCAGCTTCATTCATAATAAGGGAAATTTGATTTCACACTACACTAAGACACCATTTGTCACTTCTTAGAGCATCAGTGATCAGAAAGGCTGCTATCACCTGCGATAGTGAGGATGTAGGCTTCTCATGGCACCTTCTCCTTAAAAAACAACTTGGAAATATCTATTAAAATTATAAATGCACATCCTCTTTGACCTAGCAATCCCACTTCTCAGGCTATAGATATTCTTATATTTAGAGAAAACAACAAATGCACGTGATTATTTATTGTAGCCTGTTTGTAATTGAATAAGATTGGAAACAGTCTAAATGCCATGGAGAAATAACTGGTCAAATAAATTCTATTTTATTCATACAAAGGAATGCTATGAAATCTTGTAAAAAGAGAATGAGAGTTTCTGTATATTCTGATCTAGTTGGATTACCAAAATAAAACATTAGATGAAAAGAAAAAAATTGTGAAAAAGTGGAAAAATAAATATACATATGTATGTATGTTCAAATACACCTAAAATATTTCTGGAAGGAAACATAAGAAATTTATATGTTGATCATAATAATGAGTAGCTGGAGTACAGAAGTAGGAGGAAATTTTTTTTTTGTTCTTTTGTACCTTTTGAGTTTTGAACCATTTGGATGTTGGTTTTTATTAGGCAAAACAAAAGCAAGAAACTCAAATGAATAAACCATTACTTCTCTGGATCTAGGGGTGGAATAAATATTTCATGGATACTCTTCATTTTATGGTCAATTAATGAAGGAAACCTGGCTTCATCTTCCCAAATTAAAGAAAGACTATAAAAATAAAATCTGAAGCAAATATGACAGAATATTGAAGTGAATTAAGCTGAGCATACAAGCCTTTCACTTGAGCTGTTTTGCAAAACAAAATAATGATTTACATGGCATGGCTTTGGTGTTCTACTTTGGGATTATTTTAGCTGGTTAGTTCCTTTTTCATCCATATTCAATACTCCCTTCCTAAGCCACATCATCCCATCTATCTCCCAAACATGAGACCAACTTTATTTATTGTCATTTTTAATTCTCATCAATGTATACTCATTACTTCCCTTCACAAGATTATAAACTCTGAAGAGAATTAAGATTGTGTCTCAGAAGTCAGCAAACTTATTTTGTAAAGGTCCAGTTAGTAAATATTTTAGGCTTACAGGTCAGACAATGTCTGTTGTAACTACTCAATTCTGCCATTGTAGCACAAAAGTAGCCATAGATGATGCATAAATGAATGGATATTGCTGTGTGCCAATAAAACTTGATTTACAAAAACAGGCAGCAAGCCATATTTGGTCAAAGGGCCACAGTTTGCTGTCACCTAGTTAATAGTTTGATTTCATGGGATTCATTGTTATATTCCCTTTCATTCTCTCCCCTTTCTTTGACTCCCTCTGGAAAATGGATGATGGTTCTGGTATGTGTGCCTGTGTGTGTACATACACATATGTGTACATTTGTGGTCTCTGGGAAGAAGGAAACTGAAAATGGAAGAAGGCGAGACATAGATTAGTGAGGAATCCATGCCGACTATTTAGTGCCTCAGGCAGCAATGTGAATGTTAAGAAATAATTATTTAAGAAAAGATAAAATCACAATTCTCTTTCAAATATAAAATGAACTCTTGTAAAAGACTTTCTTTAGCTCATTAATTTATGATGGAACCAGTATGTTGTGATAGTTAGTTCGGAGGAGAGAGCAAGCACACACAAAGGCCATGGGGAGTGTGGAAAGGAATTTCTAGAGATGAAAAACTGGCCTCCTGGGGAGCCAGGAGGGCGTATTACTTGCATCTCCACCAACAAAACTCATTTCCATTACTGTCAGTTTTCTACAATTTATAGAATTGTAAAGAGCTCAGCTAAAGGGAATGAAAAGCATAGACCTATAAAATTAGATGTTCTGGAAAAGGTTATTAAACAATACCTAATTATTCCCTGGAAAAGATATTCAGGAATCCTTTTCTTTTAATCTCAAAGTTTTTTATAATTTTGTGTGATAAAAATAACATTCAGTAAGCTCATGTTACTCTAAATTATAGAAAATCATGAAATCTAGGCATGACGTTTTCAGACTCAGTTTGACATTTGACAGTGGCAGCTTCTTGAGCCTGTGAAAGTGCAGGAGGGAAGTCAGTTTCCCAGCGGTGCTCTAGGCCAGGACTGGCGTCTCAGTGGAGGGGCTGAGGGACCATGTCTGAAGAGGCAGTGAGGCAACATGGAGTTGCATAGGGGGAGACCAAGTCTCTGACCAGAAGGCTAAAGCCATGGGAGTGAGTATGGACTGAGTTTGAGTCCCAACATTGCTACTTCCCACCCCTGCAACACTGGGCAAGATGGGCCATTTGCTCATCTATGGTTAGGGGGTACTATTAATTGCCTCAGAGGCTGTTGTATTAAATGAGAAAGCACTTATCTTAGTGCTTAGGACTTTCGGGGCCAGGGCAGTGTGCACTAAGTGTTAGTTTTCCTCTTTCCATAGGGTGTGCCCTTGGGCAAAATACTTCAGCTTTGGTTTCTTTATCTCTTCAAATGCAGAGCATGATATCCACCTCACAGAGTTGCTTTACAAATTGGCAAGTAGTAGTTCCAGGAAATACTGGTTTCCCATTGGGGCTCAGGAAGCTTCACAGAAGACATGGCCACTAAGTCAAGTCTCAATGGATGAATAGATGTTTTGTACATCAGCATGTCCAGATTTCTTAAGATTTCCCAGAACAGTAATTAGCATGCATATAATTCAGTTTTATTTTACTTATTTTCATCACATCATTTTGGACCATGTGTTTTCTCTTTAGTCATTGTACTGAGTTTTGAAGCTTGTCATGGTAAGGAGCATGTATTCTGGTCAAAGTAAGTGGGAAACAGTATGAAATGGTTTGAAGCTTATTTGGGGATGGATTATAAATGGAATGTACACTGTTATGTGAATTATGTTTATCTAAATTTCTGTTAACTTGCAGGTTTGGGGGACAGCCCTAGTCACAATATTTTGACCCCTTGCATCCACCTAAACAATAAACTATCTTAGGAATTCTATTACTTTGGCACCTCAACTACATCTCCCAGTATTTTCTCTCCCAGGAACAACACAAAAAATTATTTATCAGACCATTGGAAATGATGCTCATTTCATTTGTTGATCATCATAAAATTGTACCTCTCTCTGCTCCCCCAACTCCCCCCCCCCCACACGTGCATGAGTAAACACATGCACACAAGTGCACCAGCCAAGACTAACATTTTTGGGGTTATAGTTATTTAAGGAATTTGCATGAGGATTTTCAAGTGAAGCAAAGGAAGTCCTGACTCCTGACTTTCTTAGCTTGCCTTGTAGTTGTCAGTCTCATGTCACTGTCCATGATGTACAGCAAGCGTGTCAAACTCAAAGGCTAACATGGACCATATAAACAAGGTTTAAGTTTATGTGGGCCGCAAAAAAACAAAAGCTTCAATTTTCATAGAAACATAGGTTTATTTCAATAGAGACATGCTGAATACAAAGGGCTGAAATAAATAATCGTTAACATAAAATAATAGAACATTTTAATAAAAATTAATATTTTTTCTTGAACATTAACTTATCAGACACTGAATAACTGCACACATTAATAAGCATAATGCAAATAAACCTATTTTTCTTGTTCTGTGAAAGTGAAATATTCCCTGTTGAGCACACTAAACAATTCAGTCCAAGACTAATGACATGGCAATCGGCTGCTAAAATATTCACTGCTAGGATTAGTGGAGAGAAATGGTGCACCTGTGTGTAAGGTGCGTAAGGGAAATGGATACAACATGATTATGGTAATCAGTCATTAGTGAATGTTGTAGTTTGTTATTAATAACTAGAGGCCTGGTGCATGAAACTGGTGCACAGGGGGAGGGTGGGAGGGTGCCCCTCAGTCCAGCTTGCACCCTCTCCAATCTGGGACCCCACAAGGGATGTCTGACTGCCTGTTTAGGCCCAATACCGGGATTGGGCCTAAACGGGCAGTCGGACATCCCTCTCACAATCCAGGACTGCTGGCTCCCAACTGCTCGCTTGCCTGCCTTCCTGATTTCCCCTAACTGCTTCTGCCTGCCAGCCTGATCACCCCCTAACCACTCCCCTGCCAGCCTGATTGATGCCTAACTTCTCCCCTGCCAGCCTGCTTGCCCCTAACTGCCCTCCCCTGCAGGCCTGGTCACCCCTAACTGCCCTTCCCTGCAGGCCTGGTCACCCCCAACTGCTCTCCCCTGCAGGCATGGGTCCCCCCTAACTGCCCTTCCCTGCAGGCCATGTCACCCCCAACTTCCCTCCTCTGCCGACCTGGTCACCCCTAACTGCCCTCCCCTGCAGGCTTGATTGCCCCCAACTGCCCTCCCTTGCAGGCCTGGTCCCTCCCAACTGCCCTCCCCTGCTGGCCATCTTGTGTGTTGGAGTGATGGTCAATCTGCATATTACTCTTTTATTAGATAGGATAGAGGCCTGGTGCATGGGTGGGGGCCGGCTGGTTTGCCCTGAAGGGTGTCCTGGATCAGGGTGGGGGTTCCCTTGGGGCATGGGGCGGCCTGGGCAAGGGGCCTGTGGTGGTTTGCAGGATGGCCATGCCCCCCAGCAACCCAAGTGGAGGCCCTGGTATCTGGGATTTATTTATCTTCTACAATTGAAACTTTGTAGCCTGGAACAGAGCCAAGCCTTCTGCTCACTCTGCTCTGTGGCGGAAGCCATTTCTTCTATAATTGAAACTTTGTAGCCTGGAGTGGGCCGGCCACAGGGTGTGCGGAAAGCTTGGCTTCCTCCATCACCTGGGAAACCCAAGCCTCCCTCCTGCTCTTTCTGTGGCCGCAGCCATCTTGGTTGGGTTAATTTGCATACTTGCTCCTGATTGGCTGGTGGGCGTGGCTGGTGGATGTAGTGGAGTAATGGTTAATTTGCATATTACTCTTTTATTAAATAGGATTATGTATAATAGGATACTGTAAAAATTAAGTTACGAAATTTTTATTAAAACGTTTCATACTGTTATATTGGCTGGGTTGCAAAAATATTCGTTGTGGGCCGCATGCAGCCCACTGGCTGCAAGTTTAACATGCTTGATGTACAGTATAAGTCTGACAAAATGGTGGTCCAGGCAGGACTCCAGAGTAGGAGCCTTAGCTCCAGGGAGCCCTCCACTCCATCATGCTCTCTGCCTGCCTGGGATTCCCACCTTACCTTCTTTTAGCTGAGTTGCCCTAACTCCCCCTTTCTAGTGAAAAGCCTCCTTCTGTGCTTTTAATGTCTCCCAGAATCTCTCTTCTATCATGCATTTCCCTCTCTCCTTGTGACAGTCTTTATCCAACCACATAATCTGCTGGTACATCATAGAAATATAGGGGAGTGGAGAGAGGAAGAGAAGAGATTTTGTAAAATGAAAGTCAGTTTCTTTTGTTTTTTGGCCTCCTTGATATCAGAGCCTCTGAGCTGGATGGGTTAGGATTGAAATGGAGATAGAGATTGTTAGTGAAACCTGTAAACTGATGAAGAAACTCATGGATGTAATTCCAAGCAACTTTTTTTTTTTCTCTCGCTGTTCTTTTAAAAGTAATTTAGGAGAAGTTCTTTCACTGGACTTGGTTGAAAACACAAGTAGTCCCATGACTTCTTTGGTCACTCTCAAGTAATAAAAATTCCTGGGACCACTGGAAGTTGACACAGTTTCAATTCAGTTATTAAAACTGTCCAGCCTATGTAATAATCAAAATTTCTGACTTGCTTTAACACAGTTTCAATTCAGTTATTAAAACTGTCCAGTTTATGTAATAATCAAAATTTCTGATTTGCTTTAACATTAAATCTGCTCTCGTCTTCAAACTAGAACCTGCTGCAGGTAAGAGAGGTTGAGGTTCCTTTCTGCTCTACTCTCACACCCCTGCCCTCCTGTTGGTGACAGGGTTTCTAACGCTACTGGGTGTACAGGGAGAGAAGAGGAAAAGGTAGGAAGCTCTTACTTGACAAGTCCTGTTATAAGATATCATCTGGAGGGTCTTTAGAGCGACTCTTCTGTGGGCTCTCCTGAGACCCCAAATTGAACTGTGTTTCCCCTGACACATAGGTTGAATTTTCCTCTGGCTGGCTACCCTGTCTCCAGCTCAGTTTTTCCCAGTGGTCCACTCTACACAGACCCTTTCAGTTGGGGCTCTGTCACCTTCCCATGGAATGTTCTTAGGTGGGATTTAAAATAGATCCAGACTGACTCTCTCCCCCACATAACATGCCTTCTCTTTGGTCCACAAGCAGCACTCACAAGTCACCTGCCCTGACAGTCTCCAGAACAGTGCCCAGTAGACACCTCTCCTTTGCTTGTACATTGGAGCATCTAACCTTTTAAGTTTCCCAGGCAGGAATCAGACCCAGGGCTCTGTGTCCCAGATCAACCCATGCAGTGATTTCAATGAAGCTCCTTTCTCTTAACCTGAAGGAGAAGAGCCCACCCACATCCTGAGAAGGGGGAAATGACAACCCAGCTTTCCCCAGAGTCCTCTTTCAAGCTTCATTTCCAAAAACTAGTCATGCCTCACTATGAGTAATCAATTCAAGAATCATGTATTGAGTTTATCCTGCAACTTTTGTATGTAAGTTTCTTCAAAAGATAACATCCACTGCTTTCCTGCCTTAGTGAAAGTGAGACAGCAACAGTCCATTTTACCATTCTTAGTGCTGTCATCACTCTACTATGCTGGACCCTTTTTCTTGTTATCTCTTTTAATCCTGGCAACAGCGCCTTTTAGAAAGAAATTGAGAGATTACAGGATTTGTCCTAAAGTGTTCAGATAGTGTTAGGGCTGGGATTGAAAACAATTCTTTTAAATAGTTCATATTTCAGTTTTGATTGCCTCTTTAATCAAAGAGTATTTAAGGGAGTGTCTGTAACTTGCTAATGGATAGATTAAAAATAATTCTTTTAGTATTAATTTTTAGTTTATTGTTTGTTTTTTTTTGTTTGTTTGTGGGTTTGTTTGTTTGTTTTGTCAGAAATATAGTTCTGAGTGAGTTCTAACTTTTAGAATGTCATGAGGTTTATATGGTGACCTAATACATGGGCAATTTTAGTACCATGGATATTTGAGGACTATGTATTTACTTATTTGTTGTTGTTGAGTACAGAGTTTTGTGGCTTTCTCTTAAATTGGACTTTCATAGCTTCTAGTTCAGGGTCTTATACACAGGAATTCCCAACAGTAAAACAAAAATATTTTGAAGGTGCTTATGTCCTTACAATAGCAAATTACCACTGAAAACATGATCAAATATGAAACGCAACTATATTTTTGTTATTTTATTCCCAGTAAAGCAGGAAATCTACCCAAATCCATAAGATGTGGTGGTGAGGCTTTCTCCCATTTCTAAAACAATTTTGGATGTTGAGGCAGGGCATGTGAATTCTTGGCCCCCACTCTGCCACTAACTTACCCCTGAAAAAAATGCCTCCCTATAAAATACAGGGCTCAAGGCAGAGGTTCTCAGGGTCAATTCTGTTTCTCAGAATCTGAGATTCTGTAGGGTGAGCATCTGGCTTTTTCCATCCTGAGGGTCATGGGTAGTTTCATGAAAGAGGGTGTTCCCATTGAAAGTAAGTGTTTCTTGGAGAAAGAACTATACACAGGCAAATACTGCACACTGGTCCCTGGGAATTACAGAATCATTATTTTTAAAATTCTGGAACTGCTGGTCTGTAGTCAGTTGTAAAATCACTGGAGTAACCCTTTCCTTGTTATGTTATATAAGCACTGGGCCGAATTCAGTGACAGACCAGGTCAGAGAGATGACCTGGAATGATATGCACATCGCTGGCTTGTATCTTCTTTGTCTGGGACAGCTGTACATGGGCTGGGTGATGTATGTACTCCCTGAAAGTGATGCAGACACATGTTTCTAGCTCTCACTGTGCACCTTCTCCCCTGATACCTTGACTGTGGGATGGTCGAAGTTCTCAAATGGGGGAAGCAGAGGGAAGTATAACCTTCTATACAAAACACTTGGTTTATTTTCTTTATTTCAAATATATATTGAATCAGTATCTTAATTATTTTATTCATTTTCCATCTGTTGAGCATGCAATACATGTCAGGCTCTGTTCATTTCTGCAGAGATATAGATAGATGAGAGACAAAAGAACTGGTGGAATGTTGTCACTTCTTATCCTACCTAAGGTGGGACATGAGCCAAACACATTCTAAATACAAATAAATGGGTGTGGTAAGAAAAAGGATGTGGTAAGAAACTGTGCATCTAAATTTCCAAATCAGAAAGTTGGGTGATAGGGGGAAGAAGTCATGGTCTACCAACTGGGCAGTCATAAAAGGCGGCCTTGACCTCCCAGAGTGCTGTGCCTTCCCCCAGCCTCCTCAGAGGCTGCTTTGGGGAATGAATCCTGAGTGTCAGCAATGGCCCTGACCCTCAAACTTTGAATCCTTGCAAAGAGGTTGCTTGCCTGAATGAGCTCAGCTAATCACTGAAAATAAGGCAGTAGAGGAAAACATCCAATCTCTGTTTATGAACATGCAAAACAATTTTCTAGGCACAACTATTACTCAAGCAACAGACTATTCACAGCTGGTGGCTTGGCCTGGGAGTGCACCAAAGGCTTGGACTGTGGGCCATTAATCACCATCCATAGATAGGCTGCTGGGTGTAAGCGAGCATACTGGGCTGAGGCAGAGATTGTTGTAGGGGCTCTGTGTTGAATTCCCTGTCTTGCAGGTAATTAGAGAAATCCTCACAGACACAGAAATCACCAAAAGCCCACAAGGGGGATTTCAGCCAAACCCACATGTCCTCACATTCTCCTCTCCTCCTTTCCCGGCTTTGCCAAATACAGAACAATTCCAGCCTGTGGCCATGTGTGCATTCAAAGGGTGAATAAAAACATCCAAATCTGTTAGAGCCTAGGCACTCTAAGGAATGTTCTTATAGATTAAAGATTCTCTTTATGTGAGTAGGTTACCTTCTAGACGTGCAGACCAGTAGAGTATGTGCATGTGTGTACATACTTGTGTGCAAAAGAGGAACAACCCAAGGCAATTTCTTCTCTCTATCCCTGTCTACCTGTGTCTTATCCTTCAAATCACAGTTCAGTTGCATCTTCCTCTGAGCAGCCTTCTCTGACTTTTCAATACTGGGTGAAGTGCTCTGGCTATGTGTTTCCACAAAGCCTGTACAGCCGCCATCACAGCTCTTGTCACACTGAATTGTAATTGCCTTTTACACTGTTTATGCCCCCTTTTCCCGTACTGTGACTTTTGTAGGAGCAGGGATTTTGCCTCATTGTGTCACTCCCAGCATAATACATATTTGTTGCCACATTATATAAGCAGTATTGGTGTTCTCTGGGTGGAGATGGAAGAGGTTATTTTAAGACGAGGAGAAAGGCCTCCAGCTGGCCCCAGAGATAAGTTGAGGACAAAAGGAGAGATGATAATGGGTTTACCTAATGCAGGGGTTCTCAAACTGTGGTCCCTGGACCAACAGCATCAGCATCATCTGGGAACTTGTTAGAAGTATCTATTCAGAGACGCTGGAGGTGGAACCTGGCAGTCAGTTTTAATAAGCCCTCTAGGTGATTATGATTTAAATCAATATGTTATCTCACATATGGATTTGGCCCTCCCTGTGACGTTGGTATGGAGGTCAGAACGTGAAAAACATGGTATGGTTCCACAAGGAGACCAGTCTGGTTGGGTTAAGAACTGATGTACACTGAATTGAAACATTGGCAAATAATTAGTAAGGTCAGTTTATGGAGGGTCTTCATCTCCCAGATCTGGAGGTTGGACTTCATGCTGCAGTAGGGAGACACAAAAAGCTCTGAGCTGGGGAAGGTGGTGACGCTTGAAAGGTGCTGGAGGAGTTCTGACCTAGCAGGGCGATGAGCAGAGGAAGGACCAACAGGACACTGCCACAGTTATCCAGGCCTCATGTGGCACTGGTTGTAGGAGCAGAAAGAAACTGACATGTGAAAGAAACACTGGAGACACTCCCGAGGGAAGTCAGTCAGGCTGCATGGCTGACTTTATGCAGGGAGCACGAGACAGAGAAGAGTCCAAGATGACAGACACTAATTTGAAGCTCCTCGACTTGAATAATGACAGCGCTGACATAAAGGGAAGGCCAGTGGAGCAGAAGGGGTTTGGGAGGAAGCTGAGCCCTTGACTTGAGTGATAAAACACAGTATCCAGGTGGGACTGCTGAGCAGGCATTTAGAGACCCAGGACCACAGGTGGGGTGCGGGGCTGGGATGAACAGGAAGGTGGGTGTTCCCTCTCCCAGGAGATGGCTGAAAAGGGAGAGTGAGGAAGGAGCTTCCGACTCTGAGCCATGACCCTTGGAGAATGCTCGCATCGGGGGTAGGAGAAGGAGAACCAGGCAAGGAACAGCCCATGAGTAGGACAACCAGGAGGATGTAGTGGCAGGGACGTGAAGGGATAAGAGAGCACCGAGGGGGCGGTGGTGTCTGCAGCATTAATGCTGCAGAGAGGACGGGAAAGGAGAACAGCCCTGATGAATGTACCTGTGTGTTTATGGACAACACCCAGAGTGCTGTGGGCCATTATATATCAGGACAGCTATTTGATACCTAAAATAACAGGTAGTCTACAGGGAAATCCTTTTGTGGACAAGTTTACAGGTCAAATCTGCTGGGCCTTGGAATTTTGTGATGCAGAGAAGTCATTCTTTAGAATCCTGTGATCTAACTTGTGATAACCTCCCTGCTCCCTTCTCAACCTCCGGGCATTAGCCCGCGTGCCCCCCTCTTCACACACACACACACACACACACACACACACACACACACACATACATTCCTGCCTCTTTCTATCAATGACTCTTCTGAAAACTCACATGAGTAGCAGAACATTAATTGTTCTACCATTTGCCACCAACTCATAGGCTCAGTTTTTCAAGGCTAGTCACATAAATGCTCCAAAGAAATGATATGCCTTGCACAGCTGTTCAGGCTATTCACTATACAAGTTAATTCCTCTAAGGGGGCAGCATTTATATTGTAGGTTTCTTTATTATTTGGGGTTGTTTTTTTAAATAGTTTTATTATGGCTGTGTTGATTCTACACATGAGTGATTTGCATATTTACTATGACAACTTTCCTACAGATGGCATTAAAGTAGCTTTAACAATATCAATACATTGTGACAGTTTTCTATCGGGTGGAAGTAAAGTAGAAAAGGAAGGGACACCCTTTCCACTTCTTGGAAAGTCCATGAAAGAGAGCTGAAGAGTTCCCACCAGATGAATGAGGGGCCAGTGCTTTGGCGAATAGATCTCCAGCAATCTTCTCTCCACGTGTGGATCATAGAATGGGCTCTGGTCAGTTAATCCATTTCAAAATGATAAGCATTTTTTGAATACAAATAGCTGTGTATGAGAGGATCTCTGTCCAGGTTACAGGATGATAAAAAGATTCTATCAACCTCAAGGAACTCAGAATCTAAGTGGGAGTACAAGTAGGAAAACAATATGTGGTAATCATATAATGTGCTGGGGGCCCAAACTCAGTCCTGTCAAAGCCACTGTTCCACTCCATTATGCTTTTGCTTTTAATGGCATGAGCTTGTTAACGTAAAAAAAACATTGAAACCTGTAAAGAATTTTTGTGAGTTTATTTGAGCCAAACTGTCACATATGCCAGAAAGCAAAACCTCAATGAATTGAGCTAATGCTCCAGAGAATTACGGGTTACATTTGCATTCATACATTGCAATCAAAGGAGGGACATAGGTGGGTTACATGAAATTCATTGGTGATAGATTATGGAGGTGGGATAAAGCAAAGCGGTGGGAAACCCCTGGGATTGGATAAAAAGTAAGATGATGGACACATACTTAGGTGGGTGCAGGAACAATGAACATGATAATGAAGGAATTTGTGGTATCTGTCCTGGCGCCCACCACATTTGGTTGTGCCCCAGGGGCTCCAGAAAAAGGGAAGTTACAAGTTACCCAGACATTTCAAGGGTATGTTATCATAGATGCAAAAAGACAGATAGGCTCAGTTAAGGTAAAGGTTGACCTTGTCAGTGAAGATACCGGCCTAGGATGTAACTGCCCACCATAACTGCGTGTAGTTGAAGTTTAATTTCAGACTATCCTTTGTGGTTACTTTAGGTCTCTGAGTTTGCAAGACTGTCATGCAGGCCTCCCCTGAGCTTGTCAGGTCAGCATGTGGCCCCTTTCGTCCACAAGCTTAAATATTAGTCATAATTAATGTATCATTTTAACAGATCTTTTACTCTTGTGAGTCACTGCGTAATAAACCTAATTCTCCTAAGCAAAAGAAGGTAACTTGTTTTAAACCAGTTGTTGAGTTCAAAAGCTTTTTAAGGCCTCTACCCCTGAATTAGGCAGCTGTAGAGAGAGACAGACAGAGAAAGAGAGAGGAGTTTTTCTTTAGCTTTTCTCATTTTCTCATTCTCAGGGTATGTTTTAGCTGGTGGTTATGGAGGATAAGGCAAGGCTTGCCTGTTCATCTCTACAGTTCTGAGTTCTCTTAGGGAAATGGAGGAGGATTTGCTGTCTTAGGTTTATCTGACTACTATTTTCTTAAAGTCAGGTGTTCTCATATGAGCATGTCGTTCACCAGCCGTCTCCAGTACTAAGAGGAGGACAGGATGAGCCTAGCTTTGCTTCCTTGCCCGCCACTGGCTCTGTGGAAGTTGTTGTCTTTGAGAGGTTACAGAAGGAGATGGCTTCTTCACTTGTCTGGTCTCTTTTTCTTCTGACCATCATAAATAGCATGGACTTAGAGATCATCCCAACCTCCTTACTGTACAGATAAAGAGACGAGGCCCCAAGGCTGCTCAGGTTCATATAGGAAGCAATACTTGTCAAGTGGATTTGCACATTGGTTTACTTTAAGAAAGGAATGGCAGAACGGTGACTAACCTCCAAAGAAAGAAAAAAGAAGTGATACTTCAGAAGCTCATGAATAGATAGAAAGGATGGAGAAGTTGTGTGCATGTTCAGTATGCAGTTGTGTTTCCTGGGGCTGTTTGCTGGGTGGGTGCTTGGCCAAGGGGGAATAAAGGCCAGCACACTGAAAGCAGGAAACTTGGAGGCACCAGAACAGGAGAATGGTAAACACAGCATTGTCCTCGCTACCCAAAAGTGTGTGGCTTTATTTATTTTTAAAATCAAAGACAAAACAGGCATAACAGTTTGCCCTGGAAAGTAAAAGAGCTTGTGCTGTGAACAGCTCAGATCCTAGTTCAAAGGAATGCCAGCCTGAGGGTGACAGGAACCCCTGACTTCCAGGTAAATGAGATTCAGGTTGGGAGAGGGGTTTCAGGACTAGCCTAAGGTTGTACAGTTACAAGGAAGCACTGATGGGGACTTGACCAAACTGTGGGGAGGGCTGAGCAGGGCTCGGGGGAAGGTGTTGCAAATGACTTAGAAATAAAAACCATTGGGGGCCTTGGAAATAAGGGGAAAGGCAGATGTTTTAAATAAAATGGCAATGCATATGAATGAGAAAATGGAAATGTAATGTTGATCTAGATTTATATGAAAATAAAACTAACATTATCTGCCTTTAATGCAGACACCTAACTTTCCAGCAGATGGAGATGTTACCACGTGAAAGAGAAATTTAGCAGTGGGGGCAGACTCTCCACGTTCCAGAACAGGAGGGTTTGTTTCTTAGAAGGGAGAAACAGAGAGAACCCCTAAAATATGTACACTCCGATCTCTATGTAAATAACTCGTCTAAAGAAAGTAACTTAGGTTCCTAATTCAGAGGGTTCGCTTTTTAAATGATTGAAAGTCTTAGCCAGTTGTTTCCTCCTAGCTTTGTGAGAATTTCGGGAAAAAAACCCTTTGTTTCTAAGCTTTGTGTTTGGAAACCATAGGCAGAAAAGGGTTCTGTGTGCCTTCTAATCAACATGCATTTTGCATTCCAGTACTTGCTACTTTAGGAGTCTAGGTTTCAGGGCTTTTTGTTTTTGTTTTTGTTGCCTTCTTTTTTCCTGGTCCCTAGAGATTCCCTTGCAGCCCTGAACAAGCATTGGGGTCATTTGTTTTCATAGCTTGCTTGAGTTTTGTTTTAGGCTTCTGATGACTTGGGCTGGATGCTTTTATCACTGTTTGAAGACGTTAAAAGCTGTTTACTGAAAGCTAGCTGCTAGGCATAACTCATTAACATTTTTTTAAAACCCTGCCTTAGTGGCTATAGAAACAGATCTTTTTGATGGACAATGTTGTCTGGGTGATCTCAGGTGTTAGAGAAATATTTTTTTAGATCTGCTCAGGATGTGGTTGGTGATTGTCTCCAAACCAAGGAAGTGGTACCCATGAAGTTGGGCCTATATAGGGTTAGCCATAGGTAGGCAACATGGCCTTAAGTGTAAATAGACTTTGTTTTGTCTCCCCCAATGCCTTCTCCTACTGAGTTTTTAAAAGGAACTCAAAATTCATTCAAACACATTTTTAGGAAAACTGTAATATGTTCTACTCTACTTTTAGAATTTAGTCTTAGAGTAAATTCCAAGCGGGGGGTGAATGGGTCAGTGGATATGAATTACATTACCTGAAATCTACCTTATTTTCTCAAAAGCATTGGACCAGTCAATCACTCAAACATACTACTTTCACCCTGAACTTATTTTATTCATTAGAAGGAAAGAATTCTTTTCTTAAAAAAATTGTAAGTATATACAGCAAACACTTAAAAGGGAATTTCAGACATGTAGCTCAGAATCCTGGTCAGCACAACTTACTAGTAGGAGAAGCATCTTGGAGATTTTCTTCTTCAGTGCAGACCCCTTTTCCACATTCCTTTAAGTTCAAGCAAAGGTTACCCTCCCTTGGCCATGGGACCTCTTGCTGCCTGCCAGCCAGGGAGTCTGGGTCTTCTTTTGATCTTCTTTTTTTTTCTCTCAACCCAGTGCTGTTTAATCTCTCCTGGGAGAGGCAGAGGCATTCATTATTGGCCATGGACAGCTCATGGTTTTTTGTAGTTTACATACACAGAAGACAAGTCAAAACTGCACTCAGGATCTCATACGTTCTCAGCTAAAACCTGAGACTGTAATAAGAACTTACTTGAACTCATTTTATATACATCATCCCTTAAATTTGTCCAGAAAAAAGCAATCAATTTGCGTTTTAACACTCTTGAGGGCTTCCTAACTACTTGGTTCACTCCCTTTAGCTTTTCTGTGATTCATTAATTTGCTCACCAAACCCATACAGAGTACCTGACACCGCCACAATGCAGGCACTGTATAGTAGGAGAATGCAGATGAAGCCATGGACATTTAGCCCACGTAATGGGAACACAGCAACTTTAGCCATGCTTTATTGGTTTGGGGTCAGCAATGTCATTTTTGTTTACAAAGGACTGCTGATTTTCCTTCCCCCCTCTAAGAATGTGTTCCCTTCTGTGTGGAAACCCCTTTCACGTCCCACATGATCCAGGGTTCTGGTTCAGGGTTCGGGTTCTGGAGAAGGCTGCATACAAATGAAAGAGAGACTAGAAAAATATTAATTTGGGAAATGGGGAGACAGGCGGTAGTCCAACTCTAGTGGGAGAACTACTCCTCACTCTGGCTTCACCATCCCTTTTATTAAGATTACGGGATACACCCAGGAAACTCCAATAGAAGCTGTAAGGTTTGAGGCGCAGGAAACGGGAGACAGAAACCAAGATACATTAAAAGGGAGGTTTATTCCTTACGGGGGGTGAGGAAGGGAGGAGAAGAAGGGGTCCAGCCTGACTGCTCCCTGCAGAAGGGAAATACAGTACCATGTGCGTGGGTGGAGAATCCTTTTAAGGGAAGGAACAGGAAGGGGTTGGGCCCAGGGCGGAATGGGAAGGGGTGGGCCCCAGGGCACGTGCTGATTGGTGATTCAATGTCCCAGGATGTCTCTGTGGCAGATGCCAGTAACGTCATAACTCTGCCCACCAGTGGGGGAAGGGAGGATCTCACATTTCAGGCTTTTTATGATATTATATAAAAAAATTGAGAGTCCGGGCAAGGTCAGGGGCAGGGGCTGAAGGTCCAGCTTCCTGCTAGGAGGGGGCGTCGTTAGGGGCGTCAACCCAGAGTCTCAAGGATTCTGATGCTAAGTTCTGAGTTCAGGGCCAGATAGATCTCTCCCAACTTCTGGTTGGTGAATGCCTGCATTCTGTTCTGCAAAAGACTAGTGAAACCGTGCATGAGAAAGGGGGTAAAGAGCAAAATTAAAGGAGTAGAAACCAGTTGGCCTAATGATGGGAGGCTGGACGAGGAGTGCAGCAGCATAATTTCCCAAGGGGCTGGTTGGTGAAGTCTCAAGAGCGATCCTGTTGAGTCACTTGGGAGGTAAAGGCTGGTCCTGAGGCTGCCACAGTGTCACTTGTCTGGTTTTGCTGCTTTTCTGGGCCTGGAGCTGAAATACAACCTGGGGGGTAAAGCTCTTGAGGAGGAAATGAGTCCGCCAGCTGGAGGGCTGGTCCTCCAGAATCTTGGTTGGCTGATCCAGGCCTGGGCAGAAACCTGTCAGTGTGTTCCCAGAGCAGTTGCCTGAGTAAGGGCAGGTAAAAAGATGGGGCTCCTTGGTGTAGCCCAGATTCTGGTCAGGGCCATGGATAGGAGGTACGGCAAGGAGCTGCAAATTTCTAGAGAGAGTTTAGTTAGATGGTCTTTAAGGAGACCATTGATCCTCTCGATATTACCCAATGATTGTGGGCGGTAGGAGATGCCCACAGGAGATGCCAAGAGAGGTGCAAACCTGCTGAATGACCCTTGATATAAAAGCTGAGCCATTGTCTGATTGTATGGAGGTGGGAAGGCCAAGTTTAGGGATTATGTGTGTTATTAGGGTCTCAGCCACAACCTCAGCAGTTTCCTTGTGGGTTGGGAAGGCCTCTATCCACCCTTTCAGGGTGTCTACCATGGTAAGCAGGTATTTGGTCTTTTTGTGGGGAGGCATATGGGTGAAGTCTACCTGCCAGTCCTGCCCTGGGAGGTGTCCCCTCATTTGATGGGTAGGAGAGTTGGGGCGCATTCCTCCCTGGGGTGAGACAGCTGCACACGTGGAGCAGGAGGAGCAGGCACTCGTGACTGCCTCTCGCAGTGTGGGTGAGGTGAAGAGGGGTTCAAGGAACCTCCAAAGTGCCAGCGGTCCAATGTGCAATGACCAGTGGACCTGTTGGGCAATGGCCCTTACCTGAACCTTGGGAAGGGAGATCTTGTTATTTATGAAGGCCGTCTTCAAGGTCTGCTTGAGTGTTACTACCGCATAGGAGGCTTTCCAATGTCCCTGGGGGTCTAGGCATGAGCTTCCATACACAAACAGAGTTAAGTCAGGATTAGAGAGAGGAAGATCTGAGAGTACCGCCTGAGGTTGAGTGAGGGCCTCGATGACCTTGGAGCAGGAGTGCATTGCCGCAGGTTGGGTGGAGGCAGTGGGAAGGAGAGTGTCCGGGTTCAGGGCTGGGGACTGAGTTAAGGAGATGGCAGGATTCTCGAGGGACAGGAGATGGAGTTCCTGAATGCGAGAGGGGGCAAGGAGAGATAAGGATTGGTGGGACAGAAGATCCTGTAATCTATGGATGGAGAAGACCTGTAAGGGTTGCTGGAGGCAAATCCTCTGGGCCTCCTTGATGAGAACAGCGGCTGCAGGGCTGCCATCCCCAAACCGTGGGATCAAGCTGTCTGGACAGGTAGGCTACAGGGGTGAAAGCTGGCCCTAGGGGCTGGGTGAGGACCCCCATAGCTATTCCCTGTTTCTTATCAGTAAATAGTTGGAAAGGCTTGGAGATGTTTGGGAAGGGGGGAGAGAGAGAGAGAGATAGAGAGAGAGAGAGAGAGAGAGATGCCAGAAAGGTATCCCGGAGCTTAGAGAAAAAAAAAAAAACCTGGCGAACGAGGGAGGGTGAGGAGAGGGGGCCTGGCATAGTCGATCTTTCTACAATTCTTGTCAACAGTTAACTTTAGAAGTTCTTTCTTTCAACATACCTTCCATTAAATATTTCTAAACATGTCTAGCAATTAAAATATTTAGAAAAGGCAGGGGGAGGAGGGAATAGGCCTCTAGCTGCTTGAATTCAAAACTGAGTTTCTGATAAGCCTGTGCCAGCAAGAAAGTTGTTCTCTAGAGAGGGTGGAGTGGGGGAGAGGGCGGGATGAGAAGGCGCTGAGGCCAGAGCAGTTTTCAGAGCATTAAAAGGTGATTTGCCATCAGTACCCATGACCGAGATCATGGAAGGGAAGAGTGGCCTGGAAAAAGGAGGGCAGGACAGAGAAGGTAGCCCCATTGTCGACCAGAAAGGAGACCTGCTTACCCACTACCTTGAGCATTACCATGGGCTCGGCGAGAGTGATGGGGGTCGTCGAGTCCTGGCATCACCAGTCTTCAGCCAGTTCCAGCATGGCCAGCAGCAGGTCATTACCTGAAAGGGCAGCCTCTCTACGCTGAGACGCAGAGGGCCGTCACTTTTCCAGGGGCAGTTTCGACCACACGCTGGACAGGGCTTGGTTGGAGCCTGGGGCTGGGGGCGCTGCTTTGCCCAGTGGTCCTCATTCCCGCATTTGAAGCATCTTCCAGGCGGTGTTCATCCTTTCGTTGCACCCCCACCACACACAGTCCCCTTTGGACCATGCATGGCTGCTGTCGGCCTCAAGTTAGCAAGGCTTGGGTTGGCAGACTCACCTCCTGTTGAAGGCGGGCTTACTCTGCCTGCTCCTCACGGGCATTAAAACCTTAAAAGCAGTGTTCACTGGATCTCGGACCTGGGTCTGAGAAGGCGTTAGGGGAGGGGGAGATGGCGGAGCAGGAGGCAGGCCGTGGGCCGGAGGAGGATGAGCAGGGCGGCGGGTGGCCACACCAGGTCAGGCCTGCGGGGGCGGGACTTTGTGATTCAAAATGGCGGCCCCCACGGCAGACCATGTGGTCAGAGAGGGGCGGGACTAGTCATTTCAAGATGGTGGCCCCCCCCCATGGGAACCGCAGACCATGCGGCCACATGGCGGCTGGCTGCCCACAATACACAAGGGAAGAGCAACCCAAAACAGAAATCTCACTTAGCTGTTTGGAGTGGCTGGCGGGATGGTGGGTGGGTGACTGCACTGCGTGGTAGCCTCTGGTCGGCTCAAGGCCTGAGGTGGTGATGGTGGTTCCCACAGCGGCAGCGGCGGCAGCTGCGGGGAAGGGGTGGCCGGGAAAGTGGCAGCCGCGGGGAAGAAGGAGGAGGAAGAGAGGGAGCAGAAAGCGGGCGGTGGGAACGAGAGGGGTGGAAATAAGAGAGCGGCTGGGTCCAAAGAGTCAGAGACAGAGGGGGGTCAGAGACTGGCTGAGGACCAGTTTGAGGGGGTTTCTCGTGAGCTGGTAGAACCTGGGCTGTGGGACAGAAGGAGCAGAGGGAGGTATGGGAGAGCAGATAGAAAAAAAGCCTGGCCATATGGAACCTCGCGCCACTTCCCGGCTTTCTGGCAGAAATTACTGAGGTTATGTTAGTCCCGCTTTCAGGGTCATCTGGATCCACTGAGTAGCCAGATTGGTGAGGAGACACCCTAGAGGTGTCTTTGGTGAGTGCCCATTCCAATTCCTGGGGTCAGATAGCAAAAGGTCAAGGACCAGCATCCCAATCCCTGAGCCAATGCTATGACTGGGAACCCAAGGGACAGTAGAGGACATCTCCTCTACTTCCTGTGGTCTGGATGGAGGCCAAAAGGCTGGGAACCAAGGGGGGCAGGAATGTCTTCGCTGCCTCCCCAGGTTCAGAACCTCTCCTGGAGAGGCCCGGAGGGCTATGCCCAGAAGGCAATCTCTGACGCGGGCTGCGATTTACGGACAGAGATGCCAGAAAAACCGCCAGGAATTAGCACAGGTTGGGACTTAATGCCAACGTTGCCTAGCCAAGGAAAGAAGGCTGAGTATTCTGGGCCACGAAGATAGAAGAAGGGGGGGAGAGTGGGGGGTCCCGGACCATGAAAGGTCAAACAGGGAGCACGCCCCCACCTGGGTACGGCACCAGATGTAAGGTTTGAGGCCCAGGAAACAGGAGTTAGAAACCAAGATACATTAAAAGGGAGGTTTATTCCTTATTGGGGGAGGGGGGGGAAGAAGGGGCCCAGCCTGACTGCTCCCTGCAGAAGGGAAATACAGTACCACGTGCATGGGTGGAGAATCCTTTTAAGGGAAGGAACAGGAAGGTGTTGGGCCCAGGGCGGAATGGGAAGGGGTGGGCCCCAGGGCACTCGGGCATGTGCTGATTGGTGGTTCAATGTCTCAGGATGTCTCTACGGCAGATGCCAGTAACATCATAACTCCACCCACCAGTTGGGGGGAGGGAGGATCTCACAGAAACCAATCATTGAATTTAGGACTAACAGGTGGGGCTTCAATTAAGGTTGACCAGCTCTCCGAATTCCCTGTCCACAGCTTTCTACAATGATCGGCTTCCAGCATCTCCCCCATTTATTTCCTTTAAAAAATCTTACATCTACAGGCTAGAAATAAACATAAGAACAAAAAATGTTTGAGTTCCAATTTCAATGTCCAACAGTTCTAAGTCCCAGTTTCAATGTCAAGCAGTTCTGAGTCCCAGTTTCAATGTCAAGCAGTTCTGCAAGTATACATGCCAGTAATGATATCTAGATGGTGGACAAATGGTGGCAATGCAGGTCCAACCCTGTCTGGCTTGGTCCTAGGCAATCTGCAGCGACATACAGCTGCTGACTGTTAGTATGGCAAGGCATCATCAGCGTATTCCATCTCTGGACTGCTTTTAATCCATATGGTCTTGGAATTGTTTTCTGAAAATACACAAACATATTCTTGAACAAAGGTTACTAAAGAAATCTTTTCCACAAATTTGACTTGGAATCCTTTCCGTCCTTGCCCAAATGGTTTTCCTTGACCTATTTTGACACCATATGTATTTTTCATGGGTGTCTTGCTGTTATCATTACAAATGAAAATTAGTTTTCAAAATAAAAAATTTCTAGATATAATTTACTTCTAGGATATTTTCGTTACATAATATTACTCCACTATCCCCCCTTTTTTTATTTAATTATTAGAAAGCTTTTGGAAAAATTTTTATAATGCAGTCTTAATAACTTTAAATTTTAATTTTTTTTTGGACAAACATATGAATGCTTTAGGTTCATTGCATGTTAAAGCAATTTTTACCATGAGATGAACTACCAAAAAATTTTACTGTTAATACATTAGGAACAACTTTTTGTCCAGTACAATTAAACCTTCCTAAATATTTACTTATTTTAATTAGCCAATTAAGTTAATCTGAGAACTTGATTACTATTTTACTGTTAAATTTAATACTCTAATAACAATCTTAGTTTGTCCTGTAAATATTAGTAGAAAGGATTATTTGCATTCTTGAGTGGGCTCTGAGCATTCCTGGTGCTAAGCTGGATTTAAATATAGGGCAGCTGCTGTGGGTCAAGTCTCTGTCTGTTACCTGGATCCCAATCTGAGCTTTCCAAGTCTCTGTCTGTTGCCTAGGTCCCAATCTGGGCTGGGCATGGGAAGCAAAGCAGCCATGGGGCAGGAGACCTCCCTCAGAAGGGGCTAGAATTCAGGCCCCTGAAGGTTGGGGGGTGAGGGTCTATGCCCCACCTTTGTTGACCCCCAAGTTCTCTCCTGATGGCCCCTCTGTGACTGTGCCTGTCTTAGGTTGTTCCTTCCTTAAGGAATCTTACCCGTCTCTGGCTAATCAGCCATCCTCCAGGGCTAAGCAGGGTAATGTGAGGTTCATTTCTGTCTCCTTGGTAGTCTATGCCCTCGTGGCCTCCACGCCCAGCACCTGCCTCAGGATCCCACCTCAGCCACTGGCAGGGTTCTGGCACTGATCAAAGATCTTGGGAAACCCAGGTTTTTTCTCCAGAGAGGGCCCAGCTCATACCATTGGGCAAGAGACAAATCCATGGTACCAGCCACTACGAGGTTTCAACCTCAGCATGAACAGAAAACTCAGGCAACAGCTGTGGGCAATTGGATTGTAAGAAAAGGGTCCCTCTTGGCAAAAAGAGCAAGAGGGACCAACATAGAATGCTCAAGTGCCTTCCCAAGAGGCCTTCCATACAGTGGAAGGGATTAAATCCTTTCATGTCCTTTTTATATTACTGCCAATCATTCAAAAATTAATTTATAAGTTTGTTTGGAACAATTGTACAACATGCTGTTTAAAAATATCAAAAATTTTTTTATGACATTGTAGAATAATATCATGTAAGGATATTCTTTGCTCTAAGCCATGACAATTCAATTTCAAACTGGCTGTCATTTTCTTTTTGTATAGACAAGGTCTAGTTACATTTTCTGCACCTTTCCCAAAAGCAAGTAGTGATAATCCCCTACTTCTTTGGTATCCATGCAAACCAAAAACCTCTCTTTAATTTTACACACAAAGGAGCAGTGATTTGATTTTATGTCATATAAAAGGAAAAACTGGGTGGCAACACCTGTATAATTATACTTCCTTGCCCCACCCATGTTCCTCCTGGTTGAACCAAGGTGTTTTGGTATTATTGATGACTACATTAGGCGGGGATCAGCCCACATAAGGGTTCTTACCCATGAAGGGTCAGGAACATAAGTCAAAAACATTTCCCCCTTTTTTTCCCCATTTTCCCCAGGTAATATTACCATATAGCTGATCACTATTAGCGTGGCAGGAAAAGAAGTTCTCAGGTGTCTGTACCGTCTTGTTTATCATGCCTCAGGTTGTCTTCGGGCTGTTTGTTATCTGGCTCATCCTCCTCCTGCTCCTCATCTTCAGTGGATTGCTTAGAGTCACTGCTCTCTATGGCTGAGGTAGTTGGTTGTCTGCAGCTACATGGTGTGACTCCAGGTGCAAAGTCCTCATTAGTCTGGCTAGTTTCTCTCTTGGACCCCTGTTGCAATTTAATATTTCTAGCAGAAATCCACCTGGGCTTGGAAAAATTCTCTGGAAATATACAAGCATATCCTTTGCCAAAGGTTAATAATGGATCGGGTCCCTTCCATAAACCAGATTTGGGATCCTTCCATTTAACTAGACCATTTTCTTTTGTTTTGTTTTGACACCAATGTAGCTCCATAGGTGTCTTTCCATCAGCATCACAAGTGAAGAAATTTTAAGTAATTAAGGCTTGGTGCAGCCTACCCGCAGGTGATTTCTCCATCATCCCCCCATTTTTGTTTTTCAAGTTGGGATTTTAAGAAATATTTTGCCCTCCTTAGCAGCCAAAACCTTTATAACATCTAAAAGTAAAATATAGTTATTAATTTTTATTTGATAAAGCTTTCCATGCAATTTTAAGTATATTAGATGGATTAAATTTCAAAAATATTTCCTTTAAGAAGAGAGAACAAATTTCCTGTATTACTCCGGGCCCTTGGAGTTTTCCAAGAATCATCTCTGTTAAAGCCTTGAAATTTTAACATGGAAAAAAATGATCATATATATATATCCATACATGATTTTTATTACCACAATTATATAATTTCTCCCAATTTAATTTGCACTTTGTACTTTTAAAACTGGCAAGTCAAACATTTAGCAGTCTCTAGATTAATAACAACATCCTGCTTACTTGGGGGAAGTTTCAGCAACAGATCTGGCCGAATTTCTTTCATGCTTAATAGATAAAGACAGATCTTAAATTTTTTTCTTCTTTTTCGCTTTCCGAAGCAATAACTAACACCCAATTTGGCCAAAATTTGCATTTCCCTGCGAGTTCTTTTATAATTTTTAAACAATACCTTAAGCAATCTCCTTGCAGGAGAGCAGATAGATAGCTTTGCCCTCTCCTGCCACCTTTGAATTTCTCTGCACCAGAGACGGTTTCATCAGTAGAGTTTCACTTATTACAGTTTTTAAATTCCAAATACCAAATAAGATTTTAATTTGAACAAGAAACCACATTATTTTATAATCTAAATCTTCCCCATTAGCCTGGCTGAAAAAGACGTTCCCACCCTACTTACAGATCTCAACTCTGCAGTTAGTCCGTGGGCTTTGCATGCGGTGAACCTCCCTCACCTTTTTCTCGGTGAATTTTCCACACCTTTTCTCGGTGTACTTTTCCTCCCTTCGCTCTAGGCGAAAAATATCTTCTCCTCCAGAGGTCCCGCCAAATGTGGAAACCCCTTTCACGTCCTGCGTGATCCAGGGTTCCGGTTCAGGGTTCGGGTTCTGGAGAAGGCCACACACAAATGAAAAAGAGACTAGAAAAATATTAATTTGGGAAATGGGGGGCCAGGTGGTAGTCCAACTCTAGTGGGAGAACTACTCCTCACTCTGGCTTCACCATCCCTTTTATTAAGATTATGGGATACACCCAGGAAGCTCCAATAGAAGCCAATCATTGAATTTAGGACTAACAGGTGGGGGCTTCAATTAAGGTTGACCAGCCCTCCGAATTCCCTGTCCATAGTTTTCTACAATGATAGGCTTCCAGCGATTCTGAAAGGATTTTTGTTGTTCAGCTCTTCCTGTGGGCCTGACTTTATATGAAGAGGAGAAGGTTAGAAATAAGGAAGCAGATCACTGTAGGGCAGGGTGTTCTGGTAGGAGATCATTCCAGCAATTGGAATTCGGCCACCAATTTTAGTTATTGTTTTATTAGTGTCAATCTGATTCCTTGAAATAGGGAAAGGGCAGAGTTTTTGATTTTATGATTTTATAGATTCTGGCATATTGATTCCATTTTTTAAAAAAATTATGGTAAAATATATGTAACATAAAATTTACCACTTTACCTATTTTTAAGTGTACAGTAGTAAGTGCATTCACATTGTTGTGCAACCAATCTCCAGAATTCTTTTCATCTTCCAAAAGTGTAACTTTGTTCCTACTAAACAACTCCCCATTGCCCCAACCCCTGACCCCTGGCAATGTTACTCTATTTTCTGTCTCTGTGAATTTGACTACTCTAAGTATCTCTTTATAAGTAGAATCATACAGTGTTTTGTTGTAACTGGTTTATTTCACACAGCACAATGTCCTCAAGGCTCATCCATGTAGCATGTGTCAGAATTTCCTTCCTTTCTAAGGCTAAATAATATTGCATTGTATGTACATACCACATTTTGTTTGTCCATTCATCTGTCAATGGACACTTGCATTGCTTCTACTTTTTGGCTATTGTGACTAATGCTGCTATGAACATGGTGTACAAATAGCCCTTCAAGATCCTGGTTTCAATTATTTGGGTATATACTCAAAAGTGGAATTGCTGGATCATATGGTGCTTCTATTTTATTTATTTTAAGCTTGCCTATTGCCTTTTTTAAAATTATTTAAAGTATTACATATCTCTTTTTTTCCCCATTGACCTTCCCCCAGCCTCCCCAACCCCTGACATATGCCCTCATCCCACCCCCACCCCCAGTGTCTTGTGTCCATTGGCCATGCTTATACGCATGCATACAAGTCCTTTGGTTGATCTCTTCCCCTGCCCTCAACACTTCCCAGCCTTCCTGCTATAATTTGACAGTCTGTTCGGTGCTTCATTTCCTCTGTATCTATCTTTTTTGTTCATCAGGTTATAATGTTCTTTATTTTCCATAAATGAGTGAGATTATGTGGTATTTTTCTTTCATTGCCAGGCTTATTCACTTAACATAATGCTCTCCAGGTCCATCCATGCTGCTGCAAATGGTAAGAATTCCTTCTTTTTTATAGCAGCATAGTATTCCATTGTGTAGATGTACCATAGTTTTCTAATCCACTCATCTGCTGATGGGCATTTAGGCTGTTTCCAAATCTTAGCTATTGTAAATTGTGCTGCTATGAACATAGGGGTGCACATATCCTTTCTGATTGGTGTTTCTAGTTTCCTGGGATATATTTCTAAAAGTGGGATTACTGGGTCAAATGGGAGTTCCATTTTTAGGTTTTTGAGGAAACTCCATACTGTTCTCCACAGTGGCTGCACCAGTCTGCATTCCCACCAGCAGTGCACGAGGGTTCCTTTTTCTCAGCATCCTCACCAGCACTTGGCATTTGTTGATTTGTTGATGATTGCCATTCTGACAGGTGTGAGATGGTACCGCATTATTGTTTTGATTTGCATCTCTCGGATAATTAGTGACTTTGAGCATGTTTTCATATGTCTCTTGACCATACTTCAGTCTTCTTTCGAAAAGATTCTATTTAGGTCTGTTGCCCATTTCTTTATCGGATCATTTATCTTCCTTTTATTAAGTTGTATAAATTCCCTGTAGATGTTGGAGATTAAACCTTTATCAGTGATAACATTTGCAAATATGTCCTCCCGTACAGTGGGCTTTCTTGTTTTGTTGATGGTTTCTTTTGTTGTACAAAAGCTTTTTATTTTGATGTAGTCCCATTTGTTTATTTTCTCTTTAGTTTCCATTGCCCTGGAAGTGGTATCAGTGAAGAAATTGCTTCAGCATATGTCTTGAGATTTTGCTGCTTGTAGATTCCTCTAGTATTTTTATGGTTTCCCATCTTATGTTTAAGTCCTTTATCCATTTTGAGTTTATTTTTGTGTATGGTGTAAGTTGGTGGTCTAGTTTCATTTTTTTGCATGTATCTGTCCAATTTTCCCAACACCATTTATTGAAGAGACTGTCTTGACTCCATTGTATGTTCATGCCTCCTTTGTAAAATATTAATTGAGCATAGTGGTTTGGGTCGATATCTGGGTTCTCTATTCTATTCCATTGGTCTATATTTCTGTTCTTGTGCCAGTACCAGGCTGTTTTGAGAACAGTGGCTTTGTAATACAGCTTGAAATCTGGTATCCCACCTACTTTGTTCTTCTTTCTCAGGATTGCTGCAGCTATTCGGGGTCTTTTTTTATTCCAGATGAATTTTTGGAGAGTTCTTTCTAGGTCTGTGAAATATGCCGTTGGTATTTTAATGGGGAGTGCATTGAATCTATAGATTGCTTTGGGTAGTATGGACATTTTAATGATGTTGATTCTCCCAATCCATGAATATGGTATGTTCTTCCCCTGGTTCTGTCTTCCTCTATCTCTTTTTTCAGTGTCCTGTAGTTTTCTGCGTATAGGTGTTTTACCTCCCTAGTTAAGTTTATTCCTAGGTATGTTAATTTTTTTGGTGTGATACTAAATGGGATTGCTTTTTTAGTCTCTCTTTCTGTAAATTCACTATTGGTGTGTAGGAATACCATAGATTTCTTGGTGTTAATTTTGTATCCTGCTACATTGCCTAATTCATTTATTAAGTCTATTAGTTTTTTTATGGAGTCTTTCGGGTTTTTTATGTACAATATCATGTCATCTGCAAATAAGGACAGCTTTACTTCTTTTTCAATTTGGAAGCCTTTTATTTCTTCTTGTTGTCTAATTGCAATGGCTAATACTTCCAGTACTATCGGTTGAACAGGAGTGGTGAGAGTGGGCATCCCTGTCTTGTTCCTGTTCTTAGGGGAAATGGTTTTAGTTTTTGCCCATTGAGTATGATGTTCGCTGTGGGTTTGTCATATATGCCTTTTATTATGTTGAGGTATGATCCTTGTATTCCCATTTTGCTGAGAGTTTTTATCATGAAAGGGTGTTGGATTTTGTCAAATGCTTTTCTGCATCAATTTATGTGACTATGTTATTTTTATCTCTCAATTTGTTTATGTGATGTATCACATTTATTGATTTGTAGATATTGTACCATCCTTGCATCCCTGGGATAATCCTACTTGGTCATGGTGTATGATCTTTCTGATGTACTGCTGGATCCGAATTGCTAGAATTTTGTCGAGGATTTTGGTATCTATGTTCATGAGGGATATTGGCCTGTAATTCTCTTTCATTGTGTTGTCTTTATCTGGTTTTGGTATTAGGGTGATGCTAGCTTCATATAATGAGCTTGGAAGTGTTCCTTCCTCTTGAATTTTTTGGAATAGTCTGAGGAGGATAGGTTTTAGTTCTTCCTTGAATGTTTGGTAAAACTTCCCTGTGAATCTGTCTGGCCCCGGCTTTTGCCTGGTGCTTCTATTTTAATTTGTTGAGGGATTGCATACTGTTTTCCATAGTGACTGCACTATTTTACATTCCCACTAACAGTGCACGAGGGTTTCTGTTTCTTCAATCCTCACTGACACTTGTTATTTTATGTTATTTTGATGGTAGCCATCCTAACAGGTGTGAGATGCTGGGTAGGTCCTTTTTTAAAAGTGAAACAATAAAACAGAATGAACAATGATATACTAAGTAATCCCTGCCTTTTCAGATAAGAAGATACAAATCAGGAAACCCTACCATTTGCTGCTATACAGTTGGTATCAAAAACCAAACAGCTACAAAAATCAAATAGGATTGGCCCAATGGAGTGTAGGTTGAAGGTTTAAGGGGGCTTATATTACATGTCCTCTCTGTTATGTTATCTAGTTTGATTTTCATGGGATATCTGTTTTTGGTGAACTCTTTGTATGGCCTTAACTGGACAAAGAAAGTGGGGGAATCATTAGGGCGGACTTAAAAATATTGATAGAACTATTGGAAGGTTTCTGGATTGCATAGACAAGCTATGGAAAGTTTAACTTTCCTTTACATAGGTCTACAAGGTTAAATTCAATTTTACCTCTTGTATCTTCCTATGTCTACCCTGTCACATAATCTTCCCCTGGCCTCGAGCACTCTAAACCCACAGAAAAATACTTTGAATGTCCTTGGTCTATACTTGTGCTCGCTCTTTTGTCATAACTTTGCCCTGAGGAGTAGTTTACATATTTTATCATCCAGGAATTTCTTTTGGAACCTGATCTACATAGTACAGTGGGAAGGGAAAGGTAATAACCTGGTTTACTCAGAAAGATCACATTCTTTCATCTAAAAAATAGTGACATTTAAAGAGAAGTCTCTATTTTTACAGCTCTTTCCCCAAGTTTTTTAGGTAATTATGGATGCCTAAATCTATCCAGATGAAACCAGAGCATCAGACTCTGGCTACATAGTCAAGGTGGTGTAAGGAACTGTGTCCCAGGAAAGAACCAATATCACAAAGGTGACTGGCTGTGGCTGTGCACTGCTGGGGTGGGGAGTAGCGGTGTTAGCCCAGTTCATTGAGACTGAGTATGCTTGCTGCTGGGAACTTTTGCTGAAGGAAAAGAAAAGTGAGTCCCTCACTCAGTGGATGACGGTTGACCTGCAGGAGACTATGGCCCTCAGAACACTGGAGACTCTCAGAAAAAGGAAAATTAAAACCATTTCTCTATAAAGACTTTGCAGGTGGCTATTTGCAAGAACCATTAAGAGAAAGAAAATAGAATAATGAGATCCTGAACAGCATTCCCAAGGTTTGGCTACTGAGCAGCTGGAGTCCTGATGTGCAGCCAAAAAGCCATGCAGCCGCTCTCTCTAACCTTCTTCCAGGCATATTTTAACTTGGCCATGCTTCTGTGACAATTATCAAAGAAAATTAAAAGAACAGGCAGCTCAGAAAGGGTTTGGGAGCAGCCTAAAACCAGTGAGCTGCCTACGGGCAAGGGGGTACTTTTAATAAAGCCTTGAGCCTACTGGGTTTTTTGTTGTTGTTTTTACTGCCAAATGTTGCCACATTTTGATAAAGGCAGATATTTCCATGTCTGCAATTCTTGTAAAGCTTCCAAACCCAGACATTCCACTAGTTCCCTGTGTATCTACTTTCAGGGAGACAAAAGGAAGTGACTATCTACTGACTACCTGTGCTTTTACAGACATTCTCTTATTTGATTCTCAGAGAAGCCTGTGACATAAGCACTGAAATATCCATTTTAACAGATAAGAAGAGCAAGGTTCATAGACATATTTGTCCAATAACACAAGTTTAGTAAGTTGCAGAAGTCAGCTGCAAATCCAGGTAAGTACATGTGAAAGCCATGCCCTCTCTCTCTTTACCATGCCTCTCAGAAGTTTCTCAAATGCCAGGTAGTTTTGTCTACAGGTCTACCAGTAACCAGCATCATTTTGCTGCATTTCTTTGAATTCAATTGCATTTTGAAGGTCCCAATGAGCCCTGAAGACCTTGGCTATGGAACCATAATGCTGGCAGCAGCATTTTTCAAAATGACTTTGGATCTCCGTGAGATTGAGAGGAAGGCTGTACCTCATTTAACTCAATGGCCACCATCCAAATTGTCCCATAGTCAAGAAGTGGGCTGCTTCATGCTGCTCCTGTACACATCCTTTGTGTTTCCTTTTTGTCTTTGTGCATCATTTCCCTCAAATACCACAAAACACAGTTTCAGCCTGAGGTTTCAATTAGGTTTTGGCAAGATGAGCTCATGCCCCACTTTGTGTGGCCACAGGAAGAACATCCTTCCCAGTGCTTCCTCTAGGACGGGCTGCAGCTGCTGAATTCCCTTTTCATGCCACCACAAGGAAACTTCAGTTTCTTGTCTCTCATTTGTCCAAATCCTTGCTTGTCTTGGGGAAGTGAGATGCTTGCATTTGATTGTTATTGGGATAGATTGACATCTTTTAAAGTCCCCTGGAGGAAAGAAAGCCAAACTTACTCGAGGGGATTATCCCCTGCATTCATCCAGTTGAATGTGGAGGGCTGCCTTCCTTCAGTAAACAGCGGTGGAAGGGCCACCCTGCCTTTTTCTCCTGGTGGTTGTGCATATTTGGACAGAACGTGTTCTGCCTGCAGAGAGGACCTGAAGAAAGTCTCTTAGCAAATAACAAGGGCCTGAAAGGGACTGGCCGGTGAGTCTCTTCAGGCTCACAATTTCCGTCTTTAGGTAAATATGTTCACTGTCTACACTTGCCCTGTAAATCCAGTGCATCACCATGCAGGAGTAAATTTGCAAGCCATCGAGGAGGAAAGCCTTGGTTCCCGGCTCTTGTAGAATCCCCAGGAAAAGGTCGAAGCAGCCACTTGCTAGGGTCCTTTGTGTCAGTCCCTGTGTTTGTGCATGTGCAAATGGACCCTTCTCTGTCTGGCTTGCTGCTTATTTTGTTTGGAAAGCTCCTGGCTGTCTGGGATTGTATCTGTTCATTCCCTTCCATACAGAGGCATGCAAATGAGCTTATTAATTCAACAGAGCAATTGATTAATCTGTTCACCTCTGTCCTAGGTCCTGCAGGGAGGCATGAAAGAAACCCCAGGGGAATCTCTCTGTGACCTTGTGTGGCTCCAGGTGCCTTTCTAAGCCTCCTGCTCTTATCTGTGGAGTTAGAAGGTTGGACTAGCTGATTTTTAGAAGGACTCTCACTGTTTTAAGATTCTCTAATTTAGGCTATCAGAGACTAAAAGACATCAAGACAACTAGAAAAAAAGACCCATTGTGATTAAGAATACAAATGAGTTATGTAGAAAAATATGTTATTTGGTTCTATCAAAGTTTCTAGCAAATAAAAATAAAGAATGCCCAGTTAAATTTCAACATCAGGGAAATAGATAATTTTTAGTGTAAGTATATCTCATGCAATATATGAGAAGTTTGTGGGCATCCTGCATTTTATCTGGCATCCCTAATCCAGAGAGATCATGAAAACTGGACGTAAAGAAAGGCCACCATCCAGGCTGACTCCTTTCCAGGCTGTTTTGTTATCTACTCTGCAGCCACACTGCTTTTCCACTCCTCCTGCCACAGGGCCTTTCATATAGTCTGGTGTCACTGCTTGGTCAGCTTCCCTCCCATCTCCACTCTCATAGCACTAAGTCATCCTTCATATTTCAGTTCATAAGTCACTTCCTCAGTAAAGCCTTTCCTGATACCCAGAGAGTTAATATCTCTGTTCCTTATTCCTGGGAAGGCTAACCTGCCACAATTTTTATGTTAGTATATTTCGTAAGCACATGCTGAGGTTCATTTAAGTAGTTTGAAATCTCAAGGACATTCTGGATAGGTGAACAAAAGAAATAGAGCCATAGAAGTGAGAATGCCCATGGTGTATTTCCAGAACAGTAAAGAAAGCACTTGAGTAGTTAAAGTTAAAGATCCAATTCTAGAGAACACTGTCCTTGAAACCCATCTTAGGGTAGATGTCCTGAGAACAGGAAGGAATTCAGGATGGCTGTGAGAAGAGTGCTAACATGATGAAAGTCATGCTTCAGAGGTTTTATTAAATCCCCAAAGCAGAGGCCAAACCCATGAGCCCCATTGGCTGCTAAGGACACGGTGAGGGGATGACAGAGAACATCAAGCCAAGAAATGCCCACTGAGTTCCATTACCTCCCATGCATAAAGTGTGTGCTAAGCACGAGCAGGTCCCAGACACTCAGGCGAGACAGAGGCATTGACCAACTTCTTTTATTCAATATTGTCCTGCAGTCAAAACTTGAGACAAGCCCTGGCTGGTGGCTCAGTTGGTTGTAGTGCCATTCTGTACACCAAAAGGTTGTGCATTCGATTCCCAGTCAGGGTACGTACCTTGGTTGTGGGTTCAATCCCTGGTCAGAGCATTATGGGAGGCAACTGATCGATGTTTCTCTCTCATATCAATGTTTCTCACTCTCTTTCTCTCCCTTCCTCTCTGTAAACATATCCTTGGGTGAGGATTTTTTTAAAAGTTGAGACAAGGTTAGCTGAAGCCTTCCCTAAATTCTGAGAATTTGTCATACTAGAAAACTTCTTTTCTTGAGGTCATCAAGACTTTCTTTCTGAAAGTTTCTTTTCCCAGTCTTACCATGTCTGCCCTTAAATGTTTAGAAGAGAGCTAGTGCCTTTGTTGGAACCACTGCTGGGTTTTCAGATATGTGGACCTGCTGCATCTGCCCACATACTCATGCAGTAAATTTTTCCAACTATGAACCAGCCAATATTGTGTTCTTATCACTGTTGATTGCTCTGGCCAGGTGCCAACACACTGGAAGAGACACACATGATTGTACATACACATGCAGGCATGTACATACTTACACATAAAATGCACATATAAATAAATACACATATATTCACATGCGCATAACACATGTACATGCACGTGTGTATACACATATGCATTCTTCCATCCACATTTATATGTATAACACACATATGCAAACATACCCACATATCCATACATTTATAAATAAATATTCTATATAATAAAAGGCTAATATGCAAATTGACCAAATGGCAAAATGACCAGTCGCTTATGACATGCACTGACCACCAGGAGGCAGACACTTAATGCAGGAGCTGCTCCTGGTGGTCATTGCTCTCCCACAGGGGGAGCACTGCTCAGCCAGAAGCCAGGCTCACAGCCTCTTTCACCTCCACAGCAGCGCTAAGGATGTCCAACTGACGGCAGGGAGTAGGCCTAAGCCGTCAGTCAGATATCCCCCGAGGGCTCCCAAAGTGTGAGAGGGCACAGGCCGGACTGAGAAACCCCCCCTCCCCTGTCCTGAGTGCACGAATTTTGTGCACTGGGCCTCTAGTAGATATATAATTTAAGATGGTAATAGCAGGATATGGGAAGTAAACCAGCCTCCTCTGGTTATCGCCTGCAGAGTGGATACTGTGTCCTCTGCCTCTAAATTTCTCTGTCTTCTGAGACTTTTACTTTACATGATACTTGTACCAGAGTTCCCTCCCCCACTTTCTTCTCAGAGCTTTCAACAATCTCAGTCCTTGACAAAACAAACAAAAAACCAACCACATCATTTTTCTGGAGGATGTGTATGTATTCCACATTTTAATAAGTCCACATTTGCTCAAGAAAGACCTGTTTTCCCAGCTGTGAGAGCTGGTTATGGCTCTGCATCTACTGAAACTGTCAAGCTGCTTCCCTAACTGTTTGGCCAAGCTGGCTTTCTACTGGCAGAACCACTCATTTTTTAGTGAATGTAAAATTTTAGTATGTAACACTGCTTGTCACACAGCTTGAAGGGTTTTGAACAGCACTGTGGTTTTTCAGAACAGTGTTTGTTTCCAGAAACATTTCATGCTTAGATTTACTGTGTTGACGTGAGAGAAAAAAGAAACATTGCAGAAAAAGTTTGGGTAACTTGGATAAAGTTGGCTTAGCCAATTCCCATGAAACTACGTGTCTAGGAACTTTCTCCAGATGGGAAATTGTGGTTGTTCCATGTTCTGCTCTCCAGAAAAGTACAAGGAATGCAAGCTGAGGCACTTCATAGAGCTCTAGACAGATATGCTCATTCTTTCCACAAGAACAGTGGTCAGACCTGCTGGCTGACCCTGCAGCCTCATCTCATGTCATCTCCCCCACTCTGTACTTCAGCCATGCAGAATGTCTCTTAGCCTCTTGATGGGCATGTTCCTGGCCTTTGGGTGTGGCCTTTGGTATTCCTCTGCCTTGAATGCCTGCTCTCCTCCCCTCCTCTTCACACAGTAAATTCCTACTTATCCTTCACAGCTAAAATTTCATATTTATTTGTGTGAATACTTAATTAACACCTGTCTTCCCCATGAGATTGTAGTTACATGAAGTCAAGGACCTGGTCTCTTTTTCATATCCTCAATACTTAACTGTAGTACCTGAAGTGAGTAGACTCCCAATAAGTTTTTGCTGAGTAAATGAATTCATAAAATGAATAAATGCTGATTGCCTCATGAGGGTAGAGACTATCCTATTAACTTACTTAAACCTAGATCCTGGCACAATGATGGCACTGTGCCTAATGGTCATTGGGTGAATGAACAAGTATTGCTTCATATGTGACACCATACCAAGTACTGTCCTTGACCTGAAGGAGATGAATTTCTACTTAGGCAATATGTGCTCAGATTAAAGAATTAATAGTTCAGTAAGGCACCAAGAAAAAGATTAACTTCTGAGTCAAACCTGGATTTCAGTCCTGTTGGCTCTACCACTTTCCAGTGGTGTGACTTTTAGCAAGTTGCTTAACCTCTCTAAGCCTTAGGCTCCTCATCTGTAAAATGATATAATAATAATGTCCATTTCACTGAGTTGTAAGGACAATCTGGAATAATAGCTATGCAGTGTCTCAGATAGTACTTGGAACATTGCAAGCACTCTAGCCATGTTAGGTATTATTATTATTATTAATTTAGGAAATCCCTATGCATCTTGAGTATAATGAGATCAGTGACAAACAGTCTAAGTCTAGGCAAATCTCTCCATTTTTCTAAGCTTCAGTTTCCTACATGTAAAATGACAGAATTGGGTAATAGGTTCTTTTTAAAAAATGTATATTTTATTGATTTTTTTTACAGAGAGGAAGGGAGAGGGATAGAGAGTTAGAAACATCAATCAGCTGCCTCCTACTGGGTATGTGCCGGCAACCAAGGTACATACCCTTGACCGGAATCGAACCTGGGACCCTTGAGTCTGCAGGCCGACGCTCTATCCACTGAGCCAAACAAGTTAGGGTAGGTAATAGGTTCTTTACAGGTGTGACATTCTATGTAGAATAGAGGTAGCAAGATCAGTGGGGCTGAGTATGGTCAGGGGAAGCTTCCAGGAGCAGGTGGGCTGAGCCATATTTGAAAGGTCAGGTGGAATTTTTTTTAGGCAGAGACTAGAATGTGGGGCTTTCCAGCCAAGGTGAATAGTGTGTGCAAAGCCATGGTGGTAGGAAGGGGCATGGGGCATTTGGGGGAGGGATGGAGTGGTGGAAAAGGAGTAGACGATATGACAGGTTCTTGAGGGGGCGGGGGTGACCAAAGAAGGAAGGTTTGAGGATAATATAGCTTGAGCTGGATTAATGGGATATGATAGGGAGCCTGAATCAGGGAGACCAGCAGAAGATTGTGTAGTCCTTCTGGTACAGGCTGTAGAAGACTTGGATAGGGTTTGGCAGGAGGAGTGAATAGGAAGGGAAGAATCCAGATGACATAGCCTGCTGGCACAGTAGATTTAGGGAGTAAAGGAGGTTTCCTGAATGCTTGCTGCCACTGACAGAACTGTCCTTGAGAAAATTGGGCTATGCTGCAGAAAGGTGCATCAGTGGTTGGCGACCCAGCAGAGGACCTGGCATCAACCAGCAGAGGGTTAGACCCTCCTCGTTGGAAGCTGGCAGCCATGAGGAGAAGGCAATTGGGAAGATCTGTTTCTATTCACATTTCTGACATCAAATGTATGAGTTTTCTTCACCAAGCAGTTCTCTAAATTTTGGTAAACACCAACTGGGTATACTACACTTTAATTCATTTCTGACACTAACTAATCAGTTTGTGCAGACCCTACAGTTTAAAGGCTAAGTCTCACAAGACTGCCCCCCAGTTTTGACACCATTTCCAAGTAGTGAGTCCTCACGTTAATCACACTTCTGTCCCAACTTCACTGAAGGAATGGAGGTTCCCAGAAGGTTTCCAATAATTTGCCTGAATGATTCATAGAACTCAGGAAAACAGTTTATTTACTATTACCAGTTTACCATAAAGGAACATCCAGATGAAAGAAATGCATAGGTCACGGTATGGGGTAAAGGACATGTGCTTCCATGCCCTCTGTGGGCATGCCACAGCATATAGTAAGTGCTCCATAAACAGTAAGCATATAAAAACTCTAAAAGGTAAGAATAGGTTGGGCAGACAAATCCAAATGCAGATGATAACGAGAAGTTCCTTTTCCCCTTCTGCTTTCTGCACAGTGTGGACCATACCTGACAACTCAGAAGAGAACTTACTTGTAGGGCCTCTTGCACCCTTGACGGGCTAGCTTGCATGAATAAAATAGTAACTGTTTGTTTGTTTGTAGCAAAGCATTTATTTTTGTGTTGCAAAGGGTGTGAGGACCACAGAATCTGTATTAACTTCAGTTACCAATAACTTAAAAGATAGAAAAGGGTCACATGTTCCAGAAATTTTTAAATGGATGATTTGACCATTTATACAATAAATGAAAACTGACAATAGTACAGGCCAGTGGTCAACTGACATGCAACACATGTTAACAAATGGGGCCAAAGGACTGCTATATATCTATTAGTTTGTACTGCTTCTGAAACAAAATCAGAATAAAAACAATTTTTGGAAAGACAATTTCAGCCCTGGTCTTACCACTTAATATGAGCAAGATCTTAGCTGGGTCACATCATTCAAAGATAATTTGAAATCATTTTACAGTCCTGTCCTAGATCCCAGCTATTAAGAGTCTTCAAGGATGGTTCATACTCACTGAAGTTGGGGAAAATGCAGTTTGAGAAGTAAAATGATACCAATAGCCACACACACCCAGGTTACCAGCAGTAAGCACAGACCACACTTCAGTGCCTAATGATTTAAGTTAGAAGTTCCTTCTCCTTTACCTCTTATCCCATGATACTGGACTTGGGGTACAGAATACAAAACAACCCACCTCCTATGTGGAGGCAACTGGCTACTACTTATGTATGTACAGTATTGAATTTAAAGTTGATAAAAAGGCACCTCAGATCATTAAAGAAAATAAAGAAAAGAAACAACATGCTTAGATTACAGTTTAACTTATCTTGGTCACCTGGTAAATTGAGTTGGCTCTCATTAGTGGTCAACAGAACACTCTGCATTTGTTGTACCAACTACCCAAGTTAGGCTAAATAGGACCTTTATGTAGATAATGCAAACTATGTTTATGTGTAAAGTGCCAATTTTATGTATAGCTAAGTAAATTTTGAAGAGCAAAGCTGACAACTTTCAATGGCCTTGTGGTCGTAACCTGCTGACCAGACTGGCCCATCCACACTGAAGTCATGGACAGCCAGCCTGCATGTAACAGCCAAACATAGACAGGATCTTTCAAAGACTCTGAGAAGCTTTGTCTATGTTTTCCTTCTAGTGGAGACCACTCGCATCATTAACAAACTGGACTCATGTTGGGGTAGCTATACAGTTTAAAGATGACATTAATGAATGTTAATAGTGTAGCTAGTTGATAAGACTTCAAGTAGTTAATTTTTCATTTGAGGAGAGAGAAAAAAAGATCAGCAAAATAAGAGTAGACCTTCAATTTGTTTAGAAGTCAGCATCCAAGGTAAGAGTTCTCTGTCTGACTTGATATCACTCCCATCCTCTGATACTCACCTACTCTCTTCTCAAAGTTCATTCTCCCTTCTAGTGAAATATTCTCCATGAAGTCAAGTGGATTTTCTACTCAGAAGGCCTTACTAAAACCCAACTCCAGCATGAGTCTGTCAGCCATGAATTCAATGCACTGCTTCATTAAAGTACTACTCATCCCAATGAGCTTCCCTGGCAAGGCCTCTGTGAGGAACTCCTGTGCTAGCCTAACAGCATTGGTGTTTATTTCTTTCACTCACTGCTTGGAAGGTTTGTGTAGCTGGTGTTTAAAGACGAGGCAGGCAGAGTCACAATGCAAAACCCTTATCTCTGCTAATAAGTTCATTGGAGAATGTGAGGCCAGGCATCAGTCTTCATTTCTTGAGCCAGAATACCAATGCAAAAGAACCAGAAAAGAAGATTCCTTCCAACTGCGGCAAAAACCACAACACTTTCTCCAAAGGTGGCCTCTTGGTCCTCGATCCAACGCATGGCCCAGTCTGCCTTCCTCTTGGCACAAGACATGGTCTCAATGGCATTGAAAAGAGAATCCCTTTTCTTGGAATCTTTAATGTAAGTGTCAATGAGGAGACTATACATTTCAGAATGCATGTTTTCCATGGTAATTTGGAAGCTGTAGAATCAGCGGGGTTCGGTGATCTGAACTTCTTGGCTAAAGCGCTCCACCAGGTTTTCATTTACTATGCCATCGCTTGCTGCAAAGAAAGCCTGGCTTGTGAAATGAAGTACTGTATTTTTCCGTGCATAAGATGCTATTTTTTTCTAAAATCGTTAGACTAAAAATCGAGGGGCGTCTTATACAAGAAAGTCTGCCAAGGAGTTAGCCGCTTGGGTAAGTAAATTATAGTAACAGGCTAATATTAATACATTCTTCAACAGTACTTGTCAAACAGGCTTCCTCCAATCATGAGCTTTATTGTTATTGATGGCAGCTGATGCTGTAATTGGAGGTGGAGGTGGAGGTGGAGGTGGAGGTGGAGGTGGAGAGTGCGCAGATGCAACAGGGACCTGAGTGTTCTGAGCCCATAAAGATGTCAAGAAATAAAAAGATAAATACCGGTAAGCGATTGTCTTACTCTGCAAAATTCATCCTGGATGTAATCAGCTATGCAAAAGACATGGAAATAGAGCCGCAGAGAGACAATTTGGATCTCCTCCCACTGAGTGCATGATCAGACAGTGGAGAAAACAGGAAGAACAACTTTTTAAGATGCCAAAAAAGAAGGCCTTAAGAGGAAAACCAGCCCTAACCAGTTTGGCTCAGTGGATAGAGCATAGGCCTGCAAACTGAAAGGTCCCAGGTTCGATTCCGGTCAAGGGCAAGTACCTTGGTTGCAGGCACATCCCCAGTAGGGGGCGTACAGGAGGCAGCTGATTGATGTTTCTCTCTCATCAATGTTTCTGACTCTATCCCTCTCCCTTCCTCTTTAAAAAATCAACAAAATATTTTTTTTTAAAAAAAAGAGGAAAACCTGCAAAATGTTTAAAATATTGATTTCTTAATTGTGGGTTGGAAAAGTGGGGGGCATCTTATACATGGAAAAATATGGTATCTCTCCTGGGGCTTCACGGGCTTCCCAGTACTGGAGGTCCTTGGAAAGGTCTACCTCCTCAGCTGTCCACAGGAAGCCTCGGCTTTTGTATACATCTGCCAGATGTCATGGTGTTCTATGGGAAAGATGACATGGCAGGGATTTTCTCTCAGCAGTGGTTCATCCTGCATGCCCAGGGCAGATCTGGCTCCTGGAAAGTCCTCCGGGTGGTCTCACTGGCCAGCTTGCGGGTGCCACTGAGGATGGGGGCCTGTTCTCCTTGTCCACCAGCTGAGTCCCTTCAGGGGCAAGAGCTGCAACTGCAGCTGCTTTGGGTCCACGAGGATGGGGAACATGGTTGCAGCTGTGGCGGAGGAGGCGGCCACGTGCAGGACATACAGATGAGGCTGCGCTCTGATCCAGGGAGTCTGTAACCTTTTATTTAGTTAGCCAAAAATCATGTTTTATCTCAGCTTTGGTGATGCATTCCCAGGTGCCAGCTAGAGATCTGGTTGCTGAGTAGGTCTCCTTTCTCCATCCTGTTTCAATTAAGCAGTGGTTCTCAAAGGTTGGTTCCTGAACCAATAGCTTTGGCGTCACCTGGGACCTTGTTGGAAATGCAGATTCGGGGATCCACCCCAGCCCTATGAAGCAGACTCTCTAGGGATGGAGTCCATCAGTCGGTGTTCTCATAAGACCACCAGATGATTCTGAGGACATTAAAGTTTGAGAACCACTGCATTAGAGTGTTACAGAATATAACTGTTTAAGTGTAAGCAGTGCTAAGAGGAATTTAATATCTCTGGAACACTGAGCCAATGAATTTTCAGAGTTTTTTAAAAAGACATTTTTGTCCATGGTTTCTCACCCAGATCCCTCAGCCTGTTGAGACTGTCGGTGAAGTAGGATTCAGTAGGGTGCTGCATCTGACTACATGTTAATTACACAGTTGGAGTGTTGGATAGAAGGCTAGGATTTTAGGCAATTGATAACCTATATGGTTTTGCATTTAAGTTTTAATAATGGGATGTGGCCAATACAATTTCCTTTTTAGAACAGGAAAGGCTAGAAGTAGACAGTTTTGCCCCTCTTTGGACTTCTTCAGAATAGTTTTCATATTCCAAAGCAGTCTGGGCTCTCAGATGCATTCTCCTCATTTTATTTTCCAGGTCTTTGTCCTGGAAAATGCAGCCTGGGGAAAAGTAGTTTAACTAATAATCATCAGCGTCCAGTTCAGAATGTGGAGTTCAAGGGCAGGCGGACCCTTTGTCTTAAATAGGAGGTACACCTCACAGATAATGCAGCCACTGAGGTCAAGCCCAGCGCTGCTCTGGCTCCACCGCCACTGGACTTTTTATTCACTCTGACCAAATGTTGCCAGCTCCATGTGCACTGCTTGGTCTTTGGGCAACCCCTTTTTTATGTGACCTAAACCCTGCATGTGCTCTTAAGACACTGCATCCACATTTTTTTAATTCCTTTACATTTCATTCATCAGCATGTGTTGGGTAAGCAACCCCGCCACATCGGAGTTTTATGAGCTGCGTTTACGAGGCTGCTTTTCATGAAAAGAATAATAGTATATTCTACGAAAAACATGGAACTTAACTCTAGGAAATGAGGGCTTTGGTGCTAAACTTGGAGTGAACCTGTGAAGTTGAATGGATTCAAAAATAAGCACAGATGTTATCCATTCTCCAAGTGTTCAATAGCCTTGCATATTTATTAACAGAATCTCTTCTCTCTTCTCACCTGTGCTTTCTCCCTCCTTAAACGAGAGCTGGAGAATATGCAGTGTGGGAAAAGCTTGAAGCTCCTTTCCTGCCCCTTTTGGCCCCTTTTTGGTAGCCTTGTTACCACCTACCATCCTTCTGAGAGTGGTACGTGGTAACAAGGCCAGCTAAAATCTAGAACCTCCCCACTTGAGCAACATTTTGCTCTCTCATTTATGCAAAGTTCCTGAAAAGACAACAAGGAGTTGTTACCCTTTTTTGTTAGTTTTGAATAGAAATGGGAGGAGCCAACCATTGACAATAACTGTGCAGAAGGATTCCATTTTTGAGAACCTGAACTGTTGGGGTAATTTTTTACATTCTTTTTAAAATTAACTTTTACTATTTAGTCCAAGTTTTGCATGCATATATTTATAGAGTCAAATAGTTCAATAAACGTTGCCCCTCCCCACAATGTTTCTTCCTCCCCAACTGTTTTAGCTATTCTTTTGATATTTACCATATTATTGCTAAATAAGGCTTCCATTGTCACTCCTGGGTTTTCCAGTTATGCATATTTTCTGTTGAAGGTGAGGACATAGCCCTCTTTCATCATCCTCTCTCTCCACCTCACCATATGTGGGCTCTTCCCATTCTATTCCCATTCCCATTCTCAGTGTAATTAGGTTGTAATTTTAGTCAGATTAATAACCGCTGTTTACATTATGATCATGTGTGTTGTCTGCATAGCTGAGCCAGATAGTGTGCTAGCAGAGGTCAGATCTCCAGGATGCTGAGGTCAGATCTCCAGATCGTAGGCAGAGATTTGTGCCCGGTGTTTTTGGCAAGTCAACCTGGAACACAGAGAGATGTAGGATTGAACAGAGGGAGAAGTTGGGCTGGGAAAGTCACAGGAAAGCTATAGCTGGTCCCACGGGGAGCTCTGAGCTGGGATAACCCTGCAGAGTTACCCAAAATTTGAGTCTGGGTGGGCCTTTGTACTACCACCTGGACCAGTCATGGGATGGGGTCTACTAGTATCTCTGGGGAGGAGGTTATACCGTGGGTGTAGGGCTCCTTTAGACTGATGGCAAGTTCCAGAAAGATGCAGCTGTCAGCTTCCAGCAGGCAGTACTCCCAGCTAATGGGAGATTCTGACTTGGATTGAGGTGTGATGGTCAATAATCTGGGCATCACACTGTAGCATCCACTCCATATACTGTGATTACTTTTTCTCCCCCGAAATCCTTTTTAATCTTTTGTTACTAAATACCTTTTTGTTTTCAGTTTGTCTTCTTTTTTATATACTTCACACTTATGTAATCCCATGCTTTCTAAATTGTGTAATTCTTTCAATAACCGATATTTCAATATCTTAAAATCTCAGTATCTTAAAATTTATTGGTTATTTTACCCATTTCATTTTCTTGAATAAATGTCTCCTAGAACCTTTTTACCTGCTCCATTGTTCCCCTACTGCACCTTTATCTTGTCATGGTCTCTTTTCACCCTACTCCTGGCCTTCTCTCTGATTCTCTTTTGGGTTAGATCCTTTATTTCATGGACCCCATACCTTCTTCATTGTGATAGAATACATTCTTCAATAAGGAAGCATGAGAGGTAAATTGTGTGCAGATTGAATTTCAGAAAATGCCTTTATTTTTTCTTAAGTGTTAATAACTTGATTAGATATAAAATTCTGATTTGGAAATTACTTTCCCTCAAAAATTATGAGACATTGCTCAATTTTATTTTAGTTTTCAAAGTTATTGTTGAGAAGTCCAATATTATAATATTTGTTTCCTTTCCTCTCTTGTAGATTGTGTTATCTTTTCTTTGTCCCAAGTGTCTTAAAATTTCACAGCCAGGTGCCTTGTTATTATCCGTTTATCAGGAAACTTCTCCATGGGTCCCTGTGCTCCTACAGACCTTGCAGAGTAGGCCAAGACTGCAAGACCCTGACCACCCTTAAATGAGCACCTTTCTGAAAGTTCTGTTTGCAGTGAGCAACCTTGAGGGATAGAAACATCTCTGTCCACAAAAAAGAGTGTGGCTTTTTATTGCTTTCCATAAAAGCAGAGGGTTCCTCAAGCTCAGTGCTCCTCAGCTGCGTGTGCAGCACCCAGATGGGCTCCTACATGTCGCCCCCGTGGGACTAGGGGACAGGGAACTAACATGACTGCTGACGCTCATTCTGCTTGCTCTTCCTTGAGTAACCAAGTCCTTTATCTCTGACTCAGGAGTCTTGTATCTTCTGCCTGTATCCATGAAACAGTAACAGGCTAATATTAATTGTAGGGAGGGTAAATCGAATCGTACTCCTAACACATTGTCCTGGGCACTTGGTAGGCTTCTTAAATCTAGAAACAGAAATTTTCTTGAGTTATTTATCTGATGATTTCCTGGGGAGCCAGAAAATTGAATGTTTCTTTAAAATATAAACAAACAAGAAAACCAGATTTATTGAGATAAAATTCACATACCATGAAAGCCATCAATTTAAGTTGTTCAATTTAGTAGTTTTAGTATATTTAGAGAGTTGCACAACTATCACCACTATATGATTTCAGAACATTTTCATCATCCCCAAGAAGAAAGCTCATACCCATTAGCAGTCACTTCACATTCTCTCCTTGTTCCACACCTGCAACCACTAATCTACTTTCCACCTGTATAGATTTGCCTACTCTGGACTTTAATCTATACTAATAAAAGCCTAGGTGACACTCGCGCCCTCGCACAACGCCCTCACGTCATCACAAGATGGCCACCCCCACGTTGTCACAAGATGACTGCCAAAAGATGGCCACCCCCAAGTCATCACAAGATGGATGCCCCCACATCGTCACAAGATGGCTGCCACAAGATGGCCGGCAGGGGAAGGCAGTTGGGGGCGATCAGGCTGGCAGGGGAGCAGTTAGGCATCAATCAAACCAGCAGGGGAGCTGTAAGGGGGCAATCAGGCAGGCAGGCAGGTGAGTGGTTAGGAGCCAGAAGTCCCAGATTGTGAGAGGGATGTCTGACTGCTGGTTTAGGCCTAATCCCTGTGGGCAGTCAGACATCCCCCGAAGGGTTCCAGATTGGAGAGGGTGCAGGTTGGGCTGAATTATACCCTTCCAGTGCACAAATTTCATGCACCGGACATCTAGTCTATACTAATAAAAGAGTAATATGCTAATTAGACCGGAGACCGATCGGAGACCTTCCGGACAAAGCCATGGTGGCAGGGCAGAGGTGGTTAGAGGTGATCAGGCCAGCGGGGGGGGGGGGGGCAGTTTGGGGTGAGCAGGCCAGCATGGGGGGGCAGGTGGGGGCAAGCAGGCCGGTGGGTGGGGCAGTTGGGGTGAGCAGGCTGACGGGGGGGGGGCAGTTGGGGGTGATCAGTCGGCAGGGGTGGGAAGTTAGGGGTGATCAGATCGGAAGGGGGGGCAGTTGGGCTTGATCAGGACAGCAGGCAGAGTGGTTAGAGGTGATCAGGCAGGCAGGCAGGTGAGTGGTTAGGAGCCAGTGGTCCTGGATTGCGAGAGGGATGCAGGCCCAAGGGTCCTAGATTGGAGAGGGTGCAGGCCAGGCTGAGGGACACCCCCTCCCCCCGTGCACAAATTTCGTTCACCAGGCCACTAGTCTATATATATATAAAAGCCTAAGTGACCATCGCAACTGAAACAACCAGACAGACGACCGAACAGGCTGAGTGGGGCGATCAGGCCAGCAGGGGGGTTAGTGAGGGATGACCAAACGACTGAACAGCAGGCTGTGTGGGGCAACCAGGCTGGCAGGGGGGACAGTGAGGAGTGACCAAACAACTGAACAGCAGGCTGCATGGGGCGACCAGGCTGGTGGGGGTGGGGCAGTTGGGGGTAACCAGGCTGACTTGGAGGGCAGTTAGGGGCGACCAGGCTCGCGGGGACAGTTGGGGGTGATCAGGCCAGCCGACAGAGGCAGTTAAGGGTAATCAAACTGGCAGGGGAGACAGGGGCTACCAGGCTGGCAGGGGGCAGTGAGGGGCAATCAGGCCAGCAGGCAGAGGCAGTAAGAGGTGATCAGGCTGGCAGGGGGGGGGAAGTTAGGGGCAATCAGGCAGGCAGTTAGGTGAACAGTGAGGAGCCAGAAGTCCAGGATTGTGAGAGGGATGTCCGACTACCGGTTTAGGCCTGATCCCTGGGATTGAGCCTAAACCAGCAGTTGGACATCCCCCGAGGAGTCCCGGATTGGAGAGGGTGCAGGCTGAGCTGAGGGGATCCTTCCCCTCCCATGCACGAATTCCATGCACCAGGCCTCTAGTATAATTATAAAATACTAGAGGCCCAGTGCACAAATTCGTGCACCTTGAAAGGAACTGTAAGCTACAAGGCTGCGGTAGATACAGGGGGGGGGGGGGTCTCAGCCCATCCTCTGTGCCCCCACCTGGCCCCTCCTGCTATGGTCCCTGGCCCCATGTGATGGCAGCCCCGTTCCCACTGCAGCCACTCCCACACACTGATGGCGCTGGCCCTGCTCGTACCCGCTGATGGTGCTGAGTGATTGGTACCAGCGCTGGGCATTGGCAGTGGGTGTGAGCGGGACCAGTGCTGGCAGCGGGTGCAAATGGTGACCCTGGTGCTAGCAATTGGTGCGAGCAGGGCTGGCTGTGGCAGGAGGTGCAAGCGCTGGGTGGGACCACAGCACGGGGGAGCAAAGAATTTTCAATAACCACCAGAGGCTCTCCCCAATAACAGTGATTGGCATCCCCCCCTTGGTCTGGCACCCCCGCTTACCTGCTCTGCCATCTCACTATGGCCAACACCTGCCATGTTCTGCACTCACCCCCTGATGGTCAGCACACATCATAGCGACTGGTTGTTCAGTTGTTCCAGTTGTTCCGCTGTTCGGTCTATTCGCATATTGCCTTTTATTATATAGAATGTGCCTTTTGTGACTGGCTTCTTTCATATAGCAAAGTATAGAATGTGCCAAAAAAAATGATACATACACTTTGAACAATTATAAAGGCAGTGTTTATTAAAATACATTTCATTTTCAAAATTGAGCTACCAGCTGTTAAGGTACATATGCATTATTAGGTACACCCTGTAGTTTTATCTATGTCATAGCAGGTTAGTACTTCACAAGTACTTTCTATCATTGAATAATATTCCATTGGGTATTACACATTTTGTTTATCCATTCATTAGTTGAAGGACATTTAGCTATTTTCACTTTTTAGCTATTATGAATAATGCTGATATGAATATTTATGTAGAATTTGAATGTTATGTATAAATTGAGTGTGAAGACGTATATTTTCATTTCTCATAGGTATATACCTAGAAGTAGAATTTATGGGTCATATGGTAACTTTATAACATTCTGAAGAACTACTAGATATATTCTAAGGAAGCACTTCCATTTTACAATCCTATTGCTCTGATTTCTGTAAATTCTTGCCAACACTTCTTCACTTCTTACTATCTTTTTTTTTTTTTTTTTTTGGCCATCAGAGTGAATGTGAAGTGGTTTTGATATATATATTTCCTAATGATTTATATCTTATTGTGATTTGGTGTATACTAATAACTAATGATATTGAGCATCATTTCATGTGCTTACAATGAATTTCTATGATGCATTTTATTTATTTGGTCTTTTGTCACTTGTGCTTTTGGTATCATATCATCTAAGTCTAATTCAAGATCACAAAGTTGTATGACTTTACTTTTCTTCTTTTTTTTTAAATTTATCTTTATTGTTAAAAGTATTACAGATATCCCCATTTCTTCCTCTTTATTTTTTTCTAAGAATTTTATAATTTTAGCTTTTACATTTTGGTTGAGGATGCATTTTAAGTTAATTTTTCATGTAGTGAAAGGTAGGAGTCCAATTTTATTCTTTTACATGTAGATGTGCAAAGTTGTCCCAACACTGTTTGTTGCAAAGGCAATTCTTTCCCCATTGATGTGTCTTGGCACCTTTGTCAAAACAATCAGTGGATTAAAAATGTAAGGGTTTATTTTTCTGTCCTCACCTGCTGGCTCATCCCCTCAGGACCCACCCTCACAGGTCCTGGCTTTGGTGTCCATCTTCTTTCCCCATAGCTGAGCCTGGGTGTGGCAGGAAGCTTCTTCTCTAACAGGAAGCCCCCAGCCTGGTGTGTCTGGTCCCTCTGCCCCCCCCCCCGCTCCCCTGATTCTCACCTGTGGGGACCACTGGTCTGACTAGTGTGAGTGCTCCCCAGAGCCCTCCAGTGCCACCCCCCTGGCTATCAGCAGGAGTGGGGGCTTGTCTCTAGCTTCTTCACTTCTTCGCTATCATCTCATCCAGTGCCCTTAGTAGGTGGAATGGACAGCAATAATAAAATCTCTTCAAGTTAAAAAAAATTATGTGGTGTGTGTGTGTGTGTGTGTGTGTGTGTGTAGTAACTAAGGAAGATCTAAATAAATGGAAGGATATCCCATGTTCATGAATTGAAAAACTTAATATTGTTAGAATGGCAATACTCCCGAAATTGATTTACAGATCCAATGCAATCCCAATCAAAATATCAGCTGGCTTTTAATTTTGTAGAAATAGACAAGCTGATTATATATATACTAGAGTCCTAATGCATGAAATTCATGTGGTGGGGAGGGGTTCCTCAGCCCGGCCTGTACCCTTTCATAATCCAGGAACCCCCTGCTCCTAACTGCAGGGTTCCTAACTGCCTGCCTGCTTGCTTGGCTCATCGCTCCTTAGCACCAGCCCAGCTTCTGGTTGAGCAGCACTCCCATGGTGGGAGCGCACTGACCACCAGGGGACAGCTCCTGCATTGAGCGTCTGCCCTCTGGTGGTCAGTGCACATCATAGTGACCAGTTGTTCTGGTCATTCTGCTGTAAGGGTCACTGGGCTTTTATTATATAGGATATATATGTGTATATATGTATACACACACACACACACACACACACGGGCTTATTTCCAGCCTCTCAGTTCTATTCATTGATTTATATGTCTAGCCTTATGATAATATCACACTGTTGTTGTTTTTTTTAAAAAAATAAGGAAGTATGAGTCCTCCAGTTTTGTTTTTTGTTTTCAAGGTTGTCTGGTTATTATTGGTCCCTTGTATTACCATATACATTTTAGGATCATCTTGTCTATTTCTACAAAATTAAAAGCCAGCTGATATTTTGATTGGATTGCATTGAATCTGTAAATCAATTTGGGGAGTATTGCCATTCTAACAATATTAAGTCTTTTAATTCATGAACATGGGATCTCTTTTCATTTATTTAGATCTTCCTTGGTTACTTTCAACAATGTTTTGTAGTTTTCAGCGTGTGTCTTAAACTTTTTTGTTAAATTTATTTCTAAGTATTTTACTGTTTTTGATGTCATCATATATGGCACTGTGTTCTTAATTTTATTTTCAGATTGTTCATTGATATCATACAGAGATAAAATAGATTTTTGTATATTGATATTGTATTCTTTAACCCTGGTGAACTTGTTTACTAATTTAATTAATTTTTGGTGCATTGTTTGGATTTTCTATATATAAAATTATGTCCTCTGTGAATACAGGTAGTTTTATTTCTCTGTTTTCAATCTGGTTACTATCTCTTTTTCTTGATTAATCACCTTAGGTAGAAGTCCTTTTTATTTCTATAAAATAGGTAGTAATGTCTCCTCTTTATTCCTGATTTTAATATTTTGAGTCTTCTCTCCTTTATTTTTGGTCAGGCTACATAAAAGTTAGTCAATTTTATTGATCTTTTCAAAGAACCAACTTTTGGTTCATTGATTTTCTCTATTTTCTGTCCCTTATCTGTTTAATTTATTTACACTCTTCCTTCCTTTGGCATAGTTTGCTCTCCCCCTCCCGCCACTTCTTAAGGTGGCATATTAGGTTATTGATTTGAGATTTTTTAACATAGGTGTTTACAGCTATAAATTTCCCTCTAAATACTTCTATAATTGCATCCCATAAGTTGGGATATTGTGTTTTTATTTTATTAATCTCAAAGTATTTTCCAATTTTTCTGTACTTTTTTCCCTGATCAGTTATTTAGGAGTATTTTGTTTAATTTCTACATCTTTTTGAAATCCCCCAATTTTTTTTTTTTTTACTGATTTTTCTAATTTCATTCCATTGTGGTTAGTGAACATATTTTGTGTGATTTCAATCTTTTTAAATTTATTGAGGCTTGTTTTATGACCTAACATTTGTTCCTTTCTGGAAAATGTTTCATGTGTACTTGAGAAGAATATGAATGGTGCTACTGTTGGGTGGCATGTTCTATCTATGTCTATTAGGTATAATTGATTTATAGTATTGTTTAAGTCTTCTATTTCCTTGTTGTTCTTCTGTCTAGTTCTATCCATTATTAGAAGTGGGGTATCCACATTTCCAACCTTTATTATTAAATTGTCTAGTTCTCCTTTCACTTCTGTCAGGTTTATCTTCATGTATTTTGGGCCTCTTTTGTTGACTTCCTGACAGATTGACACTTTATCACTATAAAATGCTCTTATTTGTCTTTAATAATAATTTTTGTCTTAAAGTCTATTTTGTCTATTATTAGTAGCCACTTCAGCTGGTTTTTGCCAGTGTTCTTATTGCTTTTATGACAGAGTTCATTTTTAGAGGCTTTAGTCAACCATTCTGGAAAGTGGAACCTCTGAACTGCCTCTTGAACACTCCTAAAATTTCTCTGTTTTTAGGCCTGCATTCTCCTTTATTACCAAAGTTGCTATTTAGAAATGCTATCATGTAGGTAGTTCTGGTGCTTCAATTCCTGCCTCGGATTAGTTTGGTTGGGTTTGCTGAGTCATTACCATGGGTTTTTCTATTTCCACCTTCCAAAATTTTGTAACTGTTCACTCCTTTTCTATTTTCTTTGTTTTTTATCACACACAAAAAAAGTGTATTTACTCAGTAGTTTTTCCAAAAGAACAGAGCTCAATGAGTATTTAAATGTTTAACCTGTATTTGAGGGTAAACCCTTTAGCTATTAGCTACTTTATTCTAAGTAACTGAATTTTCTTGTATATACTCCATCATTTAAAAAAAATAACCAGAGATCTTTTTTATTATCAGGGATCCAGATATTTGGCAATATCCTAAAGTTAATTAAAGATGGTGCTTACATTATCTTTTAAATTTAGACATGGAATTGGAACATTATGGATTCAAAATAAGAATGATTAGCTGCTTCCAAATCTTTTCACTACTTGATTTTTCTTGGAACAGTGATTCCCAAACTTGACTAAGCACCAGAATCACCAGGAGAGTTTGTTAAAACACAGGTCACTCAGCATCATCCCCAGAGCTTCTGATTTAGAAGTTGGAGGTGAGGCCTAAGAATTTGTATTTTCAATAGGCTTTCAGGTGATGCTGCTGCCTCTGGTCCTGGGACCACACTGGGGATCACTATCTGAATGTGTCAAAATTAAAGGTACTCCCTTGTGGGTAGAAAGGACATTTAGGAAGCAGATGAGAACAGAGAGGAAGAGGAATAAGAGGGAGATAAACAGGGAGGAAAAGGATGTGTTCACTTGCTCTTTCCCATTGCACCCAGCTTGTGGCTATGCTTCTGTTTTATCCATGACAAAATAAAACCATGGCAGAATTTGCTTAGAGGTTGAGTGTTGACTTATGAACCAGGAGGCCACAGTTCAATTCCCGGTCAGGGCACATGCCTGGGTTGCAGCCTCCATCCCCAGTTTGGGGCGTGCAGGAGGCAGCTGATCAATGATCCTCTCTCATCTGACCAATGTTTCTCTCTCTCTCTATTCTTCTCTGATATCAATTTTTTTAAAAAAGTGCTTAGAGAAACAGCTTCTGGCATCAGAATTATACCTGCATTATAAGGAAAAGAGGGAATGAAGTGATACTCCATGAAAAACCTTAAACTGAAGCCCTGCAAATGTAGTTTTATGTGAAATGTTAAAGTGGTTGGGGAGTAGTACAGGATCTGGAGAAGTCAGTCCTTGTGTAACTTTATGAGAAGTACTGGTTGAGTGTTGCTAAGGCAACAGGTCTGGGCAGTTTCATTAGGGAGGCACTTGTGCACACTTTGTTATCTCCCATCCCCTTGTTGCAAGTCTGAGAAGGCAGGGGCATTGTCTAAGTCACTTAAGCAGAGGGTTGGATTGAGTGGCTCCTTTGGGCCACAGATAGGAACACAAACTTAAGGTCATTCCTCTGGGTTATTTTCATGTAGCCATTCGGAGATGCTGCCACAATTATCTCGCCTTTAACCATTTTTGTTGTTTTTGTTATTCTCAGAATGTTCTTCTGCGGTATGATTGTAAATATTGAGAAATAAAATTGGGCTGCAAAGGATAGAGGTTGTTGGGAGGAAGCCAAAAGAGAGGTGAGAACTCAAAACCCTTGATGCATATGAAGTTGCCTTTCAGACACTTTTATTACTTAAAATGCAGTCAACTGGATACTTCCTGCTGTCACTTCAGAAAGTGAAGAGCTGGGAAGAGAGGACGCGTGGTTTGGATATAGATAGAAGACATGAGAAAGCAAGTTGTAGGAGACTAGTTTTACCTCCAACATATCACTTCATTAGTTTAGGGCTATTTTGCTTTGGTTTTGTTTTTAATATAAAATGATGTTTTAGTTTTAGATAATTCCCAAAGGTATCTGATTCTGTAATTTTTTTGCAAGGTCACCTCTTACATCTTTTGGATAGCCAGGGTAAGAAACCAAGTCGCTTGACTTCTAAGATAGAGCTTAGGATATATAGAAGATTCAATCTTCCCTAACCCATCTGGACCCAGAGGCTCCATGTTATTTCCTGGTAGTGGTTTTAAATGGCTGTGGAGGACAAGGAAGTTCATTGCTATGATAATCAGGCAGTCACACTGGGGGAAATATGATTATTCAACAATTTTTGTAGGAAAAAGTCAGTATTATCCAATCCAGTAATCAGATTTTCAGACAAAAGCATGACCCTGGAACATGCTGTCTATGGCTGAGCATAGCATTTCCTTGTCTCCAAAAACAGTTTTTGTTTTTGTTTTTTAAATCAGTGTGTACTTGGCTTGTCTGTCTCTTTTAGATATGAATGTATATCTTCTCTGAAATTTTTTCTCATTCTATTTTGAAGGCAACTAAATTGCTCTGGAAATATTAGTTGTAGTGGTAATTAATTTAGCCTTTATTGAGCACCTATTGTGTGTCAGGCTTCGTGTTAAGTGATCTCAGAAGTAGGTGAATACAGAGAGAAAGACAAAGTGGGGAAAAAGCCAATATTCATTTATCCATCCCTTATTTTATTCCTCAGTTTTTTTTTAATTTCTTTATTGATTAAGGTATTACATATGTGTCCTTATTCCCCCAATACCCCCCACCTCCCATTCATGCCCCTACCCCCCTGTTGTCTGTGTCCATTCATTAGGCTTACATGCATGCATATAAGTCCTTTGGTTAATGTCTCCCCCTTACCCCCACCCTCCCCTACCTTCCCTGAGGTTTGACGTACTGATTGATGTTTCTCTGTCTCTGGATCTATTTTTGTTCATCAGTTTAGGTTGTTCATTATATTCCACAAATGAGTGAGATCATGTGATATTTATCTTTCCCTGCCTGGCTTATTTCACTTAGCATAATGCTCTCCATCTCCATCCATGTTGTTGCAAATGGTAAGAACTCCTTCTTTTTTACTGCAGCATAGTATTCCATTGTGTAGATGTACCACAGTTTTCTAATGCACTCATCTGCTGATGAGCACAGGCTGTTTCCAAATCTTAGCTATGGTAAATTGTGCTGCTATGAACATAGGGGTGCACATATCCTTTCTGATTGGTGTTTCTAGTTACTTGGGATATATTCCTAGAAGTGGGGTCACTGGGTCAAATGGGAGTTCCATTTTTAGTTTTTGGAGGAAACTCCATACTGTTCTCCACAGTGGCTGCACCAGTCTGCATTCCCACCAGCAGTGCATGAGGGTTCCTTTTTCTCAGCATCCTCACCAGCACTTGGCATTTGTTGATTTGTTGATAATAGCCATTCTGACAGGTGTGAGATGGTACCGCATTATTGTTTTGATTTGCATCTCTCTGATGATTAGTGACTTTGAGCAGGTTTTCATATGTCTTTTTGCCTTCCTTCTGTCTTCCTTTGAAAAGTGTCTATTTAGATCAGTTGCCCATTTTTTGATTGGGTTGTTTATCTTCTTTTTGTTAAGCTGCATGAGTTCCCTGTAAATGTTGGAGATTAAACCCTTATCTGTGATATCATTGGCAAATATGTTCTCCCATATAGTGGACTTCCTTGTTGTTTTATTGATGGTCTCCTTTGCTGTGCAAAAGCTTTTTATTTTGATGTAGTCCTATTTGTTTATTTTCTCTTTAGTTTCCATTGCCCTAGGAGCAGTGAAGAAATTGGTTCAGCATATGTCAGAGATTTTTCTGCCTGTGGATTCCTCTAATATTTTTATGGTTTCTTGTTGTATGTTTAAGTCCTTTATCCATTTTCAGTTTATTTTTGTGTATGGTGTAAGTTGGTGGTCTAGTTTCATTTTTTTGCATGTATCTGTCCAATTTTCCCAACACCATTTATTGAAGAGACTGTCTTGACTCCATTGTATGTTCATGTCTCCTTTGTCAAATATTAATTGAGCATAGTGATTTGGGTTGATTTCTGGGTTCTGTATTCTATTCCATTGATCTATATGTCTGTTTTTGTGCCAGTACCAGGCTGTTTTGAAAACAGTGGCTTTGTAATACAGCTTGAAACCTGGTATTGAGATCCCACCTACTTTGTTCTTCTTTCTCAGGATTGCTGCGGCTATTCGGGGTCTTTTTTTATTCCAGATGAATTTTTGGACAGTTCTTTCTAGGTCTGTGAAATATGCCGTTGGTATTTTAATGGGGAGTGCATTGAATCTATAGATTGCTTTGGGTAGTATGGACATTTTAATGATGTTGATTCTCCCAATCCATGAACATGGTATGTTCTTCCATCTGTTTACATCTTCCTCTATCTCTTTTTTCAGTGTCGTGTAGTTTTCCGCATATAGGTGTTTTACCTCCTTAGTTAAGTTTATTCCTAGGTATCTTAATGTTTTTGGTGCGATGGTAAATGGGATTGCTGTTTTAGTCTCTCTTTCTGTAAGTTCATTATTGGTGTATAGAAATGCCATAGATTTCTTGGCATTAATTTTGTATCCTGCTACATTGCCAAATTCATTTATTAAGTCTATTAGTTTTTTGATGGAGTCTTTTGGGTTTTTTATGTACAATATCATGTCATCTGCGAATAAGGACAGTTTTACTTCTTCTTTTCCAATTTGGATGCCTTTTACCTCAGATTTTTAAAAATATATATTTTTATTGATTTCAGAGAGGAAGGAAGAGGGAGAGATAGAGACATCAATGATGAGAGAGAATCATTGAATGGCTGGGGGATCGAGCCTGCATCCCGGGCATGTGCCCTAACACGGAATTGAACCATGACTTCCTGGTTCATAGGTTGACACTCAACCACTGAGCCATGCTGGCCGGGCCCTCAGGGATTTGTTGAGTATTTTCTGTGCACCCAGCTCTGGACTGAGTGCTGGGGATACAAAAGCGAGTAAGACAGACACATCCTTGTTGTCCCTCATGACTATGCTTCAATCAAGCTTGGTTAACCCTGAAGCAAAAAAGGTCAGACCAGTCTGTGATGGGCAGATGTATAGGTGAGGTCAGGGTCCAGGAATGGCTTCCCGGAGGAGATGATGTGGGAATGAAAGCACAGTAGATACAGTGCTAACCGAGTGAGGCAGAGGCAGAAGGAGCAGTGAAGCAGTAGCTGGACAGAGGATGTGCTTAGTTGTACAGAACATAGATTTAAGGGAGAACAGTTAGAAATAGGACTATTTATATTTGAAAAATGTTTTATTCCTTTCCTAGGAGTTTGGACCTCAACCTAAGGTAATGGGGAAGTCACTAAAATATCTCATCATGGAGGATTTATTACAGGAATCTCTAGCCAAAAGAACATAAATATAGTATAACTGCATAGAGTTTAAGTTTAAAAAATAGCAGAACAATAAAATTGTGTGCTCTCTATGATTCTTGATATATAGAATATAATTATGACTATAGCAAAGTATGGGAGGATGTCTAAAAGAATCTATTATTTGCATGATGAGATTCTTTAAGAATTCCTTTCCAATACTCACTCAACATCAAGTCTCTATTATATGCCGGCAGATCAGACTGCAATACCTTCCCTCTACTATCAAATATGAAGAGTATAATAGTACTCATGCAATTTTAAAGTATGTGGTTATAAAACATCCAGCATAGGAAAATCCATAGAAACAGAAAATAGATTGGTGGGGCAATGGAAATAGTCTGGAATTAGTGGTAATGGTTGAACAACATTGTGAACATAATAAAAAATGATGAGTTTTACAATTTGGTTAAAATGGTTAATTTTGTGTAATGTGAATTTTATCTCAATAAAAAATACAGGAAGAAAGAATAATCTGTTTGTTGTTGTTTTTTTGTAGTAAAGGGCAATCGGAAGTGTGAGTTGAACTGCCAGGCAATGGGCTATCGCTTCTATGTACGGCAAGCTGAGAAGGTCATTGATGGCACCCCCTGCGACCAGAACGGCTCGGCCATCTGCGTGTCTGGGCAATGCAAGGTAAGTGCCCCAGGGCTGAGGTATCCAGGTGGATGCTTGGGCTGTTTGAGGACTGACTGCCAGGCTGTCGTCTTCTACCTCCTCCCCACCCCCCACACCCCACCCCCGGCCCATGGGCCCGCGAACATAAGCTCTGGGAGAAGTGGGAGGAGATGGGACTATTTGGTCCACTCTGTATTTTTTATGTTTGGGAATCAGCATGTCTCACTCTGGTATTTCAATTATTAAGTGATTTATGTTTACACTACTTGCTTCAAAAGGGACACTGATCTGTGCTCATTGTGTCTGGGACTCCTTCCTCCTTCTGGCATGAAGGTTATGGAACAGCCACTGCTGGGTCAGTCCAGAAACCGTCGGCACCCTGTGGCATTTTAAGGGCATGGTGTAGTTTATCTTGCCTCCTACCAGATGGGGCAGGCTTCCAAATGAAAGTTGTCTCATGCCCTTTACAACAGAAGTTGTGCTTTAAACAGGAAGAGTTTTCAGCCTCTTTGGACTTCTGAAGTCTGTCTTAGGAGCTCCCAGCCGCACATTCTGCAAACATTCTGGGCCTAAGAGAATCCCTGTGGGATGCTAACCTTTGACAGAAAGTATCATTTGGTTAAAAATAGGCATCTTAGATGAGATGGCACAAATCCCACAGCCACAATAATTTGGGCCCAGACTGCCACTCCCCTTTCATCTGTTAATGTAGTAGGTGGAGCAGAGCAGGTAAATGACTGTTTGGAGCCCAGACTGAGAGTCTACCTTAATTAAAGCTCAAAAGCTGGAGGACTGGTTGACTATCACATCTGAAGGTTCCTGTTCTACCTGGAAGGTAAATTGCTACAGTATTTCATATTAGAGCTATTCAAGTGTGATTTCTAAGCACAGCCTCCCCCCTCGGTATTTTTATAATGAGGAGGTTTCAAATAGGATACAAAATAACTTATCTGGATAGTCTCAGATTGTGAATGAAAGTTAAGAAACGGAAAAGCTGTTTGTTGTCTAATGTGTGTGAGGTATCTTTGGGAGAGCAAACCCCCAAAAGAATTAGGAATCTGTGTAGGTGAGGCAGGGAGCATGGTGGGAAGTATAGTGGAGGCCTAGACCTGTCTAGCCTCCACTTTTCCACTCCTTTGAAAAAAACCACTGGGTTTCACACATTTCCTCTGAGCCTCCCCTCCCTCCAATAAGACATGAGGGAGTTCCATTAGAGTTTGTGGCTCAACTGGCCTCTGCTTCCAAATGTTGCTGAGACTAAAATAATGTTCCTTAAGCAACCTGGCTCTTTCTTTGAGATCCTGAATGAACTGCTTGGGTTCCTGATACAGGTGCACACTGTTGGGAGGGGTACAGTGTAATGGTTAGAAACATGCCCTCTGGTGCAAGTCCTGCCTCTTCCACTGGTTTGCTTTGTGGTGTTGCCCAAGTTATGTAAGCTCTCTGGGCCTCTGTACATTATCTACAAGCTGAGGAGGATGGCACCTACCCTGTCTGTAGTGAAGAATCTGGAGCTACTCCATGCAAGGCCCTGTAACAAGTCTGCACTGAGTAAGTGTGCTTCTGTGTATCAGCATTATTGTATATGCTCACTGATGTCCTGTTGTATTTGAATTTTAACTGCAAAAGTATTTGCTTTTCTGTAGATTACAGAGTTGTCAGATTCACAGCATCATTTGGTTGTTGTTGTTAATCCTCACCAAGGATATTTTTTTACATTGATTTTTAGAGAAAGTAAAAGAGAGGAATGGAGGAGAAAAGAGAGAGAAACATTGCTGTGAGAGAGACACATCGATTGGTTGCCTCATGCATGCACCCCGACAGGGACAGGGGATCGAACCTGCAACCCAGGTGTACATGCCCTTGCCTGGGAATCCCATCCAAGTCTCTTTGGTGTGAGTGGGATGACACTCTAACCACTGAGAAACACTGGTCAGGGCTTATACCATCTCTTGAGGCAGGTCTCTCACTGCAGTGTGACTCCTGGGGAGTGAAAGTTCTAGTTGGGTGGGGCTGGGGAAGACTGGAGTATCTGGTTTTCAGACATGCTGCCATGTGATGTGGATGCTGTTGGTCTATGGATTATATTGTGTAGCAAAGTTTTAAAGGACACTGATTAAAACCTACTTAACAAAGAACCAGAAATGTAAATACAGAGTGGTGAAATGATTTGGAAGGAAGAAGAAATGTGATCTCTTTCTACTGGGCAAGCATGTTTTCTTAGTGTTGAATTGAGTGTCTCTGAACTGATGATATGAAAGAAAAACAAATACTTATAAGGACATGGGTATACATTCTTACCAATTGATGAAAACCTTTCATACTGTAGGGCAACACAGTTTGAAACTGATAATTGCTAAAAGGCTGAGACAGTCTCAGGGTGTGAGTAGATTCATAGGAATTGGATTTTACAAGGACAACTTTGATATTCCATCCTATTTGTTTTCTGTGCTTTTGCCTAAAATTCACTCATTAAAGTTGTTGGAACCACTGACTCTCCTGTCCTCTTTAGAAATTCAGTTTAAATAATCTGAAGTACATTTGCTTCCCAGGCTGAGATTCTGTTGCTTTGCATCTTTCAAAGGGTCAGTGCCCTTTTCTGAATATTTGATTGGAAGCCCAGAATTCAGATTGATATCTGCTTGGCTGACTCATGGCGGAGAGAGCTGTCACTCATGGTCATGACTGTCTGCCTCTGAAATAACTCCAGAAGCCCCTGATGCAATAAAACTTAATGAAAGGCAACAAGCATTAAACAGGAAAACGAATGAAACCCACAAAAGAGACACCAAACAGAAGAAAGAAAGGCCCAGCCGGCCAGGCAGGCAGGAAGGCTCAGCCCAGCGCCTGGTGGGCACCCTGTGTGCTTGCCCTCTTGCTGGGGCTCCTCTGTTTTAGAGCCAATAATTGGGAGAGGGACAAGAAGAATGCAGATGTCCTTGAACTGGAGGTTGGAGAAAGTGGGGGCCCCCCTCCAGTGCTGGGTGACACTTCTTTTTTTGACAAGGACTGAAGAACCTCAAATGTTGGCTTCAGGCTAAGGACTGAATGCAGATAGGCTTTGAAGGGAAAGCATTCTGTCCTGTCATTTTTCTAAAGCACACACCTGGGGCTCACAGAGATCCTGCCTTCCTCATCCAGACCCCTTTCCTCTGGACATCAAATAGGACCTCCTGGCCCTCTTCAGAGCAGTCTCTGAGACACTTCCAGCCCTACCCAGTCATTATTACCATTTATGGAAATGAAAGCGTTTATGTCTAATTAACAGATATCACGGTAATAATTCCAAATCTTTAAGCATCACATTAACTGTGCTGTCATGTTTTTTAACATGATCAGAGCTTTAAACTCTGCCTGAAATTTTTTGAATTTTATAGTTAAATGTGTATTTATTATTTTTGCTCATGATTTAATACAAATAAAGGAAACTTTGCCTTCAGAGGTTTAGCAGGCATTTGAAAGAACAGGGTCATTTGGGTAATGACTACCAAAACCCCAACCTTCACTCCCTGGAGACTGGCCTTCCAGAAACCTCAGGGCTCCAGAGCCAGATGATATGGAAAGAGTCAGAATCACTTTAAGATCCACCCAAAAACGCTGCTCCTTTGGTGGTAAAAGAGCAGTCCTCTGTATTGCAAAGCTGATGCAAAACCTCAAAGGAAGATATTGGAGCTGATGCAGGCTAGCAAGGCACTAGAATCTGCCATGTGCGAGACACTGCTCTGTGCCTTACTCCACAATTGTTTCATCAGTTCATTTGTCTTCAGAATCAGTCAATAGGATTTTCATCCCTGTTTTACAGAAGACTGTTGAAAAGATGAGATGACTTGGACACACTAATTGCTGCATAGGGGTTGACTATTAATATTGACTTTTAAACCCTAGTGGGTTTGACTCAGTGGAAAGACCATAGGCCTGGGGACTGAAGGGTCCCACGTTCGATTCTGGTCAAGGGCACATACCTACGTTGCAGGCTTGATCCCCAGCCCTGGTTGGGTCATGTGGGAAGGCAACCAATAGATGTGTCTCTCTCACATCAATGTTTCTCTCTGTCTCTCTCCCTTCCACTCTCTCTAAAAACCAATGGAAAATATCCTCAATTGAGAATTCAAAAATATTGACTTTTAAAACAGAAAGAGTAGTTTTTATGTGATGGGAGAAACCTATGTGCTTCAGGTCTCCCCTATTCTGAGTTTATTTTCCTCCCTGCCTCTTTCCAAAAAAGACTGTCTTTCCAAAACACACATCAGGACATGCCTCTTCTGTGCTTAAATTCCATCTCTGGCGCCCCATTGCCTATGGAATAAAGGCCTGGCCCTTCATCATCTGTCTGCTGCCAGGCCTCCCTGGGCCCCCAGGGCTGACCAGGCTGAGACGTGTTTCTCCGTGACACAGCAGGATGCAGGCTGTGCCTCCAGGGGAATGCACACGCTGTCCCATCAGCCTGGAGTGCTGTGCTGTGCCCGCCCCATGTGCTCTGCTCAAAAGCCCTGGCTCACAGCCTTGTGTACTATTCTGTTCTTCTGTTCCCACTTCTTGTAACTATTTGTTCCCATCACCTCACCTGCCATCCAGCCATCCCAGGAGCAATTCCAGGCACTTAGCTTTAGCAAACGCCTACCTTTTGAATAGGTGCTGAAAATAAATGAGTAAGTGAGTCAAGATATTTGATGACTAAATCTAGTGGATTTTAGCAAATGAAATTAGTCTTGAATGTAGCACAGTCTCAGTTTGGGCTGGGATGGGCAGTTCAGTGCAGATAAAACAGCAGCATGAAGTCCCCTTGGCCCAATCCCCAGAACCCAAGGTCTTGGAGGTTGGGGAGAGTTTCTTGGCATCCAAACTCCTGTCTCTCTCATCTCGTTTTTAATTTTGCTCACTCTGAATTTCCTGAATCCCTTCAGAGCTAATGACAGGACAAACCTAAGCAAGTGTGAGTGCATGTTCCCATGGCACCTTCTGTTGAGGGGAAAGGGCCCCTTCTTCCCCCCCCCCCCACTTCCTCCCTCCTTCCTAATCAGTCCCCTGGCCCCCCTCCCCCGCCCCCCCCCTCCCCTTCCGAAGCAGGGCACTCCTGTTGCCTGCTCTCCAAGCACACTGTGCGGGGCCTTTCATATCTCCTCCTTAGCCGGGACATTGCTAGGCTTCCATCCAGACACATCAGCAGACAGTTTCAGATTTATTTCATAAATTAAAACAAGGTAACTGTTTCCGAATATTCAGAGACAAACTCTGGACCTGCGTGTGGCCCTGACCAGGCATCTGTGTGTCCAGTGGGTGTCCAGGCGCCAGATTTTCATCCTCCTCCTCTAGCAACTGCTGCTGTGCTGTCCCGAGCCAAACAGACCTTGCTCTTTTCCCTGCCTGTTTGCCCTAAGTTGCTTTTCTAATTTCTCTTGGTTAGCGGCTTTTTTTTATGGACTTTGCTTAGAGTTCTGTCATTACTTGAAGGAGACTTAGAGAATAATTACTTTGGGTGAGGTTTCTCCCCTTCTCTAGACATTTGCATGGTTCAGCCTTGAAGCAGAGTGCAGAGCTTTTACTTTGCTTGAATTCCAAGCTAATGTGACACTTTGTGGACTCCCTCTTGTATTTCTATCCCCATCAAACTGTGTTCTAAAAGCCTTTCTGCTTGTGACTATTAAAATTATATATTTTAGTTACAGTTATTGTATTGACATGTGCCTGATATATTTGTATCCTCGGTGCTTAACATATGAAAGTTATTCAATAATGTTCTTAAAATAGATGCGTGAACAAAAAAAAAGTAAAAAACTGATTGTGAAACCTCCTTTCCTATAAGAATCAAGAATAGGGTTAACAAAGTATTGACATTTTAGAACCCAGGCCCTGTTCTCAAGACCTCTTGAAATCCTAAATCTAAAGTGAACCTGATGAAATTTACCTGATTGTATGTACTTCTTTCCTATTATCTATGATTTTTCTCATTTTTAAACATTGGGACCACTGCCTCACATAAAAACTCTGTTTAGATTTATTTTTTTATTTAATATGTTTTTATTGATTTCAAAGAGAGGAAAGGAGAGAGAGGGAGAAATAGAAACATCTGTGATGAGAGAGAAACATTGGTTGCCTTCTACATGCCTGGGGATCAATCCTGAAACCCAGGCATGTGCTCCAGCCAGAATCAAACTGTGACCTCCTGGTTCATGGGTTAATGCTCAACCACTGAGCCGCACCAGCAGGGGTTATTTAGATTTCTTTATTAATATGTACTTATTAATTATTATCATCATTAATTATCTATTAATTAACAACCCAAGCAATATATAATTATTAATTAATTCAACAAATAACCTTAACTGCTTGTTGCCATACACTGGGCTAGGCACTGTAGATAAAACAATGGAAAAGATTAACATGGTTCCTACCCATATTGAGTTTAAAAGCTAATGGAGAAAGTAATAAAGAGAAAAGGCCAGTTAACAAGCAAGAATTACACATTTTGGTGAGTGTTATGAAGTTAATAGGAACTGAAGCAGTGAGCAGTGGTGGGGAGGCACACATGGAGTGTAGGGGAAGGTCTCCAGGGAGGGCAGGTGGAGGTAACAAGTGGAGGCAAGACTACTTACTGACCTTGCAAACCCTGGGATTTGGAGAAAACATAGACCAAGTCTCCAGCCAGGACCCAGTACATGTGTGGTGCTCAGGACTGACAGATGTGGGGTGATCATTTTGTGCCTTCTCCCTGCTCTCTGCCTGTTAATCGGGTCTCCTCCTGATGGTGCCATACTCAGTTCCTCCTGGGTGCCCATACATCTTCTTGAATACATGCTGGCATTGGCAATAGAAAGCCCTCCACCAGCTCCATTCAGTCATCCTCAAGGCCCAGGAAGACTGCCCTGGAAACTGGATGAAATAATGGATCAAGAGCAGGTTTGGGGGTCAGAGAATATCTCCAGTACTACAACAGAGAAAAGAGGGGCTGCTCAGGTAAGAGTGCGGTAAGATGTTTAAAGTTCCAACCAACCCCTCCTGGTGGCCCTCCTACATCAGAGTGTCAGAAGAGAGAGACATTTAGGATTCCTCCCCGCTAGGTTTCCTTAAATGGGCAGCATTCCCCCAAAGAGAACTAAAGAAGTGTTCTTTCCAGATTGGCAGGGCTGGTAACTGGACTGGAGCTGAAAATTGGAGGAGTTTCAGCAGAGCACCCCATCCCTGCCCCTAAACCAGACACAGACTGGAAGCCCCACCTGAGTTGGCTCCATTATGGCACACACACTGCAGAGTGGCACAGTGCTCACTGTGTACCTGCTCAGCTCCAAGTTCCACAGGCACAGAACAGAATTCCCGGGGTGCAGAAACCTGTGCTGCGTACAGAAAACACTGGCTCTCTACCAGACTTAGCAAGGCCACGGGAGCAGTGGCCCCCTTTCTCTTCGGTCCCTGTGCACATTCTTGCTAGTCAGCTCATGCTCTTACTGGTGACACTGTTAGAGGATCAGACTTTTTTAAAACACAAGCCGTTAAGTCTGATGATGATTCCAGCAGAGCCGGGAAGTCTGAGCGAAGACGGGAGGGAAAGCCCATCATCCTAACACCAAGTTGGGGCATCTCAATTAAATTTCTGCCAGAGTCAGGGCAAACCAAATAGTGAGTAGCATTGCTAGTGTGAGAGAAAAGCCTTAGAAACTATCTGGAGGTTTGTATGTATGTATGTATTTCTACCTATCTAGGTAGAAATAGGTATTTGATGACAAAAGTGCTAGATGAAAACACATTTTTTATCTTATCTATACTAATAAAAGGGTAATATGCTAATTAGACCAAACATCTTCCAGATGTCCTTCCAGACAAAGCCATGGTGGCAGGGGCCAAGTCAGAGGCAATTAGGGGCTATCAGGCCAGCAGAGGAGAGCAGTTAGGGGGCAATCAGGCCAGCAGGGGAGCAGTTAGGGGCATCAGGCTAGAAGGCAGAGGTGGTTAGGGGTGATCAGGCAGGCAAGCGGTTAGGAGCCAGCGGTCCCAGATTGTGAGAGGGATGTCTGACTGCCGGTTTAGGCCCAATCCTACAGATCCCCCAAGGGGTCCCGGATTGGAGAGGGTGCAGGCCAGGCTGAAGACCCGCCCCCGTCCGTGCACGGATTTTGTGCACCAGGCCTCTAGTAGATAATAATAATTTACATGACTCAGACACTAAAAAGTGTGATTCCCATTGCCTCTCCACCCAGTTTCCTCTTTTCCAACAGGAAATAACCACTGTGATAGTTTCTTTTTTAAGGCAAATATTTTTCTGCACCCAGGATCCCACTCATATTATTTTCCCTGTTAGGGGGGCACGTGTAGTAGCATATCACACACACATGGCTCTGAACTTTGCTTTACTTACTTAACATACTTTGGAGAACTCTCCAATATCTAAAGAATGTCCTTATTCATGTTACGGTTGCACAGTACTACACTGAATAAACTGACCATAATCCTATCTAATAAAAGGGAAACATGCAAATTGACCGTACCTCCACTATGCCCACAAGCCACGCCTACCAGCCTATCAGGGGCGAGTATGCAAATTAATCCAACAAAGATAGTGGTTAATTTGCATATGCAGGCGCTGAGTAGCCTGGGTCCTAGGAACATCCTTGGGACCCAGGCCACTCCTAGCCTGTAGGCCCACACTTAGGCCCTGAACGGCAGGGGTCCCAGAACTCCCCCTGGCCACTCCAGAACTATGGGTGCAGCCGCTTGCGCATGCTCTGGCATCAGGCGGCAGTTCAGGTCCATGCCCCCAGCCCGGCACCCACGATGGGGTTGGCTGCTGGCCTTGGGGGCATTCAGATATGGGGATGTTCCCATCCTGCCCCCAGCCGCTTGCACGTGTTCCAGTGCCAAGAGGGGGTTTGAGTCCACTCCCCCAGCCCGGCGCCCATGACAGGGGGCTGGCTGCTGGCCTCTGGGGTGTGTGGAGACCCCAGTGGCCACTGCTGTGTGTGGCCCAGGGGTCCCGCATGCCCCTCAGCCCAGCACCCACAATGGGGGGTGAGGCTGGCTGCCTGTCTCTGGGGTGTGCGGAGACCCCGGCGGCCACCACCGGGTGGTGGGGACACCCCTCTAGTCCAGTGGATACAATGCAGGGGCCGCATGAGCTGCAGAGGCAACACCATTTTTTAAAAAATATATATTTTATTGATTTTTTTTTTTTTTTTTTTTTTTTTTTACAGAGAAGAGGGGAGAGGGCATCATGGAGTTGGAAGTTGAAAACATCAATGAGAGAAAAACATCGATTAGTTGTCTCCTGCACAATCCCCACTGGGGATGTGCCTCCAACCAAGGTACATGCCCTTAACAGGATTCAAACCTGGGACCCTTCAGTCTGCAGGCCCACGATCTATCCACTGAGCCAAACCAGTTCGAGAGTAAATACCTTTTCTGGCTGCTCATTGGCTAAGCTTCCTGTATGCCACCACTTGCAGTGTTCTTGGTAACTTGGGTTATAAGAATCCAAGAAGGTGATCTAGGGTTTTTCCACCACACTCCTGGAGGGAAAAACGAAGGTCCGCTGCTGGAGGGACTAAGAAATGTCATATCCTGCCCTAGCTGGTTTGGCTCAGTGGATAGAGCCTTGGCCTGCTGACCACAGGGTCCGGGTTCGATTCTGACCAAGGGCATGTACCTAGGTTACAGGCTCCTCCCTGGCCGGGGCCCAGGTCAGGGCTCATGCAGGAGGCAACCAATCAAAGTGTCCCTCTCACATTGATGTTTCTCTCTGTCTCTCCCTCTCTCTTCCACACTCTCTAAAAATCAATGGAAACATATCCTCAGGTGAGGAAAAGGAAGAAGAGAGAGAGAGAGAGAGAGAGAGAGAGAGAGAGAGAGAGAGAGAGAGAGAGAGAGAGAAGAAGAAGAAGAAGAAGAAGAAGAAGAAGGAGGAGGAGGAGGAGGAGGAGGAGGAGGAGGAGGAGGAGGAGAGGGGAGGGGAGGGGAGGGGAGGGGAGGGGAGGGGAGGGGAGGGGAGGGGAGGAGGAAATGTCATATCCTGCTGAAACCGGTTTGGCTCAGTGGATAGAGCGTCAGCCTGCAGACTGAAGGGTCCCAGGTTCGATTCCGGTCAAGGGCATGTACCTGGGTTGCGGGCACATCCCCAAGTGGGGGGCGTGCAGGAGGCAGCTGATCGATGTTTCTCATTGATGTTCTTAACTCTCTATCTCTCTCCTTTCCTCTCTGTAAAAAATCAATAAAATATATATTTTTTTAAAAAAGAAATGTCATATCCTATGAAAGACACATCTTGAAAATGCCTAAAGAAAGTTATAATTTTTTCACAGTGAAGGGACTAGAGTCCATGTTTATGAAAACACCTTGGTGGCTGCAGAGGCTGGCAGTGGCTGCAGCAGCGGGGTAATGGGGCTGGCGCCTTCCCTCGATCAGCCCAGTCACCTCCCATAGAGGGTGGCCAGACTGCGGCTGACATCTCCTGAGGGCTCCCAGTCTGTGAGAGGGGGCAGGCTGGGCTGAGGGAACCCTCTCCATGCACGAATTTCGTGCACTGGGTCACTAGTTTATTATAACATGTAGGTTATATCCTGTCTTTTACCATAACCAGCAATGCTGCCATAAGTACAGTTGTTTGTGGGCCAGTTTACATATTTGCAAGTATCTGTAGGATAAATTCCTAGAATTGAGTCAAGAGTGTGCATATATTTGTGATTTGAATGCCTAGGGTGGCCATTTGCTCTCCAAAGGTTGAAACATCTAACAACCTCACCAGCAATGTCTGAGGTGGTATGCTGAACAATATTGGGATTTTTGCCAATCCCATTAGTGAGAAATGGCATCTTGGGTAGTTTTCATTTGCATTTATCTTATTTTCAGGGAGTTTGAGCGCCTTTTCATATGTTTAAGAACCACAGGGCCTGGAATAAGAGGAGTGAGGGGCACAATTTAAGGAGGCATTAAGTTATATGAAATTCTCAGGATTTTCTTAAATTTTGTGCCTTAGCCACCTCGCCTACCCTATTAGAGACCCAGCCCCAAAGAGCATGTACCCTTTTGACCCAGGAACCCTTTCCATTCCTTGTGTGTTATCTGTTTTTATATTAAGTTGTTGATCTTTCTTAATTTGTAGGGAATGGAAGAATTTTTTATTACATAAATTGCAGGGGGGGGTTGTTTTGTTTTGCCTTCTTTTTAGGTAGTCTTTGACTTATGCGCATGGGGTTTCATTACTTTTGCCATGCATTTTTTAAGTGGTGAATTTAGTAATGTTCACTTTTATCAGCCTAGAATTTGTGCCTTAGAAAAAAATTTTTCTGCACTCCGAAGTAAAAGGAAAAATTCTTCCATGTCTTCTTTCAGTAATTGGCTCTATGCTTTTACATTTTTACATTTTATATTAATCCATTTGGAATTTACCCTAATGTATCATGTGAGGTATGGATTCAGTTTTTTTTTTTTTTCAGATGGTTACCCAGTATGCTTTTACCATAATAGAATAAATCTTTCCCATGCTGTTTTGGGGCTTGCTTTTTATTACTCTTGGTATGTATGTAGATATGTCTGTCTGTCTGTCAGTATGTATGTATATGTGTATGTATGTGTGCAGGCTTCCTAGTCTATTCCATTAGTCTACATGTTGAATACAAGAACATACATTTTGATAGAAATAAAATATTCTGGCATTTAAATTAATGCAAGGTAAACTTGCTCTTTGCTTGGAGCTCAGGTACTCATGGACTTCAGATGCAAATGGTTCTTTGTTTACCACTTGGAAAAACCATCTGTTTTTAGGGGATTTAACAAGACTTCATATGTATAATAAGTTTTTACTTGATTGCAAAACTTATGTTTCATTAATTTTTAGGACTGTATGGCAGAAGTCACAAATATGAAGAGTACTCCAAATGACAAAATTAGTAGACAGATTAATTGAAAAACACAAAAAATTTGTTCTGCTTTTCAGAACAAAATGGGGGGGGTGGATCTCTGGTACCATTTTCTGTCATTTAGAAAATGGGCAGTATCTTCTATGAGTTTTATTTTATACAGATCCTACCAAATTTTTTAGAATTAATCAACCCATCTATTGATGGTTTGAAATTTACATTTCCCCCTACTTATTTCTCTTGTTTTGTTTTCGCAATTATCAGCAAAAGTCTAGTAATTGTAGCATTTAAAGATAAAAACCTGTCTCCTAACCAAATCCTGGAAAGATGGCGGGAGAAAAGACGCTTTTTGCTCTATGTCCAACCTCACCCAAAAGGACTAAGGAAGGAAGATCAGTATTAACCATGATTGTCATTTAAAGGGAGTGAATATAATCATATATGTAAAAAGACCTTGTATTCATACATTTGGTATCCAAATACTAGCCTTGTTTTCCCAAAACTTGTACTTGGCAAAACCTTAAAGTATGCTTATCAATCTTGTGAGAGCTAGGATGAGCTTTTCCTAGGTGAAAAATCTGTATTTTGGATTTCAAATCAGTTTCTAAAAGCCTAATCGAAATACTTCATACATACAATGAGAGGTTTCACATATACAATATAAACAAAGTACAGTGTCTAGAGTTCCAATGGTGCTTAATGTGTTCTTGCTAATATTTCTCACTTGGTAAAAAGAAAAAAAAAATAGTTTTTTAAAAAATAAATTTTTAAGCCCTCTGAGTGAGGCTAGAGAACATGTACTATTTTGTAAGAAGTATGTGTCTTGTCACTGTTACAGCTCTTATAGATTATGTAGCACAATATCAAGTAAATGTGACTTGAATATTCACTTCTAGTGATGACTATCTGATACCTTTAGAAGGGCTGTTTGGTATAAGTGGTTGATAGTGACATCTAGTGTTCAGTACTGAAATTATTGTCCTTAAAATCAGCTTCTAAGGAAACTAGGACTGGACATAGACTAAATAGGCCAGAATTAAAATTAGTGGAAGTGGAGTGATGAAGATAATAGCGGGAAAATTTGAGTTAGGAGGGTGATGTCTTCTTTTTTAAAACATATATTTTTATTGATTTCAGAGAGGAAGGGAGAGGGAGAGGGAGATGGAAACATCGATGATGAGAGAGAATCATTGATTGAGGATCGAGCCCGCAACCCTGGCATGTGCCTTTGACTGGAATCGAACCTGGGACTCTTTAGTCCGCAGGCTGATGCTCTACCCACTGAGCCAAACCAGCTAGGGCGAGGAGAGTGATATCTTCTTGATGACACCACCAAGAACTGTCAATAACACTTGAGGGATATTGTGTATGGACATGCAAAGTAAACCGCTGTTTGCCCTCAGACTTAGTTCTGAATCCAGTTTTTTAGTTCAGTCCTCCTTGACTCTTCCCAAATCAGGTGTGTGTTGAACTCATTAACCAAATTACCTTGAGCAGGTCCCATCATTTCTCTGAGACTCAATCCCCTTAAATATAGAGATGCTGAGACCACCTCATTAAATTCTAGGAGAATTGAATGTTGTTTGGTTTATAGGTCCTGAGCTCAGCTGGGGGACAGGGCATCATGAGGGCAGTGCTGCTGATGGCAGTGAGTCTCATTTGCTGTACCTTGATGGGGTAGCAAAGGCAGACGGGGCCAGGTATAGAAATTTTCTAGGAGATTGCAACTGGATCATGGGAACAGTGAGCAACGAGAGCTGTGTCCTGATGTGAACAGAAAATGTGGCTTGTATGAGGCTCAGGTGAAGGGAGTCATTGTGCCTGATAAGACACTGGGGTTGAGAAAGCTACTGCCCAGCTGACTTGGGTGGGTGCAGGAAAGAAAGATGGGAAGAAGTGTCAGGCAGCCTTGGAAAAAGTGTTTTGCCTGAAGAGCTTTAAGAATGTAAAGTGCAGCCGTAGCTGGTTTGGCTCCGTGGATAGAGCATCAGCCTGTGGACTGAAGGGTCTTGGGTTCAATTCTGGTCAAGAGCACATGCTTGGGTTGCAGGCTCCATCCCCAGTGGGGGACATGCAGGAGGCAGCCGATCAATGATTATCTCTCACTAGTGGCCTGGTGAATGAAATTCATGCATGGGAGTGGGGAGTGTCCCTTAGCCCGGCCTGCACCCTCTCCAATCTGGGACTCCTCGGGGATTTAAACTGTCAGTTGGACATCCCTTTCACAATCCAGGACTGCTGGTTCCTAACCACTCACCTTCTGCCTGCCTGATTGCCCCTAACCACTCTGCCTGCTGGCCTGATCGTCCCCAACTGCCCCCCCCACCCCCCACTGGCCTGATCACCCACAACTGCCTCCACTGCTGGCCTGCTCCTCCCCTACTCCCCCCTGCCGGCCTGCTCACCCCCAATTAGCCCCCTCCGCCAGCCTGATCACCCCCAATTGCCCTCCCCTTCTGGCCTGATCGCCCCTAACTGCCTCTGCCTCGTCCCTCACCATGGCTTTGTCTGGAAGGACATCTGGAAGGTCTGGTCTAATTAGCATATTACCCTTTTATTAGTATAGATTATTGATGTTTCTATCTCTCTCTCCCCCTCTCCCTTCCTCTTTAAAATCAATTTTTTTAAAAAATGTAAAGTGCAGAAGTGATCACTTACTCTGCCACTCACAAGCTGGGTCTCCTTTGTCAAATTTCTTGACTATCCTGATCTCCATTTTACACTCTGTAACATGGACTGATAATGGCGCTCACCTGGCAAAGATATGTGGATTAAATGAGCAGATGTATATGAGGCCCTTAGACACACCAGGCATACATAGTGAGCACGCTCTGTTAACTCTTGTTGCTTCTTGCCATGAAGGAAGGAGACAGAAGCAGAAGATTTAAAACAAGACAAAATTCTGTTCAGCCCCTGGACACATGACTGATCCTCCTTGCCTTTCTACCCTGTTCCCTCTGCCTAGAAATCCTTTTTTCCCTCCACCTCCCACTTAGGTCTCCTCTGGGAAGCATTTCCTGGCTCTGGGGATGGGTCATCATTGCTCTTTGTACTGTGACCCAGTCCCCACAATTTCTGATTTTGACACAATTTCTGCTCTCATTAGATTGTAGTGCCCATATCTGTTTTCATATTTGACCTCCCTGATAAGCAATGAGCCCCTTGAGGAAGGCCTGATGGAGCTTTAAGTACTTAAGAAATGTTGATAGAATTGAGCTATATGAGAGAGAGGAGAGGAGAGGAGCAGACAGAGTGTACAATGTGTGTGGCAAATGTTCTTTGAATCTGGAATGTGTGGATTTAATTGAACTGCTCTTGCAACTTTTTCTGTATGCTTGTAATCCATCAAAATACAGAATTGGAGGGGTGAATGAAAGATTTGCCCTGTTTTCTTTTTTTGCATTTAAAGCCTTTTTTTTTTTTTTTTTTTGCGGGGTGGGGAGGGGTGGAGAGTATTGAACTAGGTTCTGAGACCTGTCATGTGTTTCCCCTTCCTTTCCTGACCTCCCTGGGCTGCTCGAGCTGCTCGGAAATACTGTCTGTGTCCAAATGAAGAAGTTGTCTTCTCTGCCTGCACAGCCAGTACCCCAGTTAGCTCTGCTCAACTGGGGTTCCACCTGTCACTTAAGAGAGAAACATATCCCTCTCCTCCAAGATGCAAACACTGCTCTTGACATTTCTTGGCAGCCACAGTGTATTTCAGAATTGGAGATGAAGAGGGATAACCTTGATTTTTGCAAAGAGGAAACATTGAAACAGTCCAGTAAAAAAATGCATGCTTAGTTCAGAGTGAGGAGAAAAACTATACATTGTCACTCCCAGGCCCCCTGCTGGGCTATTGCAGAATTGCTGCCTCCCAGGTCACTTGTAAAAAATTCCGTTCTCTATTCTTTAAAAAGGCATTAAAGGTGACATGTTCAAAGCCATCTCCTATCCTGTTCCCTTCTACAGCAAACACTGTGTAAATGGTTAACATTTCTATTTAATGAAACTACAATGGACAAATGTAATTTCAAAATGAAAGCTTCATTGCAAATGCTCTTCAAGTGCTTCTAATTTATTTTTATTTTTTAGAAGAAAGAGCCTGAGGCAAATCCTAGAAGTAAAGACTGCCACGTATCCCTTCTGTTATATGGGTTTCCTGAAGATCAGATGCTTTTTTCTCATTTGTAAATCTGTCTCTCATATCATCATCCAAGGCCAAGATGGTAGTTTCTGAGATAACAGACCTTTTGTCAACATAAAAAGAAAAAAAAAAGTTCCTAAGAAATAGAACTTTCCAACAGTGGAATGGCCCACTTCATGTAGTAATGCCTTCCCCCATTAAAAACAGTGTGAGTGCCAGTAAATGCATGATAATTGGGGGGAGGGGGGTGTGAGGAGGAGGGGGAGGGGGCAAGCACATTGAGAGATGGGCAGGCAGAGTGTGGGCAAACTGATAACCTGGTGCTGGGGAAGAGTAATTAAACTGAGTGCAGATTTGGACAAGATCATCTCTGGATATCTTTCAGTCTATGATACTGTGAACCAGTCATTCTGAAGAAGTCAGTGGAGTGTCTAAAGCAGTCAATCTGAAGAGACTGACACCATCTCCTCCACGGCCAAAAGTGACATTCCTAACTTGACTGGTTGCTTATCTATTTAATCTTTGGTCAGAAGACAGACATTTACCAGGAGAATCAACGTGCCCTCTGTGGTTAGGCCTCTCCTGAGCTCCAGAGTCTTGCTAATTCACTCTTGTGCATTTCCACCTGAAAATGCTCAACATGATCTATATTTCCCTCCCACCTTGCTCATTCTCTGTGTTTCTGATTTTGGCAAGTGGTGCCTCCATTCTGCCCATCTCCAAGCCAGAACCATCTGTGCACCTTCCTGATTCTCACCTCCCCACATCCAGTGGTGACCAAGGTTGTGTGTCCTTGAGTCCGTTCCTTCCTTGTCCTCTCATTTTAGGTCTTTATTTTAAGTCTTCAGTCTTGTTCTTTGGGCCACTGCAGGGGTCTCCTAACTGGACTTCCTGCCTCTTTTCTTATTCTCTTTCACTTCAGCTCTCACTTTGCTGCCATACAGGTTCTAGGATCTAAATCAGAATAAGTTATGCCCCTGCCTCTGGACCTACCATGCCCATCCCTATTGTCCACAGATAAAGTTTAAGCTTCTTAGCATGGCATTCTGCATGCTCCAGGATCCAGCCCCTGCCTACCTCTCTACTCTGAAAATATGTACTCCAGCCAACCACACCACTCTGAACAGGCCATGTCTCCATTTTATGCCTCTCAGCTTTGCCCCTTCTTCTGCCTGGGATGTCTCTTCTTCTCTTTACAAAGCAAAGACTCAGCTTGGGTGTCATTTCCTCTATTGCACTATTGCTCTTGGTCCCAGGAGAGGGTGGATGCCTCTCCAAAGACTTCCCTCATGACATCTGCAGTTCTTTACTGTCCATTTTAAATTTCATGTCTGCCTCCCCACAGATGTCTAGAAACACCTCGAACTAGTGACCACTGACTAGCACAATGAGTCAGCACATAATACTTGCTCAAAAGATGTTTGTTCAAGTGGACAAATGGACCCTTTATTCAGCTACCCAGGAGATCACCATAGAAAGCAGCACTGTTCACCTGGAGCTACTGGCATCATGTGATCTGTTCATTCTTCACCAGGTTTTACTTGGATACCCCTAACCTCATGGCCACATAGTATTGGTGTGTCCCATATACAGCAGCACTCCCAGAATCCTTGTTCTGATCCCCATCAGTTTGATCAGCAGGAGGTTCTCTGTTTTCTTAGATGACCCCTCCAATCTTTCTGGTGGTAAGATCAAATCTGAAGTTCAGAGGGGTAGAATCACTGTCTGACTGACTGGGAACAAGTGAAGATCTAGCTTCATGCTCAAGCCTCAGAAAGTTCTCATGATTATAGGATTGAAATGTGGCCCATGATAGTGCATGGGTTCCTGAGGGTACTGTGCCTTCTCTGTTCACCAAAACACTAAGTGTGAGGAACTATTGCCAAGCATGACCATACTGTACCCCCTTGGCAGCTGCAGGCTGAATAGTTCCACCTAGATTTCCAACAAGGATCTAAATCTCAGAATAATTAAAATTGAATTTAATTTATCATTCCCTCAAATCCCCTCCCCATTCTATGCTTAATATCATACTGGTAGATGCTTTCTCCTGTATCTTCTTGAGCAATCAATCCCAACTGTCACCCAGGCCAGAAATATAAGAGTCATCTTCAGTTCCTCTTTTTTGTCCCCACCACATCCCATGGTGATGAGGTTGTAAGGTAAACTACCTCCTTAATAGGTTTTCGTATTTTGCTCTTCACCCCCATTCTTACCATCATCACTTCCTTTCTTCAAGCCTTCATCATTGCTGATGTAGATAAGTAAAGCAAATACTCCAGTGCTCTTCCTATGTCTACTATTGCCCCTCCTTACACAGAATTGCCAGGGTCATTTTCTAAAATATTATTCATCAAAATGTGTTACTCCATGATGAAAACTTCCAGCAGTTCTACCACAGTCTTTAAGTCCCTGCTAAGTTTGCAGTGTCATTTTGTCACACCACTCCTTCAGTGTAGACATTGATCTTTAATGCCTCCAGTTCTTAAAACCAGCCATCTTCTGTCACATCTCTTGGTTCCTTAGTATATGCTGCTGCTTCTGCCTGGAAGGAAACTTTTAGCTGCAGGCAACAGGGAAATCCAGCTAGAAGGCTTAACCCTAAGAGGACTCATTCTAGAAACATAAGCCTGTTCCTGGTGATTCTAGGGTTGATTTATGCAGCAGTTCAGCATTGCCATTGAGAAAGGTTTCCTACATCTTTCCACTCTGCCAAACTTATGGTCTCCACAGTCTCCCTTCCTCACTTTCATGATACCTACATGGGTATGAAGTCCAGCAAGAAGAGCACACTGCTCCTTAAGTGTTCTCTTTTTGGGAGTGAAGAAAGCCTTTGTAGACACTCTCCACAGAATTTGCCTCCTGTCTCATTAGTAGAAACCGAGTCTCATGCCTGTCCTAAACCAACCACTGGCAAAGGGAATTAAGGAAATTGCAAGAGGTGGGGACTGGAGGGAAGGACACTGGAATGAAAACCAGGGCACTGACACCATGGAGGAAGAGAAATGGCCATTGGGTTGTCAAACAACAGAGTCCACTATAGCCCTCTTTCTCCTCCTTTACCAGGGGTTAATTCCTGGTAATCTACCAGGCTAATTCTTGAATACTCAACTAAGGAGTCACCTTGCAAAAACTTCTATGACCATCCCTTCCTTCCGATGCTTTTTGTGTGAAACACCACCTTGGAGCTTGCCCCCCACTAGACCACAAATGCCTCGAAGTTGGACTCTTTTATTATCTGGTACAGTTACAGGCACATACTCTAACAGTTGTTGAATAAGAAAATGAATAACAGGAGAATCCAAGATGGCGGCGTAGGTAAACACCTAAACTGCTGCCTCCCACAACAATTTAAACTGCAACTAAAAGACAAAACGTCTATCACCCAGAACCACGGGAAAGCTGGCTGAGTGGAAGTTCTACAACTAGAAGGAAAGAGAAAAGAGCATTGAGACGTGCACGAGCGCTGAAAAGCTGAGGTACGGAGGCGCGTGATCCAGGCTGGCTGCGGGCGACTGGGTGCGTTGCTTTTTTCAACCCGAACGGAGACAAGCCCCCGATTACTTTGAAATCCAGTCTCTGGGGAGACGCGGGGGACCCAAACTCCTACGGGGAGAAGCTGGACTGTCTGCCAGTGAGGGAGGCTTGCTTGCAGAGCTGCACGCAGGAATAATTGTTTACTGAACTGGGGCACGGGACTCCAGGACGCCATCAGGACGCCCTCGGGGACACAGAGCCGGCTAACTAGCAGCCATTGCTGTTTGCCACGCCCTAACCTAGTGACGCCCTGAGACCCCGCCCCACACAACCTACAAACCCACCCAAGCTCCAAGCAGCCGAGTTAGCATAAGAAAAGCCTGCTCTATCGCAGCTTAACCTAGAAAACTTGCAGCCTGGGTCAGACAGCTCCAAAACCTCCAAACCCCAAGCAAAGAGGAGAAAACTGCAGCTCTCACTGTAGCTCCTGCTGAGTGGCCTCAGACAGTAGCTGACCTGCACCCCATTGGAGATCCAGAAGCCAGTGTACCTAGTGGTCAGTGTGAGACACCAGATTTCAACTCCTCACATCCATAAGTGACACATTCAAGAGGCAGACTCAGTGAGCACCAAAGCCCCACTGAAACAAGTCCTGCCCCATAAGCGTGTCTTCAGCGCAGCAGTTCTTCCATTATAGACACAGGGAGTGCTCACAGCTAATTGGCCTGGAGGTCAATTCCTCCCAGCGTACTAACAGCAATTCAGGCTTAATTACACCAAGACTTTGCACTCAGCCCACAAAGGGGTGTACCAAGAGCATCCACATCAGGTGATTGGGGAGGCTGAGCTACTGCCCCCTATAGGTCACCTACCACACAAAGCCACTCCATCAACACAGGGAAGCAGCCAAAATGCAGAAACAAAGAAGCATGTCACGAATGAAAGAAACGGAGGAAAGCAAACTACTGGATGACATAGAGTTCAGAACCACATTTATAAGGTTACTCAAGAATCTTCTTAAAACTGCTGAGAAACTTGATGAGACCTTCAAGGAGCTTAATGAGAATGCCCAAAAAATGGAAAAGGATCAGTCAGAAATGAAGCATACACTGTCTGAAATAAAGAATATACAGAAACTCAACTGTAGATCAACATACCCCAAGAATCAAACCAAAGATCTGAAATACGTGGAAACAAAAAACATCCAACCAGAAAAACAAAAAGAAAAAAGAATCCAAAAATATGAAGATAGTGTAAGGAGCCTCTGGGACAACTTCAAGCGAACCAACATCCGAATTTTTGGGGTGCCAGAAGAAGGGAGACAGCAAAATATTGAAAACCTATTAGAAGAAATAATGACAGAAAACTTTCCCTACCTGGTGAAAGAAATAGACTTACAAGTTCAGGAAGCGCACAGAACCCCATACAAGAGGAACCCAAAGAGGACCACACCAAGACACATCATAATTAAAATGCCAAGGGCAAAAGACAAAGAGAGAATATTAAAAGCAGCAAGAGAAAAACAGTTAATTACCTACAAGGGAGTACCCATACGACTGTCAGCTGATTTCTCAACAGAAACTATGCAGGCCAGAAGGGAGTGGCAAGAAATATTCAAAGTGATGAACAGCAAGAACCTACAACCAAGATTACTCTACCCAGCAAAGCTATCATTCAGAGTCGAAGGTCAGATAAAGAGCTTCACAGACAAGAAAAAGCTAAAGGAGTTCATCACCACCAAACCAGGATTACACAAAATGCTGAAGGGTATCCTTTAAGAAGAGGAAGAAGAAGAAAAAGGTAAATATAAAAATTATGAACAACAAAATGACATCAAATACATACCTACCAACAAGTAAATCTAAAAATCAAGTGAATGAAAAATCTGAAGAACAGAATGGACTGGTGAATATAATAGAATCAGGGACATAGAAAGGGAGTGGACTGACGATTCTCAGGGGAAGCAGGTGGGAGGGGTGTGGGAAGAGATTGGACAAAAATCTTACTCCTATGGATGAAGACAGTGGTGGGGGGTAAGGGCCTGGGGTGGGGTGGGGAATCAGGTGAAGGGGAGCTATGGGGAAAAATAAAAGAGGAACACCTGTAAAAAAAAAAAAAATCTGGGCTCCTAACCTCAAAAAAAAAAAAATAAATAAAAAATAAAAAAAAAGAAAATGAATAACAAAATCTGAGTTCTTATGTCAGTTAGGGGTGACTCTGCTTATAACAGAATCCCAACAATAGTATTTTAACCAAAGGCAGATTTTGCTTTTCTCATGGAACAGTGACCCCAGAAGGAGGCCCCGGGCTAATGAAGATGCTCTTGCCATTTGTCAAGGACCCAGGCTTCTTTTGGCACCTTGTTTTGAAGCATCCATCTTATATAAAAACTGCTGTTTGAAAATTTAACCCTGCTATTTTGGTTTCTGTAAACGCTTGCTTAAATAATAAGGAAAACAAGACTACTCCCATTCCAGAGAGGCCGTGGAGTATGCCCCAGAGAGAGTTGTCAGTGCGACACCAGGCCAGGCCTTGAGATGTTGTCTCATGGCCCCTTCCCAGAATGTAGGCCTTCTTTCCCAGAAGGCCCGGAAGTCTCATTCCAAATTTGGGAGACAAAAGAGCTAGGAAAAGTATAAATAGAAAAAGTTTCCTCCATATGAGGGGGCCCAGAATTTGAAAGGCACATTTTTCTCTGGCCCTGCCCTTAATAAAATATAACTCCCTTTCTCTAAGCATGGCTTGGTTTTTTTGCCCGGTCTTCTGTAACAGTTCTATTCTCCTTAACATGTGGCTGCATGTTCTCAGAATAGCAAAAGTTGGCTATTCTTCTCTACTGAGTCCAGGCAAGAAAAAAGGCTAGAGGTACTTGTCAACTGGGATAGTGTCTTTTCCTCAGATAAATAAATGCTTACTTAGCAGTTCCACCCCGTTGACTTCTGGTGGCATCTGGTCTTATGGGGACATTGTTGACCCCAACATTGTGAGGGTCCCTCAATTAGGAAAAAGAGGAATCTGGTTCATGTGCAGGCATTTAGGCAGTGCCTATCTCACTCACCTCTAAAGGGTCTCAAGATAATGTATTCCTTATTTGTTATAGCATCTGCTAGCTTGAAAAAAAATAGCAACCATTAAAAGCTGTCACGTGGAAGTATTGTGTTATATCCTAGAACTAAGCCTTATAAGAATGGCTTATATCTCACTGTCCAACATCCTCAGTGAGACTATTGAGAAGACGGTGTTGAGAGGGCTGAGGCCCAGAGAGGTGTCATTTGTCCAAATTTACCTGAAATTTAGTGGCAGAGATTTTTTTGGGAAACAGCTTACCCTTATCTCAATTCTAACTCCCTTAACATTCTAGACATTTGGTAATTTCTCTATTATCTTGGAGTAATAGAAATTAGATTCATTTAGTACTTTTTCTAGGCTTACCTAAATATGTCTTCAAAAGCAGAAGCTATATTTGCATGATTTCCTAGATGTAATGCCCAGTACAAAGTCGTGTACTGAGGATCTTAACGCAGTCCTTCCTGCTTTCTCTTCAAGAGCTTGTAAAAGATGTTTAAAAAGAACTGTGTGGTGGCATGTTTGCCCATCGTGGCCTGCATTATCTCCGTTCACATCTAGATGGCACTCACACATTGACCGGGCAACAGTTGACTGGTAATGTTAACAGCCTGGTAGAAACTGACAAATTCTTGAATCAAGGTGGTGAAAAGTTAAATACAGGTGGCTTTCAGGCGTGGCTAGGTGAATGGATTGATTAAAGGAAAGGTGGTGAAAACTGGGGACTGGCTGTCAACACATTTGATGATTACATAGGAATCCTCTTGCCATCTGTTCATTCTCCTTCAAATCCTGGGTCCCTGCTGGGCCAACCACAGCAGGCAAACCCCAAAGCAGAGTAGCTGGTTTTACCTGGGTGTAACTGCCTGACCAGTGGGCAGCCTCAGCACTGCCTCAGGAGACTCAGTCTGTGACCACCTCTATTCACATTGGTCATGTTCTCTGAGGTGATCATCACATAGGAGACTCAGGTGCCAAGCTATGACTTAGCTATTGAGATGGAGAAGGCTTATGTATTAGGATGAGTTAGTAACTAAGCTGATTGGTTTTTAAGTTATTCTTGTAGATATAAAGACATATATTATTATTAAATACCACTAGTGTCAAACTCTTGTTCTATTGACTGACCAAATTATCTGGGGATATATTGGGCATCATTTCTTTGTGGCCATAGAGTAGAATGTGAAGAACATGAGCTTTGAGTTGGTGAGAATTGGTTTCTAGTCCATGTTCAATCACTCACTATTTATGTGGCCTTGGACAGGTGAATTAACCTCTCTGGGCCTCAGAGAAATGGAAGTAATAATAAAATCTACTTCTGAGTCATTGTGAGGATCAAGTGAGATAGTTCTATGAAAACCACCTAGTACAACACCTGCTACACTGTCAGTGCTCAAGAAAATGACGTATTATTATTGTCATTACTCCTAATTCATTGAAGTCACAAAGGACAGTGATACTTATCAGTTATTCCTATCCTATATCAATATTTCGTAATCAGTTTAATTGAGTTGTAAAAAGTGTTGTGAGCAAAAGCAGTTAAATTTGACAGTAAAACCTATTACTGGGTTCAAGTTAAACTAGCATTTAGAAATAAGTAGAGGGAAATAGATTTGCAACAAAATTCAGACCTCAAACTACCAGAAAATGAAAAGTAGTCATTTGAACACCAAATGGTATCTGGAAGATTACTTGGCCAAAGGTACATAATAGGATTTATAGACACTTGGGAAATGACCATTTAGGTTTAAAAATAGGACAAGAAACTACTCCCCATGTTAAAACAACATGATAATGCAAAGGGGTGGATCAGGGCTCTGATGTAGTATGACTGTCCGGGATGGAAACGGATGGTGGACTCACTCAGTCTCTTTGGGAAAATCCTCCCTCATAGTTTCTCCTTCCTTCTCAAGCATCCTTTCTCTTCCCCTTTCTCCATCTGTTCTCCTGGGGAGAGTCAAGGTGAAGAAGGAAGTGCTGGGGGGATAGGCTTTGGCTCCCTGTTGTCCTTCCCTGCTGGCTCCTGCTGACTGGTTGGCTGTTGTCCATATTGCCTAGGTCTCTGGGTGTCCCCTCTGTCCTTGCTGCATCTGCTCCAAGGTCAGCAGATGTAGCTCTCAGACTGTTTTTACAGCACAGTTGAGGGCTGATGGACTCCAATCCTCACCCAGCCCCTCCTCCCTAGCTCAGTTCCATTTTGCCTATAGATGCTCCCTACACTACCATTAGACTCCCAGCTCTGGGCCATTTATCTAGTGTTGGAGGCCACTATCTCAGCTCACCACACCACTGTTCCTTCTCTCCTGCAGCTGTCTTGTGTTACTGGGCACACTCATTGAGGGGTCTCCCTGCTCCCACTTTCCTATAGGGGAAGGATGACACGCATCCCCTTAGCTTTGATTCCCAGCTGTCTCTGGACTTTTCTGTTTCCACCTCCCGTGTCTCTACACTGCACTGGGTGGGGAGCTGCATATTGTGAAGAAACCAGTTCAGCCCTTCAGCCCTTCGCTTCCCAGTCTCCACTCCTCTCCTAGCTCTCAAAGGCTTTATTCCTTTTCTGGACTGAATTTTGCCCCTTTCCCCAAAAGTGTGTATGTTGAAGCTCTCATGAAAATGTGATGGTATTTGAAGAAGGGGCCTTTGGGAGGTAATTAGGTTTAAATGAGGTTATGAGGGTGGGACTCTTATAAGAAGAGAAACCAGAAAGCTTGTGTGCTCTCTATAGAGAGATAGAGATAGCGAGAGGGAGGAAGGGAGGGAGGGAAGGAGGGAGGGGGGGGGGAGAGAGAGAGAGAGAGAGAGAGAGAGAGAGAGAGAGAGAGAGACATCACACAAACACATGGAAGAAAGACCGTGTGAGGACACAGCAAGATGTCTGCAAGTCAAGAAGTGAGTCCTCACCAGAAACTGACCCTGTGGGACCTTGATCTAGGATTTCTTACCTAGAGAACTGTAAGAAAACAAATGTCTGTTGTTTAAGCCACCAATCTTTAGAATTTTGTTGTGGCAGCCCAACCAGGCTAAGATAACCCCTGCTCCTTGTGCATGACACAGTCTCTGTGAGCGCCTGCCTCTTCTCTCTGTAGCTCCAGGCACCCCCTGTGCTCACACCCAGCATTGGGTGATCTTGCAGGCCAAGTCCTTTTGGAATTCAAAACTAAACTCTTTTTCTCTGAAGGACCTCATTCTTGCAAGTCACAGTGCTTTGTTGTCAGACTCTTCTGTCTGAGATGGGCTTCAGAAACTGACCTATAGTCACCTTTGTCCTTCGATACCTCGTTGGCAGTTGAGCAACACAGGGTTACCTACCACAAGTGAACAATACATTGCATAATTATTGTAAATGGTGTTTGGTGACACTGTTCAGTACTGTGCCTCGCAAACAGTTGGTACTCAGTGAATGTTTCCTAAATGTTGACAATGAGTGACAGCTGTGAACTTGGGTGACCTAAAACACAAAGCTGAGCTACCCTAAAATAATGGTTATGGTTATCTGCTTCACCCCCAGAGGCATGCTAGTCAGACCTGAAGGGATGTGAGCATGTGCCACTGCGGAGGTTCTGATGGGGATCTGATGGTTAGTACAGTAAAAGATACACTGTGATGGGTGTCGCCTCCTTGTGTAGTGACCATCATGGCCATGCACTGGCAGCCCCCAAAGGTGAGGAACTCCAGACATGGTAGCATTGGATGGATATATGTTGCAAATGAACCGTGATGCCCTTTGGAATGAAAGAACTGCATGGAAAGTAATTCAGAAGTGTAGCTTTAAAACCACTCTTCCCTCCTTGCTCCTACAGGAAAAAAAAAAAAAAGGAATAAAATTTAATCTTAAATCAAACAAGGCCTTTTCTGTACATTGATGTAACTGGATAGCCCTGAAAAGGAGGTGGGATCATCCCTGGCCTGGGCTTGGAGCCTGGCTGCCAAAGCAAGAGGCGGCCTGGCCTCTCTCCCAGCTGTGGGGCTCCAGGGCTGAGGAGCCCAGGCCCTGCATGTGACACCTCCCTCTTAAGATACTCTAATTTATAATTAACGCCTTTTAAGCAAACAAGAGGGAGGGGGAAAAAATCTGGTTCATATTATGGCAACTTGCAATGAAGGGAAGTCTGGGAATTCAAAGAAAAAATGTCCCAGGAAAAGAGCCCCTTAAAATTCATTGGAAGTGGTCAGGAAGGTAATTGAAAAGAAGGCTCTCTCAGTACAGGGTGGCCCAGCCCCCTCCCTCTGCCGCTCTTACTCCAAACATCTCTTGCTGACGTGGAGGTCATTCCAAAGAGGAACAAAAGTAAAAGGGATTGGACACTAAGGCAGCTAAATTGGCTAAAGAAAATAAAACTCCAGCTCTCAGTTGAAGGGAGCAAGATGGAGGAATAAGTATGCTCTGCTTCCAAAGCTAGATCTTCTCTGGTCCCTCTCCCTTCCCACACCCATCTTTGCCATCCAAAAACATCTGTCTCCCCTGCTGATCTTTTCTGCCTCGGGTTTCTATCATCAGTCAATGCCCATCTGGCTTCTTAGGGCTGGGGCATCTCTTGCTTTGGGTGCTTGGTGAGGTCTGCAAAACGAGGTAGGTGAGAGACTGAAGAAATTAGACTCCCGGCCTCTGTCCTACACTGAGGCCTGAGCCTCCCCAGGCTAGAAAGTTTTCATACTTGCAGTGGTGGTGGCACCACAATGACACAATCAGAAAGGCCTGGGCTAGCTGACACCACGTTTGGAGGCAATGTTACGGGGCTTATCCTAGAGCTGTGCTTATGGAGAACGGTATGGTTTTGCTTAGACTGTCTGCAAATGGGAGATTTGGTGGGTGGGCAGTGTTTGAAGGAGAGCATGGTGGAGGTAGTAACATCCTTTATTCCACCAGCTATCTTGTTGGTCCTATGTCATAGATGGGGAAGCTCCCCTTTTAATAAGCAGCTATCCTTCAACTCTCCAGGCAGTTTGTCCCTTCAGGAAGGTCCATAGGCCATCAGCCCAAGCCCTGCCTTAGTGATTCATTCTCTGACCTAAGGAATTGGCCTGGCCAAAACCGGTTTGGCTCAGTGGATAGAGCATCGGCTTGCAGACTGAAGGGTCCCAGGTTTGATTCTGGTCAAGGGCATGTACCTGGGTTGCGGGCACATCCCCAGTGGGGGCGTGCAGGAGGCAGCTGATCAATGTTTCTCTCTCATCGATGTTTCTGACTCTCTATCTCTCTCTCTCTTCCTCTCTGTAAAAAATCAATAAAATGTATTAAAAAAAAAAAAAAAGGAATTGGCCTGTAATAAGATGCTGTTCTCCCCACAGCATGACACCTAGGCCTAGCATGTAATGAGTTGGTGGATGTTCCAGATGAGCCCCAGTTTTGTTGAGAGGTAGTGTGGAGGAACTAGGAGCACTGAAAAAGCACAGAAGTGTGACACAGTAGAAGCTGAAAAGAAGGGGGTGTGACAGACACAATTGCTCTCTTTACCTCTGGGTGGCCCTGGATTGAAACAAGAAGGACCTTTGTGCTTTGCTGGACAATTCTCAGGTCCTATTGTTTCTCTTGAGTTTTCTGAGCCTGCCAGAGAGTCAGGGGTCAAGCCCAGCCCAGTTTAAGCCGATGCCTTCAGACTGGGCCCCTTTTGTCAACCAGGTCAGGCTTTCCTCCCTGAGTTAGAATCTCCTAGTATGAGTGACAGTGTTTATTTTGTGGTGTTTGGTTTGGGTATGAGCAAAGAACTTTTCTCTTCCTGTCTTTTTCTCCTGTGGTTTACATTTGAATTACTTAAATAAATAGTTGAAAATGCCCCCAGTTAAGCATGCCAAGGCATGTTTCTTCATGCATTTTCCACCCTGTGTATTCCCCTTCACCTCAGATTTTAAGGCAATCTTATGCATTTATTTTCCTACATAATTTCTTCCATTTCCAGGGATAATTTTGTAGCAGCAAAAAAGAATAACCTTAGAGTGCTAGTAACATAGTGAAAATGCTGAAATGCCTGCACTTGCTGAAATAGAAAGGAGTGGTATTATTTCATGCATAGCAGAGATGAGTGAGGTGCTCTGTGAAGCACACTACCAACCTGAGCATCTTGACTGATCCCCATTCTTACTAGGTAGATTCTTTCATGATACTCAGTTTACACATGGTAACCAGGTGCATACTGTAGTTTGCCCAAGGTCTGAGGGTCTTCTGAGTCCAAGAGCCCATCTGGAGGCATTGCTTCCCAATATTTGCATCCTTCTCAACAAGTCCTTATTAGAAATTCAGAGTCAGGGTGGAATGGGGAGGTAAAGCAGTAAGATGAGAGAGCCTCAAGAACATCTTGTAGGCAAGGGTGAAGGCCCCATGGATGTGGCTTCCATCCCAGCCTGTAAAGGAGCAGGCTTCTGGGTGGTGGTGATTTGGGTGTTTCCAATCTATACATTGAGCCCAAGGTTAGAGGTGGAGATTCAGCCCCTGAAATTTAAGTTGCATGCCCATGGCTCCCCAACCCCTGTGTTGTTCAAGGGTCAACTGTAGTTGCAAACTATGTTTGAGGGAACTGAAAGGTATAACTCTGCCTTTGTCAGTTCTCTTTAAATCTTCAGTAGTAGTCAGCCTTCTCATCTTTGTGTGGGTTTTCTGCCTGGTCAGCCCCAGTGTGCTTGCAGGTATGTGTTGTACTCTGTTCACCTTGCTTGGTTCAAGGTAGACTGAAATATTTCTTCTGCAAATTTTCTTCAAAATGTTGAATCTCTTACATTAAATAGAATATTTCAAATAAGAGCTATTTAGATTCCTTTTTAATTTGAAAAGATACTCATATACCCCAAAAGTAATGATCACCCATAATTCTTGAACTGCAACAAAATATAAATTATACACACACACACACACACACACACACACACACACACACACACACACATATATACACTAAGGAGGTACATAATTTATTTATTTCAGTTTTGTGAAGGGTAAGCCATTGTATGTAGCTCAGAACTAGGTAGTGGCAGGGAGATTGATAAATTCAGGGGAGGTATTCTTAGGTAAATGAACTTTACACTTTTTAATTTTTTTGGATCATGTTCCCTCTTAAAGGCTCTATAGTCAGTTCCACATAAGTATGGTCTTATCCTCTGCCATACTCATCCATACCTTTTGTGACCCTGGAGTGACCAGCATGCTCTATCTCTGGGCCTGGCTCCAAGGTTCTACTTCTGGCCACACTGATGTCTCTCCCAAGAGAAGTGCCATGGCCCCATCTTTGTGTTTCTCTGCAGCTGTACCCTCTCTACTCTTTGATCTCTGTGGCCCACAATACTAATAGTAATTTTCTTTTTGTCACATTCCCCAAGAATTCCCTAAGGGAATGGCTAAGAAGTTGAAATACTAGGGCAACTCATACTAATAGAAGAAATAAATCACCTACCAGCATTCAAAAAAATAGAGGTAGATGGCAAGGAGGAGAAGAAATACAAGTTGCCTATTTTTTTAAAGTATGCCATTGGTCCCAGATAACCCCAGGAGTAAATTAAATGATATATTAAAAGGCGCTTAAATATCATGCCTGTTCTCCCAAACCTAATGGATTTTGAATGTATTATGCTTGCCAGCAGGGTTGGATGGCTTGTGGACATGTGTGCACATTGTGAAGACAGTGGCTTGGCTATGATACCTCAACTCCCAAGTTCACATCAGGGTCTAACAGATGTCCATGACTCAGGGCACTGATGTATCCTGGACCATTGGAAATCAGCACTTTTCACTCTCTGGGTTCTGCCTTTCTCTCACTGGGCTGGTGGCTGTCTCTTTAGTGAAAATAGAAAAGGGCTACTCGTGACAATGATGAATGTTTTCTGTTTGAGCACAGTTCAGCCACCTTTAGTGTTTAGGCCAAGGTCATTTTTCCTTGCTGGTGTCTAGTCATTGACACTCAGCTAGATGTCATTGGAAGTCACCAGAGCACCATTTGCTGGAGATGCTTGTCTAATCTTCTACCATGCAGAGTAGCCTGTCCTGGAGAGACTAAATGTAACCTGTGTCTTCCATATTGCTTCCTGTGTCCTTGTTTTATCCATTTTGGCCTTAGTAAGAGGCCCCTACTATTTAAGCGCTACAAAGAAAAACTGAGTTTTACTCATTATAGCTCTGTATTAACTTCCCTATATCAGTTATCTCTAGATGTGTAACAAATTACTCCAAAAGTTAGCCATTTAAAAATAATAATAGCTATGCCTGGCCGTTGTGACTCAGTGGTTGAACATCATCCCATGCATATGCCTTGGGTTGCAGGCTTGATCCCCAGTTGGGGATGTGCAGGAGGCAGCCAATAGATGTTTCTCATGAATGTTTAGCTCTCTCTCTCTAAAACTCAATAAAAACATATTTTAAAAAATATTATTTCACAAAGTGTCCATGGGCAAGGAATTCAGGAGCAGAGGAACTGGGTGATTGTGACTTGGGATCTATGAGGGAACTGCCATCAAGGTGTTAATTGGTCTCCTGTCATCTAAACATTTGACTGTGGCTAAACAACATGCTTCCAAGATGGCTCACTCACAAGAGTAGGAAATTGGAAACAACTCCTGGTAGGATGCCTCAGTTTCTCGCCACCTAAGCTGCTTGAGTGTCATGGCAATATGGCGGCTGCCTTCACCAGATGATCCAAAAAAGCACATGGTAGCAAGCCCAATGTATTTTATGACCTGACCTCAGAAGCCACCTCATCATTTCCAATATATCTTTTTTGGTTACACAGATTAGCCTTATTCTGTGTGTGAGGGAACTTCAGAAGGATGTAAATAACAATAGGCAAGAATTGTTGGAGCCTACTTACTAGTAGAGGTGAGCTACCACACTCTCTGTCTGTAGCCCATCATAACTTTCAATCCCCTTCAGTAGACAAGTCCCATCGTGTTACTACAAATAAAGGACTGAAGGTACTGTTGGAATTTGTAGGTTCCATCAGTATTAAGTATAACTACCAAACAGTGTCATTATTATATGTAGTACTGTTTAAAGAGGTATTCCTTTCCAAACATTTGATTTGATGTTTGTTAAGAAACAAAAAACACAGTCCAGAAAAGTCAAGGTTACAGTCTGCTTTGATCACGATTCCCAGCAGGATTTTCTTCCACCATCATGAAGCCACATGGGCACTGTCAGTTTCCTTTTCTCTCCTGGTATTTGCAATGAGGAAAATTAAACAAACAAATCAAAACTGAACCTCCTTTCACAAGGTTACCATTTCATGGATTGCAGTCCTAGAGTGCAGGCCAGGTTCTTTTGTTAGCTGCTTCTTTGAAATCCAGAGCCAAAATTGCCTGGCACAAGGTTTTGCCTATTGGCAAGCCAACTCCAGTGAGTTGGAAGCTCATTTTGGAGCTAAAGGAATAAGACAAGAAGCATCATAGAATCCTATCTCTTAGGGCTAGTTGGAAGGAATATGAGATACCCTCCCAGCCTACCTTCCAATGCATGTAGGTATATATCCTGAACATTACAGATGTGATTGGATAATCACCCCACTCTGCTTCAATATCATCAATGAGAACAGGCTTACAACCATTACCTCTGATTGTTAAGAGTTCTCATTTTCTATTTGAGCCAAATTTTATCTCTGCAGATCTTCTGACCATTGACCCTTAATTTTTCCCCTTCTGGAGCAAAACCAAATGTGAAATTCCTTTGAATATTTGAAAATTGCTCTCATGTGGGTCTCCTTAGTCTTTTGCAGGTTAAACAGTCCATGTTTGTTCAGCCTTCTCCTCTGAGAACAGTCTCCAAACCCCTGACCATCTTAGTTTCAAAGTCCATCTGAGAATGTGGTAGCATAGCCTTTCATTTGTGCGACAAGTATTTTTTGCATGATGTCTATTGGCAAAGCACTGTGCCAGTCCATACGTCTGAATAGGACAGGGTCTGGTGGGACTGTTTCTTCCAATTAATTTGGAAGTTATGTTTCTATTGATGTAACCAGAGATTACATGAGTTTGGTTGTTTTTTGGGTTTTTTGCAGCCATGTTAAGCCGTTGGATTATTTTTGGCTGTGATCAACTAAAATGATCAGTTTTTGTTGAAGTGAACTATTGTCAGTTTAGGTCTTCCTAGCCCTGTATTCATGTAATTTATTTTTTGAACCTAAATTAATGACTTCACATTTATCTCTATCCAATTCTGTCTTGTTGGTCCAACTCATCATTCCAGTCCATTGAAGTCATTTTTATATTTGCTAAATCTTAATCTTGACTTCATTGTATTAGTTATTTCTTGCAGCTTTGTGTCATCTGCAGTTTTTATCAGCATTTCTTATATTTTTGTTTTCAATTCACTTGTAGTGGAATAGGACCTGTGACCAACCCATTTGACAAGTTACTAGACACCTCCCTTCCCCCTTCCATCAGCACTCTTTGAGAGCCAACTATGTGTTGCCCAAATTATACTGTCATCTGGTCTGTATTTCTCCATCTTGTCCACAAGAATTTCCTGAGAGATTTTGCCAGATGCCTTGATTAATCACTGCATTCTGGGTCTGTGATATTCACAGTTGGCAGTTATAGTGACCTGTTTCTTGATCCAGGGGGAGAAAGGGAATGGAGCAAACGGGATCATTCTGTCTTCTGCTTGAGCTCCTTAACCACCAAACTCCTGGGTCAGTCTAGAGGACTTCCAGGTTCATGAAGATGCATCTACTGACTGACCCCTGGCCCTGATCCTATATTGTTTATAAGTATTATAACCTTAATTAGAATCCAAGTCTCTAAACTCCTAATCAACTGCTCTTTCTGGTTATCCTGGGTTCATTTCACCCTCCCCATTTAACTGCATTTGTCTGTTCGTTCTCTCCCATGCTTACATTCTCAGGTTCATGTATTTTCATAATTCAAATCACTAAATATTTGAAGTTTCTGTGCAATATGTGTTCATGCCATGTCAGTACTTTTTAATGCACCCTGTACAACTACACAAACTACTCAAATATGAATCCATAACAAGCCATCCTGCTCAGCCCTGTTCCACCTTAGGAATTCTTTCAGACACATGCCTATACTAGTTGTCTGTCCTTATGTGTACGGATCTATGATTTCTTCTATCTTTTTAGCTTCATGCCCTGAGTTGCACATTTTGTTTGGGTCTTAGATTTGATAACTAGATTTAGATAATCTGCTTTGGCTCAGACCTTGTTTCCCACCAGGGTATGACTCTCATTGTATCAATTACTACAAGTAGAGCACACATCACCCTACTCCACCTTGGATCCTTCATCACAGAGCTTATCATTTGCTTGTCAGAAATATTGGAAAGGCAGTAGGTGGAAAAATAGATGAAGAAACTGGGTTCCATTTTCCAGTCCAGTATTGTTTATTGCCTGTTAACTTAGAGCAGTGGTTCTCAGCCTTTCTAATGCTGCGTCCCTTTAATACAGTTCCTCATGTTGTGGTGACCCCCAACCATGAAATTATTTTAGTTGCTACTTCATAACTATAATTTTGCTATTGTCAATGAATCGTAATGTAAATATCTGTGTTTTCCGATGGTCTTAGGCTCTACAGCAGCTAGCAGGGTCACCACTGACTTAGAGGTTTACTTCTTTTTACTTATTTATTTTTATATTTTGCTGAATGTAGTAGTGAGTCTCAACCACCATTCTTGGTGATAAGAATGAAAAGGTACTTAACATCAAGGGTAACAATTCAAGGTAACTCTGTTACCCAGAATCAATCATTAAGTTGTGAGCAGCATACTCAGTTTACCCTAATTTTTTAATGGAAAATGTAGAGCTCTGGTGCTTTTTCCTGGGACACACTCATTGTCTTCTAGCATAGTCTCATAGTCTCACCTACTTATTTTTCCCTCTAGTGCTTACACTTAAAACTCTCCATATTTTCCCCAGTTTTGAGAGATGTATACTGTTTCCTTTTTTTTCTTTTTTTAGAGTTTTATTTTGTTTTTCCCAGTTTTATTGAGAAATAATTGACATATAACACTGTATTCATTTAATGTGTACAGCATAATGATTTGATGTATATATATATTGTGAACTGATTACCTAATAAGTTTAGTTAACATTCTTCACCTCACATAGTTATAATTTTTGTCTTGTTATAAGAACTTTTAACATCTATTCTCTTAGCAACTTTCAAATATGTGATAAGTATTGTTAACTACAGTTACCATCCACAGACTTGACTTAGTAATCCTATAACTGAAAGTTTATAACTTTCATCATTTTCACCCATTTCTCCCACCTCCCACTCTCTGCCCTGGTAATCACGTCCTCTGTTTCTGAATTCAGTTTTGTTTTGTTAACTCCAAATATACATGAGATCATAGAGTATTTGTTTTTATCTGTCTGATTTATGTCACTTAGCATAATGCCCCTTAAGGTCCATCTATTGTCACAAAATGACAGGATTTCCTTTTTATGGCTGAATAATATTCATATCTAGATAGATAGATAGATAGATAGATAGATAGATAGATACATACATACATACATACATACATACATACATATCGCACATTTTCTTTAGCCATTTATTCATCTGTGGACACTTAGGTTGTTCCCGTGTCTGGGCTGTTGTAAAGAATGCCACAGTGAACATGGTAGTACAGATATCTCTTTGAGTTGTGCCTTTCCTTCTGGAATTATAAGCGAATACAGTACTAGTACCTGTTTTCACTGTGAAGTTTACACAGTGAACTATCTCAAAGAGATAGTGATTTCACTTACTTTGTATATAGACCTAGAAGTGGAATTGCTAGGTCATATGGTGGTTCTATTTTTAACATTTGAGGAATCCTCCGTACTATTTAACGTTGTGGCTGCACCAATTTACAATCCCACCAACAGTGCACAAGGATTTCCTTTTTTCCATATCCTCACCAACACTTTTTATCTCTTGTCTTTTTTATGACAGACATTCTGACTGGTGTGAGGTGATATATCATTGTGGTTTTAATTTACATTTATTTGATGAGTAGTGATAGTGAGCATTTTTTCATATACTTGTTGGCCATTTGCATGTCTTCTTTGGAGAAACATCTATTAAGTTTTTCTGTGCATTTTTTAATCACATTGGTTTTCTGCTGTGTGAGTTCTTTACATATTTTGACTATTAACTCCTTCTCAAAGGAGTTAATATATGATTTGCAAATATTTTCTCAAGTTCCCTAGATTGTCTTTTCATTTTGTTGATGGTTCCTTTGCTATGCAGAAGCTTTTTAGTTTGATGTTAGTGTGATGTTTATTTTTGCTCTTGTTGCCTTTGCCTTTGTTGTCAAATCCAAAAAAAAATCATCACCAAGAATGATGTCAAGGAGCTTGCTCCTGTGTTTCTTCCAGGAATGAGATTACACTGTTTCTGACCAAGAATTCTTAGAATCCTGATTCATAAGCCAGCTACCAATTGCTCATTTATTCTGTGGTCTTCTGAACTATGATTATAAATTGGACGAAGAGTTAAAAATATCACCTGTTCCCTTAAATCGTTAACTCCCAACCTAGGATAGTAAATATATGCATTCTAAACATCAATTTATATCCCCTAAATGGTAAGTGGAAGTGAACATTTAAAACTTTCAAACTAAGTAAAATTTGTGCTTGTGTGAGGCCCTTCTCAGAGTTGTTTCCTGGTGGGTGAGTGACTTGCAACAGAACTCAAGATTCTAGGCTCTCCCTTAAAAGCTAGGAAATCCGAGCTTTTAGCCACTGAAATTCTTTACTAAATGAGCCTGTTTATACTCATTTTCAGATGTATTAATCCCTTCTTGCATTTCACTTTGAAGAAAACAAGGTTTTTATTAATTAAAGCAGGATCTCCCCCAGGATGCTCAGTGTGGCTGCCTCCATCTTACCTAATAATAGAGAAACATGTAAATTGACCTACCTCCACTCTGCCCACATCCAATCAGAGTGAGTATGCACATTAACCCAACAAAGATGGTGGTTAATTTGCATACATACCTGGGATACCTGGGTCCCAGGAACCTCCTCACACCCAGGTCACTCCCAGCCAGCCATGGTGGGGGGGGAGGGGGTGCACTTCCCAAGCCTAAAGCCTGGGGCTTGGAAAGGGGCGGAGCCTGCGACCAAATGCACACCATCGGGAAGTCGGTGCTGGGTTGCCCAGCTGCAGCCTGGCAACCCAACACTGACTGCCCAGGTGGCTGAGACCCAGAAAGTGAGTCAGGGTCTGATTTGCAGCCTCAGTGGAAGCTGTCCATCAGTGTACTTTCCTCTCTTTCTCTCCCTCTTTCTTTCTGATCTTCGCCAGCAGCCAGGCTTTTCTTTCTCTCCGGCCTCCATGGGGGCTGCTGTTAAGCCCTGCCGCTTTGATGAGGCCCAGAGATAGGCCTGGAGATGCTGACTGGCATAGGAACCAACCAATCAGAACCAAAAGTGGGTGCTGTGGGGAACCAATGGCTGCCTAGAAGGTGGAGCTTCTGATGCTGACTGGCATAGGAACTGACCAATGAGAACCAAATCTGGGTGTTGTGGGGTGCAAATGGCTGCCTAAGAGGTGGGGCTTTTGATGCTTACTGGCATAGGAACCGACCAATCAGAACCAAAGGTGGATGCTGTGGGGAACCAATGGCTGCCTAGGAGGCAGAGCTTCTGACGCTGACTGGCATAGGAACTGGCCAATGAGAACCAAATCTGGGTGCTGTGGGGAGCCAATGGCTGCCTAGGAGGTGAAGCTTTTGATGCTGGCATAGGAACTGACCAATCAGAACCAAATTGGCCAGCAGAGGAGGGTAGTTAGGGGCAACATCAGGCCTGCAGAAGAGGGCAGTTAGGGGTGATCAGGCTGGCAGGCAGAGGCAGTTAGGGGCAATCAGGCAGGCAAGTGAGAAGTTAGGAGCCAGTAGTCCCAGATTGTGAGAGGGATGTCTGACTGCCAGTTTAGGCCCGATCCCTGGGATTGGGCCTAAAATGGTAGTCGGACATCCCGCAAGGGTTCCTTAATTGGAAAGGATGCAGGCTGAGTTGAGGGAATCCCCCCTTCGTGCATGAATTTTGTGCACCGGGCCTCTAGTCATTACATAATAGAAATAAACAAATGATCCCCCTTTGAACTTCGAAGCTCAGGCTCCTACTGCATCTTGGCTGTAGTTCCAGGGTTTGACACTTGCACTGCAGTTAATTAGGGTGACTGTGAGAGGTAGACAGGGGCAGAGAAAAGGCAGGATTTAAAAGCTGTTCCGGCTGCCTTTTGGGAGAGTTTCAAGCCTTTTCCACATTATAAAGCTAAATGATAGATTTATGCCTTATTTTCCCCCGAGCCTCTCTCTTTGGCTTCAAATTTAATTAGCCCAAAGGAAAGGGGACTCGTTACTTAAAATCTGGGTGACATGCATTTAAATTTAAGATTTGTATTTTCCCAGACTTTTTATCTCTACAGCCCAAATTACCTCCATGTAAATCAAACTTCAGTTACATTGTTAGTATTTGTCTCCCCTGTTGGGAAAAGCTTAATATAATGGTCTATTTCCCAAAACTTGCTTGGTTGCTTTCTTGTTTATAAAGTGCATGGTATCAGCTGGAGTAGGCAGTGGAAGGGAAAGAATGCTTTGGCCACTTTACATGAGTATTAAATAGTGACAAAGAGGAGAATGCCTATTCATGATATTTATTGGCAATTCGATTGGGGGTAGGTGCTCAAGTTTTCTGTGACAAAGGCATGAACTGTCTAAGAACCCAGAAAGAAATTGATGCAGGAAAGGGAGTCTGACCTACCCTTCCTTGAGAATTCTAGAGACTATTTCTTCTTCTTCCTTTATTCCCCTCTTCCACTTAGACTTGGGGAATAGAAGCCAAAGGAGGAGAAACTGGGCCAGGGAAACAAGATCAGACCTGGATATGTTATAGACCCTCACTGCCTGCCTGTGCTCCAAGGCCTCCGCCTAAAAGCCCTCAAAAGTCATAGAGGTCATGTCCATTATCTGACAGGCCTCCCGTCTCTGGCCCTGAGGCAAAAACCTCTCTGCAGACTCTAGTTTCATTCGTCTTCATCCCTCAAAGTGTTTATGCTCCTCTCTGGATGTATCTCAATTGCTGCTCTTCCATACCCTGGTGGAAGCCACCTTTACCTCTTGCTTAAATTGCTGCAGTGGCCTGGAAATGGACTCTCCTGCTTCATGCTGGCTAGTCTCTGATCTGCTTTCTGTGCTTGCAGCCAGGGCTACCTTTCCAGAAGGCAGCACCCATCTCAGGCTCCTCTGGTTAAACCTGGAGAAACTACAGCCTCATTGTCCTTAAGCTGAAATCTTCACCTCTTAACGGGTCTCTGGGCCTTTCATGCCTGGCCTCTGCTCATCTCCCAGTCCTCCCCTCTTGCCCGTCAGCTTCACTCCAGCGACACTGGATTGTACATGAGGTTCCCCAACTTAGCCTTCCTTACTAGAACCTTAACTGGACGTTTCCTCTGAGGTATGGCCCTCACATTTATAATCGAATTTACATATTTTGACTACTAACTCAATTTTTACCTCCAAGAAATCTTATTCAATTCAGATGGAAAGGCCTAGAAACCTAAGGCATTTCCCATGATTTCCAGAGACTTGGGGGCTTGCTTTTTCAGCCTCCTTTTTCAGGTGCTACCTTGGTTTTTGTTCTTATTAGTTAAACTCCCAAACCTATTTTCCACATAAAACCACATGGTATGCTGCTATTTTTTTTATGAACTATCTAACTTTACTAAATATTAAATGATCATGAGAGGTGATTTTACATCTCACATTAAGGAAGTCAGAGAGTGGCAGGCAGTTTTGTTGACCTTAGTATGAGACCTTCTTTCATCTCACCATCCAAAACGACTGTGGTGGCTCCGGCTTTACACATACATTCCAGCCTGCAAGAAGGTCATGTGCTCCCCTTTTAAGAATATTTCCTAGAAGTTGCACATGGCCTTCTGCCTCCCTTCTATTGGCCACAACTTAGTTACATGGCCACATCTGTTACAAGGTAGGCTGGGAAATATAGGCTGTATTCTGGGCAGACCTGTGCGCAACTAACACCTGGGTGTTCTATTACTATGGAAGGAAGGGAGAATAAATATTGGAGGACATCCTGCAGACTCTTATACCTATAACAATAACCATCCATCTTTCTTACCCTGCTAGTTTGATATATGATCAGTCTCCCTTCACACTTCACATTTGACCTAGGATATTTTTCTCAAACATCTACAGCTCACTTCCAAAGAGGATTCTGCTGAAAATAGTTTCTCCATGTTATAAACAATGCTAGCTTCCTGTGCCCTGCATTTCCCAGGCCCCATGCTTCTGTACCAGAGTGGTACCTTGGATTACACACATATGCCTGGTCTTCATACACACACCATAGTTTCAGTTGACTGACATCATGATTCCATATTTACCAGTTCTCAGAAAGCAACAGCAGGTTCCCAGGTCAACAGCCACGGTAAATAGTGAAAGAACAATGAAGGTTGTCCTTGGTATGGCTCCCCCATACCTCACAGGTCCACAGACATATACTGGTGGCTGCTTTCAAAGCTGGAAAGCTCCCCACCAACTTATTCTGATACCCCTTTTCTGGTGAAGTGAGGCACAGATATTTACCTGCTAAACAGCACCCATGCAAATACATTTAGCTGGACATATATTCAACTTATGCTAAACATATCTGCACCAAATACATTTTGGGAAGACTGCTCTTTTGGGGGAGGAAGACAGGAAATTTATAATATGGTTATTCCCCTACCCATGATCTCCACTACACTGGCTGGCAGGGGAGGGCAGTTGGGGGCGATCAGGACAGCAGAGGAGCAGTTAGGCATCAATCAAGCTGGCAGGGGAGTGGTTAGGGGGCGATCAGGCTGGCAGGCAGGCGAGCGGTTAGGAGCCAGCAGTCCAGGATTGTAAGAGGGATGTCCGACTGCTGGTTTAGGCCTGATCCCGGCAGTCGGACATCGCCCAAGGGGTCCCAGGTTGGAGAGGGTGCAGGCTGGGCTGAGGGACACCCCCCGCCCCGTGCACGAATTTTGTGCACTGGGCCACTATATATAGTCTCAATATAAAGAGCTTTTAAAATCTGATAAAAAACCACAGCTAGAAAATAACAATTGCCAATATTTATATGGTGGAGAACCAGGTGCTATTCTAAGCACTTTATATGTACTGATACATTTAATTTTCATAATAACCTTTTAGGTAAATACTGGTATTATTCCCATTTTATAGATGATGAAACCAAGTCAAACAAATTAAGTGACTTGCTCAAGGTCACAAGCTAATAAGTGGCTCAGTTAGGACTTTAAACTCTTACACAGTTCAAAAGTTTGGCAGTGTATTTAAAGTTATCAGGCTCTTTATTTTCTTTTTGAGCTTTTAGCTAAGCAAAAAAATATTTATGAAGCAAAACCAGAAAGAACTTGCTGGTTTGGGGCCTTGACATCTCAGGAGCACTCCTGGCCTTCTTATGTTGTGGGCCCCTCTCCAGCAGGGCTTCCTTCTCTGGCTGCTGCCTCTGTGGCTTGTCCCCACTCCACACCAGCTACGCCTGACAACAAATATGAGCACACTGGCCCTCTGCATGCTAAGATTCAGAACTAAGGATGAAGGCAAGCAGGTGGAGGTATCTAAAAATCAGATCCATGGAGGGAGGAATGGGTGCCAGAGTTTCCAGAATGTTCTTACAGGAGTCCCTGCCACCCTTTGTGATGGTACATATGCTTAATCTTTTTTGTTTCATCCCTTGAGAGTAGGGTGTTCCACTCTCACCTCTCCAATGGCCCCTCTTGCTCACCAGGGTCAGCTCTGAGGTGGCATACTGGGTCTCATGTGTGCTTCTCTGAGGCCTCCTTAGCCCACTGCTCCCCATTCCCCGCTTTGGTCTTACCCTGGCCTCTCTATGACCTCAATCAGATATTTGCCTTTTGCAATGCTCAGGAGCAAACACTGCTCTGCTCAGACATACCTGGGTTCAAATCCTCGCTAAGCGACATATGACGTATGCCACCTTAGACAAGTCTCCCAAACTGTTTATTCCTCAGCTTTCTTATCTATAAAATGGGTTGATAAAACCTCCCTTGCAGTGTTGTCAGAAAGATTCCAGTAAGATTATCCATAGAGCTCAGTAGCATTGGCTGTGAGAGCCCTCTGTGCAGTGGTTGGGAGACTAGGCTCTGGAGTCACATGGTGGGTTGGAATCCCAGCCTGTCTGCCAACTAACAGTGTCACTGGTGACCATGTGATTTACCTATCTCTGTGATATGGAGATGCATAGTAGCCATGTTATGAGGTTGTTATAAATATTTCATACTTATAAACTTAATGCAGTAAAATGCTCAGCATGCTGTCCTCACAAATTAAGTGCTCAATAAATATTATACCAGTAGCTTGTCATTCATTATCATCATCCCCACCAGTTGGAGCTGATCCATTCTAGACAAACTCTCCTGAGTACCAATGAAAAGCTCATCTGAGCAGGGGCTTTGCCAGCAGGCTCTGACTGCCGACAAGTCTGTACTGCTGCTCTCACTCAAAGTTCCTAGTAAGAACCTCCAAGTGGAAGGTTTCTTTGCTTTTATTAGTGGACATAGGCTTAGCTACCCTAACAGGCAGAATTCCACAGCAGACAAACTAGGATTGTCTCTCTGAGGAATTTTCCTTCATTCCCAGATGAATGTTCCAGAAACAGTTCTCTCTCAAAGCGTCTTTGCAGTCCTGCTCACTGACCTGCTTAGAAACAGGAATCTTGATTTTAAGAAGGGCTGATTTTACAGGAGGTAGACTGTTATTCTCATAAAGCATATGTCATCTTAATTGAAACTGTGTGAGTAGTAAACTTTACATTCCAAATTTAGAAAAACAGCGTTGAGAGGAAATGGAGCCTTTGAAACGTGGAGGAGGCTGTGAGTTTTCCATAGCCCTGGTGGGGAGAATACCTGGGTTGTGCAGGCCAACTGGTTGCAGATGCTATTACTTGGTGAGGTCTGTTTTAAATAGTGCATTTTTAGGGTTTATTTTCTGTTTGTTCGTTTCCTAATGTTACCCAATCTTTTCACAGTTTTTATTGACTGTATTCAGCTTTGTAAATCTTAACCTGTTTTTACATCATTCAATATCATTTTAAGAGCCACGTTTTGCCAGGCCATGCCCCAGCTAGGATTGTGGACTATATTACTCAGAGTTACTGCGTCCAAGTCTTCAAATCTGCAAGGTGACCTGTTGCTTCCTTACTATTTTCTCTTCTAGTAGTAATAGCTTCAGCACGAATGCCTGACATGCCCATACCACTGAAACAAGGGGTCTCACCACTGTGCCCCAACCCTACACAGAGAAGAGAGGCAGAGGAGAGGGTGTCAATGACCCTGTTTTGTGACGCGGGGATGGGGAGGGGGGCTTTGAAGGTGAGAAATGTGGAATCCTGGAGTAGCTGAAAGGGGGCCAGCACAATGCACAGCGACATGCAGCTGGGACATTCTTATTTAGCAGCCCAGCCTTACCCCAGTTCTTTTGGAACTTTTAGGACCAGAATCTATATGGTAGTTTTCAAAGCTTCCCAGGTTGTTCAAATGTGCATCCAGGGTGAAACCCACCCCAATGAGTTCCCTTAAGTGTGGGCTCTGTGAGAGGGTTCAGTGGTGGCCTGTGGTCCCCTCATGGGCCCCACTAGTGGACCTTTCTGGACCTTGATGCTAACTGCTTCTCTTCCTGTGGTTCTCTGGTCAGGTGCACCCACCTGCCCTCTGATACCCTCCATGGGCATGCTTTGCCCACTCCGGGAATCTCAGGATGCCCAGAGCAGAGGCATCCTGGTAGCCTGGCGGTCCTTACAGGGGTATTCTGCACTACTTGGACACAACGGCAGTTTTATAGTACATATTATTCAGGTGCTTTATTCTTGCTCATATCTGCAGAGTTCTCCATTGCTTTATGCAACCAATCCACTATTGTACCAGATTATTTTTCTCTTGCACCTCCAAACCCTTCAACCAGTGGGACCCTTCAAACATGAGACAGGATGGAGGGAAGGGAGTGAGTTGGGGTATTTATTCCTTTGTCTTGTTCCCTACAATATCATCTCGGGTGCTCTCTCTACATGACCATCTCCTTCCGGGTTTCACCATCCTCTTCCTCCCCCTTGTCCCATTGGACTTGAGGGCTGCCCCTTCAGTCTTGCTAGTCCCATGTTACTTCTCTATGTAAGTGACTCTCAACAAGTGGTGCTAGGCCAGCAAAATCATGTGATCATCTAGAGACAGAAGAGCAGATCACAGACCTACAGAATCAGAGAGTCGGGGGATGGGGCCCAGCAGTCTGTGTTTTAACAAGCCCTCCAGGTAATTCTAATGGACACTCAAATTTGAGAACTGCCACACTACCCTCTTGTTTTGTCTTACCCACAGCTTTGCCTTACAGTCCCTTTATTAGGCCGCCCTCAGATTGTCACAATTTGAACCTGCCATCTGCTCCCTGGGGAATCTGCCTACTGTACCTGTTGTGTGTTTAGGTTTACTATTCCACACAGTCATGATATTTGTTATAGATCTCTGCACATACATATGAGTTTATAAGTAGAATTAATTCCTTGAAATAGCCGTTCTAGGTAAAAGGAACATTTCCCTCAGGTTTAGCTGAGCAGGATGAGCTGTCGTTGTGCTAAGCAAGCAGCCTATGCTGGCCCGTGTATCCTGTGTCTTATTACTGCAGAAAGCTCAGAGCCCACCTCTAGCAAGTACACAAAAAGGCACAACCATATGTGTTGTCTGCTAATGCCACCCCTGGCTTCATTGTGTATTGATTTATTTTAATTTACATGATCTTGTATTGGTGCATATCTTTAGTTAAGCCTCCTATAAGATGGGATATAAAATAATAAAGAATTATGCCTTCTGTCCTCATGTTTTTATAAATGAAGACTCATGTGCAGTGTCTGTAGAGATATATTTCTTAAGTAGAAAGATGCAACTACCCAAAGGATGTATTAAATATTAACAAAATCAAAGTAATAACACATTAGTAACCTGTCATAAAATAGTGCAGGTTTGTGAAGAGAGCTTTAGATCTTGAATTGGAAAGAATTTCAGTTTTAGGAAACAACCAAAATTCAAATCATTTTATGTGATTTAAAACATAAATGCTCACTATAATTATGTAACATATAACAAAAAATATTTTCGTATAATGGAATGTCCCTGGCAACCAACTGAGTGATTGCTAGGGACATGCACCACTGGGCCTCCAGACCCTGGCAGTGTGCAGAGTGCTCTGAGAACCTGTTCCTCTCATGCTTCCCTCATGAGCTGTTAGAGAAAGAGAAAGGGACTGTTTACTGGTTACCAGAGATGAACGTTTCTGTCATTTTTCTGAAAGCAAACAGGTCTTTACTATTTCATGAAACCACAGGCCTGCTTTCTATCTTGTAACTGAAATGACTATAATCCTTAACACCAGAGAGGAGTGGGATCCTGATAGTGGCAGTCCAGGCAGACAGAAACACCTGTGGGAAAATTAGAGCATTTTTTTTTGCAAGCCATGTCTGGGAGCTGTACATGCTTGCTGATCACTGGCAGATTTTTTTTTTTTTTTTGGTCAAATGTTTTCAGTGATGCCCCTGTGCCTCAGTGAGGTATTAGATGGATATATTTCACACACAAATTCCCAATAGACTTAAATACCACTCCCTGTGTCCTTTTGTCCATGTTGTTTATCATGTTCACAGTTTCTGTTCCTAATACCAACCTAAACCTTAGTCCTTTTAATTGGGTAAGCTTTCTCTTTCTCTGACACAGTTCAAATTATTTTTTATTAGAGCCTGCACTTTACTAATCATTGCTTCTGGATTGTGGGTTTATGGGTAGATCAAGGCCAAATCATCAAGAGTGAGAAGTGAGAAAGAAGGTTAACTCAACCTTTAGGAAATCGTATAAGGACTAATTCACAGAGATGCCACTCAATGTCTAAAACAAATTTTGAAAATAAAAGGCTAGGCGGTTTGTGTATGTTGGTAGGAATTGATTTAATTTTTGAAACATATCACAGCCTTCAGTTGCCAGATTATAAATAAAAGGATACATATAACTCTTTAAAAGAAAACAACGTTTTTTCCTATTGAAAGTCAAATTAAGGCAGAATTTTATATGTTTTAATTGTTTTTCCAAATTACATAATTTTATTTTTTTCATTGACTTAAAATTGCTATAAGCTTCTTTTTAATATAAAAAATACAGATATTTATAAGGATGAAAGTGAAAATATTTATATTCTTACCACTCAGTGAGAAACACTGCCAACATTTGGTATATTTCTTCCCAGGCTTTTTCCTGCACATGTAAACATACACATATATATGTTTTTTATATAAGAAATGATTCATGCCCAAGCCAGTTTGGCTCAGTGGATAGAGTGTCGGCCTGCATACTGAAGGGTTCCAGGTTCGATTCTGGCCAAGGGCACATGCCTGGATTGTCCAGTAGGGGGAGTGCAGGAGGCAGCCAATCAATGATTCTCTCTCATCATTGATGCTTCTCTCTCTCTCTCCCTTTTCCTTCCTCTCTGAAATCAATAAAGAAATAATATTTTTAAAAAAAAACCAAAGGATTCATACTATACATATATCTTTATAACTTGCTTCTAAAAAAATATATTTTAGATATTGCCCATGTCAATATGTATGTAGATCACTGTCATTAATCATAACTGTTTAACACTCAATTGTAAGTATGATTTATTAAATTTCTTATTTTTTGACATTTTGGTTATATATCAGTCAACAATGGTCATAATAATGCTGTATAACAGACAACCACAAAATCTCAGTGCCATACAGAAATAAGCACTTAATTTCTTGCTTAAGAGTTTGCATAATGGCAGGGGCAGTACTGATACACAATGAGGCAGATGGGGAAGCTCTGCTCCATGAGTCTCTTATCCCCTCCTGATATCTTCTCATCTTGATGGTACCATGCTGGTGACAAAAAAAAAAAAAGTGCAAATGCTTTTCAAGCCTTGGTGGCATCTTGGTCTCCAATGTTCCAATGTCACAGTAAGTCATATGATGCAGCCTGAAGTCAGGGACAGGAATATAACTGGGTCCACATAAAAGGACATAATGAAGAGTAAATATTGCCAACTATGATCTAATCTACCACAGGTTGTCTCCGTGTTTCATTATTTTGAGCATTTCCATGAGCACACCTGATTGATTTTCTTAAGATAAAGTCAGACAAGTGAAATTTGGTAAAAGGCCAAAGGCTATATACATTTGGAATTTTGTACATGTGACCAGACTGCCCTTGTTCAACTTTTTTCAAAACAAAACAGTTGTCCAACGGAAGATTTATTACTGATATTTGTGATATTGTTTTCAGGAGAGGAAAAAGGAGTATATTTACTAAGCCAAAAAACAAAATAACAAAAAAAGCTATATTTGATTGAGAGGGAAATAATACCTATTGATAAATTTTGGCTTTAAGTGTTACCTTTAGGTTTTGTGAAATAAGAAGCCCCAATTAGTTCTCAAAGATCCAAGATAAGGTAATCTGCTGACTTTGGAATCCCATATTACTTGGTTTACATGGGAGGTACTAGCAGATACCTCTTAGCTTCTAAGTATATTTATCAAATCTGAATTATTCCTTCATGTAAAACCTGCATATGAAACCTTTAGAATTCCTAAGAAAATACAAATTTTTTAAATAAGCATTAAGGTTTGAAAATATAAGCAGATCGCTTCTTTCAGAGCATAGCAAGGATTTTTCTAAGTAGCTAAGGATCCTCACCAAACTCCAAAGAGCAATGACAACAGAGAAAGATTTCCCTGATATGTACAGCCCAGATAGCGAAGATAAAAGTTTCTTTTCCTTACTCTTTCATTTTTTTTCTCTCTTTCCCCCTTCCCTAGCTTTTTGTTCCTGTGCCTACTTTAGCCTCCACCTTTCTCCTTTTCATTGGTCCTTTGAGCTCTTTAATTTCCAAGTTAAGAAGGAAGGAGGGAAGGAGTAAGAGAAAAAGAAAAAATGCATATGTGTGCACAAGTGATAGAACAATCATTTATTTCACCGTATCTGTTGACTAGATTATTAATTTCTCACCGCATTAATTCAATATTTCATTCTGTAGACATTTATGCAAATAGTATAGTTTCTAATAAAATGTTTTGGGTGAACGCCCATAAATGAATATTGACAAGGTAGGGATTTTGGGTGTGTTTCCATCCATTCCTTAAAAATGCATTGTTTTAGCTTTTAACACTAGAAAAACGGCCCATAACCAAAAGTGCTCTTCCCAGAGTCCAACATCAACACGGGCTAGAAAAATGATCTCTGCTCTTCTGACCACACTCTGATTACAAAAGGGCTTAAGATGATGGCGGTATTATTTAGTAATGTGTTTGGCTTCAAGTAATTATAACCAACTTAAAGTAGCTAAAACCAAGAGAGATTTATTTTCATCTCATAACAAGAAATCTATAGGTAGGCAATAACCTTTCTCCCATGTTCAGTAGATGGTTGCTACAGCTCCAACCACTACATCTGAGTCCAAGGCAGAAAGAAAGATAGAAAGAGCAGTACTGTAACTTTAATCAGGACATCAAAACTTTCCCATAACTGCTACCCCTCTCCTCCACCCCAGGTGAGTTCAACTTATTTCTTATTAGCCAGAACTGTTGGCATGCCCATCCCTAACTATGGGAGGGCTGGGAAAGTGAGTACAGGAAAGTGAGTACAGAAAGTGAGTACAGTGATTTTGTGGACCTCGATTTAACAGACTTCAAATTTAAGGGACAAAATTTTCAGTCTGTATGTCATATGTGAAAATTAACACCCTGTTAATTTTTAAATGCTTTTAACCAAGATTTGCTTATAATTAACAGGTTAATTTTTGTATTAATTCACTGTTATTTTTTAACAAGTTTTAGAGAACAGCCCATATGTTGGAAAAAACACTAGTAATTTCACCAATGTAAGTAAATATTACATATCTATAACTATAGTCTACATATTTAAATCCAAGAGTCACCTCTCATAAATAATGTTGGGCAAATGATTATCATATAATCATATAGCATCAGGAGGTAATTGGTTCTGTTGTCACGTGGTGTGACTTTCTGCAGCAGTTTATTTTTTTAATTACTTTATTTTATTTTATTGATTTCAGAGAGGAAGGAAGAGGGAGTGAGAGATAGAATCAATGATGAGAGAGAATCATTGATTGGCTACCTCCTGCACGCCCCCCACTGGGGATCGAGCCTGCAACCCGGGCATGTGCCCTTGACCAGAATCGAACCTGCGACTCTTCAGTCTTCAGGCCGCCGCTCTATCCACTGAGCCAAACCGGCTAGGGCTCTGCAGTAGTTTTAATGCTGCTGGCGGATGTTCCGACCTGCACTAAGCCACACCCAGCCTTGTGCATTTGTTTGCTCTCTGTGCCTGGTGAATGCACACATTTAATAGACCTATTCAGTGTACATTTAAAATTACAGTAATGCATATAAAAACTTTCTGTAAAAGCTTTTCATACATACTTACTTTTAATTACATACATGTGTCTACATAAGTAAAAGTAAGTAAATTAATTTGCAAATTTTTAACATACACATTCAGAAAACCTACTTTATTATATAACATACTTTTAGCTTTAATGGACACCCCTTCACTGGAATCAGCCTATTACATCAAGGTTTTACTATATTTTATGGAAAGTCATTAAAAAAAGTGTGGAGGTGAGAATGGGTGTAGAATTGCCAATAAAAATATCTTACACAAGGAATACAAAATATTAAAGCTTCATCCAGGGACCAAAAAAGGGGAGATACATAGGTTAAGTTGGGCTGATTCAGTCCTGAGTCCCTCAGACTGGTCACACAGTATTAAATACCTCAGGTCTTCTCCAGTACCTGCTTTCTAAACTTCCCCCAAACTTTATATATGTGAATATGTGGAAATGTGTGGCTTGTATCTTATTTGACATGTTGGTATCATAATGGATAAAATACTTTTAATGATTAATATTGAGGCATATTGGCTTTTGACAGACATTTTATTTAGGTGAGGACGATGCTCTTAAACTTGAACAGCATTGGATTGGTTGGCAATTTACTCAGGAAAGTAACTTGAACTTTCATAGCTCGGTTTCTTCTTCTGGAGAATGGAGACAGCATCCACTCTGTCAGCCTCAGAGGGTGGTGAGCAACAAATGAGCATGTACACAGTAAACAGTAATGGGCCTTTAAATTTGTGTATGGCATCTATTTTATTTTTTTTTTCTTATAAATCTTTATTGTTCAGATTATTACAGGTGTTCCACTTTTTTTTCCCCCCTATAGCTCCCCTCCACCTGATTCCCCACCCCACCCCATGCCCTTACCCCCCGCCACTGTCTTCATCCATAGGAGTAAGATTTTTGTCCAATCTCTTCCCGCACCCCTCACACCTGCTTCCCCTGAGAATCGTCAGTCCACTCCCTTTCTATGTCCCTGATTCTATTATATTCACCAGTCCATTCTGTTCTTCAGATTTTTTATTCACTTGATTTTTAGATTCACTTGTTGGTAGGTATGTATTTGATGTCATTTTGTTGTTCATAATTTTTATCTTTACTTTTTTCTTCTTCTTCCTCTTCTTAAAGAATACCCTTCAGCATTTCATGTAATCCTGGTTTGGTGGTGATGAACTCCTTTAGCTTTTTCTTATCTGTGAAGCTCTTTATCTGACCTTCAACTCTGAATGATAGCTTTGCTGGCTAGAGTAATCTTGGTTGTAGGTTCTTGCTGTTCATCACTTTGAATATTTCTTGCCACTCCCTTCTGGCCTGCATAATTTCTGTTGAGAAATCAGCTGACAGTCGTATGGGTACTCCCTTGTAGGTAATTAACTGTTTTTCTCTTGCTGCTTTTAATATTCTCTCTTTGTCTTTTGCCCTTGGCATTTTAATTATGATGTGTCTTGGTGTGGTCCTCTTTGGGTTCCTCTTGTATGGGGTTCTGTGCGCTTCCTGAACTTGTAAGTCTATTTCTTTCACCAGGTAGGGAAAGTTTTCTGTCATTATTTCTTCTAATAGGTTTTCAATATTTTGCTGTCTCCCTTCTTCTGGCACCCCAAAAATTCGGATGTTGGTTCGCTTGAAGTTGTCCCAGAGGCTCCTTACACTATCTTCATATTTTTGGATTCTTTTTTCTTTTTGTTTTTCTGGTTGGATGTTTTTTGTTTCCACATATTTCAGATCTTTGGTTTGATTCTTGGGGTATGTTGATCTACAGTTGAGTTTCTGTATATTCTTTATTTCAGACAGTGTATGCTTCATTTCTGACTGATCCTTTTCCATTTTTTTTGGCATTCTCATTAAGCTCCTTGAAGGTCTCATCAAGTTTCTCAGCAGTTTTAAGAAGATTCTTGAGTAACCTTATAAATGTGGTTCTGAACTCTATGTCATCCAGTAGTTTGCTTTCCTCCGTTTCTTTCATTCGTGACATGCTTCTTTGTTTCTGCATTTTGGCTGCTTCCCTGTGTTGATGGAGTGGCTTTGTGTGGTAGGTGACCTATAGGGGGCAGTAGCTCAGCCTCCCCAATCACCTGATGTGGATGCTCTTGGTACACCCCTTTGTGGGCTGAGTGCAAAGTCTTGGTGTAGTTAAGCCTGAATTGCTGTTAGTACGCTGGGAGGAATTGACCTCCAGGCCAATTAGCTGTGAGTACTCCCTGTGTCTATAATGGAAGAACTGCTGCGCTGAAGACACGCTTATGGTGCAGGACTTGTTTCAGTGGGGCTGCCTCTTGAATGTGTCACTTATGGATGTGAGGAGTTGAAATCTGGTGTCTCACACTGACCACTAGGTACACTGGCTTCTGGATCTCCAATGGGGTGCAGGTCAGCTACTGTCTGAGGTCACTCAGCAGGAGCTACAGTGAGAGCTGCAGTTTTCTCCTCTTTGCTTGGGGTTTGGAGGTTTTGGAACTGTCTGACCCGGGCTGCAAGTTTGCTAGGTTAAGCTGCGATAGGGCAGGCTTTTCTTATGCTAACTCGGTTGCTTGGAGCTTGGGTGGGTTTATAGGTTGTGCAGGGCGGGGCCTCAGGGTGTCACTAGGTTAGGGCATGGCAAACAGCAATGGCTGCTAGTTAGCCGGCTCTGTGTCCCCAAAGGCACCCGCGAGTCCCGTGCCCCAGTTCAGTAAACAATTATTCCTGCGCGCAACTCTGCAAGCAAGCCACCCTCGCTGGCAGACAGTCCAGCTTCTCCCCGTGGGAGTTTGGGTCCCCCGCGTCTCCCCAGAGACTGGATTTCAGAGTAATCGGGGGCTTGTCTCCGTTCGGGTTGAAAAAAGCAACGCACCCAGTCGCCCGCAGCCAGCCTGGATCACGCGCCTCCGTACCTCAGCTTTTCAGCGCTCGTGCACCTCTCAAAGCTCTTTTCTCTTTCCTTCTAGTTGTAGAACTTCCACTCAGCCAGCTTTCCCGTGGTTCTGGGTGATAGACGTTTTGTCTTTTAGTTGCAGTTTAAATTGTTGTGGGAGGCAGCAGTTTAGGTGTTTACCTATGCCGCCATCTTGGATTCTCTCTATGGCATCTATTTTAGACTGGGTCCATCAAATAGCATGTCTCTAAACTGGGTTTTCTCGGGACTTGAAACTGAGATGGAAGTGAGACTATGTTCCCAAAAGGCAGCTTTCGTAATATTTTCCCCACAAAATTCCTAATGCTCCGACCATGGGGGAAAGTCTGTCTACTGATTTTACTAATTCCCCCAGCAAAATTTAATCATGAGGAACATCCACGGAGAATGGTTTCACTTTTCTAAATTAGCTTTCAGAAAGGCCCATATGCTGTTGTTTCCATGAATAACATCAGAAGAATAAACTGGCTCTGAGTCTCTTCCTAAGTTGTTTTTCCAATGAACTAGGTCCCATTATTATTTCAAATTTAAATTTGAGAAAAACCAAGGCTCAGAAAGAATTATGTGTTTTAATCGCAGTTTCACAGAGCCTGGCTTTTAAACCAGATCTGCCTTATCTGAAGGCAGAGCTTATCCTCAACTCCAATCAGGGGTCAGGATTGGAGTTGGTTAACTCCAATCAGAGGTAACCATCAGCATCAAAATTCTTTTCTGCCTCCTTCTCATCATTATCCTTTAAGCACATCTTTTATCTTACAGTCAAAGCCCGGTGTGTGAGAATGTGAGGGAGTGATAGAGGTGTGTGTGGACGTGTGTGTGTGTGTGTGTGTGTGTGTGTGTGTGTGTGTGTGTGTATGTGTGTGAGTGAAATAGGGGCAGTTAGACCCTGCAGTTCTTCCAGGGGGCTGCCAATACAGGCAGTCTTAACGGCAAAACCCCATGGCCGCCACAAACACTCCAGGGAGGACACTGGCGGCACAGAGACCACACCATCTTGAAGAACAAAACTGCTTGAGGCTAGGATCCTAGCCTCACCACCACCCAGTCTGGTCTCGGAAGCAAACCAGGACCCTACAGCCGCTCTGGTAGAAGACCTGCCACCACAACTGCAGACCCAGGGACACCAGGACTCCAGGCACCCGGCCGCAGATTTCTGTGAGTCACAAAGCCAGTCCCCCTGCCCCGCCACCCCCGTGGCAGCAGCAAAGAAACTACCAGACCCCAGCAGCAGAATAAAGCTTCATGCACACACAAAGCAGTGGCGACTCTGCCTGACTTTGAGCCTTGGTGTCAGACAGGGGAAGTTTGTTTCCTTCGACCAGTCTCCGCGCCCAGGCAGGGAGACTGAGCGGAATTCAATAGACGCTCATCCATAGGGAGGTGGTCTTCTGCGACCAGATCCCGCGCCCATGAGGGGCAGGGAGACAGCGCTGAATTTGACCCCGGACTTGCGAACTTGGGGAATTTGTTTCCCAAGACTCATCTCCACACCCAGGCAGGGAGACTGAGCAGAATTCGAGCCTAGCCACTCATTCCTAGGAAGGTGATCTTCTGCAACCAGATTGTGCACCCACGCAGGGCAGGGAGACAGTGCTGAACTTGAGCCCAGACTTGTGAACACGGGGAATTTGTTTCCTGCAACTCGTCTTCATGCCCAGGCAGGAAGGCAGTCCTGAATTTGAGCATAGGTGCACGACCATGGGGAGATTGTTTTCTGCAACCAGATCCTATGCCCATGCGGTGAGATAGCACTGAATTTAAGCCTGGGGGTGCAAACCCGGGGAGTTTATTTCCCATGACCAGACCCTGCACCTTAGCAGAGAGGTTGCGGTGAATTTGAACCTGGATGTGCGGTCTTGGGGAGTTTATTCCCCACAACCAGATCCTGTGTCCACACAGGAAGGCAGCGCTGAATTTGAGCCTGGGTACATGGACACAGGCAGTTTGTTTTCCACAGTGCACACCCACATGACCAGACCCACACCCACACTAAGGGGCAGAGCCACCTGACTTTGATTCAGGGCAAGCGCACACAGAAAGCTGTTTATCGCAGGGCAGAAGTGGACCTCCTGCCAACACAGTGCGACTGTGCAACCTTGTCTCCCAAGCAGATCGGGGACCCTGAATCTCCACACAAGAGGCAGCATTGACCACCAGTGACTAGACTCCGTTCCTCATTACGTGTGCCTGAGATCCCTGATTCCCAGTGCATTCACACTAAGAACCAGTGACTCCATTTCTTGGCACATGTGCACACAGGGACCTGATTCTCAGTGTGAGGTAGCACCAAGAAACAGAGACTCTGATATTCGATTCCTGGCATGGACACAGGGAGCCTATGCCTACTGACACGCAATAGGGGACTTCGATTTTGGCACACGCCAGTGGGTTCTCTGTTTTAATGTGGCGCAGGCAGGGTCCCTGATTCTAGGTGCACACACAAGGCCACACTAAGTGCCTGTGACTCTGACCCAGGGCGAGTGTGGTTCCCACCAACCCACAGCAACCGCATGTCTTGGTATCAGAGCTCTTCAATGACACTTGGAGGGTGCAAAACTCCCACTGCACACAGTCCAGGCTCCCACAACTCGACATCTGAACCTTCCAGTGATAGTCAGAATGGGGAGACAATGAAGCAATCCCCAGAGGAAAGAAAAGGAGGAATCACCTAGTAAGGAAATAAGTGAAATGGAAGCATGCAACATGACAGAAAAAGAATTTAGAGTAATGGTCATGCAGTTCATACACTGGATGGACAAGAAAATCAACAACCTATGCAAAAATCGGGAAGAAATAAAAAATGATATAGCTACAAACAAAAACACCATGGAAGGCTTCAACAGTAGACTAGAAGAAGCAGAGGACCGAATCAGCGAGATAGAAGATCAGGTACAGAAACAAGCCCAATCTGAACAGCAACTAGAGAAAAAAATTAAAAAGCAGGAGGAGAGCCTAAGGGAGCTTTGGGACAATGCAAAATGAAATAACATACATATAATAGGGCTGCCAAAAGGACAAGAAGAGCAGCAAGGATTAGAAAATTTATTTGAATAAATAATGACAGAAAACTTCCCTGATGTGGGGAAGAAAAAGTTACTGAAGTACAAAGGACCCAAGCAAGATGAATCCCAAAAGACCCACACCAAGACACACCATAATTACAATGGCAAATGTTATCGACAAAGAGAGAATCTTAAAGGCTGCAAGAGAAAGGCAGAGAGTTACCTACAAAGGATCCTCCCATCAGATTATCAAATGATTTCTCAACAGAAACACATCAAACTAGAGTGTAATGGAAGGAGATATACAAAGTGATGCAAAGCAAGAGGCTCAATCCAATAATACTCTATCTAGCAAGACTATCAATCAAAATTGAAGGGGAAATCAGGAGCTTCACAGACAAAAATAAAAAGACTAAGGGAGGTTATCACTACCAAACCAGCAATGCAAGAAATGCTAAAGGGAATGCTGTAAAAAGAAGAAACAAAAAGGTAAGAAGGAACAAAGCCTCAAAAAATAAAAATGGCTACAAACAAGTACCTTTCAATAACTTTAAATGTAAATGGACTAAATGCTCCAATCAAAAGACATCGAGTGGCTGAATGGATTAAAAAAATGACTCATATATATGCCGTCTACAAGAGACCAACCTCAGAACAAGGTTACTCACACAGACTGAAAGTGAAGGGATGGAAAAATATCTTTCAGACAAATGGAAATGAAAAAAAAACCTGGGGTAGCAATACTTATATCTGACAAAATAGATCTCAAAGTGAAGGCCATAACAAGAGATAAGGAAGGCCACTTCATAATACTAAAGGGATCGATACAACAAGAGGCTATAACCCTAGTAAACATATATGCACCCAATGCAGGAGCACCCAAATACATAAAAAATCTCCAGGAAGATATTAAGAGAGAGATAGACAACAGTACAGAGTAGGGGACTTAAATACACCACTGACATCACTGGATAAATCCTCTAGGCAAAAAAATCAGCAAAGAAACAACAATCCTAAATGACTCACTAGATCAGATGGACTTAATTGACATCTTCAGAACATTTCACCCCAAAGCTGCAGAATATACGTATTTCTCAAGTGTACATAGGACATTTTCAAAAATAGAACACATACTGGGTCACAAGCGAAGTCTCCCCAAATTCAAGAAGATTGAAATCATACCAAGCATCTTTTCAGACCACAATGGCATAATATTAGAAATAAACTACAATAAAAACAATTCAAAGAACTCAAGCACTTGGAAGCTGAATAGCATGCTATTAAATATTGATTGGGTTACCAATGAGATCAAAGAAGAAATTAAAAACATCCTGGAAACGAATGACAATAAAAACACAACAATCCAAAATGTATGGGACACAATGAAAGCAGTCCTGAGAGGGAAGTTTATAATTCTACAGGCCTACCTCAAAAAACAAGAAAAAATGGTAGTAAATCATCTAATGCTACAACTCAAAGAATTAGAAAAAGAGCAATAAGAAAAGCCCAGAGTGAGCAGAAGGAAGAAGATAATAAAGATTAGAACAGAAATAAATGACATAAAGAGCAAAATAACCAAAAAACAAAAACAAAAGATCAACAAAACCAAGAGCTGGTTCTTTGAAAGGATAAACAAGATTGATGAACCTCTAGCCAGGCTGACCAAGAAGCAAAGAGAGAGGACTCAAATAAACAAAATCAGAAATGATAGAGGCGAAACAACAACAGACCCCACCAAAATACAAAGGATTGGTAAACAATATTATGAACAACTCTATTCCAACAAACTAGACAACCTGGAGGAAATGGACATATTCCTAGAAAAATACAGCCTTCCAATACTCAATCAGGAAGATTCTAAAAATCTCAATAGGCCAATAACTATGGAAGAAATTGAAGCATTCAAAAGCTTCCAGCAAACAAAAGCCCAGGCCCAGACAGCTTCACAGGAGAGTTATACCAAACATTCAAGGAAGAACTAAAACCTATCGTCCTCAGACTATTCCAAAAAATTCAAGAGGAAGGACCACTTCCAAGCTCATTCTATGAAGCCAGCATCACCTTATACCAAAACCAGATAAAGACAACACAGTGAAAGAGAATTACATGCCAATATCCCTCATGAACATTGATGCCAAAATCCTCCACAGAATCGTAGCAAATTGGATCCAGCAATACATCAGAAAGATCATACACCATGACCAAGCAGGATTTATACCAGGGATGCAAGGATGGTACAATATCTGCAAATCAATGTGATACATCGCATAAACAAATTGAGAGATAAAAATAACATAGTCACATAAATTGATGCAGAAAAAGCATTTGACAAAATCCAACATCCTTTCTTGATAAAGACTCTCAACAAGGTGGGAATAGAAGGATCATATCTCAACATCATAAAACCCACATATGATAAACCCACAGCCAGCATCACACTTAATGGACAAAAACTAAAACCATTTCCCCTAAGAACAGGAACAAGACAGGGATGCCCTCTCTCACTACTCCTGTTCAACATACTACTGGAAGTACTAACCATTGCCATCAGACAAGAAGAAGGAATAAAAGGCATCCAAATTGGAAAAGAAGAAGTAAAACTGTCCTATCTCACAGACAACATGATACTGTACATAAAAAACCCGAAAGACTACATCAAAAAACTAATAGACTTACTAAATGAATTCGGCAAGGTAGCAGGATACAAAATTAACGCCAAGAAATCTATGGCATTTCTATACACCAATAGTGAACTTACAGAAAGAGAGACTAAAAAAGCAATCCCATTTACCATCATACCAAAAAAATTAAGATACCTAGGAATAAACTTAACTAAAGAGGTAAAAGACATATATGCAAAAAACTACAGGACACTGAAAAAAGAGATAGAGGAAGATGTAAACAGATGGAAGAACATACCGTGTTCATGGACTGGTAGAATCAACATCATCAAAATGTCCATTCTACCCAAAGCAATCTATAGATTCAATGCAATCCCCATTAAAGTACCAACGGCATATTTCACAGACCTAGAACAAACTCTCCAAAAATTCATCTGAAATAAAAAAAGACCCCGAATAGCTGCAGCAATCCTGGGAAAGAAGAACAAAGTAGGTGGGATCTCAATACCAGATATCAAGCTGTATTACAAAGCCACTGTTCTCAAAACAGCATGGTACTGGCACAATAGAGAACCCAGAAATCGACACAAACCACTATGCCAAATTAATATTCGACAAAGGAGGCATGATCATACAATGGAGTCTAGACAGTCTCTTCAACAAATGGTGTTGCGAAAATTGGACAGATACATGCAAAGAAATAAAACTAGGCCACCAATTTACACCATACACAAAGATAAACTCAAAATGGATAAAGGACTTAAACATAAGATGGGAAACCATAAAAATAGAGGAATCCACAGGCAGCGAAATCTCAGACATATAGACATATGCCGAAGGAACTTCTTCACTGATACTGCTCCTAGGGCAATGGAAACTAAAGAGAAAATAAACAAATGGGACTACATCAAAATAAAAAGCTTTTGCACAGCAAAATAAACCATCAACAAAACAACAAGAAAGACTACTACATGGGAGAACAAATTTGCCAATGTTATCACTGATAAGGGTTTAATCTCCAGCATTTACAGGGAAATCATACAACTCACCAAAAGGAAGACTAACAGTCCAATCAAGAAATGGGCAATGGACCTAAATAGAAACTTTTCGAAAGAAGACAGAAGGAAGGCCAAGAGACATATGAAAACATGCTAAAGTCACTAATTATCAGAGAGATTCAAATCAAAATGACAATGCGATACCATCTCACACCTGTCAGAATGGCTATTATCAACAAATCAGCAAATGAAAAATGTTGGCAAGGATGCAGAGAAAAAGGAACCCTGGTGCACTGCTGGTGGGAATGCAGACTGGTGCAGCAACTGTGGAGAATAATATGGATTTTCCTCAAAAAACTAAAAATGGAACTCCCTTTTGACCCAGTAATACCACTTCTAGGAATATATTCCAAGAAGCTAGAAACATCAATCAGAAAGGATATATGCACCCCTATGTTCATAGCAGCATAATTTACTATAGCTAAGATTTGGAAACAGCCTAAGTGCCCATCAGCAGATGAGTGGATTAAAAAAACTTTGGTACATCTACACAATGGAATACTATGCTGCGCTAAAAAAGAAGGAATTCCTACCATTTGCAACAACATGGTTGGAACTGGAGAGCATTATGGTAAGTGAAATAAGCCAGTCAGAGAAAGATAAGCATCACATGATCTCATTCATTTGTGGAATATAATGAACAACATAAACTGATGAACAAAAACAGTTTCAGAGACAGAGAAACATTGATCAAATCATCAAACCTTGGAAGGTAAGGGAGGGTGGGAGTAAGGGGGAGAGAGCAACCAAAGGATTTGTATGCATGCATATGGACCTAACCAATGGACACAGACAACAGGGGGGTGAGGGCATGAGTGGGGAAAATGGGGGGGAATGGGGGAAGAAGGACACATATGTAATACCTTAATCAATAAAGAAATTTTTTAAAAAATCAATAAAATATATTAAATAACTAACTAATTAACTAAATAAATAAATAAAAGCCCGGTGCCCGAATTCGTGCACCAGTGGGGTCCCTCGGCCTGGCCTGTGGGATTGGGCTGAAACCAACTCTCCAACATCCCCATGGGGTCCCAGATTGCAAGGGGGCACAGGCAAGGCCAAGGGACCCCATGAGTGCACGATTGGAGCCAGGGACAGATGTGGGAGGTTGGCCAGCCAGGGAGGGACTGCAGGAGGGCTCCAGGGCATTTCTGGCCCCTCTCCTTCAGTCCAGATCTGCCGGACTCCAGCAGCAAGCTAACCTACTACTCGGAGCATCTGCCCCTGGTGGTCAGTGCACGTCAGTGACTGGTCAACCGGTCAACTGTCTTCTCCCTGGTGGTAAGTGCACATCATAGCAAGCTATTGAGCAGCCTTAGCATATCATTAGCATATTATGCTTTGATTGGTTGAACGGACGACCAGATGACCAGACACTTAGCATATTAGGCTTTTATTATATAGGATAACCCTATTCTCAACTCAGAGGTTGGTTAAACTGAGAGTTTTTTGGCCCCAATTTTACAGGTGAGAAAACTGAGGCTTGGAGATGTGAAGTAACTTATCCATGACACTACAGGGAATTCTTGATTGAGGGAGACCTGTAATGGAGTAAGACCTGGAGTCCAAGATTCTCTTCCAAGACAGTTAAGCATTCCATTTTAAAGGGGTTCATGGGTTTCTGACAAGGTTTGGTCCTGACTGGTAAAATATTTATTGTGGTTGAATTCATTTAAGTATTCCCATCTTCTGGAAAACAGACCTGTGGCCAGGGTCCTCTGCTCCCCTCTGACTATGCTAACTAGCTTGGTGACTTTCACAAATGTTTAAACCAAATTGTGTCTTCAGATATGCTGTTTTTCCACTCTTTCCCCAGCTGCTCTAGAAACTAGTGTTTCCAGATTTGGAAGAAAGAGGGAAGGGCTGAGGAGTCTTGTTTGACCGGTAACCACCACTGCACTTCTGCTGTCCTCATTACTGCAAATGTCTTTTTCTAGGCACCATTTGCTCAACCTATGTATATATATTTCTGCCATTATTAAGCTGGCCTGGTTCTCATCAGCATGGTATGGAGCCTTGCCTAGCTGAGGAGCTGGAATATATGGGTTCTAGGCCAAGGTCTGCCCTTAGTGCCCATTTCACTGTCCATCCCTGCATCTCAGATCCTCATCCCTAAGATGAGAAAGTTGAACTAGAAACCCTCTAAGGAATTTTTCTGTAATTCATTTTCCTCCCTGGGTAGAATTACTGTTCACCATCATTGACTATTTTTGGCTCAAAATTATTGTGGTTTAGTGGTAAAAGAGGAACTCATTGCAAATTCATCTTTTAAAATACTTTGACATCATTAACAGAAAATTGAGCTCACCATTGCCTCCAGAACATTTGTAGTGACCAGCCTTGCTGAGCAGAAAGAAGGAGGCTTGAGTAAAGTGAATTTGGATTCAGAAGTGCATGAAGATCCAAGACTTCTTCCCCCACCTTCTGTGAAGGGGAGACCACAGCCCAGGTCCAAGGTCACCCACCTCTAAGAACAAAAGTGCGCATAAAATCGTGTTTCCTACGTTATGTTACAATGCCTCTCATAGACTGGCACATCATTTTTTAATAAGTCTTTATTGTTCAGATTATTACATATGTTCCTCTTTTTTTCCCCTATAGCTTCCCTCCACCTGATTCCCCACCCCATCCCATGACCTTACCCCCCGCCACTGTCTTCATCCATAGGTGTAAGATTTTTGTCCAATCTCTTCCCGCACCCCTCACACCCCCTTTTCCCTGAGAATTGTCAGTCCACTCCCTTTCTATGCCCCTGATTCTATTATATTCATCAGTTTATTCTGTTCATCAGATTTTTTATTCACTTGATTTTTAGATTTGTTGTCATTTGGTTGTTCATAATTTTTATCTTTACCTTTTTCTTCTTCTTCCTCTTCTTAAAGAATACCCTTCAGCATTTTATATAATCCTGGTTTGGTGGTGATGAACTCCTTTAGCTTTTTCTTGTCCGTGAAGCTCTTTATCTGACCTTCAATTCTAAATGATAGCTTTTCTGGGTAGAGTAATCTTCGTTGTAGGTTCTTGCTATTCATCACTTTGAATATTTCTTGCCACTCCCTTCTGGCCTGCATAGTTTCTGTTGAGAAATCAGCTGACAGTCATATGGGTAATCCCTTGTAGGTAACTAACTGTTTTTCTCTTGCTGCTTTTAATATTCTCTCTGTCTTTTGCCCTTGGCATTTTAATTATGATGTGTGTTGGTGTGGTCCTCTTTGGATTCCTCTTGTTTGGGTTTCTCTGTGCTTGCTGAACTTGTAAGTCTATTTCTTTCACCAGGTAGGGAAAGTTTTCTGTCATTATTTCTTCTAATAGGTTTTCAATATCTCTTCTTCTAGCACCCCTATAATTCGGATATTGGTACACTTAAAGTTGTCCCAGAGGCTCCTTACACTATCTTCATATTTTTGGATTCTTTTTTCTTTTTCTGGTTGGGTGTTTTTTGTTTCCTCATGTTTCAAAACTTTGGTTTGATTCTTGGGGGTCCTTTGATCTACTGTTGAATTTCTGTATATTCTTTATTTCAGACAGTGTATGCTTAATTTCTGACTGGTCCTTTTCCATTTTTTTGGCATTCTCATTCAGATCTTTAAAGGTCTCACTAAGTTCCTGAAAGGATTTTAGCAGATTCTTGAGTAACCTTATAAATGTGGTTTTGAACTCTATGTCCAGTAGTTTGCTTTCCTCCATTTCTTTCATTCATGACATGTTTCTTTGTCTCCACATTCTGGTTGCTTCCCTGTGTTGATGGAGTGGCTTTGTGTGCTAGGTGACCTATAGGGCCTAGTGGTTCAGCTTCCCCAATCACCTGAGGTGGATACTCTTGGTGCACCCCTTTGTAGGCTGAGTGCACAGTCTTGTTGTAGTTAAGCCTTGATTGCTTTTGGTATACTGGGAGAAATTGACCTCCGGGCCAATTGGCTGTGAGGACCCATGATATTTATAATGGAAGAACTGCTGTGCTGGAGACACCCTTATGGGGCAGGACTTATTTCAGTGGGGCTTTGGTGCTCACTGAGTCTGCCTCTTGAATGTGTCACTTATGGATGTGAGAAGTTGAAATCTGGTGTCATCTCACACTGACCACTAGGTACACTGGCTTCTGGATCTCCAATGGTGAGGCCACCCAGCAGGAGCTATAACAAGGTCTGTAGATTTCTTCTGGTCTTACCAGAGCTGCAGTTTGTTTGGTTAAGCTGCAATAGGGCAGGCAATTTATATGCAAAAGCTGCTGCACACAGTTTGGGTGGGTTTGTAAATTGGATGGGGCAGGGCTCAGGGAGTCACTAGGGCATGGCAAACAGCAATGGCTGCCAGTCAACCATCTCTGCATTTCCAAGTCCCCGCATCCTGTGCCCCAGCGCAGTAAATAATGATTCCTGAGTGCACCTCTGCAAGAAAGCCACCCTCACTTTCCAACCCGATGGTAGACAGTCCAGCTTCTCCCCGTAGGGGTCTGGGTCCCCAGAGTCTTGCCAGAAACTGGAGTTTAGAGTAATGGGGAGCTGTGTCTCCCTTCGGGTTGAAAGAAATAGCACACCCAGTCGCCAACCGTCAGCCCAATTTGCCTGCCTCCTGTATCTCAGCTTTTCTGCGCTTGTGCTCATCTCAATGCTCTTTTCTCTTTCCTTCTAGTTGTAGAACTTCTACTCAGCCAGCTTTCCTGTGGTTCTGGGTGATAGACATTTTGTCTTTTAGTTGTAGTTTTGATGTGGTTGAGAGGCAACACGTACAGGTGTATACCTTATGCTGCCATCTTGATTTCTCCCTCATTGTTAATATATATATGTGTTGGTGTTATCCCTATAAAATTAGTGACCTCATGTATCAGCAATGCATACCATTTTCTTTGTGGTCAAATCCAGTTACTAGTATAGTTAGGTGACAAGTTTGTTTTCCAGCCTGTGGAAATAATTACATTGTCAAATACCACTTCATGATTAAAAACCTTTGAAACCAGGAAAGCTCCCCTTTTACAGTAGTTACTTGTGGCAAATATCCTTTTTTAGAAAATACATGCTAAATAAATTGAAGTCACATCATTTTTTCCTTTCCTGCTAAAATAATTGCATAAGAGGTGATTCCAGTTTGGGGATGATAGCATTATATAGTGTATATAGTCTTCAGTACTATTACACTCCCTCCTTTTCATCTCAAAATATTTCCTTTTCTCAGAGTGAAAAGGTATCTATCTTCCTTTAAAATCAATTTTCTTTAATTCTCCCTTCTTTGGAGATATTAACCCCTCAATTTTACATATTTTCTTTAGAAGCTATAGTTAGTGCCTCCCTCTTTCCTAATTTGGGGTTCCAATTCCAATTCCAGTTATGTGACCTTGAAAAAGTTAAACCCTCTAAGGCCTAGTTAAATAAATGGGCAATAAGGAGTTTACTCCGCAGGGCAGTTGTTGTGGGAATTGTATGAGGAAGTTACATTTTAGGATAGTCCCTGGTACATAATTAGCTCCTAATAAGTGTTCATTTTCCCAGCTATTTATTGTTTTTCCATTTTGGCCTAGGGCCATAGTCGGCAAACTGTGGCCCTCGAGCCACATGCGGCTCTTTGGCCCCTTGAGTGTGGCTCTTCCACAAAATACCATGGCCTGGGCGAGTCTATTTTGAAGAAGTGGCATTAGAAGAAGTTTAAGTTTAAAAAATTTGGCTCTCAAAAGAAATTTCAATCATTGTACTGTTGATATTTGGCTCTGTTGACTAATGAGTTTGCCGACCACTGGCCTAGGGCATGCAGGTGTAACTCACATCATATAGAAACCTTCATTGGAACCAGCTGTCTGTCTCCCTGATGCCCAGTTTCTTTTCTGGTTTTGTTTTTACTTTTTCCCCACTTTGTAAACATTTAGAAATCGTTCTTGAAAGTCTGTTTCAGATTGGCCTCTTACCTGATGTTTTGGGTGTGAACTCCTTTGTTGTGAGTGCTGACACTGGCTAATGGTGAGGCATTTCTCCCACGCTTTGCAATTTTGAAGTGTGAGTTAGTTTAGCAGAAGTTCTTTCATTGGAGAGACCCACTTGCCCTGGGTTCAAGAGTACCTAGGGGAAAATTGTGAATTTGCCTTTTTGGGATTCTACAAATTTCCCCAGTGTTTGACCACATTTTATGTTAACATCTGTTTTTTTAAGACACCACCAATTGAGTAGCTCCTCACCAGTTTGTAAAGCTTCCAGCTTTATGCTGAGAAAACTCCTCAGGTCCAGCTCCCTTTCAGCTGGGGAGGGGCTGGCTATAGTCTCAATTGTAGACAGTATTAAAATTGCAGGGTTTGTTAGGGACTGGTACCTACTTAAGAAATTAAACTTTATGCCAACACAACACTCTGACTTTGCATTTCCTCTTTATGATGCCTCAAGATTTCCTTTTCTTGTTCTGAATTTGGCTATGTGGGATTTTTTTTTTTTTTGAGTGTGTGTACATGTATTTTATCCAGTTTATCTATGTGTTTGGAGCAGGAGATGAATTTTTTGTATCAGTTCAGTTTCCTGTAATTAGATGAGAAATTCTGTTGTTTTCTTTTGGCACTGAAATGAGTGGCTTTTACCAAGACACACAGACTAGTTTTTAGCCTCCCTACTCTATGGAAACTCTTTCTCAAAGATCAGTGGTAACCTCTTTGTTGCTAAATACAGTTGCCTTTTCCAAGTCTCAGTATACATAGATTTTTTTGGAGTATTTTAATAGCTGTAAACACAAATTATCAACCATATCATGAGGTCCCAAGCAACATGGTCTAGGGCAAGTCTTGTTTGACTTATGTTTGAAGTCTTCCTAAAGCCCAGCACAGAATCTTGGATGTAAATATCTGTCTAGTTCTAAGAGGAAAAAACTGTTAATACTTACATTAAGATCATATTAAATATATACAATTCAAGAACACAGTATGCCTTTCCATTTGCTCAGGTTTTCATTGGGGGACTTTGGAAACATTTTAAAGAGTTTTGTAAGTGACTTTCACATTTCTTAAATTGATTTATGTTTATTTTATTATTTTTATTGCTATTGTAAATGGGATATGTTCTTCCATTATATCTTAAATCTGGTTATTGTTTGTAAATATGAGTTACTGAAGTCTGTATAATTTTTCTACTTTACCTTCTAAATTAATTTATTATTTCAGTAGTTTTTCATTATTTTTCCTTATGAGTATGTACCATATCATCTGCAAGTATTTTTAGTCCTAGTTTCTTTTTATAATCTAATTACATATAGGCTACTACTTCAAGTGCAAAGTTAAATAAGAGTTAAATCTTTGTATCTTTGTCTTGTTCTTGACAACTGAAGATGCTGCTTGTATTTATCTCTTCAGCATGATGCAAAATCTTGGAAAGGGTAGGTCGACTGTTATATATGAAGGAAGTATCCTTATGTCACTGCATTTTTAAAAATATATTTTTATTGATTTCAGAGAAGAAGGGAGAGGAATAGAGAGAGAGAAACATCAATGATGAGAGAAAATCATTGATTGGCTGCCTCCTGCACGCCCCCTACTGGGGATCAAACCTGAAACCCCGGCATGTGCCCTTGACCTGAATCGAACCCCAGATCCTTCAATCCACAGGCCGATGCTCTAGTCACTGAGCCAAACCAGTGAGAGCTATCACTGAATTTTTTTTAATCAAGAATGGATATTGCATTATGATATTCTTCTTAAATTTATTAATATGGTAAATTATGTTAATGTATCTCCTCATGTTGAACTGTCTCTAGTCCTAGCTTAAACTCCACATGATTGGGATACATTGTTTTTTGATGTCTTGGGTTCTGTGTATGTTATGAATTCATGAAATTAACTTTTGTTAAGTGGAGCACAGGATGCTAGATGATGAGCCACAGTTCAACAAGAGACCACAAGAGGAATTGAAATAGAGATGTTTATTATTCAGAGGTCCTGGAGAAAGGACACAACATAACTCCAAGGACTACATGGGGAGTTCAAGGCAGAGTACAGACCATGAGAGGCAGAACTTGGGAATATGCATTCTTTAGGGTCCATGGGGTAGAGTGCTTTATGGTTTCCAAGCTGTGGCCTGATCAATTCAAACAAAAGAGTAGGGTTTTTGTAAGCCCTTTAGTTTATAATTTTCTTTTCCAACATAACACTCAAGTCTGTTGTGAATACATATTTATACTGAAATGCATTCAGAGCATCCAGTATGTCCTTTGCCTTGGCTGCCCCAACATGGTGTGGTAGCCTGTCCTTCTTCTGGAAATTCCCACAAAAGCTCATGGGAACAATATTTTCCAGTTGTTCACATATAAAATTATTGTTATATGAAGAAGTGATCAAAGATTATGCAGCCAATAATATAGGAAAAGAAGATATTTTGAGGTGGGGTATGATAGAGGAGAGGAGTCATAGAGCAGGCGTGTCAAGAGGATGGTTCTCATAGGAAGGGGTGTCATAGAGGAGGGTGTCATAGAGGAGGGGTGTCATACAGGAGGGTGTCATAGAGGAGGGGTGTCATAGAGGAGGGGTGTCATAAGGAGGGGTGTCATAGAGAAGGGGTGTCATAGAGCAGGGGTGTCAGAGTAGGGTGTCATAGAGGATGGGTATTATAAGGAGGGGTATCAGAGGGGTGTCATAGAGGAGGGGTATGATAGAGGAGGGGTGTCATAGAGGAGGGGTGTCATAGAGGAGGGTGTCAGAAGAGGGGTGTTATAGAGGAGGGGTGTCATAGAGGAGGGGTGTCATAAGGAGGGGTGTCATATAGTTGGGGTGTCATAGAGGACCGTTTTCATAGATGATGGGTGTCATAGAGGAGGGGTGTCATAGAGGAGGGGTGTCATAGAGGAGGGTGTCAGAAGAGGGGTGTCATAGAGAAGGAGTATGATAGAGGAGGGATGTCATAAAGGAGGAGTGTCATAGAGGAGGAGTGTCATAGAGGAGGGGTGTCATAAGGAGGGGTGTCATATAGTTGGGGTGTCATAGAGGACGGTTTTCATAGATGACGGGTGTCATAGAGGAGGGGTGTCATAGAGGACGGTTTTCATAGATGACGGGTGTCATAGAGGAGGGGTGTCATAGAGGAGGGGTGTCATAAGGAGGGGTGTCATATAGTTGGGGTGTCATAGAGGACCGTTTTCATAGATGATGGGTGTCATAGAGGAGGGGTGTCATAGAGGAGGGGTGTCATAGAGGAGGGTGTCAGAAGAGGGGTGTCATAGAGAAGGAGTATGATAGAGGAGGGATGTCATAAAGGAGGAGTGTCATAGAGGAGGAGTGTCATAGAGGAGGGGTGTCATATAGTTGGGGTGTCATAGAGGACGGTTTTCATAGATGACGGGTGTCATAGAGGAGGGATGTCATAGAGGAGGGGAGTCATAGTGGAGGGGTGTCATAGAGGACGGGTGTCATAGAAGACGCGTGTCATAGAGGAGGGGGCTCAGAGAGAAGGGGGCTCAGAGAGAAGGGAGCTCAGAGAGGAGGTGGCTCAGAGGAGATGGCTACAGAAGTAGCTCAAGCAGGTAGTTGCAGTTAGTTATTAGAAAGTTTTTTTGAATCTTGGTGGTGTCTGTAGAATTTGTCAGCTTAAAACGTTTACATTTATTGCCTTCTTTGCTCATTGAACATAAATGTTGGTACCTAATTATGTATTTTAAATGTTAACTTATTTATCTTTAAAAGAGACCCCCAGATTGTACAAGCTTCAGCCCCTAACTATGATATAAACCAGGCTGCTGCCCAGCTCTGCCCATCCCTGGAGTTGCTGGGTCTGCCTTAGTCCGGAGGGTGCCAGGCACCCTCAGAGTGACCGCATTCTGTGAAATTGGCTGCCCCTCAACTTCCCTCCTTCTCTTCTGTACATTTCCTTCTCCGAAGCGCCAGAAAAATGTTTCCTCTTTGTATCCCTTATAAAAAAATTGATTTTTTCTTGGTTTTGCACAAATGGGAGATAATAAATTTTTTTCTTTTGTCTTCATTTTTGGTTCATTTCCACAAACAAAAGAGGTAGAATACTGAGTTATTGCAACCATGTTTACATGACAAGTCCATTTCTGTCACTTTAAACATTGCTTTCTATTTTAAAAATAAAACACTTGTACATTATAGAAAATTCAGATCCTGAGAAACATAAAAAATAACTAACATCACTATTAAAAATCTTTGTGTATTTCTCTTAATCCCTTCTCTATACTTACATTTTCTTTCTTTAAAGAATTGGGATTACTCTAAACCTAAAGTTTTATATTCTGATTTTTTTTACACATGACTATTTCCCCAAAATACTAAAAGAAAGAGATGTTGTAATAGCTGCATAAAATAAATTCGTTTACCATTTCCATATTGTTGAACATTCATTTAGGTGACTATATTTTTATTATTATTATAAATTATACTATACGGGTTGGCAAGTTATAGTCCATGGACCAAATCCAGCCTTTTTTTTTTTAACGTTTTATGTTTTTTAAATATATTTTTATTGACTTTTTACAGAGAGGAAGGGAGAGGATAAAGAGTTAGAAACATCGATGAGATCAGAGATCAGCTGCCTCCTGCACACCCCCCACTGGGGATGTGCCAGCAACCAAGGTACATGCCCTTGACCAGAATCGAACCTGGGACCCTTTATTCCACAGGCCGACATTCTCTCCTATGAACCAAACTGGTTAGGTCCAGCCTGTTTTTGTAAATAATGTTTTACCGGAACACAGCCTTGTCCATTTGCTTATGTATTGTCTGTAGCTAGTTTCTTCCTACCATAGTAGAGTTGAGTAGCTGCAATAGAGACCACTGGCTTGCCAAGCTTGTAGTATGTAGAGGACGGTTGTCATAGAGGAGGGGTGTCATAGAGGAGGGGGTGTCTGTTTCTTTAGAGAAACAGTTTCTAACCATGTTGTGCTCCAGTAAACATCTTTCCATGTTCATTTGGATAGATGTATGTTTATTTTCTCCACATAAGAAAAAGGAGCTACTTTGATCAAAGGGATCTAAACATCTTTATGGCATTTTCAGGTTACCCACCAGAAGGCAGGTTCACTCCTTCATTACTAGAGTATGAAAATTTGCCTTTTATCCCCACCTTGACAACATGGGGTATCATCATATGTTTTAATCTTTACTAATGTTGTAAGTTGAAGGATGGTAGCTTATTTTTGTTCGTCTACCTTTGATTACTAATGAGGTGAAACATTTCTTCACAATTGTCACTTTCATTTCATTTTTTAATTGCCTGTTCATGTCCTTTGCACTTTTTCCTGTTTTGTTTTGTGTGTCCCCCCTCCCCCCCAGGATCTGTGAGATATATTTAAATGTTATGGATAGTGTATACATGACACTTTGGATATTGATAGCTTTGCTTTTTCTCAAAACCGAGTGCCCTCTGCACCCACAGCTGAGGTGCACAATGAATGGGGTGCACAGTGAGGCTGAGGCAGTGTGGCACTTCTTGGGGCCTTAGATTGTGCTTTGAAGGGAAGCATATTTTTGTGGGAAAGCTAAGGTCCTGGCTTCACTTCATTGAGCCTGAGAGAAAGAAACTTCCAAAAAGGAACCATGGCAGTTTAGAAGAAAACCCCTCTTTCCTTTCTTTTCTCAGCCCGAGTTCACCTAGGTCTTCTTCAGAGAGGAAATGCTCCCCATTGTTTCTAAATTAGTCCCTAAATCAGTTCCATACTCATGGAACCTGGGAGCAGGAATGGATTTGTGTGTGGCAAACATTATTCCTGAAGTGTGCCATGTTTAAAGCCTTTGCCCTCCTGTAATGTCTTTTTTATGTTTTTCAGAAACCATGTAATGAACTGTTGAAAAGGGGTTAATTACTATAATGCGCAAAACAGCCCTGGAAAAACCACAGCAGCCATCAAACTTTCCAAATGACATTTTGTGAATTCAGCTGGCAGGGAGGAGGCAGAAGGAAGATATTTCTGAAACACGTGGTTATTCCTCATGTCTTAAAATAAAACTGCTTGGGTTACTCAGAGGGAAAATGTATTGGGAAGACCTGTAGGTTGGCATAGAAGCATGGCCACTGAGCCAGCTTCCCCTCCTTGCACTCCATGTGCGCTGGGGTAATGAGATGATAGCAGGTGTTTTGAGACAGCTGGAAAACTTGGCATTTAACTGTGAGACTGTGGCCTTTTCCGAAGCTTGGCTGATGAATCAGTGCTTTGTCCCTGTTCCCCTCACTCTTATACTCCTTCGATTTATTTATAATTTTGCATAATTTCCCCTGGGTTAGGACTAGAGCCATCTCAAACTTAATCTATGTCTGTATAGCACCCCACAGGTACCAAGAGCTTCCTTGTTGTGATCTTTATCATCTTCAAGGAAAATGTAGCTATTATTTTCATTTTATAGCCAAGTAAACTGAGGCTCCAAGAAGCTTAACATATTGTGTGTTAGTCAGATGGCTAGTATGCATCAGCATTAATATATGAACCTGGGCTCTATTTTTATTCCAAGAACTCCATACACTTCAGTGTGAACAGAGAACACAGTTGGATTGCCTTGAGATTGCTGGAAAGGACTCTTTTTGTCTTAAGGACAGCTTTTTTCATCCAGACACCAAATACTTACTGGGCTTATACTATTATACCATCTCCTCTGCTAAGTGTTTTGCAGAAACACTTAGCAGAGGAGATGCACTGATCATTATTTCCAAACACAGGATCTTGGACCAACCACATCTGCCTTGAAGGAAGGATGACTGCCATCATTGTAGCTGGGGAAGGGAGCTCAGAGCCTTACCTTGCCCAAGAGCATAGCAGAGCTCACTAGAGGCTGCACTGAGTGTGAACCCAGCCTTGTGTGGCCTGGCACTGGCATTGTGCTAACAGTGGGAGGCTCAGGTTGTGAGAGCTAGCAAGGGCATGGCTATGCCTGGCAGCCTTAACCAGGAGCTTCCTAGTAGCATTGCTTTCAGGTGGTATCTGACTGATAGAACACCCAGATGTAATACAACTTTAATTTGAAGACCAAGGGTCAATTTTTTGAGGAAATTATGCTTACCAATATGGGGAGGCATTTTCCCCCTATTTTATTATTTTTTTCATCACCATTTATCCCCTCTCCCACCCCCTTCTCCACTCACCTCAGGCAGCACACTCCTGATTACTGTACACCTGAAGCTTTGTAATTGAAATAATATGGAAAAAACTATTTTCAATTTTCACTTACTGTTCTTATTTACAAACTGAACTTATTGAGAGGAGGGTGTTATTTTTTAAATTATAATAAAATAAATGAACACCAACATTAAAAAAGGACTGACTCATTTCTGCCCCATCTTTTCCTTTCTAATCCACCTTGCAAGCTGGGAAACCTGTGCCCTCAATGTGTTCCAGGCCAGGTGAGCCCCTGACTCTCAAGTCTAGTTCCAAAAGCAGCACAAATCATAAGTTCTGATTCCAACAGGACACTGATTTTAATTAAATATTTTTAAATCTTTCAAGCAAACTAAGTATTTTAAAAGTTTCCTTTTTATTCTTCCATATTCCTTCCCCACTCCTCCCGCCACCACCACACAGCAGTCCCTCCTCCCCCGCAAAACACTGTCTGCATCTTTGTCCATTAGCGAATTCCGTATTTTTCTTTTAAGTTCTGTTTCATTTCAGGAAGAAAAGAGGCTTTATAAACCATTTCCAAATCAAAGCCCCATCAGAGTTGGACAGAAGCCCCCATACATTGGGGTGAATTATTTTCGGTTCTTGATTTCATGCCAGTGCAAGTGAAATTTCACAGCTGGTTCTTTAAAAATTCTGGGGTCAGGGTTATGTGCTATTTATGTCACAAGAAGCAAGAGAAATAAAATACTGTAAAGATAAAAACATTTTGTAAATCGACATATTTTTGGCACGTGTTTCTCTTTCAGAGCCTGGGAAGCAATTTATGTTCCTTGATGAAGTGATGGTAGAAAGGCCAGTGCTGGTCCCTGCTTAATGGTCCATGCACCTTCCAAAGTATTGATACAGCTGAGCTGGATTAGGCCCACAATGTGCAGGAGGGAGCCTAGGAAATGGGGGCAATGCATTGCTTTTCAGAAAGCAGAGAAAAGAAATGGTGTGAGTGACCTAAGTCACTGTTTCGTCAAAAGGCAGAAGCTGTTCATTCAAGTTGACAATTGCCAGTAGCACCCCAACTTTGCTTTACTCACCATAAACCTGAATCGTTGGTTACTTTTGTGAAAGCTGAAGTGGAGCACCCCTCCTACTACTTGGGGCAGTTCCAGCACTCCCCTCAAATGCCCAGATCCAGGGAAGGAGAAGGCTCAGGAGCCAGCTTCTCGCAGGGCAGTAGAGGAATAGACTTTGAACATCTTACTGTCATTAGCTGATGGCCCCCATATCCAGTCCCCCCAGAATAATACTCTAAAATAAAATATTATGAAGTATAGTTTCTCTTTGATAATTAAAAATATGACATAGGAGAAAAGAAAGCATTTTTCTTTGTTCAGGGGATCTGACACCCAACAGATCCAGTAGGATCTGCCCAAGCTGTTGGGCCGGGAGAGCTGAGGACTGCAGAGGCTGGAAAGGAGACAGTCCATATCCTTATCACTGTCATGGAGAAAGGTTTGGGCTTAGAAACCTCCCATATGGGCCATGTCGGAGAGAGTATCAATCTATTTCACAAACTCATCGCACCCAGGGACTCTCCCAGGCATGCAGTCCACCTCATTTTTAGTTGTTTCGTGAGGATTCATTTAGGAGAAGAATACGCATCTTGTTGAAGCCCATGGTAGAGTCACTGAAGGGACAGGTAGAGAAGTTTGTCCTCAGGGAGGGTGGCCAGGCTTCACACTCATCTCCTCAGGGTGCAGTCAACCACCGGCTCAGGCCCTGGCCCACCTTGGAGCAGAGGAGCAAGGAGTGATTGTGGCTAAATACTACCATCCGTTGGCTCCTTAAGTTACAGGTCAATCTGGACTGCCATTTGTCCTGTGTGAATCTGAGGTACCCCCTTGGTTAAGCTAAACTGTGATAATTTAGGGATGTGGAATGATACCTGTCTGTAACTTGCCTGAACTACAGCTTTTGCTTCCTAATACTACCTCATAGTATAAAAAAATGTCTTTCACATTAAAAATTGACTTCATTTATGATAGAAAGCTGTTGGGATGAAGTATCCTGTTAATTAGGATTAGAATCTGCTGCACAAACAGAAGTCTCAAAGTGGCCTGGTGTAGTCCCAGGTGGTTTTGTTTTCTTTCCCTTCAGAGAAGTCTGTCTGTGGGCAGTGAGAGCCGTGAGTGGCTCCTGGCTGTGCCTGTCACCCTTCATATGCAGCTTTCACCCGGGTGGCCTCAGGGTCCAAGGTCACTACTGGGACTCCTCGAAACAGAACACATTCCAGGCAGCAGGATGGAGGAAGGGGAGAAACACAAAAAGCTACTAAAATCAGATTTAAAGAAAACTCGATTCTTTACATGGGAAGGGTGGGGTGTAGGTTGATTCTGATAATGATTTAGGGGCTTGTCCCAAATTGGGGATGGCATGAAGCCATCATGAGTTGGTGATAGAAATCTAATAGTCATTCAAATTCAATGATTAAGTAATTTTTAACTAATAGAAACCCTGCTGTTGGATTCTATTACCTAAAATAATATTAAGTTTCATAATGCTGTCCAATCAGAAAGATTCCATGGGAATAATCCATATAGTATTATAATTTATCATGCTTTAATGGGGGGGGGGTAACTCATTCTTCTTGAGAAAGCTGATTATTTCTCACCTAATTAAACTGCCAACGTTTTAGAATCATTGCAAGTTGAGACCCACAAAACCTTCCTGCTGTGTATAAGTACCTTAAATGTATTTCAGAATATTTTAAATTTTTTCACCCCAGTTGTGCTACCCTACTGATAGTAGTTGGAGATCAGTATTTGCTTCTTACTTTTTTTTTTTTTCTGAATCCCATGGCTGCCTCTCTTAATGCTTCTCTTCCTTAGATCTCTGTAATTATTCCTTCCTCTCACTTCTGTGACCACCCCTCATCCAGGTTTCATCTCTGGCCCCTAAGCATTGCAGTAGCCACCATGGTGCTCCCTCTGCCTCCAGCTCCCACCTTTTCCACTGAGCCCATGCAGGGCAGCTAGGTTAATCTTTTTATGACATGACTTTGGTCATCTAATCACCAAGCTCAAGGGCATTCATTAGTGTTGAGTTGATGATGGATGAAGTGCTGCAGCTTGGCACTGATCATTATTTCCAAACACAAACCCTTCACTCTGATCTAATTACTTTAACTCCTGCTGCCCAGAGTTGCTGTCCCCTCTTTGCAGTTTTGCCTTACATTGTCTTCTGTGCTGAGAAACCTTCTTGTGTCTCTTAACTATGTGTGCTCCATCCCTCAAATCCCAGGAGGAAGCCTCTTTCCTTTTGCTCTGACTCCATGGAGCCATGATCTCTCCAACACTGAGTTTTCAAAGCACATAATAGTCATGTCCCTGACTTTTTTTTTTTTTTCTGAAATCACCATGTATACTAGTCCTCCCCCTGCTCTTATCTTTGGTTTCACTATATATAGTTTCAGTTACTCACAGTCAGCTGCATTCCAAAAATATTAAATGGAGAATTCCAGAAATAAGCAATTCATAAGTTTTAAATTAGCACCATTCTGAGTAGTGTGACACACTAGGCACATGAATCACACCTCTGTCCAGCGTCCCCACGCTGTATCGCTATCTTCCCATTAGTCAATTAGTAGCCATCTCGGTTATCAGATCCACTGTCACAGTATTAGTGCTGTGTTCAAGTAACCCTCATTTTACTTAATAATGCCATATTCACATACCTTTTATTGCAGTATATTGTTGTAACTGTTCTGTTTTTGTTAATTGTTAATAAATTGTTATTAATCTATTGTTAATCTATGGCTTGCCTAATTTATAAATAAACTTTACCATAGGCATGTATGTATGAGAAAAACATAGTATCCTTTGGGTTCAGTATTACCCGTGGTTTCAGGCATCCACTGGGGGCCTTGGAACTTATCCTTTGCAGATAAGGGGAGACAACTGTACTATAAACAATGTGAGGGCCAGGTCTTAGGTGCTTAGCAAATTTCTTTATATATAATTAGAAGCCCAGGGCATGAAATTTGTGCACAGAGTGGGGGTTCCCTCAGCCCAGCCTGCACCCACTCCACCCTCAGGGGATGTCTAACCATCGGTTTAGGCCCGGTCTCACAATCTGGGACCACTGGCTCTTAACCACTCACCTGCCTTCCTGCCTGATTACCCCTAACCCTTCTGCCTGCCTGCCTGATCGCCCCTAACCTCTCTGCCTGCCAGCCTGATCTCACCCCCAACTGCCCTCTGCTGCCAGCCTAGTTGCCCCCAACTGCCCTCCTCTGCCAGCCAATTTGGTTCTGATTGGTCAGTTTCTATGTCAGTCAGTGTCAAAAGATCTGCCTTCTAGGCAGCCATTGGCTCCTCACAGTTGACCCAGATTTGGTTCTGATTGGTCAGTTTCTATGCCAGTCAGCATTAAAAGCTCCACCTCCTAAGCAGCCAGTGGCTCCTTACATTCACCTAGATTTGGTTCTGATTGGTCAGTTTCTATGCCAGTCAGCATCCCTGGGCCTATCAACAGGGCTGATCAGCAGCCCTGGTGGAGGCCTGGAGAGAAATGGAGGTGAGGCTGTTGGCCAGACTGGAGAGAAAGAGACGCAAGTTCTGATCAACGGCTGCCACGGAGGCTCCGAATCAGACCCTGCCTCTTTCTCTGCAGGCCTCTCTCCAGGCCTGATCTGCAGCCCCCTAGGCAGTCAGTGCTAGATTGGGGCACCACGGCAACCCAGCACTGACTTCCGGTCTGGTCCAGAACCCTGGCTCTTTATTATATAGATAATAAGATTGTTGTTGATGATAAAAAGGTATGAAAAAAAGTCACCAAAAGTGTGGATTTTTCTTTTATTTTTTTTCTTCTGAAGGAGGGAGGAAAAGAGAAAGCAATCAATTAACACATATTTGGCACTTTCAGTGTATCAAACACTTTCCATATGTGATTATTATCAGTATAAACTTATGAGGTAAGTGTTGGTTTCCTTATTTTGCAGAGAAAGAAACAGACACACACACTTAATAATTTCAGTTATTAAAGGTCATGCAGCTAGTACATGGCAGAGTCTTTATTTGCCCGGAGTGACTATCCAGGCCTGTATTATATTTATTCTCAGTCTCATTCTCAGTCCCTCTCCTCTCTCCTTCATGCTGGCATTTTCCAATTCTGCCAGTCTGATCTGTTGACTACCTTCATACCAGGCCTCGGTGATGGCTAGCCCTGGTATTAGCTTTTCTTTGGAGAGGGTATTTCAACATGGCAACAACATGCAGTGTCCTCTAACTTGTCACCCTCTTTTGAACAGCCAGCAGTTGAAGGCAGATGTGAATTTAAAGATGCAAATATCCCTTTCCATTCTGACCATTTTTGTTTTGCTATCTTTGAGTCATCTTTGTGACTTCCCTTCCTATCGTCTCCTCCTCGATTTAGTATGTGTTACATAATTTCTACTACCAAAGAGAGAACAAATCATGCAGAGAATGCACCTATTTAACTATGTTTAAGATCCATCCAGGAATGTGGAACATGTTTAAATACAAAACTGAGAATGAGGCCTTTGACATTGATTGATTTTAGGAATAAAGTAGAACTAATCCACGATACTGATCTCATAGAGAAATATTTTCATGAAACTCCAGAACATTTGTGGGAACTAAACTTTAATTCCAGCCCCATTGTACAGGGGTAAATAGCATGCAAATTAGAATTGATACAGTTACTGAAAAGAAATGTGCATGATCAGGGTAAATTCATGCATTTAGATTTTGGAGATATTTAGAGATGCTTGTAGGGCCAGTCCAGAGAGCACTTAAAAATACATCTCAACACTTTCTACATGCTGTTGAAATTAACCAGGCATACAAAAGTTCATCAGAATTAGGGTGGGGAAATGAATGAAAATAATGGGATGTGCTTCTCTGTGAGTTTCTGTGGTAGAAAACAGTTTAAGGTCATTACGGATTGCAGATGAACAGGGACACAATATCTTATCCAAAAGCAAGTACAAAGGATGTTTGAACAAGTGTAAAATCTACTGGAGGACCAGTGCACGAAATGTGTGCATGGGGGTTGGGGGGTCCCTCAGCCCAGCCTGCACCCTCTCCAATACAGAACCCCTTGGGATTGGGCCTAATCCATCAGTCAGACATCCCTCACAATCTGGAACCTCTGGCTCTTAACCGCTCACCTGACTGCCTGCCTGCCTGATTGCCCCTAACTGCTCCCCTGCCGTCCTGATCTCACTCCTAACTGCTTGCTCCCCCATGCAGGCCTGATCTCGCCCCTAACTGCTTGCTCCCCCACCAGCCTAATCACCCCTAACTGCTTGCTCCCCTGCCAGCCTAATCACCCCTAACTTCTTGCTCCCCTGCCAGCCTGATCACCCCTAACCGCCTCTGCTTCAGCCCCTGCCACCATGGCTTTGTCCGGAAGGAAGTCAGACATCCAGAAGATGTCCAGTCCATCCGGTCTAATTAGCATATTACCCTTTTATTAATATAGATTTAAAGCTTCCAACTTGAAATTAACTGTGTGTGATAATAAAGTATTGACTTTTATTCTTTGCAAGTTAGAGAAATGAAGTAACTTTGAAAGGAGGGTTGGAGAGGATAAATATGATGATGAAAGCATTGGGAATAAAATATAAGAAGAGTCAAAGCAGTTTGAAAAATAATAGATTGGGTCATAGTATATGTTCTTTAAGAGAAAATTTCAGGCTCCTGTCCACTTTAGCTAGAAAAAATGGTAGACAATGGTTTAAATGAGTTGGAGAGAGAAAACAAGTCACTTTATAAGTGAGGTCTTTTTGACAAACAGCCAAATGTTGGCATCCTCTCTCTGACACCGCACTTGTGTCCTTCAGTCATGAGGGCCAGGTACCACATCAGAGGCTGCATCTGCCTCAGAATTTGCTATAGAGTTAACTTACATACAGTTGGGCTTACATATATATTATGCACTCTAGTATAACTGTAGCATTTATGTATATGTACAGTGTATATGTATGTGAACTGATACAAAAGTTGAGCAAATGTATGTACAGTTCAGAACAGCACTGGTTAGCAAAGACTATAGGAGGTATGAACACAACCCCAATGTGCTGGGGGAGAGCCTTCAATAGGATGCTTTTTTGAGGTTTATTAAAAATCTAGCAAGTCACAGACAAAACCTCATGTTTTGGTGAGCGTTACTGTCTTCATAGCATTGGTGTTAGCATACCAGGCCAATAGAGCTCTGGCTTCTCTTTTTTCACACGAAACCCTTCCCTTGGAGAGAAATTCTCTTAGACAATTTGTAAGTCACTAAGACAATGATTGGGAAAAGTTCTGATACTTTTGTCACCATTTATGGGAGTCAGGTGACATCATTTCCCATTCTAGACAGGTGATCTCAGGTAGCTTTTGTAGTTACAGCTTTGGCCACCGAGGAAATGAGTAGGCGTTCCTCACACCTCTTCTTTCTTTACCACTAGTTATGTTTCTCTGTAATTCCTGATTTTTTACCCTTTTACCATGAAGAAGTTTATATTTCTGCTTTGCAGGATTGATGCCCATCTAGTTCTTACCTCTCTGACTTCAGACCCTCCATCAGCTAAGATTTGACAAGTGACAAAAACTAACGCATTAACTCACTAAATGGGGCTAAATCTGATTGGGATTTTTTTCTCTCACATAACCAGAAACCCGGAGATAAACTGCCCAGAGCTGGTGTGGTGGTTCCATCATGCCATATGGGACACAGGCCTGGCCCGTCTTTCTGCTCACTCATCCTTAGAGTGTGAGCTTTGTCCTCACACTTGGTGCTGTGGGGTGGCTGCCCTCTTTAGCATTGCATCTGTATTCCCATCAGGAAGAAGAGAAAGGGCAAAAAGCAGCTGCCAGCAACATGTTCCCACGTAAAAAGCTTCCCCCAGAAATCCCACTTAGCAATGTTCATTTATACTGAGTGGCCAGATTATTATGATCTCTGAATGCATAATAATCTGGCCACTCAGTGTGTATATGTGTGTGTGTGTGTGTTAGAGGCCTGGTGCATGAATTCGTGCATGGGTGGTGTCCGGCCAGCCTGGCCAGGAGTAGGGGACATAGGCAGTTGGCCGGCCTGCCTGCTGGTCGAACTCCTGGTCGAGGGAACAATTTGCATATTAGCCTTTCATTATATAGGATATACACTGAGTGGCCAGATTATTATGCATTCAGAGATCATAATAATCTGGCCACAGTGTATATTTCATTGGCCAGAACTATACATGGTCACTGCCTGCCACAAAGGAGGCTAGGAAAGGTAGGTTTTTGGCTGTACACACTGCTGCACCAATAAGGTCAGGGTAGTGTACTGACAGTAAGGAAAAAGATGAGTGAGGTTACTATGTAGGCTGGAAGTGTTGACTCAAGACCTCTAGCTTGTCTCAACCACCATCACCTTTTATGTAAACTCTTCCTCACATTTATCTGGGCCACCCCTCTCTACTGACCTCTTGACCCCTCCCTGGGATGTCATCCTCCTAATTTATTTGCTTTGGGGCCCTGAAATGAGAGTTTTGAGCATAGCAAAGTCAAAAGGAGTGCTGAATCAACTCCTAGAGCCAAACTTACCATTTTTTTAATAGATAAAAATTATACACAAAACAGGAAAATGGGACCTTTGTCTTTGCTGTAATTTCTTAACTCAAGTGACCATGAAGAACAAGATCATACTGTCACTCATCATACAGCCAGCCTCTGGAATCCAGTTACTCTGTAAATTATTATTTTAGGGGAGCATGTAGCCTGGTCTTGGCTTGGGGAGGGAAGAGAAGGGAAAAGTAGAAAAGAATGGTAGAAAATGAAGGCTTTCCTTAAAGGTCCAGCAAGGCCCCTGCTATAGACTCTTGTTTTATGATGAGCAAGTCAAAAGAATTTTACCTTTCTTTATCTTGATGATTTGACAGCTGGGATTCTAAGTCACCAGCATATTTTGAACAGTAGCTGAGAGCCCAGCCTATTATAGGGCTCTCTGTATATGTGTGTTGAATAAATGCATAAGAGAATGAATGAATGTATGCATGCCAGGTTATCGGTACTGAAACAATTAAAGGTGAGCAAGCTACTGTTGTTGATTTATGGAGAAAAATAGATGAAAAAAATGAAAGGACTTCTTAATTAAGTCAAGTGATCTCAGAAGAAACCATGTTTAGAAGAATAAAAACTAAAGCCAGACAATCATCTTAAAAAGTATACAAACAATTATAGGAGGTTGGGAAAAGAATAGAAATAATGGAGCAAGAGGATAAAGCCACAAGTACAAGGGTCTTGAGAATAATTTATTATTTGATTAATTTTTAAATAAAGTTTTTATGTTGGAATAATTTGAGATTTACAGAAAGTGCAGAGAGTTCCTATGTACTGCTTAGCCAGTTTCAGTGTTTCCTGATGTGAACATCTTACATTACCAAGGTACCTTTATCAAACTAAGAAGCCTACATTGGTAAATTACTATTAAATAAACTTTAGACTCTTCAGATCATCAGTTTTCCCACTACTGACCTTGTTCTGTTCCAGGATCCAATCCAGTATTCCACATCACATTAGGTCATCATATTCTCTTAGTTTCCTCTCATCAGTGACAGTTTCTTAGTCTTTTTTGGGGTTTTCTTGGTCAAGTATATTGTAGAATGTCTCTCAGAACGCGTTTGTCTGAGGTTTTCTCATGGTTAGACTGGGATTATGGATTTGGGGGAAGACTGCCACAGAAGTAAAGTTCCCTTCTCATCACATCATATCAGGGGGCACATGATATCCACATAAGTTCACTGGGATATTAATGTTGATTTTTTTTAACATAGTTCTTGCATTTAACCTAGCACATTCCCATCCTTATGGCCAACCTCCCATGCTTTCAGCTCCCATTAAGTGGTATGGAAGTCCCTTTTAACATCCTCAGGATCCTCTCCCTTCCTACCTTAACTAAGACCCTGCTACTACAATTATTCTCTTGCTTTAGTAGCAGCAATCTCTCCCTTTATAGAGTTTGTTGTCTGCTTAAACATTGTCAACGAGAGCACATGAAACAGACATGCACTTTAAAAAGATGTTTTTAGAGCTTGAGAAAGGATATACACAAAGAAATGCAAAAGCAGATATAGAAAACACACACACACACACACACACACACACACACACACCAAAAAACAAGTTGGAAGAAAAATAGCAGCCAAAAAGTAGACAGCCAAATCAAACGGGCAGATTTTGTGATTCAGATAGCAAATGCAAAGTGAAAAAGTAGTATCACAAGCGAAAGTTTAAAAATAATAAGTTTCCAACTTTAAAAATTTGCAGAAGTAGAGGAACTTTAGTGGTTTGAATTTGTATGGGAACAGAAGCATAGATGGAAAAATACATCTCAAATAGGTAAGGTGAATTTTAATGAAAAGCCAAATAATCCAGTTATCTGATCTTGTAAGAGTAGAGCAGTTAGGAAAGTGCAAGAAGCCTTTAGCAGTCCCTAAATAATTAATAGCTGTCAGCTTGGACTTAATGAAGAGGTCTGGGGAGGACTATCCCAAAGGCTTGATTTTGGGCCTGTTGTTTGATTTGTATAAACAGAACCATTTGTTTTGAGAGGCAAACAACAAAGGAATTTGAAATCCATTTTAGAAACAATTTAGGCTGATAAAATGTTTTTGTTTATTTTTAGGGGAAAAATGCATGAACATGTTTCCTATATGTGGTTTGTATTCAATGTCAAATTGAATGTTTTTGTCCATGCAGAAGAATTCATTGTGTGCCCTTTCTGATCAGACATGGTGTCAGGAGTTGGTCCCTTCCCACATGGACACTATGGTTTCCTTAGTGTATCCCCATGTTATCCCTTACCTCTCATTTGCATTTTTGCTTCTTTAGGTCTTGGGAGTCAAATCTCTTTTGCTGCAGGATTGGGGTTTTGCTTTTTCCTTAGGTGACCCATATGTGTCAGCACTTCTCCTCACTCTCATTTCCCACGTGCTTGCAAGAGGAGCAGCCCAGGGGTAGGTAGAGGCAGTAAATTTGTCGACATATGCTGACTCTACCTTGTAACTCCCATACCAGCCACATCTAGGTTGTTTGCTTGTGGCCTGCCTTATCCAAACCTTGGTTCCGTCCAGCACAAGTGCCACACACTGGGCATCCCATCCCATACACAAATGTTAACACAAGATTATGAAAATCCATGTAATCCACACAAAACTATATAATACATGAAACCATCAGGTTGCATTTAGGAAGCACAGATCCTATTTCCCACAATTCCCATTATTTTTTAGTTTTTCCATTGCTATCACTATGTGCACTTGAAGAACAGGTTGTCTTTCCTGATCTGCACTGTCCTGAGCCTCTGCCATGGCTGGACCTTTCTGAGAGGTTCATGGAGTTTGTGTTCTAGGCTCATCTGTCTGTGAAGTGCACTCTGTTCTGTTACAATTCATGCTCTTATGACATTGGTTAGTTCACGGGTGACTGGTAAAGGGAGGAATAATATCAGTATACCATGAGATGTAAGCTAAGTTGATTTATCTGTGATTTTTCTGAAGTAGGGGGAAGTAGAACAATTGGAGTAAAATTATACATTTTAAAAGGGTAAAAACAAACAAACAAAAAATACCTTCAGTAGGGTGCTGCATAGGCAGGAGCCTTTAGAGGTCTATTTTAAGCAAATTAAAAAGGAATGTGTAGTACTGCTCCCTCCAGGAGAAGCACGCCTCCTGACAGGGCTCTAGGACTGAAGTTAATTGTGCTTCCTCCTGTGTCCTTTGATGGCTGCCCTGGGGCTCAGAGCTCTGCGTCATCACCTGCCTGGGCACCTGCAAGGCAGCACTGCTGCTCTTTTGCCTTCATATATTTTTAATACTCCTGAGGCAGACTCTAGAACTCTAAGCTTTCTGTTTGGGGTGTTAAATTATATCCCAAGAACAAATTATTGTTTTTGCTGGCTCTAGTTACAAAGTTGCATAGGTTTTAAATGGCTGGCCATTAGTTTTCCCCTAAACTATACTATTTTTAAGGGCAACATTGTGCAGAACACAAGCTTTTTCAGGAGTCCATATTGAAAGCCCTGTAGCCAGCTATATGCTTTCCTTTCAACCACACTCAGAACTTCTCCCTTTGCTATGTTCTTAGCTGGAACAATGTTCTCTCCATTGTCCCAAAGTTTGAAAGATAGGTGCTGAGGAGAAGTGAGGAGAAGTCGTTCAGTTTCTAGAAGTCACCTCAATGTATTATCACTGCACACTTCATCCACCTTCCTCTAGACCTCAAACTGCATGAAGGCAAAGACCAAATCTTTGGTCTCATATCCTTCATGCCTGGAGAAAAGCCTGGACTCAGTGCTGGAATGTTAATTCAAATTGTCTGTAACAGATGTCAGGAAGCCAGGTGCCTCCCCCAAATACACTCCCCATGGAAGCAGGCCAGAGTTATACTGCAAGACATCTTACCTAATAATAGAGAAACATGTAAATTGACCATACCTCTGCTACGCCCACAGCCAATCAGAGTGAGTATGCAAATTAACCCAACAAAGATGGAGGGTGGGGGGTACGGGGCGGCACTTTCCAAGCCTAAAGCTTGGGGCTTGGGAAGGGGCCGAGCCTGCAACCAAACGCAGACCATCCGGAAGTCGTGCTGGGTTGCCCAGCTGCAGCCTGGTGACCCAACACTGACTGCTCAGGTGGCTGAGACCCAGAAAGTGAGTCAGGGTCTGATCTGCAGCCTCAGTGGAAGCTGTTGGTCAGTGTACTTAGCTCTCTCTTTCTCTCCCTCTTTCTTTCTGATCTTCACCAGCAGCCAGGCTTTTCCTTCTCTCCCGGTGGTGGGGGGGAGGGGTGCGGGGAGGGGACCTGCTGTTAAGCCCTGCCTCTTTGATCAGGCCCAGAGATAGTCCTGGAGATGCTGACTGGCATAGGTACCAATCAATCGGAATCAAAGGTGGGTGCTGTGGGGAACCAATGGCTGCCTAGGAGGCGGAGCTTCTGACTCCAACTAGCATAGGAACTGACCAATGAGAACCAAAGGTGGGTGCTGTGGGGAGCCAATGGCTGCCTAGGAGGTGAAGCTTTTGACGCTGGCATAGGAACTGACCAATCAGAACCAAATTGGCCAGCAGAGGAGGGCAGTTGGGGGCAACATCAGGCCTTTAGGAGAGGGCAGTTAAATATGATCAGGCTGGCAGGCAGAAGCAGTTAGGGGCAAGCAGGTGAGCAGTTAGGAGCCAGTGGTCCCAGATTGTGAGAGGGATGTCTGACTGCCATTTTAGGCCCAGGGATCGGGCCTAAAATGGCAGTCAGACATCCCGCAAGGAGTCCCCAATTGGAGAAGGTGCAGACTGAGTTGAGGGAATCCCCCCCTCTGTGCACGAATTTCATGCACCAAGCCTCTAGTTTAGAGATAAACCCCATGGCACTCCAAGGGTGTCTCTAACTCTACCAAGTTAACTCTACTCTAACTCAACTGAGCTAATTAACCCAATTAAATCCTCCTATAACTTTGTTGGGCTCTTCTCCTGAAATAGGGACTAGCAAAGTCATTGCTACCAAAAAATAAAATAAAATAAAATATGCAATGGTGCAATAATGTCATTTGAAAATAATAGTAGAAGAAGAAGACAGGTAAATGTTTGACTGAGAAAGATGTTTTACATGAATTGTGAACATTGCTAAAGGAGTGGGAGGACCCCTTAATTATCCAATAAAATGGGAACTAGACAAGTAATACAGATAGCTCAAGCTGAAGCCAACCCTTCAGGAGTTTATGCCTGAGCCCAACCTCAGTCCTGCCTACTGGAGTCTCTGGGCTTTCTTTTGCTATGGGCTAAACCACATCTGGGTTAGTGGCCAACTATCTGTTCCTGTAGTAATGGACAGGTGAACCTGAGTCCAGCTTCAGCAGTCATACAATATGCAAAAAACTGCTTTCCCCAAGTTCAGAAACTCATAGTTACCATAGTCTTGCCCTTCTGCCCCTTGTATATCCCTAAAAGAGAAGGCACAAGACACAGCACTAGAAATCAGAGGGTGTGAATGCCAGTACTAGGTCTACAAAAGACCTGCTGGGGATCTGGGGGAGGTCACTTGATCTTTCCACTTCTCAGTTCCTCATCTGTGAAGTGAAGGGGCTGAACTAGAACACTGCATTTTCTTCAGAATAGAGGAATAATACAAGACATTTTCATTATAGAATTTGTAAAAGACAGAAAAACATAATGAATATGCAAAGTATTTTAGGTACTATTGTATAATTTTGAATCCTTTTTATTTCTTAGCATTATATGAAGGACTCCTCCATTTATTTGAAAAAAATCTGTGTAATTTGTAATAGCTTCAAAAATTTCACAACCATTTGGTTTCCAAAATGCCTCTCAGTGCAGACCTTTTACAATTCTTTGAGAGATGATACAAAAAAAGATGGATTTTTTTAAAGAATGTCTTTCTGAGAAAAAAAGGAGAGGAATAGGTAACATCTTTGGGTACCATGTTATAAGCATTGTGATGCATAATTTAATCACATTATTATTGGGAGACAGTCCTCCATGTTTCTCTTTTGTTTTTATGTGTCTTTCTGAGTATGTCAAGAATAAAAGGTCATGAGCCACATCAAAATTACAACTAAAATACAAAACAACCATCATTCAGAACCAATTGAAATCTTGCTGAATGGAAGTCCTACAATTAGAAAAGTAAAGACAGTACATCAAGACTGGTAAGAGGGGCAGAAATGTGGAACAGGCTGGTCCAACACCCATGTGTGTGTGTGTGTGTTTTAATTGAGAGGGATATCTTGACTGCAGAAGCCTCCCATGAGAAGTAAGGGATCCCAGACCCACACTAGACAACCAGCCCAGTATTCCAGAGCTGAGAAGAGAAGTCCCTGTAACTTGGGGCTGTAAAAACCAGCAGGAATTGTGGCTGAGTGACACGGAGGTTGCTGGAGTACCACACAGTCCCACTTAAAGGGCTGGTGCACAAACTTACATAGTCCTGTTCCTCTGAGCTGCAGCTCTGTGCAGCAGCATTGGGGGATCCAGGAATATACCAGAAGGAATCAGATTGTCTGGCATAGGGGCAGGAACTCAGGGGAAGCTTTCTCCCAGATGAGGGTTCTCACAGGGGTCATTGTTCCTGAGCTGGGACTTCCTCCATCACAGAGCTGACTGGCAGCCATATCTGAGTTTCCATCAGTCTGACCCACACTGTTCATTCCACCCCAGTGATTCTCTGAGACCCCATCCCATCGAATTTACAGCCCCACCTAAGCTGTGGTTTTGCAGTGGCTTTTCCATATGAATGGCCTGTCCTGGTTCAGGCTTCAGACTTTCCTAAAAGCTCTTAAACAAGCATCTGGTGTCAGTGTGCCCATACGTATCAATAAGAGACCCAAAACCTCAGCTTGCTTTGCTTCACAGCTTGGCCTCACCTGGGCACTTCCAAGCCCAATACAAGTAGCAGCCATCTGCTACTGCTGGGTGGGTTGGCCCAGGCAGTGGCTGACTTTGCACCTTCTAGCAGGCCCCAGAGAGCCAGTGAACCCAGTAGACAGCTTCAGACCATACCAGATTACAACTCTACACATCCACAAGCAACACACTTAAGGGGCCTACTCAGTGAGCACCGAAGCCCCATTGAAGTAAGTCCTGCTCCATAGTAGTGTCTCTTGCATAGCAGCTCTTCTGCTATAGTCGCAAGTGGTTCTCACAGCCAATTGGCCTGGAGGTCAATTCCTCACAGTGATGCCAACAGCAATCAAGGCTCAACTACAACAAAGCTGTAATTACCAGCCTCTGTCTCAGCTCTTGGCTCAAAGGACAGAGAGGAAGATCAGATCCCCCCCTCTATAGCTAACCTGGGAATGAAGGCAGGAGGAATAGGAAACTATTTGAAGGTCGGGATTTTGAGTTGAGCAACACAAAGTTTGCCATTTTCCTTCCTGGGGGTGGCGGGGGGAGCGGTGAGGGATTTGCTTACATTGTAAATATTTAATCATTTGTTGGGTTTCATTTCACAAAAGAATTAAAACATGGGAAAACCAGATCCCCATCCCCACTCCCCTCACTGCTTTCGCTTTGGCTTTTACTTAATTTTGTAACATTAGTTCTTTGATCCTTCCACCCATAAATCATTTAAGTGACTTTGATTAAATAACCACTTAACTTCTAAAATTCTTTGTAGAATGAGTGTATTTCTTGTCATATGCTATATAGTTATAATGAGGTTTTACAAAGCAGGTTCAGATGCCAGCGCACCCGGACTTCGCCGGCGTGCTGTTATTTAAGGCAAGCTATTTCACCTCTCGGGCTTAGCCTTAGCATTGATAAGAAGAGCTTGGTATTAATATACTTCTCCTGTGAAGACAGTGTTGGGAATTTTATTCAGTTAGTGTTTATAAAGGATCTTTATTGGAAACCCCAGGGAGGGCAGTACCCATGAATATTTTACTATGAAATAGCAACTATGCTATATGGACCATCTAACCAATGTTATAACATTACCTGGTTTTGGCTTCACATTCCCTGCTGAGACTTTCTTCTGGCTTCTCTGCAGACCGAGTTTTGCTATTTTCCCAGTGGCTAGTGGATCAGGGGTGTGGCAGCACAAACTGGACAGATGTCAGGTTCTAAGCCCAGCTTGTGGAGGTCACAGTTATGTCTGTATAGGATGAGCAGGGACTGTCAATGCCTCTAGTTTTACAAATCTGTGAAATGCAACACTCCAGTTCAGCTCACAAGGTTTTATCAAAACTTCTAGCAAATGACTCTTCATTTTAATCCCCCTACAGCTTTATTGGTTATGCCGGTCGACTCACTGAAATTTGTATGACCCTGTGTTACACAGTATGAACCATGTCAGTCTGGCAATGTTTTCCTGCGACTCCTACGTTCAAGTAATGTATATAATGGACATGGTTCAAATATTTCCCACTGCTTCTGAAATGATTATTTCTCTACAAGAGCAAGAAGTCAGTGAAATGTGGGCCTAAGGAAAAGCAGCAACAAAAGCCATGGGTTTTTAAGTTTAAGCTAATATTTAATAGGGGATAAGGACTACTGGTAAATATTGATTTATATTCCCTCCTATTCCCCTACGGGCTTAATATCACAGTTCAGAACATTTAACAATTGTTTATTACTCCACTGGTATTGAAAAAACAACACTAAAATTTCTTCTTCTTCTTCTTCTTCTTCTTCTTCTTCTTCTTCTTCTTCTTCTTCTTCTTCTTCTTCTTCTTCTTCTTTTCTTTCTTCTTCTATATTCTTCCTTCTTTCTTCTTCTGTACTCTTCTTTCTTCTTCTTCTTCTTCTTCATCAAAAGCAGACTGTGTTCCAGCAGGACAGAACAAGTGTGGGAGTATGGAGTGACACACCCACACAGGAACAGGCCTTGCTGTGGCTCCGTTCTTTACAGGGGCTGCTCTGTGCCTGGTCTGGTCACAGATTTTTACCTACGACAATCATTGAAAGAGCTCTTTAACTCTGGGCTTTAAAGAGAGAAGGACTGGTGGGAAGTGATTGGCCCTCCAGAGCAGCACAGTCTTGTGAGCCTGTTCTGAGATGATGGAACTGTCCTGTGTCTGTGCTGCATGGTCACCACCAGCCACATGTGGCTGCTGAGCACTTGAAAGGTGGCTTGTGCCACTGTGGAACTGAATTTTAAATTTCATTGCATTTTTAATAATTCAGATAAAAATAGACACATGTGGCCAGTGCCTACCATATCAGACAGCACAAATGCATAGTTTCCCAAGAGTTAGCTAAATAAATAATATGTAGACCCACACACATACAAGTGTAGAATTAAAATGCAAGAGTGGTTCTGATGTTAACTTGAACCCTTCTTCACCTGGGGAATAGAAAGTCCTGGGACAGCCTGGCCTCCCTTTATAATTGAACTTTGTTCAACTATATATATATATATATATATATGTGTGTGTGTGTGTGTGTGTGTGTGTGTGTGTGTGTATGTGTGTGTGTGTATGTTTATTGAGATAGTAGAGGCCCGATGCACGAAGATTCATGCAAAAATGGGCCTTCCTTCCCCTGGCTGCCAGCATTGCCTTCGCTCCAGCCAGGCCCAGAGTGACTGGGGCAGTGCGAACGCCTGTGTCATCACCCTGGCAACAACGCAAGTGTTCTACCCCAGGCTGCTGGGTGCCTGTGTAGGCAAATTAACCCACCATCTTTGTTGGGTTAATTTGCATACTCACTCCTGATTGACTGGTGGGTGTCACGAAGGTATGGTCAATTTGCATCTTTCTCTTTTATTAGTGTAGATAATTAACGTTTACAATTCATACTTAAGAGTATATGATCCAATACTCTACTATTTTCACAAAGGCAAGTATCACCACTATTAATTTTATAACATTTTCATTATCCCAAACAGAAAGCCTGTACCCATTAGCAGCCAATCACCATTTGTCCTCAAACCTTCACCCCCAAACCCTGGCAACCACGAATCTGCTTTCTGTCTCTATAGTTTTGCTACTGTAGACATTTCATACAAATGTAACTAGACAATATGTAGTCTTTTGTAACTGGCTTCTTTCACTGACAATATTTTCAGAGTTCTTCATGTAGCATGTATCAGGACTGCATTCCTTTTTGTGACTGAATAATATTACACTGTACTAATGTGCCAGTTTGCTTATCCATTCACCAGGTAATGGCCATTGAGGTGTTTTCATTTTTTGCCTATTACAAATAATGCTGCTATGAACATGAGTTTTTTGTGAATGTAAGTTTCATTTCTCTAAGAGTCAGATTGCTGGGTCATATGTTAACTCTGTGTTTAACCTTCTGTGGAACTGCCAGATTCCTTTCAAAAGCAACTAATTCATTTAATATTCAACAATGTGTGAGGGCTCCAATTTCTCCACATCCTGGCCTTTTTTTTATTGCAGTCATCCTAGTGGGTATGAAGTGGCATCTCTTTGGGGTTTTGACTTGCACTTTGGCCCATCCATTCCCATCCTGTGCAGGCCCATTCCACAGGTGGGTTTGCCCTGGGAATGCAGTTTTGCAAGAAAAGAACAAGCTCCATTTTTGTGTTTCTTCAGAAATAGCAGAAGTTACTTCTGTAGCACAGTTACCACCTGAAATAAGGGATGAAAGTGTTAATCATCTTGTGCCCAGTTAGAGGTCAGATATATTTATACTTTCCTGGGTCAGGTTTCTAGGCAGGGCTTCTTCCCCTAAAAACTCTGTAAGTAAAAGTGGTTTGAGCCAGTCCTATGGAAATGTTTTGAAAATTTCCTATTACGTAAGAATTTTCTCCAAAATTCTTCCTCAGACGGGCACAAAATATACTAAGATGACCTTAGAATTATAGTGGCTTAAATGATGCTAAACATGCAAAGCAAGAATCAGAATGCTAGCACAGGATGAGAATGGAAAGGTAGACATCCTAGTGTAGAAAGCCCTGACATGGGGGTGAGTGGGTTACCCGTAGGAACAGTGCCAGCCTCAGTGGCCTCCCACTCAAGACTTCCTGAATCATTTCTTTAGTGCATTTCCAGTGCCTGGGAGTGCCAGGCACACTATCAGGGACAGGACAAGGAGTCAAAGGGACCTGGCCTTTGTTTCCACACAGGTAAAGCAGATAATAGTTGAGCAGCCATTGTTGAGGAATATACAGGGCACCCTGGAGTGACACCATCTGTTTCTTGTTCAGTTTCTTTCCATGTACTCACCTCAGACGGCACTGCCATGGGAGAGAATCCATCTCAGCATCACTCAGCAAGATATGGTTTCTTATTTTTAACTAAAGGCCCGGTGCATGAACATTCATGCACTGCACGGGGAGGGTGTCCCTCAGCCCGGCCTCCCGCTCTCACAGTCCAGGAGCCCTCATGGGGAGGAGGCAACCAAGTGATCAGGGGAAGGTGATGCCCCCATCACACCTCTTCTGCTGCCACTGCCAGCAGTGCAAGCCTCAGGCGGCCCTGGGCTGCTGGGCAGCTGACGCCCTAGGCTTGTCTGCACCTCGGGTGTCGGCTGAGCAGCTGACATCCAAGGCTTGCCAGTGCCTCAGGCCATCTCTGGGCAGCTGGGGTGCCGAGGGGACTGGTGGACTCCAGAGGCAGGCGCGAGGAGAGGCTGGACCCACCTAAGGGCGGGCCCAGCTGTGCCGCACACCTTCCACCCCAGCAGGGCTGAGGGGACTGGGCGCTGCCACCTTGTGGCTGTGGGTGCTTCCATCTTTGAGAGTGTGGCAGTCAATTAGCATATTCCCTCTTTATTAGATAGAATTGTTAGAGAGTCATCACTTCATTTCTTCAGTGTCATTCTCTCTCTCTCTCTCTCTCTCTCCCCCATTCTTTTTAGCTAAGTATAGCTTTTGTAACCAAGTTCTTTCTAGCATCTTAGGAGGTTGTCTTCTTTGTTTTCTGTCACGTCGCTACTTGCCCTTTAATGCACTACTCATTACCGCCTGCTCTGTGAAATGCCGCCATCACTGTCAGTGCTCTGGAATAAATATGCCACTTCTCCCTGAACTCCCTTAGCATCTTGTACTGGCATTATAACACTTCTGATATTGTAGAAGGAAGGTTCTTTACTTGTCAGCTTTCTTTACAGTGAACATCTCAGAGTAAGCTTTGTGTTTGTACACCATGTAAGCAAAATGAAGGATAAAAATCACATGATCATATCAATAGATGCAGTAAAAACATTTTATGAAATCCAGCACCCACTTATGATAAAAACAAACAAAAACACCTCTCAGCTAAAATAGCAGGAGCATACCTCAAGGTAATAAAGGCCTTATATGACAAACCCATAGCCAACATCATACTCAGTGGGCTAAAACTACATGTGTTTCCCTTAATATCAGGAATAAGACAGGAATGTCCACATTCACCTCTCTTATTCACCATAGTACTGGAAGTACTAGCCATAGCAATCATACAAGAAAAAATAAAAGGCAGTTAAATTTGAAAAGGAAGAAGAAAAAATGTCATTATTTGCAGATGACATGTTACTGTATATAGAGAACCCTAATGATTCCACCAAAAAACTACTAGAACTGATAAAAGAATTCAGTAAAGTAGCAGGATACAAGTTAAATATCCAGAAATCAGTTGCATTTTTATACACCGATAATGAACTATCAGAAAGGGAAACTAGAAAACTATTCCATTTACAATTGCATCAAAAAAATACCTAGGAATAAATTTAAACAAGGATGTAAAAGACCTGTACTTAGAAAATTGTAACACACTGGAGAAAGAAATTGAAAGAAGATACAAACAAATAAGTGGAAGCATATACCATGTTTATGGATAGGAAGAATTAATATCATTAAAATGTCCATACTATCCAAACCAATCTATAGATTCAACATAATTCCCATCAAGAGACCAATGGTGTATTTCACAAAATTCGAATAAATATTCCAAAAATGTTTATGGAGCCACAAAAGACCCAGAATAGCCACAGCAGTTTTGAGAAAGAGCAACAAAGTTGGAGGAATCATGCTTCCTGATATCAAACTATACTACAGGCCGTAGTAATCTAAATAGCATGGTACTGGCATAAAAACAAACATAGATCAGTGGAACAGAATAGAGAGCCCAGGAATAAACCCATGCCTTTATGATCAGTTAATGTTTGACAAAGGAAGCAAGAACATACAATGGGATAAAGATAGTCTATTCAATAAATGGTATTGGGAAAATTGGACAGATACATGCAAAAGAATAAAACTAGACTACCAACTTACACCATACACAAGAATAAACTCAGAGTGGATTAAAGACTTAAATGTTAGACTTGAAACTATAAAAATCCTAAAAGAAAATAGGCAGTAAAATCTCAGACATTTGTCATAGCAAAATATTTTCCTGATACATCTTCCAGACCTCGAGCAAGGGGAAAATGTTTTTGCACAGCAAAGGAAACCATCCACAAAATGACAACCTACTGAATGGGAGGACATATTTGCCAATGATACATGTGATAAAGGGTTAAGAACCAAAATTTATAAAGAACTTATAAAACTCAACACCAAAACCACAAACAATCCAATTAAAAAATGGTCAAAGGGAGGAATCCAAGATGGTGGCGTAGGTAAACACCTAAACTGCTGCCTCGCACAACAATTTAAACTGCAACTAAAAGACAAAACGTCTATCACCCAGAACCATGGGAAAGCTGGCTGAGTGGAAGTTCTACAACTAGAAGGAAAGAGAAAAGAGCACTGACACATGCACAAGCGCTGAAAAGCTGAGGTACGGAGGCGCGGGATCTGGGCTGGTGGCAGGCGTTGCTTTTTTCAACCCAAAGGGGAGACAAGCCCCCGATTACTCTGAAATACAGTTTCTGGGGAGACGCGGGGGACCCAAACTCCTACGGGGAGAAGCTGGATTGTCTGCTACCGGGTCGGAAAGTGAGGGGGGCCTGCTTGTAGAGCTGCGCACAGGAATAATTGTTTATCTGCACTGGGGCATGGGACCGGACACAGTCGGAGACACAGAGCCGGCTAACTAGCAGCCATTGCTGTTTGCCACACCCTAGCCTAGTGACACCCTGAGACCCCGCCCCACACAACCTACAAACCCACCCAAGCTCCAAGCAGCAGCTTTTGCATATGAATGGACTGCTGCAGCTTAACCTAGCAAACTTTCAGCCAGGATCAGACAGCTCCAAAACCTCCAAACCCCAAGCAAAGAGGAGAAAACTATAACTCTCGCTGTAGCTCCTGCTGGGTGGACTCAGACAATAGCTGACCTGCACCCCATTGGAGATCCAGAAGCCAGTGGTCAGTGTGAGAAACCAGATTTCAACTCCTCACATCCATAAGTGACACATTCAAGAGGCAGACTCAGCGAGCACCAAAGCCCCACTGAAACAAGTCCTGCACCATAAGCGTGTCTCCAGCACAGCAGTTCTTATAGACACAGCGAGTCCTTACAGCCGATTGGCCTGGAGGTCAATTCCTCCCAGCGTACCAACAGCAATTAAGGCTTAACTACACCAAGACTTTGCACTCAGCCGACAAAGGGGTGTACCAAGAGTGTCCACATCAGGTGATTGGGGAGGCTGAGCTACTGCCCCCTATAGGTCACCTACCACACAAAGCCACTCCATCAACACAGGGAAGCAGCCAAAATGCGGAAACAAAGAAACATGTCACGAATGAAAGAAACGGAGGAAAGCAAACTACTGGATGACATAAAGTTCAGAACCACATTTATAAGGTTACTCAAGAATCTTCTAAAAACCGCCGAGAAACTTGATGACACTTCTGAGGAGCTTAGTGAGACCTTCAAGGACCTTAATGAGAATGCCAAAAAAATGGAAAAGGACCAGTCAAAAATGAAGCATACACTGTCTAAAATAAAGAATATAGAGAAACTCAACTGTAGATCAACGTACCCCAAGAATCAAACCAAAGATCTGAAATATGAGGAAACAAAAAACACCCAACCAGAAAAAGAAAAAGAAAAAAGAATCCAAAAATATGAAGATAGTGTAAGGAGCCTCTGGGACAACTTCAAGCATACCAACATCCGAATTTTTGGGGTGCCAGAAGAAGAGAGAGAGCAAAATACTGAAAACCTATTAGAAGAAATAATGACAGAAAACTTTCCCTACCTGGTGAAAGAAATAGAGTTACAAGTCCAGGAAGCGCACAGAACCCCAAACAAAAGGAATCCAAAGAGGACCACACCAAGGCACATCATAATTAAAATGCCAAGGGCAAAAGACAAAGAGAGAATATTAAAAGCAGCAAGAGAAAAACAGTTAATTACCTACAAGGGAGTACCCATACGACTGTCAGCTGATTTCTCAGCAGAAACTATGCAGGCCAGAAGGGAGTGGCAAGAAATATTCAAAGTGATGAACAGCAAGAACCTACAACCAAGATTACTCTACCCAGCAAAGCTATCATTCAGAGTTGAAGGTCAGATAAAGAGTTTCACAGACAAGAAAAAGGTAAAGGAGTTCATCGCCACCAAACCAGGATTGCATGAAATGCTGAAGGGTATTCTTTAAGAAGAGGAAGAAGAAGAAAAAGGTAAAGATAAAAATTATGAACAATAAAATGACATCAAATACATACCTACCAACAAGTGAATCTAAAAATCAAGTGAATAAAAATCTGAAGAACAGAATGGACTGGTGAATATAATAGAATCAGGGACATAGAAAGGGAGTGGACTGACGACTCTCAGGGGAAGCAGGTGTGAGGGATGCGGGAAGAGATTGGACAAAAATCTTACTCTTATGGATGAAGACAGTGGCGGGGGGTAAGGACATGGGGTGGGGTGGGGAATCAGGTGGAGGGGAGCTATGGAGAAAAAGAAAAGAGGAACACCTGTAATAATCTGAACAATAAAGATTTATTTTTAAAAAATAAATAAAATAAAAAAAATAAAAAATGGTCAAAGGACCTGAATAGACACTTCTCCAAAAAGGACATACAAATGGCCAATAGACATATGAATAGATGCTAAACATTAAATATCAACAGAGAAATGTAAATTGAAATCACAATGAAATATCACCTCACACCTGTCAGAATGGCTATCAAAAATAAATCAATTAATAAGTGTTGGTGAGGATGTGCAGAAAAGGGAAGGTGACTGGAAGACTTTCAGTGCTAATGTTTGTGCACTGTTGGTGAGAATGCAGATTGGTATAGCCACTGTGGAAAGCAGTATGGAGTTAACTCAAAAAATTGAAAAATGGAACTGCTTTATGACCCAGTGATTCCACTTCTGGGAATATATTTGAAGAAATCTAAAATGCTAATTCAAGAGTATATGCACCCCTATGTTCATTGCAGTGTTATTTGCAATTGGCAATATTTGGAAGCAGCCCAAGTATCCATCAGTAGATGAGTGAATAAAAAAGCTGAGGTAACCAGGCTAGTGTGGCTCAGTGGTTAAGTGTTGACCCAGGAACCAAGAGGTCCCTAGTTCAATTCTAGTCAGGGCACATGCCTGGGTTTCTGGCTCAATTCCCAGTAGGAGGGATGCAGCAGGTAGCTGGTCGATGTCTTTCTCTCATCGATGTTTCTCTTTTTCTCTGTTCCTTCCTCTCTCTCTAAAATCAATAAAAACATGTTTGTTTTTTTTTAAAGCTGTGGCACATTTACATAATAGACTAGAAATCTATAAAAAAGGAGAAAATCTTACCTTTTGGGACAGCATGGAAGGACCTGGAAAGTATTATGCTTAGTGAAATAAGCCAGTCAGAGGAAGACAAGTACCATATGATTTCACTTATATGTGTAATCTAATGAACAAAATAAACTGGAAGACAAAATAGACAGACTCACAGATACAAAGAGCAGACTTACAGCTGACTTACAGCTGTCAAAGGAGTTGGGGGGTTGGATCCTGGGTGAAAATGGCGAAGAGATTAAGCAAAAAAAAAATAAAAATGTTCATAGACACAGACAACAGCATAGTATTACCAGAGGGAAAGGGGGATAAATGATAATGGAAGGAAACTTGACTTGGGTGGTGAACACACAATACAATATATAGGTGATGTATTATGAATTATATACCTGAAACCTAAATAATTTTATTAACCAACTAGAAGCCTGGTGCATGAAATTTGTGCACTGGGGGTGGAGGGTCCCTCAGCCCGGCCTGTGCCCTCTCCCAGTCCAGGACCTCTCGGGGGAATGTCTACCTAAGCCGGCAGGCAGACATCCCTCTCGCAGTCCAGGACCCCTCCTTACTGCCCACCTGCTTGCTGCTCCTTACCACTCAGCTCGCTGCTCCTTAGCACTGCTGTAGAGGTGGGAGAGGCTCTCACCACCTCTGCTGCACTCGCCAACCATGAGCCCAGCTTCTGCCTGAGCGGCATGCCCCCTGTGAGAACACACTGACCACCAGAGGGCAACTCCTGCATTGATCATCTGCCCTCTGGTGGTCAATGCACATCATGGCGACTGGTCGTTCTGTTCATTCCACTGTAAGGGTCGCTTAGGCTTTTATTGTACACTGAGTGGCCAGATTATTATGATCTCTGAACGCATAATAATTGGCACTCAGTGTATATACTATATAATAAAAGGCTAATATGCAAATTGTCCCCTCGACCAGGAGTTCGACCAGCAGGCAGACTGGCCAACCACCCATGTCCCCTCCCCCTGGCCAGGCTGGCCAGACCCTACCCATGCACAAATTCATGCACCGGGCCTCATATATATATATATATATATATATATATATATATATATATATGCATTCAGAGATCATAATAATCTGGCCACTCAGTGTAGATGTCACCCCAATAAGTTCAATTTTAAAAATAAAAAACAAAGGTTTAGTGTCTGGGTCTTGTTTTCAGCTCGAAGCATAGCAACTCACCTCAAGCAGGTGATCAGTAAGTAAGTAAGTAATGAATGAATGAATGAATGAATGAATGAACGAACAAATGAAAAAACATAAAGAGGAGTCAAATTGCTGAGCCCACATTCTTTCTTCTAGCTAGGAATAACTCATCGATGAAATAGCAATGAATTGTCAACTCTTGTAATCATTATTTTATAGGGAAAATATAATTGCATTTTTCTGTTGGAACACTTATTTTAAAAACAATAAAAGCTAGATAGGGAAAGGTGACAGAAAGTCAGTTGTTAAAGACCTTCAGTGCTAATATTTTATTCTGGGAAATAGAATTCACATCTTATCCCACAGAGCATCCTGGGAATATATTTCTAGGGCAAACCCATATGCAGGGAATAAAGAATGGGCTAAACTAAGGGCCTGATGAGACTGGAACCCTCATCCATTGCTGGTGGGCATGTAGAATGGCACAAGCACTTTGGAAAACTGATCCAGAAATTCCATTTCTAAGAATTTGCTGAAGAGAAATCAAAACACACATATACACACAGTACTGGAGCAAAAAAAATGTTAATAGCAGATCTATTATAACTGGTCTATTATAAAACCTATGTCTTTGAATATGGGTCTGATTTGGCTTATTAATGTAGGGTGTGTGTTATCTTGTAAGGCCACTGGATCTGCCTATCCTCTGAATGAAGCTGCCAGGATTTTGCCAGACTGTGCCCTGAAAAATGGCCAAGATACAAATTAACACCCACTTTCCAGCAATGGGAACAATTCTCCCCAAAAAAGCCACTTCCACAAAAACCCAAGGCAACCTGAAACAATCCAAGAGCCAAGACACAATTTATTACTTCACAAAGAACATAGAATTCTGACCCAGCAGCACACCAGTTGCTGGGCTTTTTCCTTTCCCACACAAGCTGCATTTCAAAGGCCTGACACTCTCCATTTACAAGCCCAGGCTTTGAGAGGAAGCTTTAAATAGCCAAAGATTTATATAACCGAAGACAATGTAGTGATTAGGTCCTCCTCAATCCCCCATTGAGGCCCAGGCAGGGTAAGCGAGCAACTTGCCCGGGATCACACACAGTGATAGACAATGATGCAGCCAGCCCTGGAACCAAGGAAATGGGGTGCCTTGGAAGGGTTTGGGGAACAAATGGAAACAGCAATCAACATACTATGGGAAATGAATAGTCAAAAAACACAGAAATTGGTATTATTTCTTAATAAAATATCTGTGATCCATTGAAAGGGGTCCAGGTGGTGTCCGGATAGAGAAGATAAAGCTAAGGAAAGAGGAGAGGGAATATAATGGAGTAACATTTGTATTTGGTTCTCTACTTATCTTCTCCATAGAGTATTTCCGAATATCATTGCTCTTTTGCCCCAGGTCACCAGCAAGCACGTGCGGGAGCTGGATTGCTGGTGGGAGTGCCCAGCAGCTGCACAGCAGCCCAGGGCTGCCTTGACTTCCCCTAAGTCTCTGCAGTCTCACATCGCCCTCTTCACCCACTCGTCTATGAGGACAGTTAAAAGACGTCCCCTCCTTACTCTGGGAGTCCATGCTGACAAAGGGGAGTCCTCTGCCCATCTTCAGTACAGTGCACTTGGACGGCACTGTCTACTCTAGTATTCTCCAGAGTTCAGTCATTAGCCTTCACAACTTATGCCATGTTCATATACCATGTGTACAGTTATTTACTTTTTACTTAGTATCTGTCTTCAAATAAAGGCATTCTTTCACTTTTTCTTATTCCAAGCAATGCAATATCTATTAAATCATCTTTGCTATACTGGTTATAGTTCAGGTTTTGCCCAGTGATTAGAGTATCGGCCTGAGAACTGAAGAGTCCTGGGTTTCAATTCCTGGTCAAGGGCACATATCTCCTCAAGGGCATGTACCTTGGTTGCAGTTCGATCCCCGGCCCTGGTCAGGGCGCATGTGGGAGGCAGCCAATCGATGTATCTTCCATGTCCATGTTTCTTTCTCTCTTTCTCTCTCTCTCTCTCCTCACCCTTCTTTTTCCCCACCGCCTACTCACTCCCTTCCACTCTCTCTAAAAATCCATGGGGGAGGGGGGGACAATCCTCTGGTGAAGATTAGAAAAAAACATTTGTTATATAGATATTAAATTTTTTAACTGTTCATTTGTAAACTATATGATGTAGCTCATTTTTCATCCCCTTTGATATCACTATCTGAGGAATTAATTAAAATTAAATTAAATTAAAATTCAGTTCCTTGGATTAATTAGCCACATTTTAAGTGCTCAGCACCCACCAGGGCTGGCGGCGCCATATCGGACATGCAGAGAGCAGCCCGTCTTTGCAGCAGGCTGTACCCGTGAACTGTCTGTCTGCCCAGGGCATGTTGGCTGCTTTCATTGGCACAAGGTGAGCTAATACATGGTCAGATTATCCAAATAACTGTGACTAGTATTAGTTTACTAAGTGCTAGCAAAAATGTCCGATAATAGTCTATTCCAATTATCGAGATCATTATCTGAGTAAGCAGCAAGGCAAGCAGAAGCATTTGAACTCGAGCAACAGATTCATGTCATTGCTCTAATCTGACTCTTTCCTGTGGCCCTCAGTCCCTCCGTCCCACCACCCTCTGCCCCTCCTCTCTCCCCCACTCCATCTCTCCTTTCTCTGTGTGTGTCTGTGTTTTCTGCTTTCATGCTCCTTCTTCCTCTCACTCCACTGTTCTGTGTCCTAGCCTCACTTTCATTCTTGCCTTTTCTTAGTCATCTCTCTATGTTCCTTTTACCGTTTCAAACAGAAATCTCCCTAATTCATAATCTGAGTATATTTGGATTTCATATTGTAAATTACTCTTCAACTACAATAATGTCAGGCCAAAGGATATTCTGAGTTGCAGCATGAATAAGGGATGCCTCCTAGCAGAATGCCATAGACATGTGGTCAACTGCACACCAGACATCTCACCTTGAAAGTCCCACTGGCACCCCAATGTCAGCACGCCTAACACTGAACTGTTTTCCACTCAAACCCCTGCCTGCCCTCCCACTGATGTAACGATACCAAACTACTCGCTTTACCCTACTCCCCTCCAAAATCCCCTTTAAAAGAACAAGAGAATGTTTTTATAATGTTTCTCTTCAGGCCCATGGAAGAGGGGCCCAAAGCTCCCTTTGTGGCATTGGTTACCTTTATTGAGCAGCCTAAAAGCCTAGAATTGTCTAGAAGGCTTTATGTAACTTTTTTTAAAATAAAAAACCACATTGCTAGTGTTTGGAAAACTTCTAGAAGATTCCCAGAGGGAGTGCTGCGTAGATATATGTATGCTTTGTCTATTGGCCATGAATATCAAGGAGTAGAACAAACCAAACTCCTATCTCCTTATTTTAATTATTCAGAGGCCCTCAAAGGAGAGGATGCACTGGGGAACATACATGCATTGCTTGATTGCACAAACTAGACCCATCCTTATGAGGACAAAGAATAAAGTCTTATTCATTCCTTATGGGAAAATATGTTTTGTTTTTACCCTGTGCTAAATGCATTGAATTAGACTATGGAAAATTTAGTTCTTGCTAATTTACACAAGTTATGATACTTTGGTATCCTTCATCTGTCAGCTTTAAAACCTTAAATGTGGAATTGATTATTCTCAAGATGGTGATGTGATGATCTGCTTTCTTTCTCAGACAAAGGAAGGCATTTGACCAAGATGGGAAGTCCCTACCTGGGTGGGAGTAATGGAAACATCCTCCTGGCTAGATTCTGTACTGCTCCACACTCTGAAAAAGAGAAATATATCCAAGTTTAGCCTTCATTTTACTAAAATTTAAGGTCTGTGTTGTCCTCTGGATAATAACTATAACAACTATTTGTTGAGTGCTTAGAATGTGTCCAGCAGTGTGTTAGGTGCTATAGACACAATCTCATTAATCCTCATTACAACCCTGGTGGTATGGACTCTACCTCCCCCTGCCTGCATAATATAGTTTGAGGAATTTAAGTCTGAGCGAAGTAATAACTTGTCAAAAGTAACACAACCTATTAGTGGCAGAACTTAGATTCAAACCCAGGTCTGTCCAACCCCAGAGGTCTGTGGACTTTTGACCCTGTAGTTCTGTTTTTGTTTTTTATCACGTGTTAACTGACCGTTACTGTGGGCCAGGCACTGCTGTCGGCTTGTGAGGTTCTAAAATGAATATTAAAGGAGAGACCCCTGATCTTATGGATCTTATGTCCTAGGGAGTAAAAGCAGAAAAAGAGTAAGTTAAAGCAAAAATCTGGATCATTTCAGATGTTGATAATGCCATAAGAACAAGAGATGGAGTAAAGTTTTAGTGAATGTGGGGCTGCTTGTGTTGGGAGCTCTTGGAAGGATTTTCTGAGAAGATGGATTTTGAACTCAGATCTCAATGCTAGATTGATCCAGAATGCAGGTGTTGAGGGTAATATAAGGAGCATGTGCACAGGCATTGGGTTGAGAGTAAGTGCATGTGTTTCAAGAACAGGAAGAAGGCCAATTTTGCCAGGTAGCCTCTGTGAGTGAGTGACATAAGGTCAGACATGGAGACAGGCTTTGAGTTTTGTTCCAAGTATAATAGGACACCGCAGAAGGGTTCTAAGCAGAAGAGATATACAATCTGAATTAAGTTTTTAAAAGTTCACTCTGGTTTCTGTTTGGGGAATACAGGAATAGGAGCAAATAGAGGAAATGGTTAGGAGAACATGAACTTCAGAGAGGCTGGGAGCTTTTCAGTAAGGAGGATAGTGCTTTGGAAACAGCAAAGGATTGGAGACAAGAGAGTATTTACTCTCCCTTCACCCAGACCCTGAGATATTCAGGATGTGAGGAGGGAGCCACAGGGGCCAGCCAGGTCCAGTCAGTGGGGTGAAGGAAAGGCAACATTCAGAAGAGAAGATGAGCTATTGGGAGTCTATTTCAGCAGCAGTGGTGGCTAATCACATTAATAGCAGCTAGTTTTATTGAGTAGCATCTAGCACTATTCTAAGGGTTTTTCTTGGAATAACTTATTTAGCCTTCTCCTAATCCTAAACTGTAGATATTTTTATTAGCCTCATTTTCCACAGGAAACTGAGACACAAAGGAGTTAAGAAACTGGGAGCTGCTAAGTGATATGGTTAGGCTGACAGTTGTAATTTAGGAAGTTGGCGTGGCAAGGTTTGGGTTTGTCAGAGAAGAGGGTTGGAGAGGAACTTCACTAAGGAGGGGTAGACTGGTCTGGAGATGAAACGCAGATGAGGGGTGACGAAGGTAAATGCCTGTTTCGTGATGCCATTTCCCCTGACTGAAGATTCTCCATCAGTGTGAACTGGAAGCCTGGGACGCTGAGCACCTGCTCTCCTGCAGTTACTGTGGGTGGGCGGGAGCCTCAGGTGAGCAGGAACTCCTTCCTGGAGGACTTGCTCAGACAGCCTTTGGGGGAAGAGCACTTCCATCTAAATACGACGCTGTCTTGACCTCTTTTTCCCACTACTCTTGGGTGGGGAGAATGCTCATATTTACACATTTCCTGGGATGTTTTACCATGACTGTCATTTGGAGATAATGATCATCTGCTATGATTGATTAAGCATTTATGATGTATCATGTTCTATGCTGAGCACTTGACATGTATTGTTCCTTCAATAAACACAACAATCTTATGATATAGCTATGATTCTTGCTCCCTTTTTCTGATGGACTGAGTTCTAGAGGAGTTATATAACTTGCCAAAAGTTATAGTGAGGGGTGGACCTGAGATTTCCATACTGCACTCTGATATCAGAGGTTAATCCTTACCCACTCTGCTACAGGTGAGGAACATACATATGCTGGGCTGGGGGAGTTTCCCCAGAAGTCTTTGCAAACCCAAAAGACCAGGGAGTGTAGCAACACAAAGTTGAAAGAGTGATCTTGGGAGTGAACAACCAAGGTCTTCTGTGACTACACTGATTTTGAAATGTCAGTAGACCGACTCTCAGGATCAGGAGCAACCTGAAGGTGATGGACTTGGGGGAAACAAGGGTAGAAATGGGAGAATTAATGTGAATAGAGAGAAAGAAATTACTGCTTTACTTACTTGTTTTCTCCTACAGAATCTAAAAGTGACATTTCTCAAATAATACTCTCCCCTTTTTAATTCCACTTAGTAAACACCTAAAAAGCTGTCTACTTTCCCATTCTCCCCCACAACAAGAAATGTGGTAGGATTATGAAAGATGTTTGCTAAGGTATTTTAGTTTTCCATTATTTTAAAATAAAACAAATATGTAGGGTATTTTAAAAAGAAAAATTTTAAGTGAATGAAATCAGACTATTTAGGCATCATATTTAATTAAATCCATTTCATCACTTAAAAAAATATATTTTATATGATATTCATCTAGTCCTATCCAAGAACATGGGTGGGTAATCTGATCTCAGTTTTCTCAGGCCCAGTGATCTTGGCACAGTCACTTTTTAATCATATGTCAGTAATTCTCCAACATGAGAATACCTGGACTCTCAGGACAATGGAGCTACTGTGGAAGAGCCAGCAGTGTCTTTGCCACATGGCCCTGAGTAAGGACACCGCCTATAAGGTTGCTCTCCTTCACTTATAGATTGAAGAATTCATCAATCTATAAATCAGTTTTTTTTCTTTTGCTTCACCTCATGGATCAGATTTTTCTGTCACTTAATATTCCTTTGAGGTCCTCTGTAGAAAAATGTCATGAATAATAGACATGCGTTCCTTTGTTTTACGAAAGTGCATTGTGTGCCTACTGTGTTCTAGGCTCCAAACATCAAAAATGAATAAGGTGAGATCCTTGTTCGTAAGGGTTCATTGTTTGAAGAAATTATTACAGAAAGTGATAAGGGGCAGATATAGCCACCTGTGTGGTGAGCCAGTCTGTGTTTCTTTCTGTAACAAGTTCCTTGAGAGTTAGGGGCCTAAAGTTTTGAACACATTCACATAACTTCCAGATCCTGTCCCTGTGCACTGTTACAGTAATGCACTCCTGCCCCTGACTCAGGCGGGGCTTTGCAGATCATTAAGGCTACCTCCCCTGACATGAGGAGATGGGATCTGAGAGATCACCTGACTGGGAAATGGCAGAGCCAGGCCTTAGACCCCAAATTCCTACTTCACAGCACTTTTCTATCTATATATCCTATCCAATAAAAGAGTAATATGCAAATTAACCATCACCCCACTACACCCACAAGTCACGCCCACCAGCCAATCAGGAGCAAGTATGCAAATTAACCCAAACAAGATGGCTGCAACCACAGAGCGAGCAGGAGGCTTGGGTTTCCCCCGTAATGGAGGAAGCCAAGCCTTCAGCACACCCTGGCCAGCCTAGGCCTCCACTCAAGACTACAAAGTTTCAATTATAGAAGATACATAAATCCCAACAAAAATGGCTGTGGCCACGGAGCAAGCAGGAGGCTTGGCTCTGCTCCAGGCTACAAAGTTTCAATTGTAGAAGATAAATAAATCCCAGATACCAGGGCCTCCACTTGGGTCGCCAGGGGATGTGGACAGCCTGCAAAACACCACAGGCCCCTCTCCCAGGCCAACCCATGCCCCAAGGGAACCCCCACCCTGATCTGGGACACCCTTCAGGGCAAACCAGCCGGCCCCCACCCGTGCACCAGGCCTCTATCCTATCTAATAAAAGAGTAATATGCAAATTGACTGTCACTCCAACACACAAGGTGGCTGCCCCTATGTGGTCAAAGATGGCTGCCCCCATGTGGACACAAGATGGCCACCACAAAATAGTCAGCAGTGAAGGGCACTTGGGAGGGACCAGGCCTGCAAGGGAGGGCAGTTGGGGGCGATCAAGCCTGCAGGAGAGGGCACTTGGGGGGGACCAGGCCAGCAGGGGAGGGCAGTTAGGGGTGACCAGGCCTGCAGGGGAGGGCAGTCAGGCTGGCAGGGGAGCAGTTAGGCATCAATCAGGCTGGCAGGGGAGTGGTTAGGGGTGATAAGGCTGGCAGGCAGAAGGGGTTAGAGACAATCAGGAAGGCAGGCAGGTGAGCAGTTGGGAGCCAGCAGTCCTGGATTGTGAGAGGGATGTCCCACTGCCCGTTTAGGCCCGATCCTACTGGGCCTAAACAGTATCATACTTGAGTGTACCACCATGCAATGGCCACACTCTGTTATTTGGCACTGATGGGAACAGAGGATTTGACACTTGGGGTAAATCAGCATTGGCTCCTGTTGCTTTATTTTTGGAAATGAGCAAAAACATATCATGATGACTGTATTAGTTTTCTAGGGCTGCTGTAACAAATTACCTCCAGCTTAGTGGCTTAAAACAACATAATGTATTCTCTCACATTCTGGAGACCAACCATACACAGTAAGGTGTGGGCAGGGATGCATCCCCTCCAAAGACTCTAGGGCAGACTCTTTCCTTGCCTCCTCCAGCACCAGGAGTTCCTTGGAGTGTGGCTCCATCATCTCAGTCTCTGCCTCCATGGTTACATGGTCTTCTCCTCTCTCTCTGTAAGCTTCCTCTGTGTGTCTCTTAAAAGGACCCTTGTTATTGTACTTAGGGCCCACATGGGTAATTCAGGATGATGTCATCTTGAGATCCTTAATTACATCTGCGAAAACACTTTGTCCAAATAAGATCATGTAAGGGAGGAAAAACATTCCTTCAATCATTCTAAGTTCTTGGCTGGGGCCCCTGTAACACAAGAAGATGAACAAGGTAAAATCATACAAATTTATTTAATAAAAGCTTTAGGTGACACAGAGCCATTAAGAGAATGAAGGCCTAAAGAAACAGTTAAATTTTAGTTTCTTTTTACTAGCTTTAATGGAGAGTAGAGAGTTTTGGAAAAATGTTTTCGGACAAAAAGGAGGCTGAGATTAATATATTAAGCCAGAAAACCTCATCCAGGCCTGTTTGTCCAGTGTCCTCATGGCCCCTCTGTGGTGGAGATGAGGGTGTGTGTTCCTCTCCTCCAGGGGCAAGGGCTATCTCACACATGCGGGTTCTATGACCTGCTTCAAGGGAAGACCAGAGAGTCCTTCTTGCACCTGCCGTTTTTTAAAGTCCTCTCACTTAAAATGTTCAATGTGGCAAGGTGCCATATATTTAGGCTACCATGTTCTGAACCCCATCATTCACATTCGCAGGTCTGGGGATTGGGACATGGACATAACTTTTTGGAGGACCACCATTCAATCCATTACAGTGATGGGGATGTATTAGGAAGACAGTTTGTCAGGGGAGCAGGATGCCGGGTGGGGAGCAGACACTGGGCTCCCAGCTGCTCCTGCCTTAGTCCAGGACTGAAGACACAGGGACTGGCTCAGGGCGGAGGCCGTGGGCATAAAGGGGAGGAGGTAGAATCTGAGACATTAGATGAAAGAGTGTTCCAGGACTTGATCACTGTGTGTATGGTGAATGTGAGAAAGGAAAGTTTTAATTTAAAAACTTTTAACTAAAGCATGTTTAAAAATGTGTGCTGTAGAATACTGGAGCTTGGAATGACAGGCACCCTTGTGGGGGCATGGTGCTATAGGCATACACATTGGGGAAACTCTGGGTCAAACAGGGCTGGACAGGCTTCTCCTCTGTGGCCCTTCCCAGCCGTGGCATGCCCATGCATCTGGCAGCTCTCCAGAGGGGACCACGTGGGACAGCCTTTCCCAAACCTATTTGACTGTTTTCCCTAGATTATCTCAAAGGACAAAGGACCCACACTCTGGAAAATATTGCTCTTAGGCTCCCATCCTCTGCAATAGGGACTGGGGAGAAAGGAAAATGTGAGAGCCAGAAGGACAGAGTGAAGAAAAGTGGTCATCTGGTGAGAGCCAGTTTGTTTCCCAAGACCCCTGCCACCAACAGGTATGGCTCCAGGGTCTGAGGGAGTTTGCAGATACCACTCGAAGGCTTGCACAGGTGCCTTTGACTTGAATTGTCTGTGGGACTGTGCTATGGTTTGGGTTCTTCTTTCTCTTGTGCCTCCTTATCCACAGCAGAAGCTCCCGCTTTAGAGGAGGTGTGGCACATAAGTGTCCACCATTGTGCCAACTCTGAACCGTTGGATATCGACTTCCATACTGCCAGGAGCAGGATGGCTAGCACAGGAGGCCAGGGATGAGCTGTGAGCCCTTCTTACTTTACATCTCAAAGAACTGCCTTCCCACCTTTCCTCTCTGAGTAGAAAGGGACCTTCTAAGAACACAGCTGTCCTCTTCCTGCCCCCTGACCTCCACAATAATCCCAGGCCCTCCAGTCTTTAGCACTTCCTGCCTCATGTAGAGAAGGTTGGGTGGTGCCAATGACAAATATAGGCATCAATTTTGCAATTGTTGTAAAAAGGTTGGATGTTTACTGAGCTCTGAGTATGCATGAGATACTATATTAAGTGTTTTACATGTAACACCTCATTTAATTCTCATGACAGCCCTAAGGGATAGGTGCCATCAATCATCAGATTTTATAGGTGGGGAACATGAGGCACATAGTGATTAAGTTACTTGCCCAAGGATGCATAGCTAGTGTGTGGTACAACCAGCAAGTGACTTCAGGCAGTCCAGAGTTAAAACTGACATTCATAACCACCAGATTACAAATTTAATTATAGATGTTTTAGATTTCATATGTTGGTAAGACATGAAAATGGAAATATGCAGAAGGCAGTGGAGTATACAGAACTGGACAGGCCTGGGCTCAGAGCCATCGGGGATGGTGGTTGAAAAGAGCCCGTGGATAAGTTTACTCAAACTATGGGGTCGATAGTCAGTTATACAGATTTACAGCGCAGAAAGAGCAGCATGCAAAGATTTTATGTATTAGTGGGGTGTTTTCCCAAGCAATGAGTTAGAAATAACTGACTACTGTCATCACAGTCCATGGCCAGAACATTCCAACTGTGCAGAAATAGGACCCAGACACAGAAGTCTACATCCTAAATCATGCTGAAAAGTCCGAATTGGGTGGGATTTCTGAGAAGCAAATACCTCTCACTGCTCCCATAAGTGCAGTGGAAACCCATGGTCTGTGGCAAGCACTGGTGAGAAGATCTGATCTACTTACTGCAGCTCTTGCCTTAGCATCTCTGCAGACACAGTGCTCTCCCTACTCCCTTGGGACCTGGAACCCTTCTTCAGGAGCTACCTGCACTGCAGACAACCAGGAAATAGTAGCTGAATTGATTGAGCCGAGGAAATGAGAACCACCCTAAGTCCAGCTGCATTTGCTCCTGGAAACATTATCAAACTTAAAGTGCTTTCAATGACCCATCACTATTTCATTGCAAATGTCTGAATTTTCCTCGATGTACTGGGACAAAACCACGATAAATTGCTTCCTACTTGCACTGAATTTTGTTCTGATTCATTGCCTGCTTCAAGGACCTTCTAAAAATCACAGTTTATGGAATCTATATCCCAGTGGTTCCCAGAGAGAAATGAGCCTAGATTCCAGGGAATGCAAATGTCTTCAGACTTGTAGCCAGCTTCCAGGCTTCCTGCAAAGGTCTCCTAAGCCCCTAAGTATTTCCTCTCTTAAATCACACATCACTGGCACAGGCAGAATATTTTCAAGTTACTTCTTTCTTGTTAAGGCACAGTCACTTCAAGGTCTACGAGTAGACAGAAGTGCTGTTGTTAGTGGCAGTTTTATTGTGCTAGTCTTAGTTTAGTTTAGTGATTCTTTTTTAAACTTGTGTTGGTTTCTCTTTTGTTCCTAAAAGAAACTATGTCTTCAATGCTGCATTTGAAACATGACGTTGAACCTCTCCTGGCTGTTTATGGCTGGAGGAAGACTGTTCATGTAAAAGGTGGCTTAGTATCTCACCTGTGAAATGTGGTGACTTTTATTTGACACATTTCCAAGTAGGTGATAGAAATCTTTAGAGCCAGTGATGGGTTATTGTGTAGCAGTGGCACCTGGTATCCTGCTAATTTTTTTTTAATTTTTATTGCTCAGATTATTACAGGTGTTCCTCTTTCCCCCCCCCCCATAGCTCCCCTCCACCTGATTCCCCACCCCACCCCATGCCCTTACCCCCCTGCCACTGTCCTCATCCATAGGTGTAAGGTTTTTGTCCAGTCTCTTCCCGCACCCCTCACACCCCTTTCCCCCTAAGAATTGTCAGTCCACTCCCTTTCTATGTCCCTGATTCTGTTATATTCACCAGTCCATTCTGTTCATGAGATTTTTTATTCACTTGATTTTTAGATTCACTTGTTGGTAGGTATGTATTTGTTATCATTTTGTTGTTCATAATTTTTATCTTTACCTTTTTCTTCTTCTTCCTCTTCTTAAAGAATACCCTTCAGCATTTCATGTAATCCTGGTTTGGTGGTGATGAACTCCTTAAGCTTTTTCTTATCTGTGAAGCTCTTTATCTGACCTTCAACTCCGAATGATAGTTTTGCTGGGTAGAGTAATCTTGGTTGTAGGTTCTTGCTGTTCATCACTTTGAATATTTCTTGCCACTCCCATCTGGTTTGCATAGTTTCTGCTGAGAAATCAGCTGGAAATCGTATGGGTGCTCCCTTGTAGGTAACTAACCGTTTTTCTCTTGCTGCTTTTAAGATTCTCTCTTTGTCTTTTGCTCTTGGCATTTTAATTATGATGTGTGTTGGTGTGGTCCTCTTTGGATTCCTCTTGTATGGGGTTCTCTGCACTTCCTGGACTTGTAAGTCTATTTCTTTCACCAGGTAGGGAAAGTTTTCTGTCATTATTTCTTCTAATAGGTTTTCAATATTTTGCACTCTCTCTTCTCCTGCTAAATTTTGATCTGTATGTAAAAATTATTCTTGCTTCAACTTAGAATTGACTCTCTTATAGTGTCTGTCAGATAGTGGTTGAACTGGGCAGGCTGTGGGTGTGGCACAGAATGAGGCACAGTTTCTGTGCCATGAGATAGAAGACATAGCATCACCTCAAGTTAGCACATATGAAAATGGCCACTTATTGAAATATGCGGACACTTCTCATGAATATAAAAAACATATGATCAGGAAAGTAAACAAATGGATGGCAACAAAACTGAATAATATGACAACTGTATGGATTTCTTGCAATTTTCTGAAGCTTTCTTTTCCATAATCAGTGTTCACCTTTAAAATCCTTCATATGTACAGCCAAAATTTTGAGTATTTGAAAATGTGCCTTATAGACACACACAAAAAAGATTGCAAACCACTGATCTATTCCCAGAAACATCAAATTAGGCTCTGATACACACCACCCCACACAAACTTTCATTCGTGTTTACAATTCTTATTTTGGATATTTTATTTTTTATTTTTTTTTAATTTTTTTTAATTTTTTATTGTTTGAAGTATTACAAATACTAGTACATATGTCTCCTTTTTTTTCCCATTGACCTCTCCCCAGCTTCCCCCACGCCCCCGCACATGCCTTCACCTGTCCGCCCTCTCCCCCCCCTCGCCAATGTCTTGTATCCATTGGTTGTGCTTATATGCATGCGTACAAGTCCTTTGGTTGATCTCTTACAGCCCCCCTCGCCCAACCTCCCATGCCTTCCTAATGTAGTTTGACAGTCTGTTCAATGCTTCTTTGCCTCTGTATCTATTTCCCCCCCATTTCTTTCCTTTAAAAAATTTTGCCTCTGCAGACTAGAAATGAACATATAATAACAAAAAAATAATAATAATAGTAAAAAATGTTTGAGTCCCAATTTCAATGTCCAACAGTTCTGAGTCCCCGTTTCAATGTCTAACAGTTCCTTATGTATACATGTCAGCAATGATATCTGGATGGTGGGAACATGTTGGCAATGCAGGTCCGACCCTCTCTGGTTTGGTCCTAGGCAACCTGCAGCGGTGCACAGCTGCTGACTGCTCGCGTGGCAAGGCATTGTCAGCGTCTTCCATCTCTGGACTGTTTTTCCTCTTGTCTTCGTGGTTGGAGCACACCTGTCAATTCCTCTCTGTTGCAGGAATCCACATGGTCTTAGAGTTGTTTTCTGAAGATATATAAACATATTCTCGACCAAAAGTTAATAAAGGAATACTTTCTATATAATTGATTTGGGATCCTTTTTATTTTTGCCCAAATGATTTTCCTTTGTCTTATTTAGACACCATGTGTATTTTTCATGGGTGTCTTGCTGTTAGCATTACAAATGAAAATTAATTTTGTAAAGTAAAAATTTTCTAGATGTAATTTACTTATAGGATATTTTTCCTTACATGATATTATCCTACTATCCCCCCCCTTTTTTTTTGATTAATGGAGGTTTTTGTAAATTTTATAATGCAGTCTTGATAACTTTAAATTTTAATTTTTTTTTTTGGCCCCAAAATATGACTGCTTTAGGTTCATTGCATGTTCAGGAATTTTACCATGAGATGAACTACCAATAGAAATTTTAGTTATTACTTTAAGAACAGTTTTTTGTCCAGTACAATTAAATTTACTTGAATATTCATTTATTTCAATTAGCCTGTTTTAAATTAATCTGAAGACTTGATTACTTTTTTACTGTCAAATTTAATAATACTCTACCAACAATCTTAGTTTGCCCTGTAAATATTAGTGGGAAGGATTATTTGCATTCTTGAGTAGGCCCTGAGCATTCCTGATGCTAGGCTGAATTTAGATATAGGGCAGCTGCTGTTGGCCAAGTCTCTTGTCTGTTACCTGGTTCCCGATCTGAGCTGGGCCAAGTCTCTTTCTGTTGCCTGGGTCCAGATCTGAGCTGGGTGTGGGAAGCGCGAAGCAGCCATGGGGGCAGGAGACCTCCCTCAGAAGGGGCGAGGGGTTCAAGCCCCTGCAATGTTGGGGGGTGAGGATCTGTGCCCCACTTCTGTTGCCCCCCAAGATCTCTCCTGATGGCCCCTCTGCAACTGTACCTGTCTTAGGTTGTTCCTTCCCTGAGGATTTTTTAATGTTCTTCAAATTTTGCTGCTTTTCTTCAGTGACTCAGCTTGTGCTGATTTCCCCCATGTTTCCCTGTATGCTGCACTATCCTCTGTGTATACCCTAAGTGTGAGCCCAGGGAAATTGCCCTTACAAACACTGAAGAGTGCCTTGAAATCTCTGGCTCTTAGACAAATAACCAACTTCCAAAGTGGTTGTTACTGGGAACCACAAAAGTTGAAAATGGAGGACAGCTAGCTGGAAACTCCCCTCATCCCTTCACCTCTGCCATTGTCAGGGTTGCTGATAAGGATTAGAGGCAAGTTCTCTTGGCTGGCCATGTGTTGTGATAGTTGTAATAGACAGGGGTCCTCGACTCTGAGAGTCATGGCCCTCAGGACCTTCCCATGCTGGGCTTCCCCACAGTGTCACCTGAGAGCCCTGGTTCTGTGAGAAGCAAGGCTAAAGTGGAAAGTGCATAAACTTGGACAATATCCAGACTGGGGCCGCTTCTTACACTATTGTGACCTTGGCAGAGTTAACTACTTATGTGAGCCTCAGCCTTCTCATCTGGAAAATGGAGATGGAAATAAAATTTCCTCCTCGTGGTTATTAAAATTAAATAAGATCATGTCTATCAAGTGCCAGCATTGAGGAGGCACTCAGTAAATGTTCATTTCCTTGCCCCTCCACACTGGTAAAGTAAACAATAATTCCCTGCTGGGCTGCAGTCTCTGTTCTGAAACTGAAATATCTGCCCATCTACTGATGGGGATAATGAGACATGCTTCCTTAGTGAATTCATCAGACTTCTTGTTGGACTATGATGAAGCAGGGGCAGAGGGGAGATCTGAATATACAACACATGTGTAGGCCTCATACCTAGATAATAAGGAGTGAGTCTGGGCTATCCGTGGTCACCTTACTACAAACCTCATCACAGGCAACAGAGGGGAACGCTTCCCTTCAGAAGATCTTGCCTATAATGGCAAGACTGTTTCATTTGCCAAACCTGTGGCTCTCACTGGGCCCACTTAGGTCATTTTTCCCAGGCTTCTTGCAGCTACATGTGGCCAATGGAAAGTGGGCCAATCTGAGGCTCCTCCACGTTCTCCCCTCCCCACCTGCCTGGTGGCTGTCAATGTCCAGGAAGACCCAGGAAACAATATGTTGAAGTGGGAGCGCTTCTGGCAGCCTGCATCCCTAAGTGTCCGTGAAGAGCAGAGCACCACCTGCACACCACCTGAACTTCACCCAATAAGAAACTGTCTTTATATGAAGTCATTAAAACCTCCAGGTTTTCCCTTTACAGCAGCTAGCATGACCTTAACCAATAAACCTGGTGAAAGAAGAGATAAGTTTTTAAAACGTTCCCCTTGTGATGCATTTGGCATTCTTTTGAACATGACAGTACCATTTTATATTTTGTTACTATGAAGAAACAAATTTCATAATTGCTTAAAAACTACCTATATGGTCTATCTATGCAAAATATGCTATGTATATCAATATAGGAAATATAGAAAAAGGTTTTCTATCAACAATAAATCTATTTGATTTTTTGCCTAACAGTTTCAGCCAAAAGCCTGAGGATTAGTGATTAACTGCATGTATTGTGTGCTAAACTAAACACTCCTGCTGCCAGGGGCTGTGTTGGGGGAGGGCAGGCTCTATAAAGAAGGGAGAATAAACATAATAATTTTTTCTAAATTACTAGAAATTCATAAATTAGAAAATTAAAATTTTCCTAAAGTATTTTCTATGCTCGTTTTATTTCCTTAAACAAACTACTATGCTGAAAATAATTGTACCTTTGCCCGTCTTTAGCTTCACCAACTATAAAGTCAGGGTTACTTAATCCATAGGATTTGATGCTTAGATGGGAGCATGTCTACCTCCCAGCCTAATGCCTAGCACAATAAATATTAAGAAATGCACACAGTAACTATTGAAGCCCTAACCTCTTTCTTACTTATTTGGTTTACTGGATTTTGTTTTGAAATTATGGTTAAGAATGTGAATTATCACCCTCAGAGACTTCTTATGTATCTTTGACTGCTTATGCCAACCAACATCAGTTGGTGCTAGAAAGCAGTGCTTTTATTTATGGCATCTAGTCTTATAGTTTGTCTTAACTTCTTACTTTTACTGGTAGCTACAGCCTTCAGGTTATCATCTTCAAATCTTTTTTATAGGGAGGAGAAAATAAAACACCCTTGGTAAACTACATTTGACCTTTGAATAATGTTGGGGTTAGGAATGCTGATTCCCGCACAGTTGAAAATCCATGTATAACTTTTGACTCCCTCAGACTTAACTACTGATAGCCTACTGTTGACCGGAAGCCCTACTGATGATAAACAATTGCTTAATACCTATTTTGTATGTTATATGTATTATATACTGTATTCTTACAATAAAGTAAGCTAGAGAAAAGCAAATGTTATTAAGAAAATCATAAGGAAAATACACTTGAAGTATTTATTGGAAAAAAAAAAACACATATACCTGTGCAGTTCAAACCCATGTTGCTCAAGGGTCAACAGTATTATGCAAAGATGAACAAATTCTTTATGTGAGCTGGGGAACACCCCAGCAGAGCAGACTCCCAGACTTCAGACACTGTTGCAGCAGCCTGGGGGGCCATCACAGTCAAGGCCAAGGTGGTTGCTGGTTCCAGCTGAGGTTAACAGAAGTTAGGACTTCCTGTCTCAATACACTTCTGCCCGCTCAACTCCTGTGCTGGAAGGATGAAGAGAGGAAGGAGAGGGGAAAAGGTAAAAGAGAAATCAGGAATTGAAAAAAGAAGAAGTAGCTTTGCTGGTTCTTCATTGAAGAGGCCAGGTGATGTGTGCACACAGTAGAGTTTGAGAAGCCCAGTTCTTAAAGCACCTGGTCTGATTTACATCCCCACCAGCCCTGTGTCAGACCACTCACTGCACACTATTTTCCAGTGTTAGGTGAACACAGTGTCATATTATTTGGTTTTGCAATTCTTTGGTTACCACTGATGTTAATTTTTTCATATTCTGTTTTAATATTTATTTATGTATCTTCATTTATGAATTGACTGTTTACAGTCTTCCCCATTTTTATTGTCATGTTCACCTTTATTTTTCAAATTAAAATAATTTTGTTTTTCTTACTACATTTTTCTGCTGCTCAGTGTATAAAAATGAATAACTAAAATCTTAAAAGCAAGAATCACCTTTTATGTTTATTCAAAATAGAATTATATTAAGGATGCCATTTTATAGCCTACTTTTAAACAATTTTATTAAGAAATAAGTTCACATATACTATTCTCCCACTTATAGAGTATAATGCCATCTTTTTTAGCATATTTAAAGCTGTGCAGCCATCACCGCAATCTAATTTTTGGATATTTTCATCACCCCAAAAGGAAATGCTGCCCATGCGCAGTCACTCCCATTTGCTTTTATACCCCTCAGGCCTAGGGAACTACCAGTCTACTTTCTCTATATATAAATTTCCTATCCTGGACTTCTCATGCAAACGGAGTCATTTCATAAATGGTCTTTGCAACTGCTTCTTAGCATAATATTTTCTTTTTGTAAACACAGCACGCACATCACTTACAGGCTATCTGTGGCTACTCTCACCTACAACAGCAGATGGGCTGCATAGAGTCAAATATTTACTATCTGGCTTGTTAGAGAAAAAGTTTGCTGATTTTTGTGATAGGCCAAAGAAGGCAACCAAGAATTCAGGCCATCATTGGTTGACTTGGGACTATTTGGGGTAGAGGGATGAAAAGGGAATAAATAATGCATGACAGGATGAAAAGGAGCTTAATGGTTTAACTACAGATAAATTCACTGTAAATACTACACTCAGAGTTGCCAATGGCAGGTTGAGTTCTTCTCAGATCAGATTACCCCAACTTCTTCTTCTGCCTCACTGCTTGATACTGAGGCCACCAGGATATTCCAAGATAATCTCCTTATTTTAAAGACATCTGATTAGTTACATTCATTCCTATTGCTGAATTAATTCCCTTTTGCACTGTAAAGTAACGTGTTAACACGTTCTGAGGATTAGAGCATGGGCATCTTTGGGGGGCTTCAGTCTATGGTCCATTTTGAGTTAATTTTTGTATGTTGTGTGAGGTAGAGGTCCAACTTCATTCTTTTGCATGTGGTTATCCAGTTATCTCAGCAGTATTTGTTGAAAAGACTCTTCTATCTATATGACCTACTTTTTATCTTAAAACAATATAACATTAAAATATGCTATACCAGTAAATATGATGTGTCACTTTAAGTGATCTAATAGAATTTTACTTTTTGGATGGACTATAGCCATAATCTGCTCAATTGATCTCCCAGCTTCCATAATTGCCCCTCCACAGTCCTTTTTCCATAAACAGAGTGGCCTTTGCAAAATGCAAAACTAGTCATGTGACTACTGTCTCTGCCCTTAACAGAGATTCTCATTAGGAAGATGACAAAACTCTTTATCATGCACCCTCCTTCCCTTTGTCTTCAGCCTAATCCCATGCTCACTCTCCACCTGTTTCTTCTCAGGTCCTCATTAAAGCCATTATGGCTTCAACTGCAAGCCAGTCTCCCTAACAGGAAAGCCTCTTACAGCGCAACATATCTTTCCTTTGCAGCCCTTTTCACATTGCAATTTTAAATTTATTTGTTGGGTGTCATAAATGATGGCTTCTTGCACCAGACAGTAAGCTCTAGGTAGGAATTGTCTGCTTTTACTAATCATCATAACTTCATGTTTCAGCACATGATATTTTGAGTAAATAAACAAGGGAAATACATGTTTTACTGTGTATTTGACTTTTAACTGTTATGATATTTTTTATTTACAGAATCTTATATATATATGAATGTATAAATCTTTTCTTTTACGATTTGTCTTTGTTAGAGCTATGTTTACAGTCCTTCTCCAATCCACAAATATAGAAATATTTACCTATTTTCTTTTACTGCTTTTATACTCCTATTGTTTGCATTAATATCTTTTTTTTTACCATTTTTTATTGTTTTAAGTATTACAAATAGTAGTACATATGTCTCCTTTTTTTCCCCATTGATCTCCCCGCAACCTCCCCTACCCCCCAGTACATGCCTTCACCTGCCCGCCCTCCCCCACCGCCCCAGTGTCTTATATCCATTGGTTGTGCTTATATGCATGCGTACAAGTCCTTCGGTTGGTCTCTTACAGCCCCCCTCGCCCAACCTCCCCTGTCTTCCCAATGTAGTTTGACAGTCTGTTCAATGCTTCTTTGCCTCTGTATCTTTTTCCCACCATTTCTTTCCTTTAAAAAGTTTTGCCTTTGCAGACTAGAAATAAACATATAATAACAAAACAAGATAAAACAAAAAAAATGTTTGAGTCCCAATTTCAACAGTTCTGAGTCCCCGTTTCAATGTCTAACAGTTCCTTATGTGTACATGTCAGCAATGATATCTGGATGGTGGGCACATGTTGGCAATGCAGGTCCGACCCTCTCTGGTTTGGTCCTACGTAACCTGCAGCGGTGCACAGCTGCTGACTGCTTGCATGGCAAGGCGTTGTCAGCGTCTTCCATCTCTGGACTGTTTTTTCCTCTTATCTTAGTGGTTGGACACACCTGTCAATTCCTCTCTGTTGCAGGAATCCATCTGGTCTTGGGGTTGTTTTTTGAAAATATACAAATGTATTCTCGACCACAAGTTAATAAAGGAATACTTTCTATATAATTGATTTGGGATCCTTTTTATTTTTGTTCAAACGATTTTCCTTTGTCTTATTTAGACACCATGTGTGTTTTTAATGGCCGTCTTGCTGTTAGCATTGCAAATGAAACTTAATTTGGTAAAGTAAAAATTTTCTAGATGTAATTTACTTATAGGATATTTTTCCTTACATGATATTGCCCTACTATCCCCCCCCTTTTTTTTTATTAATGGAGGTTTTTGTAAATTTTATAATGCAGTCTTGATAACTTTAAATTTAATTTTTTTTTTTTTTTTTTTTTTTTTTTTTGCCCACACATATGACTGCTTTGGGTTCATTGCATGTTCAGGAATTTTACCATGAGATGAACTACCAATAGAAATTTTAGTTATTACTTTAAGAACAGCTTTTTGTCCAGTACAATTAACTTTACTTGAATATTCACTTATTTCAATTAGCCTATTTAAATTAATCTGAAAATTCCATTACTATTTTACTGTCAAATTTAATACTCTACCAACAATCTTAGTTTACCCTGCAAATATTAGTGGGAAGGATTATTTGCATTCTTGAGTGGGCCCTGAGCATTCCAGATGCTAGGCTGAATTTAGATATAGGGCAACTGCTGTCGGCCAAGTCTCTTGTCTGTTACCTGGGTCCCAATCTGAGCTGGGCCAAGTCTCTTTCTGTCACCTGTATCTCGATGTGAGCTGGGTCAAGTCTCTTTCTGTTGCCTGGGTCCCGATCTGAGCTGGGTGTGGGAAGCGCGAAGCAGCCATGGGGGCAGGAGACCTCCTTCAGAAGGGGTGAGGGTTCAAGCCCCTGCTATGTTGGGGGGGTGAGGGTCTGTGCCCCACTTCTGTTGCCCCCCCAAGTTCTCTCCTGATGGCCCCTCTGCGACTGTGCCTGTCTTAGGTTGTTCCTTCCTTGAGGAATCTTACCCGTCTCTGGCTAACCAGCCATCCTCCAGGGCCAAGCAGGGTGGTGTGAGGTTCAGTTCTGTCTCGTTGGTAGCCTATGCCCCCGTGGCCTCCACACCCAGCACCTGCCTTGGAAACCCCTGGCCTGCTGGCAGGGTCCCAGTGCTGATCACATATCTCAGGGAACTCGGGTTTCTTCTCCAGTGAGGGCCCAGCTCACACAATTGGGTGTGAGACAGATCCATGGTACCAGCCCCCATGAGGCTTCAAGCTCAGCATGAACAGAAAGCTCAGGTAACAGCTGAGGGCAATTGGATTGTGAGAAGAGGGTCCCTCTTGGCACAAAGGGCAAGAGGGGCCAATATCGGATGCTCAAGTGCCTTCCCAGTGCCTTAATTCCTTCTGCAAGGAATTAAATCCTTTCATGTCCTTGTTTTTTTTTTTTTTTAATTGCTGTCAACCATTCAAAGAATTAGTTTGTAAGTTTCTTTGGGATAATTGTAAAATATGCTGTTGTAAAATATCTAAAATTATAATGACATTGTAGAATAACATCATGTAAGGATATTCTTTGCCCCTAGGCCCTGGCAATTCCATTTCAAACTGGCTGTCAATTTCTTTTTGTAGCTTTATATAAACTTTGTCAGGGAGGCAAAAACACAAATTACTTACTTTACTTCAGGAGGCCAAATATTTTGACTTTCAATTACAATCCTTATGACTTTTGAAGGAAACTTCTTTTTGTTTCCTTCCAAAATAATTTTCAGTCTACAGAGAGTTTCATTTAAAAATTTCTGTCACATGAAACAATTTCTCTTAAGGCTATAGTGGCCACTAGTATTAGTTAGATTTAGTATTTTATTTTTATTTTATAATTTTTTAATTTTTTTAATTTTTATTTTTTACATATGTGTCCTTATTTCTCCATAATCCCCCACTCCCCACTTATGCCCCGCCCCCTTGTTGTCTGTGTCCATTGATTAGGTCCATATGCATGCATACAAGTCCCTTGGTTGATCTCTCCACCTTACCCCCACCCTCCCCTACCTTACCTGAGGTATGATGTTCTGATCGAGGTTTCTCAGCCTCTGGATCTGTTCTTGTTCGCCAGTCTATGCCGTTCATTATATTCCACAAATGAGCGAGATCATGTGATATTTATCTTTCTCTGCCTGACTTATTTCACTCAACATAATATTCTCCATCTCCATCCATATTGTTACAAATGGTAAGATCTCCTTCTTTTTTACCGCAGCATAGTATTCCATTGTGTAGATATACCACGGTTTTTTAATCCATTCATCTGCTGATGGGCATTTAGGTTGTTTCCAAATCTTGGATATGGTGAATTGTGCTGCTATGAACATAGGGGTGCATATTTCCTTTCTGATGCGTGTTTCTAGATTCTTGGGATATATTCCTAGAAGTGGGATCACTGGGTCAAATGGGAGTTCCATTTTTAGTTTTTTGAGGAAGCTCCATACTGTTCTCCACAGTGGCTGCACCAGTCTGCATTCCCACCAGCAGTGCAAAAGAGTTCCTTTTTCTCCGCATCCTCGCCAACACTTGTTGTTTGTTGATTTGTTGATAAGAGTCATTCTGACAGGTGTGAGATGGTACCTCATTGTTGTTTTGATTTGCATCTCTCTGATGATTAGTGACTGTGAGCAGGTTTTCATATGTCTCTTGGCCTGCCTTCTGTCTTCTTTCGAAAAGTGTCTATTTAGATCAGTTGCCCATTTTTTGATTAGGTTGTTTATCTTCTTTTTGTTAAGTTGTATGAGTTCTCTGTATATGTTGGAGATTAAACCCTTATCGTTGATATCATTGGCAAATATGTTTTCCCATGCAGTGGGCTTTCTTGTTGTTTTATTGATGGTTTTCTTTGCTGTGCAAAAGCTTTTTATTTTGATATAGTCCCATTTGTTTATTTTCTCTTTAGCTTCCATTGCCCTAGGAGTAGTATCTGTGAAGAAGTTCTTTCAGCATATATCCGAGATTTTGCTGCCTGTGGATTCCTCTAGTATTTTCATGGTTTCCCATCTTATGTTTAAGTCCTTTATCCATTTTGAGTTTATTTTTGTGTATGGTGTAAGTTGGTGATCTAGCTTCATTTTTTTGCATGTATCTGTCCAATTTTCCCAACACCATTTGTTGAAGAGACTGTCTTGACTCCATTGAATGTTCGTGCCTCCTTTGTCAAATATTAATTGAGCATATTGATTTGGGTCAATTTCTGGGTTCTCTATTCTATTCCATTGATCTATATGTCTGTTCTTGTGCCAGTACCAGGCTGTTTTGAGAACAGTAGCTTTGTAATACAGCTTGATATCTGGTATTGAGATCCCACCTACTTTGTTCTTCTTTTTCAGGATTGCTGTAGCTATTCGGGTTCTTTTTTTATTCCAGATAAATTTTTGGAAAGTTCGTTCTAGGTCTGTGAAATATGTTGTTGGTATTTTAATGGGGAGTGCATTGAATTTATAGATTGCTTTGGGTAGTATGGACATTTTGATGATGTTGATTCTACCAATCCATGAACATGGTATGTTCTTCCATCTGTTTATGTCTTCCTCTATTTCTTTTTTCAGTGTCGTGTAGTTTTCTATGTATAGGTCTTTTACCTCTTTAGTTAAGTTTATTCCTAGGTATCTTAATTTTTTTGGTGCGATGGTAAATGGGATTGCTTTTTTAGTCTCTCTTTCTGTAAGTTCATTATTGGTGTATAGAAATGCCATAGATTTCTTGGCATTAATTTTGTATCCTGCTACATTACCGAATTCAGTTATTAAGTCTAATAATTTTTTATGGAGTCTTTAGGGTTTTCTATGTACAGTATCATGTCATCTGCGAATAAGGACAGTTTTATTTCTTCTTTTCAAATTTGGATGCCTTTTATTTCTTCTTCTTGTCTAATCGCAATGGCTAGTACTTCCAGCACTATATTAAACAGGAGTGGTGAGAGTGGGCATCCCTGTCTTGTTCCTGTTCTTAGGGGAAATGGTTTTAGTTTTTGCCCATTGAGTATGATGTTGGCTGTGGGTTTGTCGTATATGGCTTTTATTATGTTCAGGTATGATCCTTCTATTCCCACCTTGCTGAGAGTTTTTATCAAGAAAGGGTGTTGGATTTTATCAAATGCTTTTTCTGCATCAATTGATATGACTATGTGATTTTTACCTCTCAATTTGTTTATGTGATGTATCACGTTTATTGATTTGCGAATATTGTACCATCCTTGCATCCCTGGGATAAATCCTACTTGGTCATGGTGTATAATCTTTCTGATGTACTGCTGGATTCGATTTGCTAGAATTTTGTTGAGGATTTTGGCATCTATGTTCATGAGGGATATTGGCCTGTAATTCTCTTTCATTGTGTTGTCTTTATCTGGTTTTGGTATTAGGGTGATGCTGGCCTCATAGAAGGAACTTGGAAGTGTTCCTTCTTGAATTTTCTGGAATAGTCTGAGGAGGATAGGTTTTAGTTCTTCCTTGAATGTTTGGTAAAACTCCCTTGTGAAGCCATCAGGCCCTGGGCTTTTGTTTGCTGGAAGCTTTTTGATGACTGCTTCAATTTCTTCCATAGTTATCAGCCTATTGAGATTCTTAGAATCTTCCTGAGTGAGTTTTGGAAGGTTATATTTTTCTAGGAATGTGTCTATTTCCTCCAGATTGTGTAGTTTGTTAGAATAGAGTTGTTCATAGTATTTTTTAACAATCCTTTGTATTTCTGTGGGGTCTGTTGTTATTTCACCTCTTTCATTTCTGATTTTGTTTATTTGGGTCCTCTCTCTTTGCTTCTTGGTGAGCCTGGCTAAAGGTTCATCAATCTTGTTTATCCTTTCAAAGAACCAGCTCTTGGTTTTGTTGATCCTGTATATTGTTTTTTTGGTCTCTATGTCATTCATTTCTGCTCTGATCTTTATTATGTCCTTCCTTCTGCTCACTGTGGGCTTTTCTTGTTGCTCTCTTTCTAATTCTTTGAGTTGTTGAGTTAGAAGATTTATTACCATTTTTTCTTGTTTTTTGAGGTAGGCCTGTAGAGCTATAAACTTCCCTCTCAAGAATGCTTTCATTGTGTCCCATAGCATTCACATTGTTGTGTTTTTATTGTCATTATTCTCCAGGATGTTTTTAATTTCTTCTTTGATCTCGGTGATCACCCAATCATTGTTTAATAGCATGCTATTCAGTTTCCATGTGTTAGAATTTTTTGGAATGTTTTTATTATAGTTTATTTCTAATATTATGCCATTGTGGTCTGAGAAAATGCTTGATATGATTTCAATATTTTTGAATTTAAGGAGGCTTTGTTTGTGACCCAGTATGTGGTCTATTTTTGTAAATGTCCCATGGGCACTTGAGAAGAACGTATATTCCGAGGCTTTGGGGTGAAATGCTCTGAAGATGTCAATTAGGTCCATCTGATCTAGTGTGTCATTTAGAATTGCTGTTTCTTTGCTGATTTTTTGTCTAGAGGATTTATCCAGTGATGTCAGTGGTGTATTAAAGTCTCCTACTATGATTGTATTTTTGTCGATCTCTCCCTTGATCTCTTCCAGGAGTTTTTTTATGTATTTGGGTGCTCCTGCGTTGGGTGCATATATGTTTACCAGAGTTATATCTTCTTGTTGAATTGCTCCCTTTAGTATTATGTAGTGGCCTTCCTTATCTCTTGTTATGGCCTTTACTTTGAGGTCTATTTTATCAGATATAAGTACTGCTACCCCAGCTTTTTTCTCATTTCCATTTGCCTGAAAAATATTTTTCCATCCCTTCACTCTCAGTCTGTGTGAATCCTTTGCTCTGAGGTGGGTCTCTTGTAGACAGCAAATATATGGGTCATGTTTTCTTATCCATTCAGCTACCCTATGTCTTTTGATTGGTGCATTTAATCCATTTACGTTTAATGTTATTATTGACAAGTACATGTTGGTTGTCATATTTTTCCCCTTAGTGTTTGTGTTTCTTTTTGCCTTTCTCTTTCTTCTTTTTACAGCAGTCCCTTTAGCATTTCTTGCATTGCTGGCTTGGTAGTGATAAACGTCTGTGAAGCTCCTGATTCCACCTTCAATTTTGAATGATAACCTTGCTGGGTATAGTATTCTTGGATTCAGTCCCTTGCTTTGCATCACTTTGTATATTTAATTCCATTCCATTCCCTTCTGCCCTGGTGTGTTTCTAATGAGAAATCAGTTGATATTCTAATAGGAGATCCCTTGTAGGTAACTTTCTGTCTCTCTCTGGCAGCCTTTAAGATTTTTACTTTGTCATTGGTATTCGCCAATTTAATTATGATGTGTCTTGGTGTCAGTCTTTTGGGGTTCAACTTGTTTGGGACTCTATGTACTTCTTGGACTTGCATAGTTTTTTTCTTGCCAATATTAGGGAAGTTTTCTGTCATTATTTCTTCAAACAGGTTTTCTATTCCTTGCTTCTCTTCCTCACCTTCTGGTATCCCTATTATTCTAATATTGTTTCGCTTTGTGTTGTCCCAAAGCTCCCTTAGGCTCTCCTCTTGCTTTTTAAGTCTTCTTTCCATTTGCTGCTGTGTTTGTGTGTGTTTTCCTACCTTGTCTTCTAATTCGCTGATGCAGTCCTCAGCCTCTTCTAGTCTACTGTTTAAGCCTTCCAATGTGTTCTTTATTGCAGCTATGTCGTTCTTCATCTCCTCTTGGTTTCTTTTTATGTTGGTGACATTTTCATTCAGCTCCTTATAGTTCTCATTGAGTTGTGTGTATTTGTCATTGAGTTGTGTGTATTTGTCATCCATCCGTTTAAACATCCTTATCATCATTACTCTGAATTCTCTCTCAGTTAAGCTGCTACCCTCAGTTTCATTTAACTCCCTTTCTGGTGATTCCTCTTTTTCTTTCCTTTGGCTATTGCTTTTTTGTCTCCCCATGTTTTCCTGAAATGTTTTAATTGTAGATCCAATTGCTTTGCTACCCAGGTTCTTTTGGTGATGGTGCTACTGGTGAAATCTTTCTGTTCTTCTGGGCTTGGTTATCTAGTGTAGCTCCCTACTTGAGGTATTTGGGTTCTCTAGATGTAGGCCTGCAAGCTTGAGAGGCACAACTGCAGTGCCTAGAAGTCAGCTGCTATGGAGGGGAGTGTCCCAATTTTTGCTGACTTGCACCCTTGATTTAAATCATGTGTGCCCAGTGGGGCCTCACAGTGGCACCAAGGAACCGTCTGTCAGGGTGATGTGGCTCAGGGGGCTACACTTTGGAAAGGGGTAACTGTGTTGCCCAGAGTTCTGTAGTTGTGGGGTGGGCAGACTCAACTTTCGCTCTGTGTCTGTAGTGGGTAGGTGCTTTCTCCAGGTGGTGGCTCACAGGAGCACTGGCGGTAAGTTTGCCAGCGAGGTACACTGAAGCACTCTGGAGGGCCCTGGCAGTGTAGCCGAGTAATTGAGGTGCTTAGCTTCTAAAGATTTCTCTTTAGAGTAGATCCTATGGCCTCAGGGAGTATTCAGATTCCATGGTGTTAATCAGGGTGGAATCTGGGTGTGGCTATATTGGTTGCCTGGAGACTGGGGGAAGGGGCTATCTCTCAGGAGAAAATGGATTCTGAGATATGACTCAGCACCAGACTTGCCACCACCTCTCCTGGACCATCTGTTGCCCACTCTGCCCAGATTCCACAACTCCACCCCCTGTCCCACACCTCTGTCACAGGTAAGCGCCTGTCTCCAAAACATCCCACGAACCAGGTTCAGTGGGGAAAGGCGCAGGCCCCAGCGCGAGGAAGGACTGCGTCTCTGCCAGCTCCTCTCCAGCCGGCACTCCGAGGTCTGGCAGCTCCCAAAGGCTGCCTTTGAGCTCAGATCCCAAATCCAGACTCTAAGGTCTAAAATCCTTCAGACCTTGCCTGTCCTCAGGGATGCGGCCTGGCACTGTGTAGTTTCTCCCTGACCTTCTGGGCACAGAGGTCCGGGAGATTCTACTGCCTAGATCTTTGATTTTACCTTTATCCGGGGGATCCCTGCTCTTCCCAGCTGCAAACTGCCTCACCAGCTGTGCCTCCTTCGCCAATTCGGGCTGGATTCCGCTCGTCTCAGCTGCCTCCTCTATTTGCTCCGGGACAAGGTTCAGGACACATCCTTCTATTCTGCCGCCATTTTGTCTCTCTGCATTAATATCTTTAATCTACCTGCAATTTATGTTTGGCATGTGGTATAAATTACGGAAATAACTTTACTTCAGAAGTGGTTCACCAGATTCCCAATCCTTTTCCCTCTTTCCCTTGCAGATTTGAAGTGACTTGTTGATTGCCCACTAAACCCTTTTCCATGTTTAGTTATGTAAATAGTGTATCCTACACTGGTAGTATTTGCCAATGTTTTGTTTTCGTTTTTAATCCTCACCAGAGGATATTTTTCCATTGATATTTAGAGAGAGTGGAAGAGAGAGGGGAAGACAGAGAGAAATATCAATGTGAGAGAAACACATCGATTGGTTGCCCCCTGCACAAGCCCTGACCAGGGAGCCTGCAACCTAGGTACTGTAATTGAACCCAGGACCCGTTGGTCCGCAGGCCAATGCTCTATCCACTAAGCCAAACCGGCTAGGGCGCCAGTGTTTTAATTACTATAGCTTTATGCTATGTTTTGGTGTCTGACAGTCACATTTTCCAAGAAAATACATTTTATAAAATAATATCTCGACTTATACAATTTGAATAAAGGGTTACCAGACAGAGAGCTGTTCCGCAGAGCGCTGGGGTTCTCAAGCTTTAGTGGGCCCCACCCCAGAGTTTCTGACTCAATAGGTCTGGGGTGGGGCCCACGTATTTGCATCTCTAACAAGTTCCCTGGTGATGCTGACGCTACTGATCCAGGGACCACAATTTGAGAACCTCTGCCTTAAATGCTTGAAATAAAGAATATGGCCAGCCTGAGAACAGTCCTGCTGCCTTCTCTGAATTGATTCCGTGGTGAGTCTGCTGGGGGTTTCTCTAGCACTGCTCCTGGCTCTACTTCAAATCCCAGCCAAGAAGCACAGCCCCCTTTCACAGCTGCCCTGCTGCTGACAGCTGCACACGCAGCCAGCTCTGTGCCCTTTCAAGGACAAGATGACTCTCTGTGCTATAGGTTATCATGATTTTCCTTGTGTTGAAGGGGAAGGAAGCTGAGAACTCCGCTTTGGTTTCCGCATTCCCACTTCCTCAGCTATTTAATGGCTCCTTGGTCCACACAAAGGGAGAGTTAATCACTAACACCTGCTTCTGATCCCAGACCCACAGCCAAGTGCTTGATGGAGACTTTTCCCACCTATTCCTACAATGTAGCATATTTAAAGAAATAAACATAGTTTGAACAGTTTAGTCCTACAATCTATACCACTGTGAGGAAGCTTGTGTCTTCTCTCTCAAAGGGACAACGTTATTTGTGGGAAATAAAATAGCATTAGAGGCGCTGTCTGCTGTGGGTTCACTCTGTTTTGTCCTTAAGACAGAAGTACATGATTATATTTTACATGAAATATGTGGTCATAGGAAACCATTTGTTTTCTCCCACTCACATTTTCCCCAGTAAGGTCACCCAAAAGTTAGGTAGAAAATTATTTGCATCTCCTTGAGGGATATACCTTCTAAGAATGCCTCCTTTTCATTTTTATTTTCATGGTTATCTAAACCGCACCATCAGAAGACCTCTACTCCAGTCACAAGCAGACAAGAGTTTCTATACAACCCTCCCTTGTATGCATTCCTATATTCAGCACACATTGAGCAAAGCTGTCTCTCAACAGCAGCCTGGGAATACAGAACAATACATCTCTGTCCTGGAGACCTCTCTCGCCATTGATGGACGTTGATGCATTAGTTAACAATTACAATACAGCCTGATAACTATTGCAATGGAGGTAATCAGAGGGTGGGGGCGACAAAGGCTAGGGCTCTGCCTTCAGCTTGGTGGGGAGCTGGCAAGGCACAACTCCCAGAAAAAAAAAAGGGGGGGGGGGCTTGTGTGCATATTTATTTCTATTATTAACTGTTACTGTTACTGTTGTTTCATTTTTACTTTTTGAATAGTGGTACATTTGCATGTGTGACAATCCATTCAGTAAGTATGAAAAGGGTAATAGAAGTGCTGTGTAATAGAAATATGATGTGATTTCAAATGTGATGTGATTTCAGATTTTTTAGCCATATTTTTAAAATTAAAGCAAAAGAAGTGAAATTGCTATATTTTTTTCTTATTAATCCTCTCCCAAAGATATTTTTCCATTGATTTTTATGAAGAGTGGAAGAGAGGGAAAGACAGAGAGAAACATCCATGTGAGAGAAGCACATCAATTGGTTGCCTCCTGCACGAGCCCAACCAGGGCTGGGCTAGGGAGGATCCTGCAACCAAGGTACATACCCTTGACTGGAATCGAACCTGGGACCCTTTGGTCCACAGGCCGATACTCTATCCACTGAGCCAAACTGGGTAGGGCTGAAATTGCTATTAGCACTATATTTTATTTAACCCACATATATAAAATCAATACAACATCTAATCAGCATAAAAATTTATTGAGATACTTTACATTCTTTTTTGTACCAAGTCTTTGAATTGATACAAAGTGTATTTTACATTATAACTAACAGCAACTTGGAATAGCCATATTCCAGGTAGCCACATATGACTACAAGATGAGATAGTAATGTCTCTCTCCCATTTCTGCCCTGAAGCCACTGAGTGCCCCTCCCTAGATGTGTTTGATAAGTAGTCTCCAGTGTATTCTTCCACTGGCAGTTTCCATGCACACAAGCAATTATACACATTCATCCACAAGCAGTTCTACACACATACATGCAAACAACAAGGCAATAATCACATTGTTGTGCATTCTACTTTTTCACTTAGTAATAGATGTTTCACATCATTACCTAGGAAGCAAACTCAATTTCTTATTTTATTTTATTTACTTGTTTATTTATTTTTACTGCAGATTACCCTATTTTATGGATGTCACAAATCACTAATTTATTCTTTATTGATGAGTATTTAGGTGGTTTTCAATATTTGGCATTTATAAATAATTTCAGCTGAGTTTCCAAAAATACAAAGAGAAAGGAGCTAACCCAGTGAGGATGACGAAATGACATTCTAGCAAAAGGGACTAGCATGAAGGAAGGCATGGGGTCCAAGAACACATGGCACTCGGGGATAATTTCTTATGGCTCAAAATGTCTGGAGAGTGGAGTGTACAGAAGAGAGGAGAGGAGGCTGAGGGATGGGAAGACACCAAATTGCAAACAGCCCTGCAAGTGTCATATTAAGGAGTTTGGACTTCATCCCAGGAGAATCATCAAAAGATTTTAAAAAGCAAGGAATAATAAATAAATGATTGAATTAATAAATAATTGGGGGAGGAGAGACAAATCTTCTATAGTGATGAATTCTGGTTAGTAGATGTAGAAGGTGTGATGCAAGTGGAAAATCACCATGTAGACCACTGCAGTAATAGTTGCTGAAGGCATGATCTACTGATGAATATTCAAATTAATGGCCAAAACGTTGAGAAACAGGATATTTGCATAGCCTCAAAGTATCTCCACCAAACTATGTATTAATTACTAGAGGCCCGGTGCATGAAATTCGTGCATGGGGAGAGGGTTCCCTCAGTCCAGCCTGCACCCTCTCTAATCCAGGAACCCTCCAGGATCAGGCCTAAACCAGCAGTCGGACATCCCTCTCACAATCTGGGACTATTGGCTCCTAACTGCCCCCTGCCAGCCTCATCACCCCTAACCGCCTCTGCCTGCCAGCCTGATCACCCCTAAATGCCCCCCCTGCTGGCCTGGTCACTTCTAACTGCCCACCCCACCCCCCCGCTGGCCTGGCTGCCCCCTGCTCCCCACCCCTGGTGGCCCGGTCACCACATACAGCCTGCTGTTGAGTCGTTTGGTTGTCCCTCACTAACCTCCCTGCCAGCCTTGTCACCTCAGGCAGCCTGCTGTTCATTACTGTTATTGTGATGGTGTCCTGGACAATTTGCATATTCCTCTATTATTAGATAGATTGTGATGATTTTAATGTATGTCCAAATATTCTTTGATATTCCCCCTCCTGGAAGTGGAGCTTAATTCCACTGGATTTAAGGACTCATTTCTAATGAGTAGGATGTGGAAAAGGAAAAATTATAACTTTATAGTGGACAAACCTGGCAGGCACCACTTAGTAGTGTATCCTGACAAATGTGATGAGATGGGCTCCGTACCTCTATGATATTCTTTCCCCAAATCCATAACCTCAGTCTTATTATGAGAAAACATCACATAAACCCAACTTGAGCGATATTCTACAACATTCCTCACCCATACTCTTCAAGTGTCAAGGTCATGAAAAACACAGAAAGGTTCAGCAACTGTTACTGAGACTAAGGAGAGGTGTTGACTAAATGCAGTGTGGTCTCCTGGGTCCTAACCTTTTTTCCTGGTACAGAAAAAAAGATATTTGGAGAAAAACTGGAATATATGAAGAAAGTCTTCATTTTAATTAATACAATTGTACTAATGTTAACATCTTAGTTTTCATAAATGTACCATAGCTATTTAAGATGCTAACATTGGGAGGAAGTGGGTGAAAATACACTATGACACACTGCTGTTGTTACAGCTATTCTATAACATAAAATCATTTTGAAATAAAAAGTTTTTAAAAGAACCAGAGGAGTGACATGGTAGATTCACATTGTGGAATAATCCCAGTGGTTGTGGGGGAAAAGGAGATTCGGAGTAGAAAAGGCCAGAACAAGGTTCTGCTACAAAACTCAGGAAGAGAAAGTGGAGGCCGATGGGAATGGGGCAGAAGGAATCTGAGGCCACGGACAGACTGGAAAGGTCTCCAGAAGGAAACTCAGTCAGACCTGGCGATAGTTTGGATAAGGAAGTGGGGGATAGGAAGACTCAGGACAACATCCAGTTTCCAACCTCTAGGAATTAGATTGGTAATGATGCCATTCACTGAGATGGAGAAAATAGGAGGAAGAACAGGTTTGGGAGAAGCATTCATTCTGTTTTAGACCAATTCAGTTTGGAGTACATTTGAAAAACCCAAGCATCCATTAGGCAACTGGATATGTGAGCCTACAGGTCAGGAGGGAAAGCTGGGTCTAGATGGTTGTGGAGAGTCTGACATTTAAAGGGTGGTTGAAGCCAGTGAAATAAGATGGCTCAAGGTGAATGGATAGCATATAGAGAGGTCCAAGAGTACAGGCGTTCAGAGGCTAGGTCGGGAGGTATAAAGGAGACCAGAGCTTGTCCAGAGAAGTGGTGACAGAGGCCGAGTTCTAAAGGCAGGCTGCCAGGGCCAGCACACTGGCTTTGCCATCTACCCTGTGTGTGACATAGGACGAGTTATTTAATCTAATAAGACTGTTGTCAGGATTACATGAGACTCTATCTGCAAAGTTCTTAGGATAATGCTGGGCTCATAGTGCTCAAAGAATGCTAGCAAGTTGAAGGCAAAGGAAAACTAGAGAGTGCTCTGGAAGCTAAAGGTGGCTCATAAAGAAGCCCCTTCACACCCCTTCTGATAACTGTTATTATTATTATTATCATCATTTGTTAATCCTCACCTGAGGATATTTTTCCACCTAATCACCCCCAACTGCCCCCCTTCCGGCCTGGTCGCCCCCAACTGTCCCCCTCTGCTGGCCTGGTCATGCCTAACTGGCCCCCTGCCGGCCTGGTCACCCCAAGCAGCCTGCTGTTCAGTCATTTGGTCGTCCCTCACTAACCCCCCTGCTGGCCTGATCATAGGTAGCCATCTTGTGAGGGTGTGAGGGTCAATTTGCATATTACCTCTTTATTATATAGGGTGGCCAAAAGGTGGAAACAATCCAAGCGTCCATCAACAGGGGAATGGATAAACAATGTGGTACATACACACAGTGGAACATTACTCAGCCTTCAAAAGGAATGAAGCTCTGATACATTCACATGGGTAAACCTCAAAAACATTATGCTCAGTGCAGTGAGCCCAGCATAAAAGGACAAATACGCTATGGTTCCATTTATATGAGAAACCAAGAATAGGCAAATTCATGGAAACAGAAAGTTAAATAGAGGTTATCAGGATTTGAGGGAGGAGTCCTGGGGAGTTATTTAATGAATATAGAGTTTCTGTTTGGGATGATGAAAAAGTTCTGGTGATGGTTACACAACATTGTGAATATACTTAATGCCACTGAATTGTACATTTAAAAATAGTAAAAATGGTAAATTTTATGTTGTGTATTTCATCACAATATGAAAAATTACTGGTCAATTTGATAAAGAACTCAAATAAGATAAGCTGGGAGAAATCATTCTTTGTGTTTATTTCATGACACAGGAGCCACTGGTGACATTTCTGGGGTCCTTGTAGTGGAGTAGAGGTCAAAAGTCAGCTTGCAGTGAGTGGAAGGGTGATTGGGAAGTGTCTAGACCAGGGACTGATGAACTGTGGTCAAGACTGACCTGCTGCCTGTTTCTGTAAGTAAAGTTTTATTGGAACACAGCCTGGTCCTTCCTGCATTTGCCTGGGGCTGCATTTGTGCTGTGGCAGCAGCAGAGTTGAGTAGTTGCCACAGAAACCATATAGTCTACAAACAGAAAGTATTTACTATCTGGCCCTTTACAGGAAGTTCCTCAGCTCCTGGACTACACAAGACCCCTAGACTTTCAAGAACTTTGACTTTCTCAGACAATCCTGCAGTTGTGGTAAAGTTACTGAGTAGAGGACAGTGCTCCTTCAATCACCAAGTAGAACAGACAATAATAATAATGATGAATTTTCCTTCCTTTCCTCTAACTGGAGATATCTTTACTGTACCTTCTGGAGAAACGGATTATAAGTCCCTCTACCCAGCTCACCCAAATGACTCCTCACTACTAAATTGGCATGTGACTGGTGAAAATAGATACCCTGAGATGGCAACAAGTGACAGTTTGATTTAAAGTTTCCCCATTAATGCAGGAAAATGCTCACAACCTGAAGCTTTTCAAGTGTATATTAATTTACTCTCTGGGACTGGGTGTTGATAATTATTTAGATCAAAGAGGAAGCTAGCATATTTAGCACTTACTGTGTATCAGGAACAATGCCAAGACTTGTGCCTAGTTGACTTAATTGATAATCATTATAACCATCAGATGGCATTTCTACACTTCACAGCTGGGGCTCACTGTGTTAAGTGGTCACCCACAGACTCACAGGGAGTCCGTAGCAGACTCACAGGTGTCTGCTGGGTTCCAGGGCCCCAGGCTCTTTCCATGGCACTATGCAGTCATCCTGGCCTCTCTGGCCACCAACAGCCTGAGACTGGTTCCTTGTGCCCATAAGTAGCATCTACTATTGTTGTATTGTAAATCATCGAATGAGATACAAGACACCTTAATGAGCCAATTAATTAGGAGTCATTTATTGGTCATGGCCCAGATGGAGGTGTCTTTTTCCAAATCTCTGAGCCCTGACATAGAGGAAGTGTCTCATATTTATACTTTTTGATCCTCTTTGTTTGCAGATATTACAAAGGGCTCTGTGTGAGTTATTGTTACAGACAGTTGTAACCTTGAATACATAATGAGTTTGTACTTGCCATAATTATTATCAGTACTAGTCTATTTTAATCTATTACATTGGATGGCTAGCTTGCAAGGTCAGACAGTTATGTTTATCTTTTTCTATTATTTGAAGTAAAAACAAAGTCATTTTACAGAATAACAGACTGTCTTAAAGTGAGAGAGTTTATAATGACAGAGTTTACAAGATTAGGGACTATCTAACAATAGCAGAGAGTTTCAAACAGCAGTTTTTTTTATACAAGATGGAGGTTACTATGCTTCACTATCTGATGGCTTCTCAACCTTTTTTACACTTTGAGCCCTATATTTCACAGTAAGAGCTGGCTGCTAAGGTGAGCCTCAAGTGGCTTTAGCAATACCTGCTCCACAGTTTGCTCCCATGTTGCCTATGCCCCAAGTCCCAGCCTGTTTCACCTGACTTTACCCAGAGGGTTCTCAGTGTATTCTGCCAGTACTATTTAATACCTGGGCTCCATTTGTTCCCACCTTACCGTCTGCTATAATTCCTCTAGCTCTTCTTTAGGTGACCCAAGGAGGCAGCAAGAGGGGAATCTAGTGACTTTCCCAGTTCCCATTCATCATGTCCATATGGTCAGTGCATACACACACGGCATCCTTGTGACTTTTTCTCTTTGAGGCTGTCCTTGATAATGCAGCCTTTGCCTGCCTAGATTTCTGTAACCATCCATGAAGCCAGAATTTAAAGGGAACTCAGAAGTCATCCATCTACCCAACCCTTGATTATATCAGTGAAAAAACCAACTGATGCCTACACAGGGTGAGCAACTTGTCTAGGCACACACAGCTCGTGGGCAGTGGTTGCTGGGCTAGGAAGGCCCAGGTCTCCCAGCTCCCAGCCTGCAGCTCATTCTGCCACAGCAGCTCACTGCCTCCTGCCTGCCTCAGCTGACTAAGCAGGGTGGCCCCCTGCATGTGCAGTGCTTACCTTGGAGCCTTTTCATGAATGAGACCAGATGCAGAACTCCACATTGATCATTTCTGTCCCTCCCTTTTCTGCTTTCTGTTAAAGGCAGCCCCCAGCTCCCAGCTGGCCCTGTCCCCTCCCCCATCCGGGAGAAGTTATTACATGAAGAGATCAGCTTACCAGTTTTCTCCCAAGCAGAGGCTGAGCTAGGAACTCCGGGTAGTACAGTGAGGGAGAGCAGAGGGAACAACAAGGTGCCTAGCGGAACTCCAGGGCTGGAATCCCGGGACACAAGTGCATCTGCTAGCTGTTAGCACTTGGCAGACGGAGCTCTCTTCTAGGGTAGTTCTAACTTTGGGTAATAATGTTTGTCAGCTACCTGATATTAACATTGCTCCACGTTCAAACAGCAGTGTTAACAAGACCTGGGGGAGAGGTAAGCCAAATAAAATATCTTGTCAGAAGTTGTATTTTTGTCAGCATTATATTTCCTTTTCTATCTATCAACAGGAGTCAGGGAATGGGCGTTTATGGTATGCAAAGAGTAATGCTTTTTATACTGCTGTCTTAGGCTTTCCTGCCATTTCTTATAAGCAGAGTTGTTTTCTTCTTGAAGAGCTCCATAATTTCTAAAATCTCATTCTGAGGTGGTACAGCTGCCACCCTGCGGAGATGGCATGGCCTTGATGACAGAGGCCTGGAGGTACACGCTTCTCTTGCCGCTGCAGAAGGAAGAAAACGTGCAGGTCAGGTTCCCGCCCAAGACACTGTTATGCATGCTAGAGAAATTGCTTTTGCATTACTTTTTCTCCTTGTATGCTTTGATGCACTTTGGAAAAATCTGTGCTTAGATTTCTGTCACAGGTTTGAAGAAGGAATATGATACATATCAGGGCAAGGAGTGTGTCCAGATCTACCATAGAAGGAGGAATGTTGAAGTCCTGTGAGGATGATTTGTTCATATTGGTTCAGCTTTTTTAATATTTGCTGCAAATAGTTCTGAACATCACAGATGCCTATAGGTGCCAGTTTTTGATGCAGGCAGAGATTGGAAGGGATGACCTATCGGCCGGAGAGGGAAGCACGTAGATGTATCCACCCTTGCCTGCAACAAATTTACCGCGTCCACTTCTTACACTCCTTAGGCTGATGGAAAGTCAGAGGCCTGAGTAATGAAAGGACAGCTTTTCCATCTTGCTCTTTGAAAAGCCAAGTGCAAGTGTGTCTCCTAAAAAGGCCATGGAGCCACTTTGCAGCTTTGTCTTTTGTTGGCACTGTCAGGATGGAGCAGGCTCTGCAAGCTTAAAGTAAGTACATCCCCTCTTCTAAATGGAGGGAGAGAGCTCCCCAACCCACTGCAAGGCTGCTGTGATTTCGGCCGGCCCATTACTCTGTTCAAATAGATCTGTGGCTCAAGGCATGCAGAAAAGTGTCACTTGTTCTAGGCTTTTAGCCTATTAGTTACCCTTGTCTTTTGCTCTGCAGATATTTTCTGGGCCTGTGGGGGAATCGGGGTCTTGAATGGGAATGGAAGGAACTGAATGGGTTAGTGATGCTGGAAGCTGAAAGCAAACCATTGCCCTCTAGTTGTAGATGAAGTTCACAACTTCCCTATTGATTTTTCATTGTGCAGAGTAAATGACAAATGGGCCAGCCTAACAGCCTAGAGCACTTCGGCATGTGAGAGGAGAGCTCATATGGAAAATATTTCTATTGCTGCTGCATGTGCATGTGGTCAGGGGAGACCCCCTTACAGAGCAAATCACAGCGCTCCAGCAGCCCTCAGTTGCATGCCAATTACTCTTATTAACAGCAGGGCCAAGGGCAGGCTTCAGTTACCTGCACACAGCTGGCTTTTGAGGAAGGCCACTCTGGAATGAGTGTGCCTCCAGCCTTGTGTCACATGCAGAGAGGCGAGAGCGGCCTGTTTACATTACAATCAGCAAAGCAGATAAAGAATGAAAGGGGATTGCACAGGCTCATCCAAACCTTGATGCTGTTCAGACAGCACTCAGCACTTGGGAGAGGAAGGCAGAATTAAAGTGTGTGTGCACCTAGTAGCCAGAAACCCAATCATAAGTGATGAGATGCCTGCTCTTCTGCCCCTTTGTTCTCCTCTGCTGTGCTAAATAAGGACCCCTGTGTGCCTTTCCCTCTTTTCCTCCTTGTTTTTCTTCCCTGTGTGTATGTGGTGCAGTGCACACACTACAAAGCTTTGGCTCCATAACTACCGTGCTCCTAGGAAATTGTACAATTAGTGGGATTTCTTTCCCCTTGTTGGAAATAAAATGATGAGGGAGGAACATGAATAGCACCTCCTCCCTCCTTAAAAAGAATGTCGCTTATATGGATCTTTGAAGAATGTGGCGTTTATTTATAAGAGGCTGTTTTTTATTGCCGTGTTACTTAATGAAACTCACCCATAATCATGTGGCGTCACCCCCAAGTCACCAAGATTTCCTTTTTCTCTGCCAGCTGGCTTTCTTGCAGGTTTTAATTATCTCCCCTTTTGGATGTTCATAAAAACACACGAGGGGAAAGAAGAGAGGAGAAGAAAGCCTACACCCGAGCGGTGCTTGGCTGGTTGTGCTCTCAGCATGGGGCTGGAAGCCCTCAGCAGACTCTGTCAGTTTTCTAGGGTGTGAGGTCCTTCCCCATAAGCAGGGGCTGGCAGTGGTGGGAGGAGAGAGTGTAATTCAAAGCAAGCCTCATTTGGCATCTTGTTGCTGGCACTGTTGGCACTAACGATTGACATCCAAGGACAGAACAACCTGGCATGGTGTCAGAGCCCAGGTTTCAGGATAAACACAAAGGACTATTCCTTCTTTCACTTTCTGGTTGCAGAACACTGAGGACACTAGAAGCCTTGTCCTTGTCAAAATTAGGATAGCAGTGGTGTTCACTGTACAGACTGCACACATCCCCTAAAACCGTGGTCGGCAAACTGCGGCTAGTGAGCCACATGCGGCTCTTTGGCCCTTGAGTGTGGCTCTTCCACAAAATACCACGGCCTGGGTGAGTCTATTTTGAAGATGTGGCGTTAGAAGAAGTTCAAGTTTAAAAAATTTGGCTCTCAAAAGAAATTTCAATCGTTGTACTGTTGATATTTGGCTCTGTTGACTAATGAGTTTGCCGACCACTGCCCTAAAAGAATGTAAAGGGCTGAAAGGTCAGCCAGATTTTTGGTGTGTTTTTCAGAGTGGGAAGCATGGCAGGGTCCAGCTTCTTTGTAGGATGCAGGAAAATTTTGGAGGGGGTATTTTCTTTCCTAAACTTGAACTTGCTTCCTCAGGTGAAATCAATAAGATCAATAAGATACTGTTATAGATGGGGAGGGGGAAGGAGAGGCAGCTAGAAACCTGTAGGATTCCATGTATTGTGGTGAGATAAGTACAGTACCTAGAAGCTAATAAAAAAGATGTTTATTTTAGTTTTGATGACAAAATCTGTAAAAAATTTTAAAATCTTAGCTGCTAATGAGTATGGTATTTCTTTTGTGGTGATGATAATGTTTTGGGATTAGATATTGTGCCCTTTAAAAAAGCAATAAATAAATAATAAGCATCTCTTTGACCCTGCTTTTTCCATTTCTAATACATTATCATAGATCCACTCTGACTGTGCAAAATATTCTGTGAGCCATTTTTTCATAATTAGATTGTTGCAGCTACCCTAATGTTCCTTGGTAAGGAACAGTGTGCAGATGGTCAAAAGAATGAAGTTGCTCTTATGTGCTGATATGAAATGACCACCATAATACGTTGTTAGGTAAGAAAAGCAAGTTACAGAACAATGTGTATAAAATAAGACTGCTGTGTAAAATGAGTTAACATATTTGTTTGTCCTCTCTCTGGAAGGATATACAAGGAATGGGGAGGGGGTGGCTGGGGTGGAGGGCAGGTGAGAGACTTACATTTCACTCTAGTAGGTACTGTCCTCATCAAAAGCTTAGAGCACATGCTAAAGTGGAGAGCACATAAGTTAGTAGCTGCACTGAAGTGCAGCTCATTGAAATAATTCCTAAGGGCTAAAATGATGTTCTTTAGGTGACTAAGTCATTCATTTAACACCTATTTGTAACCCCTCTGAGTATTTCCCCATCTTTATAATGAAGATAGTGACAGCTACTTTAAGGGGTGGTTGAAAGGAATAAATGTGATAATATGTGTAGAGCTCTGACCTTGGTGTGCCACAGCAAACAGCCCTTATTGGCTAGTACTGCAATTGCTGTTGCAGATGCTACCATGATGTGCCACCTGGGTGCTGTAAAAAGCAAAGGGAAAAGGTAAGGTCTTTGTCTTTGATGAGCTTATATGTGCAAACAGTGGTCATGCAATAAGAAAGTCTCTTTCTAACTGCAAGAGCAGATGCAAAGAAGCAACAAAATCTGCCTAAGAAAGTGAAAAAGATTCCACAAACCATGCCTATTGAACTGAGTCTTGAAGGGTTGTTTGTTTGAGGTCCTCAGGACAACCCCCAAGTTCAGTGATTTAATAACCAGCACATGGTTGCACCCACAGCTCTGAGCTAGTCCACCAACAGGAAACAGAACAAAGTGAACAAAGAAATGTGCATAGGATGGAGCGGGGGAGGCCAGGCATCAGCTTCCAAGATGCTTCTCCTGTGGAGGCACAGGACACACTTGATTCCCTAGCGATGGTGTGAAAACACGCAGAATGTTGCCAGCTAGGGAAGCTTGTTAGAAATTCAGCGCCTAGGGTTTTTATTGGGTGCTGGCCGCAGAGGCACCCTCTACCTGCCATGTACCAACATTATGGACTCCCAGAAGGAAAGCAGGAGTTCAGTACAAATCTCATTGTCTGTCCATTGTGGGCACAGTGAGCCACTCTTGTCAGTTCTGGGAATGGTGGGAACCACCCCCGCCCCCCCCCCCCAAAAAAAAATCCAAGTTCCCAGAGGCCAGCCAATGGCCAACATCATAAGTGGGTCTTCTTTAAGGAGAGCAGTCAGGTCTGTGAATGGGTAGGCATTTTAAGTGGAAAAGAGTGGGGGCAGGGGAAGGGCATTCCAGGCAGAGGGAAAAGATCAATAGAGCCCCATAAATAAGAACACAGCATATTCTGGAAACAGTGCTTAGCTCAGATTACGGGAGCACGCATTGTAAGGAGATATGGCAGGAGTCGCCTGGATCCCAAGGGTTGGAGGTTTTCTCTGTGCCTTTGAAGCTTCTAGAAATTCCATGTCTACGTTCTTAAGATTATATTTTTATGGCATGTCATTTAGATGACCACTGTGGGCCATTTTCTTGGTCATAGATTTTTGAAATTATTTTAAAAGATTAAATCAAATTAAATAATGAACATAGAGTTGCTTTGTAAGCAGTGATAGCCTCTATAAAAAGCTAGCCATCCTTATTGGTCCCTGGAGTGTTACTGGTAGCAAATAGGAGAGCAGGGTCAATGGAACGCCTGTAATGATTGATTCCTCTTGCACAGCTCCCCCTTTTCTTCACTTTCTGTCTAACATAAAAAACCAACTATGTGGAACTAACTTGGTAAAGCAAGACCCGAGTTTGAGCCTTGGGTCAATCACATCTAGCCATATGACTTTTGACATTTTTAATTTTTTTAATTATGAAAGCTGTTGTTGTAAAAACAAATCAAGCAATAAAGAAACACAGGGAATAAGAAGTTAGACGTTTCTCTTTACCTTCACTTCCTCCCCCTCCTTCTTCCTGCCTCAGATGAAACAATTGTTAGCCGTTTAGCATTTGTCCTTCCAGAATCATGTCTATACATTTTTAAGCATAAGGTTATGTGCATATGTGTATGTTTATATGAGTATGTGTGTATTATGCCTACAGCTTGCAAATAATGCCTATGACTTGCAACTTTCATAATTTAAAAATATAAAAATGTCTCAAGTCATATGGCTAGATGTGTTTTGCTTCTTTTTTGATAGCTGGTGCCTCTTGTTTCTACCTCTTGTCTTGTGATTGCTAGGACTTGCAGGGTACATTGTTGAACTGTAGCAGTGAAAGTGAACGTTCTTGTCTTTTTCCAAGTTTAAATGGGAGAACTTTTAATATTTCATCACTATGTGTAATTCCTGCCAGATGTTTCAAATAGATAAATTTTATCTGGTTATAAGTTCCCGTCTAAGTTTTTACCAGGAATGATTGTTGAATTTTACCAAATATTGTTTGACTTCATCAAAATACTCATATGGTTTTCTCCTTTAAGTTAATTATATAGGGATTTATATTAATAGATTTCTTAATGTTGGACTGTCTTTGCATTCTCAGAACTAACTATCTTAATCATGGTAATTTACTCATCAAATCTGCTATTATATTTGATTTGTGAATATTTATTTTGAATTTTATCTTCTTTTTTTATAAATACTGTTGGTTCATGGCTCTGTTTTATTGTGTACTACTCTAGGGTTTTGTTAGCTTTGTAAAATAAATTCAGACGTTTCTCATCTTTTAGTGTGCTTTGAAACAGTGTAAGTAACAGAGGAATTAGCCATTTCTTGAAGGTTTGTTGAACTTGGTCAAAAACCAGCCCTTCTGTGGAGGGATGGTCTTTGACTATCTTTTCTTTTATTTCTAAAAAATGTGTAATATTTCATATATATAGGAAAATAAATGTAACATATAAGCAAGTTACAAAGCAGAATAATAAAACAAAAACCTATGAACTCATCACCCAAATAAAGAAATAAAGCATTCCCAAAACTGTGTGCCATTCTCCAGGTATATCCTCCTCACTTCTCTCCCGCAAAGAGAACCATCATCCTGAATTTTACGGCTGTCATTTCCTTGCTTTTTGTTTTAATAATTTTTCACATATATATGTATATAATGTAGCCTTGGCTGGTTGGCTCAGTTGGTTAGAACACCATCCTGATCGGCCAAGTTTGTTGGTTTAATCCCCATTCAGAGCACATACAAGAATCAACCAATGAATACACAAATAAATGGAACAAGTCAATGTTTCTCTCTTTCGTTCTCTCTCTGTCTCTCTCTCCCAAAAATAAATAAATAAGTGAATGATGAATGGATGAATGAATGAAGTGTTTGGTTTTGTGTTCTATAAATATTCATTAGATTTTGAATTATGCATGATGATGCATGTAGCTATGAATTTTTCCTGCTACATAGTATTGTATTCTTCTATGTAACATGCCATCTTTTGTCCTGTTGATAGTTGAGTTCTTTCCAGGGTGCTTTTATTTCTATTGTAAACAATGCTGATATGAACATTTGGAACATATCTCTTCATATATGTGTTAAGGATTCCTTTAGGGTGTATACTTAGGAATTGAGTTTCTGGGACATAGATTATGTGCTTAACTCTACAAGGTAATGTCAAATTTATTTCTAAAGTGGCTGTGTCAGTTTTTACCTCCACTAGCAGTACATAAGGGTTCTCAAAGACCTATCTCCTTATCAATATTTTGCATTGTCAGGCAAGTTAATTTTTGATACTATAATAGGTATGAAGTATTATTGGTGTGTGTTATTTGACATTTCCCTGAACTATTGTTACACTGTAATTTGTATATGTCTACAAGATATTCATGTTTTCCTCTTCTGTGAACTGTTTATTCATTTCTGTTTCCTGATTTTAAATTTGATTCTTTGATTTCTCACACTTGACTTAGTAGGGTTTTTTAAAATACATATTTTGGCCCTAGTTGGTTTGGCTCAGTGGATAGAGCCTGTGGACTAGAGGGTCCCAGGTACAATTCTGATCAAGGTCACATGCCCAGTTGCAGGCTCGATCCCCAGTAGGGGGTGTGCAGGAGGCAGCTGATTAATGATTCTCTCTCATCATTGATGTTTCTATCTCTCTCTCCCTCTCCCTTCCTCTCTGAAATCAATAAAAATATATTAAATATATTTTTAATATGAACCTTTGCTAGTTATTCCATTTAATATTTTCTCCAGTTTGTGGCTTGTATTTGAAAATTAATAGTATCAGTTAATAAATGGAAGTCCTCAGTTTTAGCATGTTTGAATTTATCAGTTTTATTTATGTTAACACTCTCTATGTCTTAAGAAATTATTTATCTCAAAGTTAAAGAGATATTCTCCTATATTCTCTGAAATTATTGAAGTCTTGCATTTCACATTTGTCTTTAACACATTTATAATTGTTTTTTCTGTGTTCTGTGAATAAGAGATCTGTTTTTCTTTTCCATATTGATAATGAAATGATGCAGGACTAACTGTTAAAGCCCATCCACCTTATTTTTATTCTTTGGTGGTATCTTTGCTATTATTAGATATTTGCTCTCTTTCTAAAATTTGAAGTTAATTTAGCAATTTTTCTTGGAAAAATCCTTCAAGAATTTTTATCAGAATTGTATTGAATCTATAGATATGAGGGCACTAACATCATTCCAATATTGATCCATTCTATCCATTAATATAATAGAAACTTTACATTATTTCAGTCTTCTTTGAAGCTTTTCAATAAATTATAATTTTCTACATAAAGATTTTACACATCTTTAATTTAGATTTAGTCCTACCTACTTTGCTATATTTTTATTGTAAATTATCTATACATTTTTAAATTAATTTTTGGTTTGTTGCTAATGTTAGAAATGCAAATGATCTTATATCCAAGCAACTTACTAAACCCTAATTTAAATCAATTGTTTGGCCCCAGCTGGGTAGCTCACTTGGTTGGAGCGCCATCTCATACAGTACACCACAAAGGTTGTGGGTTTGATCCTTGGTTGGGACATGTGCAGGAGGCAACTGATCAATGTCATTCTTACTTCTCTCTCTCCCTGTCTTTCTCCCTCCCTCTTTCCTTCTTTCCCTTCCTCCCTCCTTCCCTCTCTCCCTCAAATCAGTAAACATATCCTCTGGTGAGGATAAAAAAAATGTGTTGTAATATTACATCAACTGTCTGTAGTAATTTTTATAATTTCTAAGTACATAATCATGTCACCAGTAAATAATGACCTTTTTCTTTTTTCCTTTTCCAATTCTTATACCTTGTTTCTTTTTATTCCTGTAACACAGACTAATATCTCTAGTAAAATGTTGAATAAGGCCATGTTGTTTTGTTCTGACTTAAAGAGTATATTTATAACATTTTACCATTAAAAATGAAGTTTTCAGTGTTTACACACTTTATCAGTCTATAAACCCTCTTCTGGTCTGGTAAGAGACTTATTTTTTTAAACATGAATAGGTGTTGAACTTTAATGCATTGTCTCTGTCTATTGAAATTATTGATGTATTTTATATATACATTAATCTATTATTTTTATTATTATTCAGTTTTAACTGTTTTTAAAAATTGTTATTATGATATTTTCTCTGACCCATACATTATCTCATTATATTTTCAAAAGTATGACCCTGCCATTGTGGCTCAGTGGTTGAGCATTGACCTATGAACCAGGAGGTCATGGTTCAATTCCAGTCAGGGCACATACCCTGGTTGCAGGCTCTATCCTTAGTCAGGAGCCTGCAGGAGGCAGCCAATCAATGATTCTCTCTTATCATTGATGTTTCTCTCTCCCTTCCTCTCTGAAATCAACATATATATATATATATATATATATATATATATATATATTAAAAGTATGGCCGCTAATTTGATTGTATTGTGGTTACAGAATACAGTATATATAATGCTGATTTTTTTTGACATGTTCAATGGCCTAGTACATGGACAGCCTTTGTAAACATTCCAGGTGTGCTTGATAAAAATGTTCTTAAGAAGTGGGTACAGGGACTTTTTATATATCTCTAAAATTAAGGTTATAGATTGAGTTGTTCAGATCTTCTATATCTTTGCTTATGTTTGCCTGCTTCATCTATCACTGAGAGAGAGAGAGAGGTTGAAATCTCCCACCAGCTGTTCTGTTGGTCTGTGGGGGAGATGGGGCATGAATGACCTCACTGCCCTTTGGGCAGTCCTGTTAGTAACCATTCTTACTCAATGGTCTCTCCTCCCTGTAGTTTCTGAACCTGTCATTTCTGAATTTAGAATTTTTCTATTTCTGTAATAGTCTGTTTTGATAGTTTCTTCTGCTATGGTTTCTGATCAACATAAACTTTCTAATATCCAAAAAAATCCTCAAAATTTTTTATCTGCTGATTGTGTTCTTTCTTTTTTTATAGTTGTTACAACATGTGTGTCTCTTCTGCCATTAAAATGGAATTTTAGTAAGTGTTGACATTAAACAAATAGATAAAAACAGGTTTATTGGAGAACAATAAGAACGGCAATTTGGGACATGCGGTCTAATGGCAAACCATATGCAAGTACAGAAAAACAAAGGAGAGGAATACTCTTTAATGGACTTGGGAAGGGCTGTTGTAAAGGAAGAGTTCATTGGAGGAAACTGAAAGTTCAAAGTGTAATGACTTTTTTTTTAAATGTATTTTGTTAATTTTTTACAGAGAGGAAGGGAGAGGGATAGACAGTCAGAAACATTGATAAGAAAGAAACATCCATCAGCTGCCTCCTGCACACCTCCCATTGGAGATGTGCCCACAACCAAGGTACATGCCCTTGACTGGAATCGAACCAGGGACCCTTCAGTCCGCAGGCCAACGCTCCATCCACTGAGCCAAACTGGTCAGGGCAAGTGTAATGACTTTTCATTGGCTGAGACATGGCAGTCTCCCACTGGGTAAAAATTCCTTACCAGGTGAAAAGGAATTTTTCCTTCCTATGGTTGAGGTAGAGGTAGTAATATGATTGAAGATGCAAGGTACCTCTGGTTCTCTTGGGGTCGGTAGTGTGTGTTGAGTGACAGATGCATGACAGTTCTCCCTTCTAGCCTCTCATCTCCATATTAAATGAGGTTTCTGTTTATTAATTTTTACAAAAGAAAACAGAAAAACAAATACCTATTTCAGTCTGCCATCTTGACCCTTTTTAAGACATATTTATCCTTTTTTTCCCTTTCTTTTCCTTTTTCAATATATGTTTACTGGGCAAACGGTTTTCTAGACCTCTGTTTTCTCATCTGTCAAATGGGGATGATAATATCCCAATGGCTTATAGGGAATATGAATAAGATAATATCAATGTAAGTGCTTTGTAGACTATAAAGATCTATACAATACAAAGGATGATTGTAGCACAATCCTTTCACTTTTCTTTTGTGTAACTAATGTTATAAAGCAGCTCAGCTACACTAGAGAACAGTGTGGGTGGCATATTGTGAGAGGCTCAAACAAAATTTTATTTGCCACTTTTTAAGAAGAATTATTTGCCAAGAAACTATTGGGTATTTTACTTGAAAAAAACCTTATTTGCTGACTCAGAATATTATATAAATGTGTTTACTTTAGCTTAGAAAGTTAATATGAACTGACAAAAAGAATGCTAAAATTTCAACACAGGCATATTTAAGGGACAGAATGAGTAATTTATGTAAAAGACCAAGTGGTTTGTAATACAATATACTGAAATCTCCCTATCTATGACTTTCTTCATATTCCTACATTGCACCAAAATAAGCAACTTTCAATTAAATTCAACATTGTGTGTTGAGTGCTCTTTTGTGTATAAGGTTTGTGCTAAGTGTCGTGGGATTCAGAAGGAGGTGAGACCCTCCATTTGTGCTCTAAAGGTGGGCACTAACAATAGGTTAAGTAAAGCTAAGACATGAATTATCTTGATAAATACATCACTTTCGACTGTGAAGATCAGGAACACCCATATGGAGGAAAGAACATTTAAGATAGGATTAAAGATGGATGGTGAAGGAAGCCATTCCAAGTCTCAGACCATATGAATAAAGAAAGGTATTCAGTTGGAAAGGTAAGGGTATATTTAGACAATGGTAAGTGATTCTTTTTTTTCTCTCTCTGTTTTGGCTAGCTGTACATGCAATGGGAGATAATGCAAGTAAGATGGCTGGGGGACATATTGTAGACAGTACAAGTTTGTCGTAGGAAAAGGATGGAGGCTTTCTTTGTGGCCAAATTCTGTAAATATCCCATGGAAGCTTGTAAAGATATACTTTACATCCTATATAATAAAGAGCTAATATGCAAATGGTCATCATGCCCTCGCATCCTCACGCTGTGGCTGGGGGACATGAGGTTGGGCCAGGGGACCTGAGGCTGTGCCTCCCACCCGGCAGGGCTTGACGGGGCACCTGATGTTGCACCCCCCACCCAGCGAGGCTCGACAGTGGACTTGAGTCTGCACCCCCTGGTGGGGCTTGACGGGGGTGGGGCTGGCCGGGTCTGGGTCTCACGCGATTTCGAGGTGCAAGTGGGTGGGCAGGGACTTGACTCTGGGTCCCATGGCATGCCCCAGACTCTGACAGGAGGGAGATTTTCATATACATTTTATTAATTTTCTTAAATCTCTGACACTTCTATTATAGAGAAATGGCAAATAGCAATATTAAAATATTTCCTCTAATGAATTCCCTTTTAATGTGCACAAATTTCATACACTGTGCCACTAGCTTTATTATAAATATAGATGTATGTAATATGTGTGCATTCTTCCATATCATTATATTATTCCTTTCTTCTGTGGATATGTTTTCATATTTCTCAGGTCTACTGGAAGTCACTAAAACTAAATGATTTCTTAAATATGTTTCAACTTACTATTTTCTTAATCTGAGTGACCACTGAAGTACAGATGCATATCAAGAACCCCTGTAATGTCATAAATAGAGGTGAGAAGACCCACAGCTTTGAGACACACAGGCTTGAGCTTGGATCTCTGTTCCACACATCCTTACTTAGGCAGGCTAAGTGACTCTAAGCATCATTCCCTTGATCTTTAAAATGGGGAGGATTGTGTCAACATCATAGAGTTTTGGTGAAGGTTAAGGAGGTAATTTTTGTAAAGTGTTTGTTGCATAGCAGATGCTCCATGTATAAAGCTATTTGATCTCCCAAGCCTAATGAAGGATTTCTCAGTTAGCCAGATAAATTGTGTAAATCTACAAGGAGTTATTGTCAAATTATAACAGAATATAAAGTGAGAGGAATGAGAGAGAATGAGGGAAGTATCCATGAGAACAGAACAAAAATCAGGAAATACTAAAGAGAAGAGGTTTGTAGTCAAGAATCTAAAATGTGGTTCCAAATTCCTTAGCCAGATCTTATGGAGACAAAGGTTTTGAGTAAGAAAGAAAGGAGAAAATATATAGGATGCTTGCAAATGGGAACATAAGGGTGGGCAGTTGAAAAAGGGGAAAGAACAAAAACAGGGTTCCTAATGCTAAGATAAGTTAACCATATTCCCAGTTGGTAAAGGCGGGGGCTAGGAGATCATTGCGTCTTTCTTAGCAAAAAGGTGAATAAAAAACACTCTGTCTTTCCTAGAGTCAAAAGTGGTATTAAATACCAAATTCCACTCTCTCTTGAATCATTATTTGAGAAAGAACCTTAGAGATAATCTAGTGCAACCTACTGATTTTACATAGAAGGAAAGTGAATCGTTGGGAGGTTATATGGCTTGCCCAAGACCACACAGTTGCTCAACCCAGACTTGGAGGGTGAATAGTCTAGAAGCAGCATAATTGTGATGGACCTAGTTGTAGCATCTAAAACCTTTGGGAAAATGAAAACTTGGGGATAACTTAAAAGAGAGTGGTTGTGGCTTTAAATCTTCATGGCAGCAAAGTTAAACCAGATATGTTAAATGTGTTCAAAGCTATTTGGAAGAGAGCTCAGCTGTGTACAGTTTGTTCCCCAAATCCTGACCCTGTAGTGATGGTTAGATTTGTACATCTACCATCTGAGTCTGTTGGAAGGTGGTGGGGAGGTAGGAGGAAAAGGTGGAACCAGGTCTCCACTGCATTCATCAACACATCACTTATACTAGTAGAGAGCCTGCTGTATGCTCAGCACTGTTCTAAGTGGTCGCCATATTTCAGTGTGTCACAGAAACATGGTACATTCCATACATCAAGTCTCCCATCTGGTTTGACCTCCTTTGCTCTCTTAGTAGTTTACCCCATGAATACCTGTCTCCCAGTGAGCCTGCTAGCAGCCCGAGGCTGGGAAACCATCCCTATATCCCCAGTCGTCCTGTGGTACACACACTGGACACTAGATGCATGTGTGCGGCACACAATTATTGAGCCTTCGTGTCAGAATGAAGCAGAAAAGCTGTGTGTTGACTGATGAGATCTTTGGAAATGAGAGATGCAGCATAGTCTTGCTAAGGGATCCGCCAGCAAAACCATTCTAGGAATCTCCACTGTGAGGACAGGGAGTGGAAGGCCAGTTAGTGCCCTGGAGGCAGCTCCTTTGGAACTGTGTCTTCTAAGGGTTCTGGAAACCCGTTCAAAGGGAATGGAAACCCTAACTGCCCCCTTGAGGAAGCACTACAGAATTGTCATATGAAAGGGGCCCTCTAATCATGAAGCATTTTGATGGTTAACAGAATTCTATGCAAGACTCAAAGCTGATACACACCATAATGATTAAGCCAAATAACGCTTAATTATTTGGGTTCTTATTCCTGAGGAAGAAGGCACAGTGAAGTAGAAGGAATATTTTTTGAAGTTTGCATATTTTTATTGGGTTCAAATAACCCAATTCTGAGTACTTAACATGGCTTCTGAATTCCATGCTTCATGGTATGTCTGTCAATAACCTCAGAAAAGGTTGCCATCCTTATAAAAGGTTGCTATCCAGCCAGAACTCCCTTCCTCCCAGTTACTGCTCCTGTCTCCCATAAATTTATTTGACTGGTGAATAAACTATTAGGCCCATGTGATCAATGTGTATTGAGGCCTTGCTGTGCAGCAGCCCCAGAGGTAGAGTTTGATATGCTTGTGAGAGGCAGCCCTGGCCTGTCAGTTGTCTTGTTTGATGTGCCAGTTGGCTATTCTAAAGTGACTGAGGTGTTTTTTTGTTTTGTTTTGTTTTCATTTTATTTTTCTATATTGTTGGAAAATAGAGTTTTTGTAGCATCGCAGAATAGATTAGAACTGAGACTTCTGTTTTATTTAAAGAACTGGATTTATATACTTCGAACAATTCATTATGTTTATGCTCATTTTCTCCTCTTTGGGAAGGTGTAATAGGGCACCACTCTGTTTATGTTGGGCATTATACCAGATACTAAAGATATAAAGATTGCCCTGGATGGGTGGCTCAGTTTATTGGAGCATTGTTCCATACACTCAGAAAGGTTGCAGGTTCAATTTTTGATCAGAACACATACCTAGCTTCAGTTTCAATCCCCAGTCAGGATGTATATGGGAGGCAACTGATCAATGTGTTGTTTTTTTCTCTCTCTTTCTCTTTCCCTCTCCCTTCCTCTCTCTCTAAAAAAAAATAAAATAAAATAGACTGATGAATTTCAGAAGGAAGAGGGAGTGAAGGGGTGGGAGGAGAGTGATTAATCTGGGAACTTATATGCATATATGCATAGCCCATAGACACAGACAATAGAGTGTGAAAGGCCTGGAAGGAACAGGTACAGAGTGGAGGGGGTCAGTGGGGAAAAACACAAACAAAGGGGACATCTGTGATACTTTCAACAATAAAGATAAATTAAATAAATACATGAATAATCGAAATATCCGTGGATGAGGTCTAAAAAAAAAAAAAGCTTTAAAGAATAAAAATAAATAAATAAAGATGCAAAGGTGAGTCCTCATTCCTTGGAGCCCACTGAGGAGGACAGATGTGCACAGTGAGGCTATAGTACAGTGTAAAAACTGCTGTCAGGTGTATGGATTGAGTGCCATCAGAACCAAGATGAGCGAGCACATGGCTATTTTTGCTGAGGAAAGTCAGGGAGTATTTCACAGAGGATATTTAGGTTGGGGCATTTATAGAATAAGTAGGAATTTGTCAGTTGAAGAAGCTGGGGGAAGGGGTGCTGAACTTTCCAAGGAAAGGGAGCAATGTGTGCAAAAGCAGAAAGTCTGTACATGTTCACATTCTATTATCCAAAACCCTTGGGGCCCAGATGTGTTTCAAAATTTGTAATTTTTTTTTAATATTAGAAGAGTAACATGGAACATATGTTCCATTAACACCACAAGCAGGGTTCCAATCAAATACATGAATATATCCAGAGCAAAAGGATATATTCATATTAAGTAGTATTAATTAAAGACTATTATTAATAGTGTATATCAATTAAGTCATGTTTTGCTTCCAAATAAGTTTGAATATCAAACTTAGACCCTTCCTTCCTCCCTACCCCCCAAAAAAGCCCATATGTTTTTAAGGCTTTTGGATTTTGGAATCTTGATTAAAAGGATTGTAGCTGCAATACCATCAGATTCCTAGTGCTAACTCTCTTTGGGCTGACCTAGGTCTTGTGCTCATCCCTAAACCAATCACAGTGGGCAATGAAATAATTATGCTGATTGGTCAGCCCAAGTCCTGGTTCCAAGCCCATCCCTGGAGTTGGATAATGGGTTCAGCCTTCACAGAGTGATTATCAGGATGATGTTTCCAGAAAAAGAAATGCTTGGCAGGTAAAAATCACAGATGTCCATTATATGTGTATCCCAGATGTGCCCATATTATGTGGCCTGGATCACATAGTCCTAAAAGCAGAACCATGATTTGTACCCCTTTCTGTTTCATTCCAGAGCCCATGCTAGACTGTGGTGCTTGAACATGCCAGTGGAACATAGTCTTCCCTGTGTAACCCACTGCTCAATTATATGATGCAGAAGATTAGAACCCAGCAAAGTATGTAGTAAAATGCTAATTACATGGAGTGCAGAGAGCCGGTTAGTTGAAATGACTTAGAGAAGAGACATTCACAGGATGGAGTTTCATGGGGAGGCAGAGCTTGAGCTCAGCCTTGAAGGATGTGTTGGAAGAGATGGGAGAGACCTTATCTCTGATTTCTGCTCCAAGGACTCAGTTGTAAATTTGGTTGCAAACAAACATTGAATTTGAAGAAGGAAAAACAGGGAGATTTTCCTGGGCCCTGAATGAACCTCTGAGACTACAGGCCATAAATTACAGGGAATAGTAGCAAGTAGAAAAAATTCACTCTAATTTATTGACAAGCAAAGGAATCACTACGATCTAGATACTCTAAGCTGGCTTCTGAGGTGCTCAGAACAGAGAGAAATAATTCTTTCTGGCCACATAAAGGAATGTTTTCTGCTTTGTCAGGCGGTCCTAGAATTGAAACAGACCAAAGGCCTGAAAGGGGTCTTCCGGTGTATCTGGCCCAGTTCCCCTTGATGATAGTTACAGGAAATCCGAGGTTCAGAGATGGGAATGCCTTGATAGGGTCACAGCTAGTACTTAAAGAAAAGTAAGGAGCTGGTGTTCAGTGGTTTCATTTCATTTGGTTTTGTTTTAGAATTTTTTCCTGAAATTTAATAGTGAATTCAAGTACCTTTCAGGCATTGTTATACTGCAGCAATGCATAATCTGAATGTTGTGTGTGTTTTCTTCTTAAAGGAATTCTAATAAAAATTCACTCTGGGTTTGAAGTAGCTATGAGTACAAATACCCAATCTGCGAGGGTTCAGAAGTTTGTGGTCAGGTAGCCATGCAGCTTCTTAATTCAGAAGCATCCAATAGGTTCCAACACTGTATTTACTGAACATCTTTGTACTCAGGTGTTAGACAATCTCATTTAATCCCAGCAGAGCCCTCGGTGACCCAGGTTATTATCCCATTTTTAGGTGAGATAACTGGGCTAGACAGATGAGTAGCCTCCTGAATGCAACCTGTTAAAGGGCAGGGCTGGGATTTCTCCTCACTCCTCAGCCACACTGGGGGATACTGTCCTGCCCTGAGTTTCTGTAATATAGACCCTCATCTCTTAGGCCACTTTGCCCCATATCCTCAGGTTTTGTTATATTATATGTAATTTAATTATAGTCAATTTAATTTTAATCGACTCACTATGCCTCCAGAAGGCCCTGCCATTTCCTCTCTCAGTTTTTACATTGTCCTTACCTCTTGGGCCCCTGCACCCTGCCTCCCTCCCCAGGCTTTCCCACTACCTTGGCATCGCAGGGAGAGAGTTGATAACTGCTGTAGACATTGGCTGTTCTCCTTCAGGGGCAGAAGCCTCCCTGTCTTCCTAGCCTGAGGGCTTGCACAAAACAGACTGGGTTCTCTGAAAAACTATCATTTTCCCCCGCCCCCCCTCTCTAGAAGCTTAAATTCATGTAGGTGTGGCATATTTTATGTCAAAGACCAGTAACAGACCAATCCTCTTCACTCCTTACTGCTCTGGGAAAAGGGTCACTTGATAGAACTAACTGCAGCATTGCTGTGCGAACTTGAGTCAATGACTTTACCTGGCCTGCAGATTCCAGGCACCTGGGGCTCCATCCTGCTGGGGACCTCTGGGAGTCAATGTAACACATAACTCAGAATTACTCAACAGAGGAGCAAGGAGCTGGCATATTTTCCTGCCAACTTCTTTTTATCACTGTTTGAGAGCTGCATTACCTCTCCAGCACTTACAGCCTGCTCTCAACAAGAACAAAGTGCCCAGGCAGAGTCGCAGGTGCTCCTAGCACCCTGCCTCAGAGCAATGAGCCTGGTGTGGAAGGATTGCAGCAGGCCATGGGCAGACTTGGGAATAGTCCCCATTTACAAAGATCCACAAGTGGAAGCTTCAACAGTCAGAAGCAGGAAATCATGTGTGTGTGTGTGTGTGTGTGTGTGTGTGTGTGTGACTTACAAACACTAATTTTGATTAACATCATGCTTGCTTCTCAGTCTTGGCATTTTGGAAGCTCAGAAGCAATTTATAGCTCATCTTTAGCTATTGGACAAGGCAATCTTTGTCAAAACCTACACTTTATTTCCCTTCTCTTATCTATTTCCCTTCTGCCCAATTTCTTTGTATATTTATTCTTACCTTATTTGCATATGCCTTACAGAGCACCTTTAATTCCTTTACTGGTATAGTTTGGGTATAAATAAATACAAAAACAGGTTACCCAGTTAAAAGAGACAAACCTGGGACTAGCTGCAAACACCTGCCAAGCTGCTCGCTGCTCTGTAGCTTTATGTAAGGAAGATTTGTTTTTTATCAGGCTCTTCTATGGAGGTCTCAACTGCATGAAGACCACAAAATTGTTGCCCATGTGTCAAGTGGTAGTGAGTCGTCAGAGATCTGCAAATAAAGGAAAGTGCATGTGTTCTCCAAAGTGGCCACAGAAACAGGATGGCTGTCATCCCCATGATGCTATACATGGGAGACAACTATGCCACCTGGGTGATGTTGCCCAGATGTCCCTGAAGCCCATGGACTTTGGAGCCCATGATTCAAAATTTTGCTAAGTCATGATTCTGGACCCTTTTTATAACATAGAAAGTAGAAAAATAAATGAAGGCAGTACTAGCAGAAGCAGCTTCCAGAACTTTTAATAGCTGTAAACTCACCCCTCTCTTTTAAAAGGCTAATATAGTTTATTTTGTGCATTAGATTCCACATATGAATGAGATCTGTGATACTTACATTTCTCTGACTGGCTTATTTCGCTTAGCATAATACTCTACAGGTCCATTCTTGCAAATGGTAAGAGTTCCTTTTTTTTTTCACCATTGTATTGTGTAGATGTACCACAGCTTTTTTTTTATTCACTCATCTGCTGATGGGCACTTGGGTTATTTCCAAATCTTAGCTATTATAAATTGCACTGCTGTGAACAGAGGTTGCATATATTCTTTCTGGTTGGTGTTTCGGGTTTCTTAGGTTATATTCCTAAAAGTGGGCCAGGTGGGGAGGGGTTGGGGGGAGAAAGTAACCAGAGAACATTTATGCATATATGCATAGCCCATGGACACAGACAATAGTGTAGCAAAGGCTTGGGAGGGGCCAGTGTGGGAAGGAGGGGGTTAATGGGAGGAAAAACACATACACAGACACACACAAACAAAACAAAAAACACAGAGCAGACATCTGTAATACTTTCAACAATAAAGATAATTTTTTAAAAATGTGTACATGTTAAAAGCCAAAATTTTTTAAAAAATAAAAGGCTAATATATAAAATACTTGCTTCTGTGCATGATTTTTATTGATTAATATTTTCACCACTTTACTGTATAGTATGTGACAGACTTTCTTTAATGAATATGTATTACTTTTAACTGGGGAGACAATGAAAAGGTATTTCCTCTCATCTAAATATTTTTTAATCTTGACATTCCCCCAAATGTCTTGTTTTCTAAAAATAGGTGTTTCACTAGAACCATCTAAGGTAAAAACGTGGCCTGCCACTCAGAAATCTAAGATTAGGATTCTTTTCTTTGCTTGTCAAAAGCCCTGAAGAAATGAAGATTCTCCCTTCTGTTCTACATGGATGTGGATGCAGACCCACACTAAGTCTTTCTTTGCCATTTGATTTCATGTTTCAAGGAATATGTTCAGGCAGATGTCATAGCACCAAGGAGGGAGGAAGGGAGGGAACAAATAAAAGTAGATTCCACTCTTGTTTCCCTTATGTCCAGTAATCAACAGTGTTAGCTGAGCATCTCTCAGAAGTTATTTATGTATGACTAGAGGCCCGGTGCATGGATTTATACACCGGTGGGGTCCCTCAGCCTGGCCTGCAGGGATCAGGCCAAAACCAGCTCTCCAACATCCCCTGAGGGGCCCCGAATTGTGAGAGGGTGGCTCTTGGGTGATGCACCCCAGAATCGGGCTCCCTCCTCTCTGGTTCTGGGTGCGTTACCCAAGAACCACAGCTGCCAAGTCACCACAGCTCAGCAGCTCCTGCGTTGTGTCTGGTGGTCAGGGTGCATCATAGCTACTGCACAGTCGGCTGGTTGCTTAGGCTTTTATATATATATAGATGCCTTCATTCTAAAAATTAGTGAATGTAATGTAGAAGATAACAAGTAAGGGAGAAAAATGGAGCAAAGTGGAAACTTGAGATATGAAAAATAAGATAAGAAAGTCCTACTGAGTATGGGTCAGAAAATCTACTCAGAGCTTCATAGCAGCCAGAGCAAATAAGAGAATACAATCAAATATATGATTCATAGGTTAAAGAAAAAAAAAAGCTTATTTATTTGGAATATAGTTTTGAGCTAAGTACTTTGGAGGAACATATACAAAGAGGATAAATATATTAGTTCTTTGACTCAGGAAGTCAGTGCCACTACATGAAGACGAATAATATACTATCTAACACCAACTGAGCACTTCTTATATGGCAAACCCAATCCCTGCCCATGTAATCATGGCACAGGAACACCATGTAGCAGATACAGCTGCTTACATTAGTCCTTGTTACTCACAGTAACCCTGTGAGATATTGGCCAGGAAGACATTGTTTTTCCATGAAGAAAGCAAGGTTATATAGCTAACTAGAGGCCCGGTGCACAGATTCATGCACATTGAAAGGAAACTAATTAGAAGGTGGCTGGCGGGACAGTGCCGGGGCTTGAAGGGCATCTGTGGAGTGAGTGGGGTCCCTCTGGCAGGTGGGGTCCTTTGGCCTGGCCTGCGGGGATTGGGCTGAAACCAGCAGTCCGACCTCCCCCGAGGGATCCTGGAATGCAAGAGGGCACTCTGCAAAGTTGCTGTAGCTCGGCAGCTCCTGTGTTGAGCGTCTGCCCCCTGGTGGTCAGTGCATGTCATACCTATTGGCTGGCCAGCCAAGTCAGCCAGTTGCTTAACCATAGATAGATAGATAGATAGATAGATAGATAGATAGATAGATAGATAGATAAATAGATAGATAATTGGTGAACCCAATATATAAGTCCAGATTTTTCAGATACACCTTTTCCATTACTTCATGATTGTGGAGAGGGGGATATGGTGATAGAAATTTGGATATTTAGAATCTTGGAATATTGAAATTTTTAGCTCTAGAATCTTAAGCTGAGTTCATGGGAGGTGTCTGCTCCTAGGCCTACCACTAACTGTGTGGTGATGGGCAGACCCCTCTTCTTTTGGGAGCTGCAATGTCATCACTGGGGAATAAGGAAGAGGATGACTGGTTAGGGAAGATTCATTCCAGTTGGGACAGCCTATTCATCTCTGGGTTTCTATGGCTCCAGGTGGCTTCCCAGACTATACTCCAGGCAAGGGTCCTCAAACTACAGCCTGCGGGCCATATGTGGCCTGCCGAGGACATTTATCCGGCCCGCTGGGTGCCGCTGCCTGTCCTGCTTAGCAGCCGACTCATCCCAGGCCCACAGTGCACATAGGAATTTGTTCATAGTATTTTTTTAAACTATAGTCTGGCCCTCCAACAATCTGAGGGACAGTGAACTGGCCCCCTGTTTAAAAAGTTTGAGGACCCCTGCTCCAGGGCATTCCTAGTCATTTTCCCATTAGCAGTTGCTCTGTATACAGGCTTGGCCACACCTCTGTGGGTCATTTAACCTTCACCATTGGACCAGCCTGCTGGGGCCCAGGCTTTCGGGTTGCATCATGCAGTCTGAGAGAAGCCAGAACTCCATTGAACCCAAGGTGCCTCACAGGGTGTTTCCCAGACATTAGCAAACAGGCTTTTATTGTTACTAATCGATACTCTGCCCTGCATAGATCTTCTGAGGAAGAGTCATAGTGGGAAGTGCCTGAAGTTGGATCCAGACCTGGTGAACAACTTTCTTTTTTCTTTTCTTTTCTTTTCTTTTCTTTTCTTTTCTTTTCTTTTCTTTTCTTCTTTTCTTTTCTTTTCCCTCCCTCCTTCCCTCCCTCCCTCCCTCCCTCCCTCCCTCCCTCCCTCCCTCCCTCCCTCTCTCTCTCTCTCTCTCTCTTTCTTTCTCCCTTCCTTCCTTTCTCCCTTTCTTCCTTTCTTTCTTTCTTTCTTTCTTTCTTTCTTTCTTTCTTTCTTTCTTTCTTTCTTTCTTTCTTTCTTTCTTTCTTTCTTTCTTTCTTTCTTTCTTTCTTTCTTTCATTGTTAAGTATCTTCTGAGCCCAGAGATCCCATGTCCACGTCGTGTATTCTTATAGGTTGGCCATGTCTCTGTGGGGTCTCCAAGCGAGGGGATGGGGGTGGAGGACAGGATGTTGCATCTTAGTTTTCTGAGCCCAAGTAAATAAACCTTGTCCTGAGCTTTAGTTTCCGTTTTTGTTCCTTGTGTCTTTTGCCTAAAAGTTTCTGTGTCGAATAAAACCAAAATGTTTAGCAAATCCCCCCAAATTCCTTATTTAACGGGGAAAAAAAGAGATCCCTGAGCTTATATTTCAAAATGTGATTTCCATGTTCCCATTGCATTAAGGCAAGTTTGCCTCGCCAACTCTCCAGATGTCTGGTGTGCTTCCCTAAAAATGCCTGCATTTAGCCCCTGGAACACATTTTAAGTACCTACTGTGGATAGTATTATCCTCTGAGCCATGAGGGGATAGAGTAGGAGTGAGACTGGAAGCCCCTCTAATTTAGTTGTAAAGGTTGCTTTGGGATAGGTAGGAAATTTCAGCTTTAGCCTGGGACAAGCTTTTCTCCATCCAGGTGAGCTTTACACTGCAATTCTGTACCTATGTGTGGTCCTCCCTCGAAACCAGGGGCAGCCTGGAACAGCCTAGGCAATTTCTCCGTAAATTGTGTTTTCTTTCTTCCAGCATCTTTGAAGACAGTTTTTTTATTTGCCAAGCCTAAACTGCTCTCCTAAAATTGTCTTTTAGCCCCAGCTGGTTTGGTTCAGTGGACAGAGCATCAGCCTGTAAACTAAAGGGTCCTGGGTTCTATTCCAGTCAAGGGCACATGCCAGGATTTTGGGTTCTATCCCCAGTGGGGGGTGTGCAGGAGGCAGATGATGAGTGATTCTCTCTCACAATTGATGTTTCTATCTCTCCCTCTCCCTTCCTCTCTGAAATCAATAAAAATATATTATTTTAAATTGTCTTTTATTATTAAAATAATTAATGTTCATTTTTGAGAGAGGCAGAAAGAGATTGCAGAGAGATATTTAGAACAACATAACAAAGAAAAGAAAATCTCAGCACAGCAAACTTACTACTATTAATATTTTAGAATTACAAAAGTGTTTGCCTGTGAATATTCATCCTCACTCCTGGCCAATTATGTGACTTTCAGTTGTAGGGTGGGGGTGGAGGTTAATAACTATTACATGTGAGCAATTTTCCTGTGTCATTAAGTAGCTATCACAGCCAAGGAGAAACCAAGATGGTGGCATAGGTGAACACCTAAACAGCTGCCTCGCACAACAATTTCAAAACTACAGCTAAATGACAGAACAGACATCATCCAGAACCACAGGAAAGCTGGCTGAGTGAAAATTCTACAACTAGAAGGAAAGAGAGGGGCACACAAAGACTCAGAGGAGCTACAAAAGGCTGAGGTATAGAGACACGAGTGTGGAGAGGACGGGCGGCTGAGTCCCTGGCTAGCTTTTTCCAGCGGGAGAGAGACAGAAGCTCCCGACTGCACTGAACCCCAGTTCCGACTGCACTGAACCCCAGTTTCGGGCAAGACCCTGGGGTCCCAGACTCATACGGGGGGAGTCTGGACTGTCGGGAAAAGAAAGTAGTGCACTGAAACTCAGGGGAGCCTCAAAAGGCAGAGGTCTGGAGGTGCGCGTGCAAGTGCGCGCAGAGAGGACTGACTGCTGAGTGTGCCGCTGGCTTTCTCTAGCGGGAGGAAAGCAGAAGCTCCCGACTGCGCTGAGCTTCAGTTCCGGGCAGAATCTGGAAATCCAGATTCATTGGGGGAGAAACTGGACTGTCTGGCAGCGGGCAAAACTCGAGGGCAGCTTTCTCTCAGAGGTGCTTGCAGTGATTACCGAGGGACACTGGGACCCAGGGGCCACATAGGGCAGGGCTGACGGGAAGACAAGGCTGTCTGCTCAGCCCTGAGACTCTGCCCCATCCAAGCTGAGCATAGAGGCTTTTGCAATTTTCCAAGTCTTGTCTCATAAGGCTGTCTCCAGCACAGAAGTTCTCCCGGCGTAGACACAGCTGATCCTCACAACCAAATGGCCTGTAGGTCAATTCCTCCCAGTGATACCAACAACAATCAAGACTTAACTACAATAAGGCTGTACACATTGTCCACAAAGGGGTGCAACAAGAGTGTCTTCCTCAGGTAACTGGTGAGGCTGAGCCACTGGGCCATATAGGACACCTAGCACACAAAGCTACTCTACCAACTCAGGGAAGCAGCAAAAATGCGGAGACAAAGAAACAGATCACAAATGAAAGAAATGGAGGAAAGCAAACGACTGGATATAGAGTTCAAAATCACGGTTATAAGGTTTCTCAAGAATTTTCTAGAAAAGGCTGATGAATTTAGCAAGACCCTCGAGGATATGAAAAAGGACCAACTAGAAATTAAACATACACTGACTGAAATAAAAAATATTATACAGAGACCTAACTGCAGACTAGAGTAAGCCAAGAATCTAGTCAAAGATTTGAAATACAAAGAAGCAAAAAAACACTCAACCAGAAAAGAAAAAAGAATCCAAAAATTTGAAGACAGTGTAAGGAGCCTCTGGGACAACTTCAAGCATACCAACATCTGAATTATGGGGGGCCAGAAGAAGAGAGAGAGCAAGATACTGAAAACCTATTTGAAGAAATAATGACTGAAAACTTCCCCCACCTGGTGAAAGAAATAGACTTACAAGTTCAGGAAGCACAGAGAAACCCAAACAAGAGGAATCCAAAGAGGACCACACCAAGACACATCATAATTAAAATGCCAAGAGCAAAAGACAAAGAGAGAATCTTAAAAGCAGCAAGACAAAAACAGGTAATTACCTACAAGGGAGCACCCATACGATTGTCAGCTGATTTCTCAACAGAAACTATGCAGGCCAGAAGGGAGTGGCAAGAAATCTTCAAAGTGATGAATAGCAAGAACCTACAACCAAGATTACTCTACCTAGCAAAGCTATCATTCAGAATTGAAGGGCAGATAAAGAGCTTCACAGATAAGAAAACGCTAAAGGAGTTCATCAACACCAAACCAGTATTATATGAAATGCTGAAAGGTACTCTTTAAGAAGAGGAAGAAGAAGAAAAAGGTAAAGATAAAAATTATGAACAACAAATACATATCTACCAACAAGTGAATCTAAAAATCAAGTGAATAAAAAATCTGATGAACAGAATAAACTGGTGAATATAATAGAATCAGGGACATAGAAAGGGAGTGGGCTGACAATTCTCAGGGGGAAAGGGATGTGGGGGGTGCGGGAAGATACTGGACAAAGGTAGTACACCCATGGATGAGGACAGTCGGCGGCGGGGGGGAGGTAAGGGCAGAGGATGGGGTGGGAACTGGGTGGAGGGGAGCTATGGGGGGAAAAAGAGGAACAATTGTAATCCGAACAATAAAGATTTATTAAATTTTTAAAAAAAGAATTTTAAAGAGAGTTGGCTTGGGTGAACACAATAAAACAATTGGAGAAACATAAAATAAAATAAAATAAATAAAATAAAATAAAATAAAAAATAAATAGCTGTCACAGCCTTGGTTGTAATGGCTGCATGGCCTGCAGTTGCACCCATAGGCAGTTGCTATTTTTCCCATTTCCTTTGTGCTGAACATTTCTTCAACCCCGTCTTTAAAGTAGTAGCTTTAGCATGGTAGCCACGCCAGAGTGTACAGCTCATGGCTGGCACTGGGCTAGGTCTGGACATAAAGAGAGAAAAGGCACCATACCGCCTTCCCCCAGGGAGGGATGTGGAGCGCTGGCCCTGGGCGTATATCCTGTCTACTGTGACACTTAATATTAGGAGCCATCTGATCGTAGCACAACAGAGTCTGAAAGGGCTGCTGAGTCATCTAATACCAAGTCATATTCTATATAATCTATGAGTTTTGTTGTTGACCAAGTCTGAAAAGTGGCCTTGGGGTGGGAGTGGGGAGAAAGCTCCTGAAGAGTAGTTGACTCTTGAACTGCTTCTTAAAGGAGAAAGTGACATGGAGGAAGGAGGAAGGAGGAGACATTCTAGTAAAGGCAAACATTGCCAGGAGAGGGAGTTTGGCAGTGTTGGGTTCATGCCAGGGCTTTGTTCTGGCCAAGTTTAGAATGCCTGCAAGGGCTTAATAGGAGTTGAGCTGAACAGGTAGGTGTGCAGGGAGTACATCCTGAGAGGCCTCTGATGTACCCTAAGGAGGGTAACTTCATCCTAGAAACCTGGTGAAGCCCCTAAACCTTACAGATGGAGGCCTGAGGCCCTAGCTCAGCAGACATGCCCTTTGAGAACACTCACTGTGGCACCTGCAGGGGAGACAACAGACTTGGGGACAACAGTTTTTGGGAAGAGTTAGTAGGTGAGGACTCCCAGCCTCCTGGACACACTAGGTGCTCAGGGTTTGTTGCATCTGAAAGAGGCTGTTACAAAACTCAAGAAAGGATGCTGAGGGCAGTGGCTGTGAGAATAGAAGGGAGGGGTCCTATTAGAAAGACATTTAGAAAGGGACATGGATGAGGTTTACTGATTTTACAGCCAAGGACCAGTGTTTAGCCCTGAGCAAAAACGAGAATGTGGCTTTTGAAAAAGTGTTTGACTTTAGGAATCAATTAGCCAATGAAATGTTTCTAGACCTTTCAAAACTCTAATCTCTGCTTTATGAATTACATACTTGGATCTATTCAATGAATCCCTTCTCCGCCCCCCCCCCCAAAGAAAATAAAGCACCTGTGAAATAAGTTAAATACCATACTGTTTTCATGTAAAAATATTTCCTCAAATCCTCTATGTACATGAATTACTCTCTAGGGAATAGATCATCTAATTTCCCCTCTACAGTGTTCTCCATTCACATGCCCTACATTGCTTAAGGGTAGTTTATGAACCTACTGCTTCCACAGGATTATGACCTATAATAAATGTCAGTGTGAGTTCTGATTGATTTCCTGCAGTCTCATTAGTTGTAACTTCATTTAGTAACTTGATACTAATTGTGTCACTTTGATTACCTTTCATTATCACCCTATTCCCAGCACCTGCTAGAGTACCTGGATCAAGCAAGGTGCCTAATAAATGTCTGTTGAATGAAGTAGAACTTTCAATCCTTTAAAAATGAAATTTTGGAGAGGTCAGAAAGAACTCCTACAGTTCAGGTACATTAACTTAAGAGGTGAATTCTTGGGAAAGGAGCACAGACCTGGTCTAATGCACCTCTTTATCCCAGCACCTTGGCATATGCTGGGCACTCAATGAATATTTGCTGATGGACCAACCCTGCTGTCCAAATGTCTCATGGTGAGCCATTGCTCTTAGTTCAAGCCTGTGCCTTAAACAGTAAGGCAACCTTTCATGTATGCACTCAGCCTTTATTGAGCACCTACAAAATGCCAACACAATAGCAAACATACATTCATGGTGTCTTGAATGCCAAAGAGCATTTTTTATTTTGAACTTTGCAAACCACCTTGGTAGATACCACCATCCCTTTTTCAGATGAGCGAAATGCCATTTGGAAACACTAAGCTATTCATCCGAGAGGGTGCAAAGGGGAAGCTGGCTCTCTCATCTGCATCCACCTGGTTCAGAAACTGGCTTCTGGATCTCCTTCCACCAATGAAGTAAGCCGTGGTGACTGTGAAGTGGGTGTCAGATGTCAAAGGGTTTAAATCCCTACCTCCATGCTTTTCTGCTGTACGACCCTGGGCAGTTCCTTGCCCTCTCTGAGCCTCAGTTGGTAGTGCCCAGGTGAGAGATGATGAACTGAGGGACACAGAACAGATGGAGAGGTACAGCTGAACAGAAGGATTTTAAGGATAAAGTCACCTGGACATGATGATTGATGTAAGGTAAGGCAGGAAAGAGGGACTTAAAATTATAGCCATTTATTATTACTCTCAAGTCTACAGGTCAGCTGGGGTGGTCTGCCCATCTGGGTCATGCATGGTTGGCCTTGGCTGGCTGATCTAAGGGAGCTTCACACACATATCTGGCAGTTGTTGGCTATTCACCAGGGTGACAAGGGTGAATGGACCACACATCCTCCACCCGGCTAGCCCAGGCTTGTTCATGTGACAGTGTTGTAATTCCAAGACTGTGAGCAGACACATGCAAGGCCTTCAAGGGGTGAGGAAATCTACTCCATCTCTCCCTGGGGGGAGCTGCAGTGTCACATTGCCATAGGCATGGATGCCAGTGCAGCCATGGTGACTGCCTGACTCTGACATCACCCATTTTTCTCAAGACCCTATAATAGCTTCAGACCAAGCCAGACTGGCAGAAGCTGCATACTTGGACCATAACACTAAAGCCCTCATTAGAATCAGCTTCACTAGTGGGCCTTTAGTGATGCGTCAGTCCAAACACAAGGAAGTTATAGGAAAGTGGACTCTGCAGCTCCTTGTCTTATTCACTCCCGGTTTGTTGTGAAGACTTTGTCCATTTTAGCACACAGTGGGAGAGATTCCTCTCTTGTCTCTGTATACTAGGGCTTCTCTAGAACTGGACTGGTTTTTAATCTTACAGATTTGTGACTCATGCAGCTAATGGATTTTGCTTTTTAACTTGTCTACTAGAAAGCTTAAAGCCTAATATGTGATTATTAGCTAACAAATAGGAAGACCTCTTGACATATATTTTGGTATTGACTTCACTTTAGGCTTCATGTTATTCTTCCTTTTAACAGATCTCCTTCCTACTTAATTTTTGTTTGATTGAACTGTATATTTTTATAAGCTATAAGTTTTTTATATAGTAGGTGATAAATAAAATTACTAAATGAATGAGCAAGTAGAGTGCCTTTAAATACTCAGAAATGTACTGAAAGTTAGGGTACTTTTTGTTTATTTGGTTATATTTAATAAGTTGTATTGGAAATCCTACATGGAGCCAAACTTCAAACCTGGAAACTGTATCTTCTAGAAAGATTTTTATTTTAGAAATAAAATTACCCTTCTTACCACTAGATGACACTCCCTTGTTACCATCTCTAAGATGGAGCTAGCTGTAGGTATATGGACTCAGCAGAGAACTGTGGTACATTTATGAATGGTCCCCTAAAGTATAAAACATGTGTAGGAGTGAATGTACAAATATTTGACAATGGAATGAAAAAGGTTGAGAAGGAGGTATCACTGTATATAGCCTGGGGGGAAAAAGAGGAACATACTCCATACTGTTCTCCACAGTGGCTGCACCAGTCTACATTCCCACCAGCAGTGCACAAGGGTTCCTTTTTCTCCACATCCTCGCCAGCACTTGTCATTTGTTGATTTGTTGATGACAGCCATTCTGACAGGTGTGAAATGGTACCACACTGTCGTTTTGATTTGCATCTCTTGGATAATTAGTGACTTTGAGCATGTTTTCATATGTCTCTTGGCCTTCTGTCTTTCGAAAAGTTTCTATTTAGATCCTTTGCCCATTTTTTTATTGGATTGTTTATCTTCCTTTTGTTAAGTTGTATGAGTTCCCTGTAATGTTGAGGATTAAACCCCTATCGGTGATAACATTGGTAAATATGTGTGGGCTTTCTTGTTATTTTGTTGATGGTTTCCTTTGCTGTGCAAAAGTTTTTTATTTTTATGTAGTCCCATTTGTTTATTTTCTCTTTAGTTTCCATTGCCCTAGGATCAATATCACTGAAGAAATTCCTTCAGCATATGTCTGAGATTTTACTGCCTGTGGATTCCTCTAGTATTTTTATGGTTTCCTGACTTATGTTTAAGTCCTTTATCTATTTTGAGTTTATTTTGGTGTATGGTGTAAGTTGGGCATCTAGTTTCATTTTTTTGCATGTATCTGTCCAATTTTTCCCAACACCATTTACTGAAGAGACTATCTTGACTCTATTTTATGTTCATGCCTCCTTTGTTGAATATTAATTGAGCATAGTGGTTTGGGTTGATGTCTGGATTCTCTATTCAATTCCATTGATTTATATTTCTGTTCTTGTGCCAGTACCATGCTGTTTTTAGAACAGTGGCTTTGTAATACAGCTTGATATCTGGTATTGAGATCCCACCTACTTTGTTCTTCTTTCTCAGGATTGCTGCAGCTATTTGGGGTCTTTTTTTTTTTATTCCAGATGAATTTTTGGAGACTTCGTTCTAGGTCTGTGAAATATGCCATTGGTATTTTAATGGGGATTGCATAGAATCTATAGACTGCTTTGGGTAGAATTGACATTTTAATGATGTTGAGTCTACCAATCCATGAACACGATATGATCTTCCATCTGTTTATGTCTTCCTCTATCTCTTTTTTCAGTGTCCTGTAGTTTTTCGCATATAGGTCTTTTAGCTCCTTAGTTAAGTTTATTCCTAGGTATCTTAATTTTTTTGGTGCGATGGTAAATGGGATTGCTTTTTTAGTCTCTCTTTCTGTAAGTTCATTATTGGTGTATAGAAATGCCATAGATTTCTTGGCATTAATTTTGTATCCTGCTACATTACCAAATTCAGTTATTAAGTCTAATAATTTTTTGATGGAGTCTTTAGGGTTTTCTATGTACAGTATCATATCATCTGCAAATAAGGACAGTTTTACTTCTTTTCAAATTTGGATGCCTTTTATTTCTTCTTCTTGTCTGATAGCAATGGCTAGTACTTCTACTATGTCAAACAGGAGTGGTGAGAGTGGGCATCCCTGTCTTGTTCCTGTTCTTAGGGGAAATGGTTTTAGTTTTTGTCCATTGAGTGTGATGCTGGCTGTGGGTTTGTCATATATGGCTTTTATTATGTTGAGGTATGATCCTTCTATTCCCACCTTGCTGAGAGTCTTTATCAAGAAAGGGTGTTGGATTTTGTCAAATGCTTTTTCTGTGTCAATTGATATGACTATGTGATGTTTACCTCTCAATTTGTTTATGTGATGTATCACATTTATTGATTTGCAGATATTGTACCATCCTTGCATCCCCAGGATAAATCCTGCTTGGTCATGGTGTATGATCTTTCTGATATAGTGCTGGATCCGATTTGCTAGAATTTTGTTGAGGATTTTGGCATCTATGTTCATGAGGGATATTGGCCTATAATTTTCTTTCATTGTGTTGTCTTTATCTGGTTTTGGTATTAGGGTGATGCTGGCTTCATAGAAGGAGCTTGGAAGTGTTCCTTCCTCTTGAATTTTTTGGAATAGTCTGAGGATGATAGGTTTTAGTTCTTCCTTGAATTTTTGGGATAACTCCCCTGTGAAGCCGTTTGGCCCTGGGCTTTTGTTTGCTGGAAGCTTTTGAATGCTTCAATTTCTTCCATAGTTATTGGCCTATTGAGATTTTTAGAATCTTCCTGATTGAGTACTGGAAGGTTGTATTTTTCTAGGAATATGTCCATTTCCTCCACGTTGACTAGTTTGTTGGAATAGTGTTGTTCATATTATTTTTTAACAATCATTTGTATTTCTATGGCGTCTGTTGTTATTTCGCCTCTTTCATTTCTGATTTTGTTTATTTGAGTCCTCTCTCTTTGCTTCTTGGTGAGCCTGGCTAGAGGTTCATCAATCTTGTTTATCCTTTCAAAGAACCAGCTCTTGGTTTCATTGAGGTTTTGTATTGTTTTTTTGTTTGTTTGTTTGTTTTGTGTGTGTTTTTTGTCTCTATGTCCTTTATTTCTGCTCTGATCTTTAGTATCTCCTTCTGCTCACTATGGGCTTTTCTTGTCGCTCTCTTTCTAATACTTTGAGTTGTAAAGTTAGATGATTTACTACCATTTTTTCTTGTTTTTGTTTTAGTTAGGCCTGTAGAGCTATAAACTTCCCTCTCAGGACTGCTTTCATTGTGTCCCATAGATTTTGGATTGTTGTGTTTTTATTGTCATTAGTTTCCAGGATAATTTTAATTTCTTCTTTGATCTCATTGGTAACCCAATCATTATTTAATAGCATGCTATTCAGCTTCAAAGTGTTTAAGTTCTTTGAATTGTTTTTATTATAGTTTATTTCTAATATTATGCCATTGTGGTCTGAGAAGATGCTTGGTACAATTTCAATCTTCTTGAATTTGGGGAGACTTTGCTTGTGACCCAGTATGTGGTCTATTTATGAAAATGTCCCATGAGCACTTGAGAAGAATGTATAGTCCACAGCTTTGGGGTGAAATGTTCTGAAGATGTCAATTAAGTCCATCTGATCTAGTGAGTTATTTAAGATTGCAGTTTCTTTGCTGATCCTTTTGTCTAGAGGATTTATCCAGTGATGTCAGTGGTGTATTAAAGTACCCTATTATGATTGTATTGTTGTCGATCTCTCCCTTGATATCTTCCAGGAGTTTTTTTTTTTTACGTATTTGAGTGCTCCTGCATTGGGTGCATATATATTTATCAGGGTTATATCCTCTTGTTGTATTGATCCTTTTAGTAGTATGAAGTGGCCTTCCTTATCTCTTGTTATGGCCTTCATTTTGAGGTCTATTTTGTCAGATATAAGTATTGCTACCCCAGCTTTTTTATTTTTCATTTCCATTTGCCTGAAAGATATTTTTCCTCCCTTCACTTTCAATCTTTGTGAGTAACCTTGTTCTGAGGTGGGTCTCTTGTAGACAGCATATGTATATGGGTCATGTTTTTTTTTATCCATTCAGCCACTTGATGTCTTTTGATTGGTGCATTTAGTCCGTTTACGATTAAAGTTATTATTGAAAGGTACTTGTTTGTAGCCATTTCAATTTTTTGTGCCTGTGTTCCTTCTTACCTTTTTATTTCTTCTTTTTACAGCATACCTTTTAGCATTTCTTACAATGCTAGCTTGGTAAGGATAAACTCCCTTAGCCCTTTTTTGTCTGCGAAGCTCCTGATTTCCCCTTCAATTTTGATTGATAGTCTTGTTGGATAGAGTATTCTTTGATTCAGTCCCTTGCTTTTCATCACTTTTTATACCTCCTTCCATTCCCTTCTAGCTTGATTTGTTTCTGTTGAGAAATCATTTGATAATCTGTTAAGGGATTCTTTGTAGGTAACTCTCTGTCTCTCTTGCAGCCTTTCAGATTCCTTCTTTGTCGTTAACATTTGCCATTGTAATTATGATGTGTCTTGGTGTAGGTCTTTTGGGAATCATCTTGCTAGGGACTCTCTGTACTTGTGTAACTTTTTCTTCCCCACATCAGGGAAGTTTTCTGTCATTATTTCTTCAAATAAATTTTCTAATCCTTGCTGCTCTTCTTGTCCTTCTGGCAATTCTATTATACATATATTACTTCATTTTGTGTTGTTCCAAAGCTCTCTTAGGCTTTCCTCCTGCTTTTTAACTTTTTTCTCCAGTTGCTGTTCAGATTGGGCTTGTTTCTGTACTTTATCTTCTAACTCACTAATTTGTTCCTCTGCTTCTTCAAGTCTACTGTTGAAACCTTCCATGGTGTTTTTTTATTGTAGCTATATCACTTTTCATTTCTTCCTGATTTTTGCATAGGTGTTGATTTTCTCATCCATCCAGTGTATGAACTGTATGACCATTACTCTAAATTCTTTTTCTGTCATGTTGCATGCTTCCATTTCACTTATTTCCTTTCTTAGCGATTCCTCCTTTTCTGTCCTCTGGGGATTGTTTCGTTGTCTCCCCATTCTGACTATCACCAGAAGGTTCAAATGTCAAGTTGCAGGGGCCTGGGCTGTGTGCAATGGGAGCTTTGCACCCTCTGAGTTTCACTCAAGAACTCTGACACCAAGATGTGTGGCTGCTGTGGGTTGGTGGGAGCCACACTCACTCAGGATCAGAGTCACAGGTGCTTAGTGTGGCCTCATGTACACACCTAGAATCAGGGATCCTCCTGCCTGTGCCATGCTGAAACAGAGACCCAGCTGCCGTGTGCCAAAAATCAGAGTCCTCTAGTGCATGTCAGGAGTCAGAGACCCCCTATGTCCACACCAAGAATCGAGTATCAGAGTCTCTGTTGTTTGGTGCAGTCTCATGCTGAGAACAGGGTCCCTGTGTGCTCATGCACCAAGAATTGGAGTCACTGGCTCTTAGTGTGAATGCACTGGGAATCAGGGATCCCAGGCACACGCAATGAGAAACAGAGTCTAGTCACTGGTGCTCAGTGCTGCCTCTTGTGTGGAGATTCAGGGTCCCCGATCTGCTTGGGAGACCAGGTTGCACAGTCGCACTGTGTCGGCAGGAGGTCCACTCCTGCCCTGAGGAAAACAGCCTTCCATGTGCGCTTGCCCTGAATCAAAGTCAGGTGGCACTGATGCTCAGTGTGGGTGTGGGGTTTGGTCACGTGGGTGTGCACTGCGGGAAACAAACTCCCTGTGTCCATGTACCCAGGCTCTAATTCAGCACTGCTCCCCTGTGTGGGCACGGGGTCTGGTCATGGGAAACAAACTCTCTGAGTTAGCAGGTCCAGGTTCAAATTCAGTGCAGCCTCCCTGCCTGGATACAGGGTCTGGTCGTGGGAAACAAACTCCCCAGGTTTGCGCCCCCAGGCTCAAATTCAGTGCTGTCTCCCTGTGTGGGCACGGGATCTGGTCGCAGAAAACAATTTCCCCAAGGTCATGCACCTAGGCGCAAATTCAGGTAGAGCTGCCATTGCTGTGTGTGGGCAGAAAGCCTATTTGTGTGGAGAAGGTCTGGCAGTTACTATGTCACTGCTGCAGGGAGGGGGATTGGCTCTGTGACTCTCAGAAATCTGTGATCAGGGTGCCTGGAGTCTTGGTGGACCTGGGTCTTAAGCTGTGGGTGCAGGTCTTTTACCCGAGAGGTTGTAGGTTCCCGGTTTGCTACTGAGACCAGACTGGGTGGTGGCAAGGCTAGGATCCTAGTCTCAAGCAGTTCTGTTCTTCAAGATGGCACAGTCTCTGTGCTGGCAGTGTTTGTGATGGCAGTGAGGTTTTGACATCTAAGACTGCCCATTTTGGCAGCCCCTTGGAAAACCTGCAGGATATAACTTTCTCTATTTCACTCACACACACACACCCTCACACGTGTCCACACACCTCTCTATCACTCCCTCACTCTCTCACACACTCTCCCTCCCTACCTTCTTACCGGTCGCCATATTTTCAGGGATGCATCTTATTTCACTTGTTTAAGCCTTGTTTCCTGGACTAGAATGTAATTCCTTTGTTTTATATATCATTTTAAATTCCCCATAAAACTGCCCAATTCTGTGTACAGTAGTTTTCTGTTGCTGTGTCACACATTGCCACAGACTTGGTGGCTTAAAGCAACACAGATGTATTATGTCGCAATTTCTTGGTACACCATAATCTATCATAATAAAAGTGTAATCTGCTAATCAGACCAGACATCCTTCCAGATGAAGCCAGGGCTGCAAGGGAAACCCAGGTCCTGGGTGCCAGAGGGAAGCCGGTGTCGGCAGCCTGGAAAAGGAAGTCCTACTCTTGCATGAATTTCATGCATTGGGCCTCTAGTATATTATATTAATACATATATATTAGCTATTACATCATCGTTTCTGTAGGTCTGAAATCTGGGCACTACTCGGTTTTCTAATCAGGGTCTCCTCAGACTGAAATCAAGGTGTCCCCCTGGGCTGTCCTCCTCTTCTGGAAATCAGGGTGATCTTCCGACTGCCCTGGTGCTGGCAGAATTTATTTCTGAGGTCTCATTTCCTTGTTGGCTCTGAGCTCTTGGAGGTTGCCCACATTTCTTGCCATATGACCTCTTCATCTTCAAACCAGAAACAGTGTGACAAATCCTTCTTGTAACTAGCCAGGGAAAACTGCAGGCCTTTACTAGTAAAAGTCTCAGTGGTTAGATTGGCCACCCAGGAAATCTCCCTGTCTCAAAGTCATCTGTACCACTTGACATTACCTAATCACGGGAGTAAAATCCATCGCATTGGCAGACCTGGCAGCTGTCCAGCATGGGGATCATCTGAGAATTCTGCCTGCCACACTGTTCTTTTGTAGCCGAAAGGAAACTGCTTATCCCGAAGATGAGCATTAGGCCTACCCTGGAGCCCTGGGGGATGCAGAATGCACACAAGCCCTCTCTGCCACTTTACAGCTTGCAAAGCATGTCCACACCTGTGACCCCATTTCCCCTAAAAAAGAGAAGCTCTACCACCTTCTCATTTCATATGTGAGGAAACTGCAGCTCAAAGAGGTTAAAAGATTAACCCCAGATGACACACCCAGTGACTTGGAGCTGGGACTTCTGACTCAGAATGAGATCCTCTGGCTCTAAGACCAGAACTTTCTCTGTGGCATGTCTCTTCCTCAAGAATCTTATCCTTGGGAAGACCAAATGAGACACAGAAAACAGATGAAGATCAAGGAAGAAATATACAATGGTGTTTTTTTTTATTGTTTTTTTTTAAATATATTTTATTAATTTTTTACAGAGAGGAAGGGAGAGAGATAGAAAGTTAGGAACATCGATGAGAGAGGAACTTCGATCAGCTGCCTCCTGCACGCCCCCCACTGGGGATGTGCCTGCAACCCAGGTACATGCCCTTGACCGGAATCGAACCTGGGACCCTTCAGTCCGCAGGCTGATGCTCTATCCACTGAGCCAAACCGGTTTTGGCTACAATGGTGTTCTTTAATGCAGCTTAAGTTCAAGGGCAGTGTGGGGCTGGGGTAACTGGGGATGCTTGATGGGCGCTGGACACAGGTATGCAGAGGGGAAAAAGGAGGGACAGGCTAGGGGACAGTTGAGCAAAGGCAAGAACATGCAATATGTGTTGTGGGAGCAGGAGGGATCCCTTCAAAGGGTTAATGACCTGTCAGAGAGCCCCAGCAATTTGCTGTGGGGTGTTAGACATTAGGGAACTGCTGTGCTTTTTCGCTGGAGGGTGTTTTAAAATAGCAGTGTTTTAATGGGGAGTTGGTGGTTCACATAACCTTTCATCCACTCAGCAATTCCGTGCCTGACTATATGCCCTAGGCCCATTAATGGATCATGAAATCAATTTATTGGTTGTGAACAGCAATTAAACTATAGAATAGAATGGAATGGAATATATTAAAGGACAGAGGATTCAATAAGGATCATTAGTAATAGTTCTTGAAACAGTTCCACTTTGTGTATGTACATATTTTGTGTTTTGTATACTGTGTTTTGTATTTTGTACACAGTATACTGTGATATAAAATATATTTCTTACTCTGGGTTGCTGTCAAAAGGTTTGAAAAATCCTGCCCAGAGAAAATCTTGCATATGTGTACACAGAAATTAGTGCAGTGACGTCGCCGGCAGCACTGCCCATAATCGCTAGCAATTGGGAACACCCTCGATGTTCATCCAGAGAATAGATAAGTAAGCTGTGGGCTATGCATGTAATGAAGTCCAGACTAGCAGTTCAAAAAAGAAACTAAAGCCACATGAATCTCCATGAACAAAAAAACAAAGATATAAGAAAAAATGGTTTCTGAATTATATATATATTATATAAAATTTAAAAACATACAAAACAATGAATTATTTATGGGTCTACAAATATTAGTAGGAGTATATACTAGTACATGCATGGCATTGATAACAGCAAACCAAGGATAGTGGTTATGGCTGGTGGAGCAGAGCCGGGAATGGGACCAGGAGACAGCCTTTCACCTGCACTGGTTGTGTTAAATCTGGGCAGTGGGAACTCATGTTTTGTAGTATGGTTCCCTCTATTTGTCTGCAGGCTTGAAGTGTTCCATAATAGATGTGTTTAGAGCAGAATGGTAGGGTAGTTCATGAGCCAGGCTGGGCAGAGACTGATTTGTGACTTGCAGTGGTGTAGCTTTGAGCCATGCAGACTGGACAAGATAACAGGAAGATGAGGCATTCTCACACAGTGTCTGAGAACAGTAATAATAATAATACCTTATGTTTTGGAAGGGCTTTTCAAAATAGAAAACCAATTCTACAGGCGTCTTCTCATTTTATGGCCACAAAATAGGTAGGGCTGTTGTTTGTTATTATAAACCTCAGAAAGGTGAAATTTAGAGAAAGTAAATGACTTGGCCAGACAAGATATAATGTGTAGTGAATGGGGAATTGAATCTGGTCCCCTCATGGTTTTTTCACTCTTTCAAGACTGGCATGTGGGGCCCACCTTTGGCCAAAGCCCAAGTATCATTCTTTAAATTTCTGTTTTTCTTGTATGTGTATCACAAACACATGCCCATGTGATAAAAAAGATTTTGGTTGTGGAGACATCTTCAACTCCCAAGAAGCTGGACCGTTGCTCTAACGGTCCTCTTGGTTCCCTTCCACCTTAGCGGTATGAAGCAGGTCATTGCCTGGGCTTCCCTGCTGGTCCTGTGGCATGCCCCATGTGTGACAGATGGCACTGCAAGGGCTCTAAGTGGGGACACCTGGTAGCTTCGTGCTGGCAGAGCTGCAGGAATGTCAGAGGGCAGCTGTTGGGGGAATGAAGCTTGGTGCAACCTCTGCAAGAATGTTTGCAACTAGCCCATTTGCGGGAAGTGATATTTAGACTCGAGCCAGATGTTTTCCTTAGGAAAAAAATTTCAACAGACCCAGACATCTTCCATATACTAAGAATGAACAAACAAAAAAGTGGATGTGTAACAAGAAGAGACAATGTGAATGGTATTGTTCAGAAATGGTTTTACTACATAAATAATGGAAGAAAAGGCAAAAATAAATGTTGATAGGTCTAATGTGTGATAGGCTCCATGTCAGGCTTTTATGAACATTATCTCATGTAATTTTCCCAACAACCTTATGAGGCAAGTGTTAGTATCCCTCAATTCAAAGACAAAGAAGCAAGAGCTAAAACTGAAGCTTGTTTGCCCAGCATCACTGGGGCAAACCCTATAGCCAGGATTGGAACTAAAGTTTTGCTTCGATGCTCAGTGTTTCCTCTATATTATGCAGCAATAAAATTGAAAGAGAAAATAACAGACATTTATAGCCAACATGTGCTTACCATGTAAAGAAGTAGATTTGGGAGGACTTGGTGTCCTGGGCTAGGAGACCATTCAAGCCATTCAAGGTTTTTGGTCAGACAGCTGTCCAGGTGAATGCTCTGTTCTTGCATGTGTCATCCAGCATGCAGCGCACGATGGCAGAGAGCAAGAGGCTGCTGGCAGCCCCCATGTCCCCTGCTGCCTAGGACACAGCTACAAGGTCCTGCTGTCCCAGAAGCTGAGCAGTGACTTCTCTGTAGAGGGTAGGGAGAAGCCATTCATCTGGCATCACAAGTCAAAATGCAGAACTCATTTTCCCATGGAGACCATGTCCTCCTTGGTATTGGGTTCTGGCCTGCAGTGACAAAATCCTCCAGATTGCCTTTTTATGGGCAGGTCTGGGAGCCCGTTCACCATGTATAACAAACATTCTATGGGCAATGTGTTCATAGTTTAGCTTTCAAATGGAAGTTTGGACTATAGCCTGCCCATAAATTGGAGGAATATTGAGCATTGAGGTGTTAAGGGTCTGGTTTCCAATGCTGACTGCAGGAGACGGGGAATGACACTTAGTGATTCATAGGCACGAGGGCTGTATGAGGCTGTGCTGGGGGCTCTACGTTGTTTGTGGGGGAGGGGGAACTGGACTCGCAGAGAGATCAGTTAACTTTTCCAAGGGTATACAGCTAGGGAGAATTGAGGTCTGAAGCCAAGTTCTTTCCAGGAGTCAGATCAAATCTAGACCAAATGAAGAAGTCAGCAGAGGTCCTCCTGCCTCTAGTTCTCCTGTCCTCGGCCTTGTCCCACAGCATCATTAAGATAAAAGAACCCACAGGAAAGCTATGGGCAGCCTTTTAAAAACACACTAAGTCCCTGGAGGCACCCACACTGTGGCACCCACAAGATAGTAATGCCCTTTCCCCCACTCACTATATCATCTCCCTTTCTCCTCTGTGTCTAGATGGAAATTATTACTATCTAATCAGTGACAGTTCAGAGTCACCAAGAGAGGAGGCCAATGGGAAGGGGGAAGGTGCTCAAGAACAGGAAGGACAAGAGAAGGTAATGGAATGGGATGGATAGAAGTGAGCTCTGTGGCAATGCTGAGCGCACACAGGGTAGGTTTGCCTTTTCCTCCCTCTGCACCTTCAGCCACCCACTGGATTGCTGGCTCTGCTTGCCCCAGTCTGTTTCAGAGCCTGCATGGATCTCTTTTGAGCTGGGATTTCTACCCCTCTCTGAGCCAACCTCTTCCCTGGCCCAGAAGGATCCAACCTGACCCAGGTGTGAGCAGGTGATCCAGTCTTCCCAAATCAAAGCAGTTCCCACGCTGCTGCAGATGGAGACCTGAGGCCTCCTTTTTGAAGTCTCAGTGACCTCCCTCACATTGGCAACAGACATGTGAAGGTGTTGCTCCAGGCCCCTCATCCTCCTGCCTCTATTTTTCCAGCCAGCATTAACCCACTCCTGCAATGTCTCAGTCTTGTATAATGTGCTGGAGCAGAAAGGAAAATAAAATATAGTCTTGGTCTGCTAGAGGATTGCACGAGAGAGAGAGAGAGAGAGAGAGAGGTATTTTATGCTAAGGAAGATACAAAGGGTTGGGAGCAGAGATAAGTGAGTAGCTGAGTCTCCTTGAGATTAGGGAATTGAGAAGCCTTCTCTGAAGAGATGACATCTGAGCTGGGCATTGAAGAAGGAAGAAGCATTTGCCAGCTATGTAGTGCTGAACAGTTCCAATGGTAGGAGTGAGTAGGGAGGGTATGGTGTGAGCAAAAGTAGTTTGGTGTTGCCGGAGGATAGAGGTCGAGGATGAGCTGAGTTTGGAAAGTCAGGTGACATTGTTACTAAACTAAATGTATGGGCTTCTCTCTTTAATCAGATTGGAATGGGAAGCTATGTGGTGGTGCTGGAAAGGCACTGTGGCAGAGTGGCCTGGAAATCAGACACTGTTAATTTTAATGAGCAGTATAGTTAGAGCTTTAGAAATTCAGAGAACCTGAAATTGCACGTGTGTACACACAAGTCAGGAGGAAGTATCCTTTACTGGTTCTTGTATTTCCAGAGTCCTGTTAATAATTAACCACACTCGTACTGCACTGGAGAACATTCTCCCCTCAATTATTAGAGCAGAAGAATCCGATCACCCCAAGGTCTGCTAGTTCAATACCCACGATTTAAAGATGGTAGGTACTGTTATACCCATTCTACACACAGGAAACCAAGACCCAGAGAAGCCAAGAAACTTGCCCAAGGTGAGTGTAAGTAGCAGAGAAGTTTTCGAGTCTGTTTGTATAACTGCATGTGTTGGTTTCACTGGAGAGATGGCATAGATTTTTGGGTGACTGTTTCAGCTTCTCCCTATCCCTTCAGGTTGGGATATGAGTCCTCTGTCCAACCATCACTATTTTTCTTTCCCAGCAAAGGTTCTGTTTAGGTTTTTTGTTTGTTTGTTTTTTAAATCACAACCAGAATGGCCTAGCAGTATTCCCTGTTTGTGTTTCTGTTTCTTATGAGTATTCATTCCATCTTTTATTAAAAACATCTTCTTTTGATAAATCACTGAGTGATGAGTGAAACCTTAAGGCAACTCTAGTTTGAAGGGAGAGTGACCTTCCACAAATGACATGGTGTACGCCACCTCTCTGTGGGCAGACATGTAGTCAAAAATCATGATATCATGGGGTTTTCCTTCTTTCTCTCTTTTCTCCAAGTACAAATACAAGGTAATTTCCAAAGGCTCTTTATTATGAACAAAAAAAATCTTTCACCAAATTCCCGAAGAAGCCATCGATTCTCTAACCCAATAAATGCATTAAATATCCACTTTCTAGAACGTGATGTGAAAGCTTATTGCTAAGAGTTTTGTATTTTTTGAACTGTGAGTTGCCATTCAGATTGTACTTAGTAATACTGGGTCTACAGGAACATACCAAGATATTTAGTTTTGCCCTGGCTGATGTGGCTCAGTTGGTTGATTGTTGTCCTGTACACCAAAAGGTTGCCAGTTTGATTCCCCATCAGAGCACATACCCGGGTTTTGGGCTTGATCCCAGTAGGGGGCATGCAGGAGGCAGCCAAATGATGTGGCTCTCACATCAATGTTTCTCCCTCTCTCAAAAGGAAAAAAAAAAAAGAGATATTTAGTTTTATCTCATTACTCCAGATGGAGACACTTGCTGGGGCTCTGAATTTGAATGTTTCCTGGTGTAGAAGAGGCCTGGATTGATACTTGTTTGGATAGTGCCTTTCACACTCCGTTTGGCCAACCTGTTAGTGATGGAACCATTTTCTGCTTGTTTCCTGTTGTGCGTGTGGGGTGGGAACCCTGCAGGCTTCCTACCTGGGGAAGGGATGGTGCCCTGTTTGGGGAGCTCAGAGTGCAGGGAGGTGGAGAGTGGTGGTGGTTTGCTGGGCCCTGGATGACCCTGGCCCTCCCAGCTTAAAATACTGTTGTCTAAGATCTGCAGCCAGAGAGATGGGAGCGAAGGAAAGCAGCCAAGAAACATTGAAGCCACAGGCTTTGGGGAACAAAGCTGGGTGGGGCAAAGAGGAACTATTGCTAAACCAAAATATTTAACTAACTTTCACTTTTTTCTTTCAGTTCAAATTTATTGCTTGCAAGTTTAGCTTTGAAGATATTTCTTTTCTTAATGTTCCAACAATATTGTTCTTTTCATCTTGTTTTAGGTGGAACTTAGACTATTTAGATTATTTCTAAATTATAGCATCACATCTCTCAGATTCCTTGGTGTGCTCTCGTCACAGGTCCTCTTTGGTGCTACCCAGAATCTCCTTTCTCCAACAGGTGAGAGCCTGTCAGTGTAAAAGTAACCTGGCTAACACTGACAGGGTGGATCTTTAGTGTCTGGTATGTGTTTTGCAAATTTTCAGAGAATTGCTAAATAGATTATATATATTTACTAGGGGCTCAATGCATGAATTCATGCACCTTGAAAGGAACTGTGGATCACAAGGCTGTGGTGGGCACAGGGCGGGTCTCGGCCCATCAGCTGCGCCCCCACCCAACCCCTCCTGCCGTGTCCCCCAGTTCTCTCTCTACCAGCAGCCCCACTCCCGCCGCACCCACACACTGACGGCGCTGGCCCTGCTCGCACCTGCTGACAATGTAGAGCGATTGGGCCTGGCAACATCAGTGGGTATAGGAGGCAGCTGCCAGCCCCGATCACCCCTTAGGAGCAGGGGTAGGTGGAGAAGCCCTGAGGGGCAATCGGTGCGGGAAGCCACTGCTCACACTTGCTACTGGTGCTGAGCAGTTGGGGCCAGTACCAGGCACCAGCAGCAGGTGTAAGTGGCAGCTCTAGCACCAGCAGTGGGTGCGGGCACCGGGTGGGACCGCAGTGCGCAGGAGCAAAGAATTTTCAGTAACCACCAGAGGTTCACCCTGATGACAGTGACTGGTGCCCCACCTTGGTCTGGCACCCCCACTCACCTGCGCCACCATCCCGCTGTGGCTGATGCCCACCATGGTCTGCACTCTGACACCTGCTGCCAATGCCTGCCATGTTCCACGCATGCCCCCTGGTTGGTCAGCGCACGTCATAGCGACCAGTTGTTCAGTTGTTCGGTTGTTCCACTGTTTGGTCTATTTGCATATTATGGTTTTATATATATAGATAATAGATGCAGTTTCTCCCAGCTCTTAATACAGAATATTTATGCCAGTCCTTTCTATAGACAATGCACACTGAAAAAAGCATGCTAAGAGAAGTCTTTATATATATATATATTAGCCATATATATATATATATTAGCCATATATATATATATTAGCCATATATATATATATTAGCCATATATATATATATATTAGCCATATATATATATATATTAGCCATATATATATATATTAGCCATATATATATATATTAGCCATATATATATATATATATATATATATATATATATATATATATAAAAGGCTAATATGCAAAGTGTCCCCTTGGGAGTTCAACCAGGAGACCAGGAGTTCGATTGCTCACTGTGATGTGCACTGACCACCAGGGGGCAGCGTGGAACAAAGGGAGGCCCCTGCGGGCAGCTGGCAACCAGGTAATGGATGCCCCGGCTGGCAGCAGAAGGAAGGCCCCGGCTGGCAGACAGAAGGCCTCAATCGGCCCTGATCTCCAGCCAGGACTAGGAACCCTACCCATGCACGAATTTCCTACACTGGGCCTCTAGTAAGGACAATAAGATGTATACTAAGGAGAAAAAAAAGATTTTCACCAAAAATCATGTTTTCAGGGAACACACCGATTTCCCTCAGAAGAACAAGATGAGACATTCTCTGGAGAGTCCAACATTGTGCTTCGGTGAATTGGTTTCTCTTGCATACTCCCCCTAAGTTATTAGATGACACGGGTTTTAACAAGCTCCATACCACGTGTGAGAAGAACCTCTTCCATCCATGGCCTCCCCATATGGGAGAGCAGATCCCACCTCCAGCCTCCAAGCTCGACTCTGATCCCCTAGGCTGTGCATGTAGTACGTCATCAGGGAACACCCCTGTGTCAGCTCCAAAAGGAGTGAGTTCAGGATCCCTCTTGAATTGCTTTTCTTCTTGCCTCAGACATTTAGTGAGTGCCTGCTGGGAGTCAGATGCTGTCTGGGACCCTGAGTCACCTAGATGAACAAACCACATTCAGGCCTTCAAAGTGCCCCCAGCCTGTGGGGGAGTAGGAACAGGTGGGGCGGGGTAAGGAGGAAGGCAATTGAAAGAGGTAGGAAGGGCTGTGTGGGAGGGCCAAGCCCCTCACAGTGAGTTAGATCTGGAAGGACTGGTAAGAATTGGTCAGGTAGATGAGTGAGAAAGGCCTTCCAGGCCAGGAGAACAAGAGCAAGAACCAAGAGCAGAAGGAATCTTGGTTGATGTGCACTGACCACCAGGGGTCAGCATGGAACAAAGGGAGGCCCCTGCATTCCATCCAAGCCCATGATGTGTTTGGAAAGTTACAATTACTCTTACACTACCTAGAATGAGGGCAGGGCTTGGCAAGTTCCACGATAGTCATTCAGCATGTGAGGTTCAAGAACACCCGGGTTTAAATCCCCTCTCACCTCTCACAAACTAGATAAACTGGGATGGCAACTGTCTCACAAGATTGCTGAGTGCTTATTGTTTCTCTTAGAAGTTATTTCGCAAAGACAACCTACCTAGCTGAAGTTCCACCCATTTCGTGACACCTTTCTCAGCTCCTCAAACTTGCTCTGACCTCTTTATTTTCTCTGAATCCCACTTGCACGTTCTGTCAGTATTTATCCAGTTGGGACCACTCAAAAACCTTAGTAAATTCCTAAATAACATTGGGTACAAGTATTTTGTGTGGCTTAGTCTTATCTCACAAAATAAATTGTAAATCTTGGCGATTGGGGGCCAAGTTTGGTGTTTCTATGAGTTCAGTCTCTGTCTGGCACAGGGTGATGCTGGTTACACAGTATGTACAAGACAAACATTGACTGTTTTGCTGTGGCTTTTTCCTTCCAAGTGGAAATATGGATGGTTGTCCAAGTCCTCTGGGCTGATGTTACCACATTCTGTTGTTCCTTCATCCATGGGGTCACAGACTGAGCCCTACTACTCCCTTACTCATCATAATGCTTTCTCTTAGCTCCTAAATTTGAGGCTCAGACTCATACAAACTGTTCTGACCAGACCTTGGTCTCCTAGGAGGTCTTATAAATGCTATGAGTATCTCAAGGATGGGAAGGATCTGAAAACAGGAGCCCTGCCCAAGTCAGAACGCAGGGTAATTGCACTCCAGTTCGATGGCATGCATTCCCGTCAAGGTCTCGCTCATTTTCTTCATGTAACCTGATGAGTGTTTTTCAGTAAGAACAGTTACATTCTGCCAATCAATGGTTTGGGTGGACGCTGGCAGGCCCAGGGAATGTGTGTGCATCCAGGGTGTGCATGGCCTCCCTGCACTTGTGGAGAGGCTCCCTTTGTGCCTGCGGACTGGAAGTTGCATGAAGCCCTAGTGTCTCTACCACAATGCACTCCAATATGAGGAGTTCCTTTTCAGTGGCAGAGCTACAAATCTCACTATGATGCAACTTTGGCTCATTTTCCTGTGAGCTCTCACATCTCATATTCTGAAACAGCCAGGCTTGGTTAGTATCATCTTTCCATTATGACTCCATCTGATGAAAGCCTAATTTCCCTTCCAAAGTGCAAAGTGACTGAGCATTAAAAAAAAAACAAAACTTTTTTTAAAGACTAAAACAGCAATTAAGATTTTATAGCAATGTGGCCTTGGGATAATATCACTAATTAGCAGTATCAATACTGTGGATCAGACAGTATCCTGTGCAAGACTGCCACCAGACAGCGCTGCCTGGATTCCAAAGCCTTACCTTCTCCTTGGAGTGTCTGACCCCTAGCCTTCCAGTGGTCAGATCTTATCATCATGGAAGAAGGGTCCCTCAGCCTGGCCTGCACCCTTTCCAATCAGGGACCCCTCAGGGGATGTCCTACTGCCAGTTTGAATTGGGCCTAAACCAGCAGTCGGACATCCCTCTCACAATCTGGGACCACTGGCTCCTAACCCCTCACCTTCCTGCCTGCTTGATTTCCCCCCAACTGCTCCCCTGCCAGCCTGGTTGCCCCCCAACTGCACCCCTGCCAGCCTGGTTGCCCTCCAACTGTCTCCCTGCCAGCCTGGTCACCCCCTAACTGTCTGGAAGGAAGTTAGACGTCCAGAAGAAGTCCGGTCACCCAGTCTAATTAGCATATTACCCTTTTATTAGTATAGATAATACCTAGCATTGTGCCTTACATACAAAAGACACATTTTAAATATTTGGGGTGTAGAGGTAAAAAATGAGTGATTGGGAATTAATTGAACTATCATACTCAACCATTTTGTTTTCTTTTGTAGTTGTCATTTGAATTTATTGGGATATAATCTACACTAATAAAAGAGTAAGATGCACATTGACTGTACCTTCGTGAAGCCCACCAGCTAATCAGGAGTGAGTATGCAAATTAACACAACAAAAATGGTGGGTTAATTTGCATACACAGGCACCTAGTGGCCGGGGGCAGGGCTGGACATTTACATCGTTGCCATGGTGATAACGCAGGCATTCCGCACTGCCCCAGCTGCTCTGGGCCTCTGGACAGTGTGGGAAGGTGGAAAGGCGGCTCCAGGCCAGAGCAAAAAGGCAGCTCTGGCCGGAGTGAAGACAGTGCCGGCAACCAAGAGAAGGAAGGCCTGTTCTTGCACAAATCTTCATACATTGGGCCTCTAGTTAATATATGAAATTGTATTAGTTTTATGTATACAAATATATACATATATATGATTACCACAATAATTTTAGTTAACATCTATCACTTCACATAGTTACCACTTTTTTTCTTATGATGAGAACTTTTATGATTCACACTCTTAGAAACTTTCAGGTTTACATACAGCAATCTAACTTTAGATGTGTTGTACATTATATCCCTAGAAATTGTTATCTTATAACTGGGAGTTTGAAAAATATTTAATCATTTTTAATGAACTTCATGACTGGTTCATGACTATGTTGTCTGATAATGATGATGGCGATTAAAATAGTGACTATGGCCATTATTAGCTGAACACTTGCTACATTCTTCAAACTGTGATAAGCACTTTATATATTACTGGAGGCCTGATGCACAAAATTCGTGCACTAGCCTAGCCTGCACCCTCTCCAATCTGGGACCCCTCAGGGGATGTCTGACTGCCAGTTTAGGCACAATCCCTATGGGCCTAAACCAGCAGTCAGAAATCCCTCTCACAATCTGGGACTGCTGGCTCCCAACTACTTGCCTGCCTGCCTACCTGCCTGATTGCCCCAACCACTTCTGCCTGCCAGCCTGATCACCCCCAACCACTCCCCTGCCAGCCTGATTGATGCCTAACTGCTCCCCTGCCATCCGATTGCCCCCAACTTCCCTCCCCTGCCAGCCTAGTCACCCCCAACTGCCCTCCCCTGCTGGCCCCCAACTGCTTTCCCCTGCCGGCCTAGTTGTCCCCAACTGCCTTCCCTGCCACCCTGATCTCACCCCCATCTTCCCTCCTCTGCTGGCCAATTTGGTTCTGATTGGTCAGTTTCTATGCCAGTCAGTGTCAAAAGCTCTGCCTCCTAGGCAGCCATTGACTCCTCACAGTTTACCCAGATTTGGTTCTGATTGGTCAGTTTCTATGCCATCAGTGTCAAAAGCTCTGCCTCCTAGGCAGCCATTGGCTCCTCACAGTTGACCCAGTTTTGGTTCTGATTGGTCAGTTTCTATGCCAGTCAACATCTCTGGGCCTATCAATGGGGCCTGATCCCTATAGGCCTAAACCGGCAGTCAGACATACCTCTCACAATCTGAGACTTCTGGTTCCCAACCACTCACCTCCCTGCCTGCCTGATTGCCCCTAACCACTTCTGCCTGCCAGCCTAATCACCCCTACCCACTCCTCTGCCAGCCTGATCAATGCCTAACTGCTCCTCTGCCAGCCTGATTGCCCCTAACTGCCCTCCCCTGCCGACCCGGTCACCTCCAACTGCCCTCCCCTGCTGGCCTGATGGCCCATAACTGCCCTCCCCTGCCAGCCATCTTGTGGTGGTCATCTTGTGACCACATGGGGCGGCCATCTTGTGCGAGGGTGTGATGGTCAATTTGCATATTACCTCTTTATTATATAGGATGCCCATTTTAATGATGAGGAAACTTTATTTTAGAGAGAGTAAATACTGTGCCTACAGCCCACAAAGAGTAAATGATGAAGCAGGGTTTGAGCCCAGGTCCATCTAACTGCAGGGAACCAGCCTTAAGTGCTCCATTACACTAAACACTGTCATTGAACAATTCTTGCTGTATGAAAGCAGGTATTTCCCTTTATTCCCTCCATGATTTTGCTGGGGAGTGGGGAGAACTAATGCATTTGTGAGCTCAGCCTAGAATGAAAGCATTTCACGGCTAGAAAGAGCATTACAGATCACCTACTCTTACCCCAGTTCCAGCCACTGTCCCCTGGCCTGCATGGTGCTTCCAAGACAAGGGAATGGGAAACTGGCTGAGCATTCTCAGGTAGCTGGACTTTGCAAGGAATTGTCATAGGCTTGCTTAGCCTCTTTTCAGGTTAGCTACTTTGTAAGTGATTGTAATTGCACCAGTTTTTAGAGGAAGACTTTGAGCCTAATAAAAATGTCAAACTCATTAAGAATGTTTCCAAGACCAAATAAACTCTGAAGAGGCTGTAATCTTTGGTGGTTCTAAATTTTCAAATTGCAAGAATAGGGACAAATACAGCTGCCATGTATGGTGCTACTGAAATGTCACTATTTATTGTTTCAATGTCATCTTGTAGTGGAGGTTTGGTTGCAAGATCAGCAATCTCTTCTGAAAATATTGTAGCACTCTTTTGTTCTTTATGTGACAAAGCAGCTGTGTGTAGGAGCATCCTTGTATGTATCAGAAAGCAAAATCTAGAATAAACACAAGTTTGATTAGCCTGGAGTCATAACCAGAATCTCATTATGTTGGAAATGTTTAACATTGGGCAGAAAGGGCTTTTTTCTCTCTTGATGGTAGCTTAGCAAAAACCATGGGGAAAATAGCAGTTACACCAGCGAAGGTTTCACATGTAGGAGATAGGATTTCATCTGGATCTTACATGTTGGGTTTGGAGAGGCAGATATCTAGGAGACAGAAATGAGCTGAGGGTAGAAAACAAAGAGCATAAGGTGAGGCAGTGATATGAAAATTGAGTTGACTGGAGCTAAGGGTTTCATACTGGGGAATTGGAAGGAGCCAGAGAAATAATTAGCATATTCTAAGTAATTTATTGAAGTGCTTTTAGATGCCAAATTCTGAAATAGAAACTTTGCAAGATTGCCTCTATCCTCATGGCTATGCTCAGTTTAGAGGCTCATATAAATCTAGAGACAGAAAGCAGATTGGTAGTTGCCAGGGTCTGGTTGGAGGTGGGTGAAGGGGAAGGAATGGGGAGTGACTGCTAATGGGACCCCTTTTGGGGAGTGATGAAAGTGTTCTGGAAATGGATAATTTGATGGCTGTACAACTTGTGAATATACTACTGAATTATATACTTTAAAAAAAGGCGAATTGTATGGATTATGAATTTTTAAAAAATAATTAAGTAAAAAAATTGAGGGTCAAAGAGATCAAGTGACATTCTAAAGGTCATGAAGCTGATGGTCAGTCAGCAAACTGGGATTTGGACCTGGGCTTCCTGGCTTCAGAGTTTGTGATCTTCTCCCTAGATCATTCTACCTTCTGTCCTTTTGTTGTGGGGTCAAACCCTAGAGTCAGAATAAGACCACCGGAGGCAGATGCTCCGGCTAAGGTCCCCGAAAGGAGGGAGAGCCTCCAGCCCCAACTGGGGGGTCCCTCTCTCCTCCCTCGGGAGGGAGAGCCTCCAGCCCCTTCTGGGGGGTCCCTCTCTCCTGCCTCTCGAGTACCTCGCCGAGGCCCCAAAGGTTGTGGGGTGACCCGCGAATGAAGACCACCAGGCAGCCAAATTGAAATTTAGGAAGCCTTTATTACGAACTCGAGCCCGGGCCCACGTCTCCACTGACACAGCAGGGAGCAACGCGAGCCCCAAACACTCGAAGCATGCCAGTTTTATCCTAAAGCAGGGGGAGTTGGCAGAAGTCAAACTTGGGTCAAAAAGTCAGTTACATTACTCACAGTAATGGAAGATTTTCAGTTGAACAAGCAATTACAAAAGTTACAAAGCATGGGAGAATGTAGTTACAGCGTAAGTTGCCTGTTTGATCAGCCTTGCGATTTTCTTTATTCTAAATTCTAAATTACAAAGGCTGGGCGCAGCCCGCAGGGTCGCTCCCAGCCACATTCTGAAATCTATCTTACGAAAGCAGATTGTACAGAAGCAGAATTGAGCAAAGTTAATAATCTCCAAAAGTTATTTACAGTTTCTACTCCTGGAGCTACTGAGTCAGTGGGAATCACTCTCCTGCAGTTCTGGTCCACAGGCACAGAAAAATTACCTTTGTGAAGTGGAATGGATTTAATTTTAAAACAAAGAGCAGGAGTCACGCCTGGCTGGAGCATGACGAACCACATTCTTCTGAGTGTGGGTCACCTGCCAAACCTTAATATACAGTTGGGGTCTCTGTCCTGATTTTGGGGTCACTTACGCCAGAACACTTTCAGGACTTATGAAGGCTTATTAGCCATGAGGTTGGCCACACTTCATGGCTAATAAGAGGAGGGGAGAAGAGGGAGGAGGAGGCAAAGGAAGGGGAAGGGAGAAAAGGAAGGGGAAGGGAGGGAGAGGGAAGGGGAAGGGGAGGAGAGGGGAAGGGGAGGGGAAGGAGAGGGAAGGGGGGGAGGGGAAGGAGAGGGGGAGGGGAAGGGAGGGGAAGGAAGGAGAGAGAAGGGAAGGGGAGGGGAGGGAAGGGGAGGGGAAAGAAGGGAAGGGGAAAAATCTATAAAGTTGACAGTGAACAAGACTTGAGTTTTATAAGAAAGATAAAGTTAAATCTTGTTTTCTGGGATAATCCAAATTTATACCAATCATCTTAATATTATTTTATTCTAAATAGCATTCTGGTTTAGATGATAAACTTTATGGTAACCCTAAGTATAGATCATTTAAAGGCTTTGGCCTATTCATATATTGAAGTGGGGGGCCTGGAGAGTTTGATCACAGATCTGATTCTGACATGATTGTCTGACTGTTGTATGGAGAATAAATAGATGATGAATGGACAGAATAGGCAAGGGGAATGTCAGTTACTTAACTACTGAACAAACCCCAGTGAAAGGTGAAGGTGTCTTGGGTCAAAGGGCAGCAACAGAGGTGATGAGAAGTGTCTGTCTGGATTCTGGAAGTATTTTAAAGGGAAAGTGGCATACTGATGTGGGGTGTGGGAGAAAAAGTGAGCAGAGGGTGACATTAAAGTTTTTGGTGGTGCCTTTTGGATAGCTAAGTGGAGATGTCGGAGAGCCAGTGGGTATAAAGTTCAGAGGTTCAGAGTGTTATATTTAATGCCAGGAGTCTGAATACACTTTCCAAGTGTAAATAGAGGAGAAAAGATGGTCAAAGAATTGAGCCCTGGGATGCTACAATGTTTGAAGTCAGTGAAATGGGGAGGACAGCAGATAAGACTGAGAAGAATCAACCAGGGAGATAGGAATAAACCCAGAGAGCAAGTTGTGCCTGAAGCAAACTGAAGACAGTATCTCAAGGAGGAGGAGAGTCAGCTGGGCCGAATGTTTCTGTTAGAGGTCCTGTAGAATGATTTCGTATCATGACAGTCCTCGGTGACCTTGACAAAGGAAATGTCTGTACATAGTGAGGATAGAAGCCTGGCTCCAGCAAGTTCAAAAGAAATTCTCTCTCTCTCTCTCTCTCTCTCTCTCTCTCTCTCTCTCTCTCTGTCTGTGTGTGTGTGTGTGTGTGTGTGTTTGTGTGACAGAGGCAGGGGTGGGGGTGGGGTGCATTTTGTGTTTTATCTTTTTACCACTTTCCTCAGTCCTTGAGAAAAGCAAGAGACGTCTTCTAACCTCCTCCGCACAGAGACCACAGAACCTATATGGTTTTCAGTTGTTGGCATCTGGCTCCTTTTGGGGATGGGGCATTTTACAGCAACATGATAATTCATTTTATATTTTTTGTCACTTAAACTCCTGCAACAAAGTGAATGCAATTTGGGAGCCACAAATCCAGCAAGGATACTGGATAAACTGCTCAAAGGAACAAGACCTCCCAGAAAAAAAATATTTTGAGTGGCAATTGTAATGTGGTTGTCCTTAAAATTGGGAGATGAAATTTGAAAACATCTTGGAGGGAAGAAAAGGCCCCCTGGATGACAGCCTGACTTTGGGGGATGAATTGGGGGGGAAAGAAAGAATTCATCAAAGCTTTTGGGGAGCCAGAAGCTCAGCAGTGTTCCCGCAGTAATGTGTTGGGAGAAGAGAGGCCAGCTGGGAGCAACATGGTAAGTGTAGTGTGGGACCTTTGCAGGAGATACAAATGGAGATGGTCTGTCACTGGCTAGATACTGAGACCAGAGAGCCAGAATGGGTCCAGGCGTCCCTGACGGAGACGTGGCAGAGGAAGTTCTGTGCACGAGGAGAGGTGGGCTTTGGGAGCCATTGCAGAAGGTGGAGAAAGGCAGGTTAACTGTCTTGGGAATAAGTGGGAATGGGGAAGGGCAGACAGATGGTCCAGCTTGCAAGAAGACTCAAAGGCAAGGATAGATGGCATATGTAAATGATAAAGACCTTGAGAGGTGACTGCAGAGAGTGAAGGTATTGAAATAAGAGCCTCTCACTTCTGCACTCATTTGACAAATTGTTGAGACCAGGTATCATGCCCAGGTATCATGACAATTCAAAGGTGCAAAAGGTAGTGTCTACACTTGATATAGTCCCCTCACTATAGTCATTTGGTGAAACAAGTGGTCATCAGCACACAAAGCATTAGGGTTATAATTGGGGAATGAGAGGTGGAGGTGTGCAGTTAGTCAGACTGAATGAGGCTTCACTGGGTGTGCATAGGAGGGACCTGTAAAGTTTTCCAACACAGGCAGACACATGTGGAAGAGCATGAAAGGTCCTGGGATGTACAGGGAGCTGAGAAGTGTAGAAGTGCCCAGAGTCCAGAGGGAATGAGTTAGAAAAAGTGGACAAGGTCCAGATGAGCAGCAGCGTGGTCAGCGTACTAGGAGGGAGGGAACGGGACTGATATTTGTAGTATGCCTGAGGTGTACCGGGCTCTTTGTGAAGGTTTTTATATTTTTAAGTTTAGTTGTGATCTTTCAACTTTAAAAATGTACTCACTGTAGAAAAATTATAAAACACAAAAAGTAGAAAGAAAAAATCCTCTATTGTCAGCGTTCCAAAGTACTTCTTCCTGTTATTATATAATTTCTCTTCCATCCTTTTATCACTTAACATTTAAAGGGGATTCCCCACATTATTAAAAATTCTTTATAAATATTATTTTAAGCAATATGTAACATTCCATCATGTGAAAGTGCAATAATTTATTTAATCATTCCCCTAGCACTGCAATTTAAGTTGTCTTCAGTTTTATGTAAATATAAATATAAATAAAGCTGTGATGAACATTCATGTGTGGAAATCTTTGTTTTGGATTATGCCTTTAGGATTAATTCCTATAATTAGAATGACTGGATCAAAATACATGGGCACTTTAAGTCTCTTGATTCCTATTGCCAAATGGCTTTCCCACAAATACTTCCAATCTATGCTTCAACTGGCAGCATGCACTGCATACTCTCCAAAAGTTAATGTTGTAATTTAAAATGTGATATCACTTAATCTTTATACTGTTCTCATGAAATTCATATTATCTCCAATTTACAGAGAAGGAAACCGAGGCCAACAGGTTTTCTCATTAGCCCCAAGTCACACAGCTAGTGAAGCACCAGGTTTAGGTAATTCGAGAGCCATGTTGCTCACTCTCCCTGGGCAGACAGTGGGCCACTGGAGAGTGGCATGAACTACAAGGCCTGTTGGCCTGCTCTTCTTAGTGCTGGCTTGTGTGTTGGTGATGAGGCTAAAGATTAACTACAACTGACATGAGAGAAGCTTTTCTTAGCACACTGCTGCTTGTTCTTTGGGGCATTTATGAGCTGAAGACTGATTATGTAGAGAGAAGGGGGGAAAGCAGAAAACATAATGTAAGTTATTAATGTTAATAAGTAGCATACATGAGTTCATGCAAATCAGTTAACCCAGTGGTCGGCAAACCGTGACGCGTGAGCGACATGTGGCTCTTTGGCCCCTTGAGTGTGGCTCTTCCACAAAATACCACGTTTTTAGCAAAGGCCAGCTTAGGAGTACCCTAATTAAGTTAATAACAATGCACCTACCTATATAGTTTAAGTTTAAAAAATTTGACTCTCAAAAGAAATTTCAATCATTGTACTGTTGATATTTGGCTCTGTTGACTAATGAGTTTGCCGACCACTGAGTTAACCAATAGGACCTGCTGCAGTCATTTCTAAACAGTGTTGCATAATTCATAATTGCTGAAGGTCATTTCACCAGGAAAACATTGAGCTGTTCTCAGCTCAGTTACATGCCTGATCCCTCCTATATCACTTCTGCTTTTCAGACCTTAAGGTCACAGGCAATGACATCCAGGTCTGGAGTCACCTCAGGTTTTAACTCGGGCTGTGGGTCAGATTAGCCACATGGATTTGATTTGCTCTCTTGAAAGACCCACATCAGCCAATAATCTCACTTGGTCACACATGGTAAGTATAAGAAAAATAACAATCAAAACTACCACTTATTGAGTGCTTACTGTATGCCAGGAACTTAGAGAAAAGGAACTCCATTGGCACATTTAGGGGCCAATAAGCAATCCAAATTAAAGACAGGCTCCTTGGCATGGAGCCCAAGATTGTTGTTATAATGAAGAGGTGAAAACTGTTTGCAAAGAGATTTAAATAATCTGTTCAAAGCACATGGAGTCATGTGCATCCCTTCCCTAACTTGAGGAGTGCACTGGTACCAGCTAGGGGACCCATCTGGCTGAGGAGTAGTTGATGACAACCACTCGCATGTCTCCCCACCTTTAGATAAAGGTAGAGCCCTTTATCTACCTTCTGCCCTCCTTGATCTCTGCCTTAGTTTTTATCCATTGCTCCTGTCGGTAAGAGAAATGTCACAGTTCCTAATTAGGTGTGAACTGGAGATCCATACCAAGCAGAGAATAGCCATCCTTAGAAAACCCTGGGACATACTCAAGGCTGTGATAGTTTTTTCACAACAAAACTCCTCAATTTGGCCAATGGAATGTCCTTTGAAAAACAGTCTGTCCTGCACCAGGAGGGAACTTACACTGGGGGGTGAGGTTACACTTAGTAGGCACAGGTGTGCAGGGCATTCGGGTTCCAGTAATTCACTAACACTCTCTGTGCTCACAAATATATTTAGGTGGTTAATACACATTATGTATATACAGGAATACCTCAGAGATTCTGCGGGTTCTGCACCATGTCACCACAATAAAGCAAGTCCTAATATTTTTGCTGTTGGAGGGTCATACCTTCAATTTGTAAAAAACACAACATTGTGGAGTGCAATAAAGCACACAATCCCAGGAATACTCTCCTGTCCTGTGTTGTATAAAATGCCTGTCTTTATACCTCTTTGCTCACATAAGGGGCAGTAACACTTTGACAATCGCTCTCCAAATATAAATTGGTGGGGTACAGAGAGCATAAAGCAGACAGGACAGTTGTGCCATGGGTGTGGGGGTCTAGATAGATGCTCCAGGTGAGTTGGTGTGTGTGTATATGTATGTCCACATGTATACTATGTACATATGCATTTACAAGTGTGACTACGGGGGGAAGCAGGAGAAAGAAAAGGAGAGAGAAGGGCTGGGTTGTGGGGAGAATTGCATGAATAAACAGCATGCTGATCTCTCTCTTTTTTTTTAATCCTTACTGGAGAATATATTTTATTGATTTTTAGAGAGAGTGGGGGGATCAATATGAGAGAGAGACTTTGGTCAGTTGCCTCCCGTAGGCGCCTGGACCAGGAATCGAACCCAAAACCTTTTGATGCATGAGACTGCACTCCAACCATCTGAGCAACCCAGCTAGGGCCTGAGCTCTATTCTTAATATACAGCTATTTGCAGAGGCCTTGGCAATTTTAAAAGTGCACTTAGACACCTTTAAAGAAAAAGCATTGTAGTTATGCCAATGTGCTTGCACTGGACCCTCCCAGCCATGCAGTCAGTAAATATGATAAGAGTCAGTGGTAGTTCCAGTGAACAAATTACATTTCCCTTCTGTTTTCCTGGCCCTTCCAGTCCTTGTACCGTTGTACTGGTCTCCTATTTTCTGCATCAGGCATTCAGAGGGGCCTGGGTTTTTCATAAAAAATGAAAGTACTGACATTTTCCTTCTAGAACTAGATTGAGGGTGGTACCAGGCCAGCCCTTCTGTTTTGCTACAACTTACATCCCACTTCCAGCATTTCCTGTTGAAGCTAGCTCTCCCCTCAACAAGCCCTGAGCCTAATCACAGCGGAAACTCTGCAGTTCTCTTTTTTCAGTGAACACACTATGGATACCTGCTTTGTGCTAAGCTCTGGGTACTCTCAGGAACTCCCAGTCTAGACATAGGAGAGACAGATCCACAACAACTAGCTATTGTGTAATATGACCAGTGAGTGACTGATGGTAAACGCTGAAGAAAGAGAGGATTGACCCTGCATGGGGAGGTCAGGGAAGGCTTCTGGGGAAATGACATTTCAGCTGGTATTTAAAGGATGTTGTATGTCTGGCCGATGAGGACAGTTAAGGCAGAGCCTAGCTCGCAGTAGCGTTAAGGGTCTGGAATTCCTGGATCCATGGGGTGCTGGGTGAGCATGAAAGTTGAGGAGTGGAAAATGGCTATAAATAAGGTTGGAAAACTAGGCAGGGGTTAGGTCTTGAAGGCTTTGAACTGAGCAGAAGTTGGGTAAGGCTCTTTGCCAGGAATTGCTGCTATATAGAGGCACTTAAGGCAATGAGCATCGTGTACCATTTGTAGCTAACATGTTTGGAGCCCCAAGAGTACTGGGTTATTTGGAAGACATGCCATTAGCCAGTTCTCGGGAAATGACTGGAAACACTAGCTGTGTGGTCAGGGAAGGGCCAGGCCTGGAAGACCTATGGAGAAGGGTCATGAATGAACAATGTGTGCTTGTGTCAGTGTAATCACTGAAGGGAGATTAAAGCCTTTTGTAAAAAGGTAATGAGACTTTCTAAGATTGGATGAGCTCAGTTCCATCTAGTCACTCCCTCCTCCAGTGGGGTTGATGCAAGACTTCTGCAAACTTCTTTGTAAGAGGTGCCTTGAATTGAAGAATTCCTGAAAACAGGTTATTTCATAGAGTAAGTGCACATAGATGGCAGATGTGGAATTCAAAGGGCAGGGGTAGGCCACAGGAAGCCAGAATGGCCCCAGGCTCTGAGAGGTTGTGTGAATTGTTAGTGGGAATCTGTGCAGGGTCTTCCATGGCTGCAGCTGTTGACAGAGAAGAGGGATGTGCAGCTGCTTAAACTTTTGACACCTTGCTGTGGGACTGGAATGGGAGGCCATTCAACTTCCTCTCACGTCCGCTACTTTGCCTTTTGAATTCTACAACTGACAGGGTCGCATTCGGAAAGAGGCCCAGGCTGTGACAGAATCAGAGCATTGATATGTTTCAAAGGCTCACTCCAGCCTCTCCGGTGAGCCTGGGCAAGGTGGATGATGCAGCTTTCCTGAAGTTTCTGACTGCTGCTAAATGTGGTTGAAGACATTGCCATCAGTAGGAAAGCATTAGCAAATTTATAAATTGTGCTTTTCATAATAATTCCATCTTGAAGGGTATTGTTTGTTTAATAAAGGCATTAGAGCCACCTAGTCATATGAATAACCAAGTAAAGCACTTGTTGAGTCTTCTTCCTTAATTAAAAAGCATTGTGAGCCTGACTGGTGTGACTCAGTGGTTGAGCGTCGACCTATGAACCAGGAGGTCGAGGTTCAGTTCCAGTCAGGGCACATGCTTAGGTTGTGGGCTCTATCCCCAGTGGGAGGCATGCAGGAGGCAGCCTATCAATAATTCTCTCATCATTGATGTTTCTATCTCTCTCTCCCTCTTCCTTCTCCTCTGAAGTCAATAAAAACATATTTTAAAAAGAAAAATGCATTGTGAAATTCACCTTGACTTAATGGAAAAGCAAATGAATTTTCATGTGCTAATGGCCATGGTCATGGGCATAGTGTTTGCATAAGTAGAGCAGCCTTTCCTAAAGCAGCTCCAGAAACTTTAGTCCTGTGACTCATGTGACAGTCCTGCACAGGAAGGGTTTCATATGCAATTACATTCAAGAAATGCTATGTATTGTATGCCCTTGTTGGAGATTCACCAGGCCTACTGGCATAGTAAAGATACGAAGATATCTTGCACTAAGGAAAGCTGGTTGACTTTGTATTATTAAGCATTTCCCAACCTTGATGTCCATGGAGCCATTGCTTGGGTTTGTTTCTATGTGGTGTTTGTGTTTGTGTGTGTGTGTGTGTGTGTGTGTATGTGTGTGTTTTCCAGTTTTTAACAGCTTTTAAAATCCTGCATATTTAGAACACTTATTTGGAGATATGCTGATTTGCAGTATACATAAATAGAAGTAGGATGGATTTGTTTATCAATTGTCTTTTTTGACAAAACTTAGAAGATAAATATGGCATCACATATATAACATGAATAATAATCTCTGGCTCCAATCCTCTCCTCTTATCTAGACCCCACCATTTTCATAATTCCCCACAAGCAAAACTGACCTGACCATGTCAATTTTTCCCTTTACAACCTGTTTATGTACCTATGTCCACACCAACTATTGTGCTATGAAGTGTGTTTCTATCCACAGGTGGATTATATCCCATGTAAACCACTTAATCCATATAGAACCTATGTTTTCCAATAAACCAGTCCTGATTAGGTGAAAGATAGTACCACATTGGGGCAAATTACCAGCTGACCAATATGCTTCCTTTTATGTGGGGTGTAAGTATAGCTCATCTGGCTTAAGTGCAGCATAACTAATCTTCATCTATGGTCTGAATGAGGGTTTGCTGCCTGTGGACCAGATCATAAACTCACTGAATAAACAGACCCTTTCCCCTGTCATCACACCACAGGGGATATTTATTAATGCAACTATTACCCATGGAAGCTGGCTCCAGACATTTAGGTTCTGTGGTTAGGGCTGGGTATTAGAATGGCAGAATAGAAATGTTTGCCTCCTAAAGCACCTTAACTTATCTTTCTCCAAAATCCAGCTTCTGTGTTTTGTTAAATAGTTCTCTGTTTGCTCCAAATAAAGCACTTCTTCCTAAAGCATTTGCAAAGAACTCCAACTCTTTCTTGCATTTACTTCATGCTCTTACCCATCTCATTCTGGATTCAGTTACCATCATTCCTGAGGCATTGCCTAATTACCATATCTGCTCCTCAGAGACTTCTTGAGGGTTCTCTTCTCCTGACTTACAGAATGAGGGATCTCCTGGTTTTCACACATACTCCTGAAGTTAGGGCATCCAGTCTCCAACTTCCACATGGAATGTTTTCATTCATTTATCTCATTTATTTCCAACTTCCAAATGGAATGCTACAGAGGATAAGATAAGCAAATCCAAACTGTGGCCTTTTCCAAACATTCCTATTTCTCTAAATGGAATTGTCAATCCCAGATCAATTGAATTTAAAATATCAGGACTATCTTTGACTTTGCTGTCTCCCTTGCCTGTGATGTTTGTGACCATGTGGTAAATGAGGAAGCATAAGGGCAGATCTGTAAAAGGTGTTTATTTAACTCATTTTATTTTTTTAAATATATTTTCATTGATTTCAGCGAGGGATGGAGAGGGAGAGAGAGAAACATCAATGATGAGAGAGAATCATTGATGGGCTGCTTCCTGCATACCCCACCCTGGGGATTGAGCCCGCAACCCAGGCATGTGCCCGACTGGAAATTGAACCATGACCTCTTGTTTCATAGGTTGATACTCAGCCACTGAGCCACGTTGGCTGGGCTCACTCATTTTCTTCTAAGCTGTGAAGTTGTCCTGCTCTCTCATACATTACCTCAGAGTGCCTCTTGGCTATGGTAATATGGATGTTATTATCGCCTTATTAGTGCCCTCTATTTTTCTGCAACTCTGGTGAGTAGTCTTGTCTGTTAGTGACTTTGCAAGCCTAGCCAGAGGTTTTACTCACTGTCCGGATCAGTCCTGCACTGGGTTTTTGAGAAGAGAAAAGTAAGATTTGGTCCTGACTTTATAAAGCATCTTCTTATTGGAAGGAAAAGTCATAAATCTGAAATGTTGAAATAACAGTTTCTGAAAACATTTAATTAAATACAGAAATGTATAGTTAGAAAATACAATTCAAGTATAGGAAGAAAGAAAGGGGCCAGTATTGGTTAGAGTCCTTGTGGAAGGTTCCCCAAAAAGATGAGACCTTGAGTGGAGATGAAAATATGTAATATTTAGCTCTGGATGGTTGCTCAGTGGTTAGAGCTGTGCCTGTGGATCTAAGTGTTTTAGGTTCCATTCCCTGTCAAGGGCACGTACCTTAGTTGCAGGTTCCTTAACCCTGGTAGGGGCGTATGTGAGAGGCAACCACTTGAGGTATCTCACCCACATCCATGTTTCTCTCTCTCTCTCTCTCTCTCTCACACACACACACACACACACACACACACACACACAGACACACACATTGATGCTTCTCTCTCTCTCTCTCTTTCTCTCTTTCTCCTCTCTCTCTTTCTCTTCCCCTCTTCCCTCCCTGCCATATTTCTCTCCTCCATCCCTTCCATTCTCTCTAGAAATCAATGGGGAAAATATCCTAGGTTGAGGATTAAAAATATATCTATATACTATATATGTAATATTTAAAGAGAGCAGTAACAGAAGGCAGGAAACTCGGGACTATTTCCTCTTCCTTTTAAAATGGAGAAAAACAGAGAAACCAAGATGGCAGCATAGGTAAACACCTAAACTTGCTGCTGCGCACAACCACTTCAAAACTACAACTAAAAGACAAAACGGACATTATCCAGAAGCACAGGAAGTCTGTCTAAGTGGAAATTCTACAACTAGAAGGAAAGAGAAAAGCACACTGAGACTCAGAGGAGCTGCAGAAGTAAAGTCCAGAGGTACGGAGGCACACGAGCAGAGAGCTCTGGCAACTGAGTACACGGCTGGCTTTTTCAAGCAGGAGGAAGACACAAGCTCCCAACTGCTCTGAACTCCAGTTCCGGATGAGACTCTGGGGACCCAGACTCACACGGGGAGAAACTGGACTGTCTGGCAGTGGGCAGAACTCTAGGGCGGCTTTCTCTCAGAGGTGCTACCAAGGGAAACTGAGACCTGGGGGCCTCTTAGAGCAGGGCTGACGGGAAGCCATTGCTGTTTGCTCCACCTGAGACTCTGCCCCATCCAAGCTGTGTGCAGAGGCTTTTGCATATGAATGGCCTGGTCCTTTGAAATCTAAACTTACCTAACAAACTGCAGCTGAGTCAGAAAGACCCAGAACATCCAAAAGAAGGCCCAAGGCCCCACAGCAGCTTGCATTGCTTCACAACTGGCCTCATCTGGGCACCTCCAAAACCCAAACAAAGAAAAGGAATCTGTAGATCTCTCCATAGCTCCTGCTGGGTAGCCTCAGGCAGAAGCTAAATTTGCACCTCCTTGGAGATCCAAGAGCCAGTGTACCCAGGGGTCAGAGTAGGACCATCCAGATTACAACTCCTCAGATCCATAAGGGACACACTCAGGGGGCAGACTCAGTGAGCACTAAAGCCCCACTAAAGCAAGTCTTGCCCCATAAGGGTGTCTCCAGCACAGAAGTTTTCCCATTGTAGACACAGCTGATCCTCACAACCAATTGGCCTGGAGATCAATTCCTCCCAGTGATACCAACAACAATCAAGGCTTAAATACAACAGACCGTGCACACAGTCTACAAAGGGGTGCACCAAGAGTCTCCACCTCAGGTAATTGGGAAGGCTGAGCCACTGGACCCTATAGGACACCTAGCACACAAAGCCACTCTATCAACTCAGGGAAACAGCCAAAATGCAGAGACAAAGAAACAGGTCACAAATGAAAGAAATGGAGGAAAACAAATAACTGGATATAGAGTTCAAAACTACGGTTATAAGGTTTTTCAAGAATTTTCTAGAAACCACTGATAAATTTAGTGTGACCCTCAAGGATATGAAAAAGGACCAACTAGAAATTAAGCATACACTGACTGAAATTAAAAATAATGCACAGAGATCCAACATTAGACTAGAGGACCGCAAGAATCAAGTCAAAGATTTGAAATACAAAGAAGCAAAAAACACCCAACCAGAAAAGAAAAAGAATCCAAAAATATGAAGATAGTGTAAGGAGCCTCTGGGATAACTTCAAGCATACCAACATCAGAATTATGGGGGTGCTAGAAGAAGAGAGAGAGCAAGATACTGAAACCTATTTGAAGAAATAATGACAGAAAACTTCCCCTACCTGGTGAAAGAAATAGACTTACAAGTCCAGGAAGCGCAGAGAAACCCAAACAAGAGGAATCCAAAGAGGACCACACCAAGACACATCATAATTAAAATGCTAAGAGCAAAAGACAAAAAGAGAATATTAAAAGCAGCAAGAGAAAAACAGTTAGTTACCTACAAGGGTAACTTCCACCCATACAATTGTCAGCTAATTTCTCAACAGAAACTATGCAGGCCAGAAGGGAGTGGCAAGAAATCTTCAAGGTAATGAATAGCAAGAACCTACAACCAAGATTACTCTACCCAGCAAAGCTATCATTCAGAATTGAAGGTCAGATAAAGAGCTTCACAGACAAGAAAAAGCTAAAGGAGTTCATCACCACCAAACCAGTAGTATATGAAATGCTGAAAGGTATTCTTTAAGAAGAAGAGGAAGAAGAAGAAAAAGGTAGAGATAAAAATTATGAACAACAAATACATATCAACAAGTGAATCTAAAAATCAAGTGAATAAAAAATCTGATGAACAGAATAATCTGGTGAATATAATAGAATCAGGGGAATAGAAAAGGAGTTGACTGACAATCCTAGAGAGGAAAGGGGTATGGGGTGTGTCGGAATAGACAGGACAAAAATCATACACCTGTGGATGAGGATAGTGGGGGAGGGGGGTAAGGGCACGGGGTGGAGTGGGAACCAGGTAGAGGGGAGCTATGGGGGGGGGGGAAAAGATGAACAACTGTAATAATCTGAACAATAAAGATTTAAAAAATAAAATAAAATAAAATGGAGAAAGGCAATGAGCTAGACCTGGCAGGGCAGGAAGCATCCCCGTGTGTGTAGGTGAAGCCCCTGGAAGTTCACATTTACTGAGACTAACTCTGGGATGGGCGTTGTGCTGGGTGCTTTTATGACCATCCGATGAGGCCTGGGTGTGAAGTGTCCCAGCCAGTGGGAAAGGAAGGAAACACCCTCCCTACCAAACACTGCCCTAAAAATAGGACCTGAGGAAGGGCTGGCATTTGGAGTAGTTCTTAGATTACACTAGCTTCCCTGGAAATCAACTTGCACAGCAATAGTTTTGCAAATGAAGCCAGTGGGCCAGTGTTTTATAGCTCTCCACCTCTTCCCTCAGGCTCGTTCACTTTTCCCTTTTAAATGGAAGTGAGATTACTATGATGCCCATGGAATCTCTATTTTCAGAAGAGATAAAAAAGGTCCCTGGTCAGAGACTTCTAAGAGAAATATGGCTCCCAAGGGATGGCAGACAAAAAATAAACGTAAATGTTGCTAAGTTGGTAAGTAAATTAATAAAATAACCAATACCAAACCCTTAAACTCAATTCACTTTACCATGATGGGAAACATCACTGAAAGGAAAGGAGAAACCTATGAGAGGACTCTGGGAGATCTCCTGAGCTGGGGTTGCTGAAAGGTTGGCCACATGAGTGGAGGTGCTCAGGATGAACACACAGTGGAGGAACTTAGGAAAAGGGGGTCAGGAAGGCCAAGGCCAGAATCAGTCAGGACTCTTGAAAAAGGGCATCTAGATAATTAGGATGTCCTGTTAGTCTATGGCTGTGGTCGGCAAACTGCAGCTCGTGAGGCACATGCAGCTCTTTGGCCCCTTGAGTGTGGCTCTTCCACAAACTACTACGGCCTGAGTGAGTCTATTTTGAAGAAGTGGTGTTAGAAGAAGTTTAAGTTTAAAAAATTTGGCTCTCAAAAGAAATTTCAATCATTGTACTGTTGATATTTGGCTCTGTTGACTAATGTTTGCCAACCACTGGTCTATGGTAAGCAGAACAGCAGAACAAGTGGTCAGGATAACATGCATTTGAGGTGCAGTAATGCTGGGTTTGTGACTCTGGACAAGTTACTGAGCCTGTTTTCCCAATATAAACGAGGATAAAAATACCTCCCTCTTAAGGTTGTTATGAGAATTATAAAGGATTAAAGAAATATATGTGAGGTATATGTATATATAGCATGTACTTTATACACAGTGAGTGTTCAAGAAATGGAAGCTGCTCTAACTCTCCCTTCTCTTCATATCATCTTCATTATCCTTTAGAGCAAGAAGGAACAGAGTAAAGGCAAGGCCTACTTCTTAGGGCCCCAAGAATAATGTTAATAATGTCAAAGAGAAAAAAAAGATTTCTCTTTTTCTTGGTGGAAATTGCTCTTCACCTGAGAAAAGGTAGAAACAGCAGGGTGAAGAGGCACCGACGGCCTGGGAAGGGGAGAAGATGGAGAACCCCAGACATCTGAGATGAGTTTGGGCTCCTGCCAATACTAGTTGTGTGCAGGTTGACCCCAGTACCCCAGGGAGAGATGCCCCTTTAGTGTGGATGAACATGTGTTCCCATAGCAACTTGTTCCTGAGCTGCTGTAACCTTCTGTTCACTCTTATGACTCTCCCCATTGGATAGAGTCTCCTCGAGGCAGAGACCATGTCTCATTTACTGCCCATTCCCAAGTCCTGCACAGGTTATGGCCCAGAATAGACACACAATACAAATGTGCCAATTGAATGAGAGACGGAACAAATAGAGATGGACAAATGTCTACATTTTCAAAACAGAAGAAGAGTAAATTTTGGGAACTGCAGATACCTAAACTTTATGTTAATTAATTTTTTTTTTAATCTGGAAGAGTCTGAAAAAATCTGCAATTCATCTGGTTGGGAAAATCTGCAATTCATCTAGAAATGATCAGGAAATTTGGGCTGACAATTAAAAACCACTAGTGCAATGGAAAGATTTACACAGCGAATCTAATTTTATATTGCATCAATAGAAATATAGGGCCCTAAGCAATCATAGTCCTCTTGTGCTTGCTGGTCAGACCACATTATGGTCCGTTCTGAGCAGATCATTTTCAGAAGAACTCTGATAAGCTAGGACACACCCAAGGGAGGATGACTAAGACCAGTATTTCAGGTCCCTGTCAAATGAGTTCAGGCGAGAGAGCTGGCATGGTTTAACCTGGAGAATAATTGGTAGAGGTAGGCAGGAGGCAACAGTGCCATCTGCAAAGTTCTGAAATGTAGGTGCTGTTCTGTTTCGTACAACTTGCAATGTCAGAAGTGGGACCCATGGGTAGAAGTAATGGGGCCCAAATTCAAGCCACCATGAAGAATTTCCTAGAGAATAGAATTGCACTGCCTCCAGCTACAAAGAGCACCTTTCACTGCAAACCTTCCAGCAGTGGCTGGATGACCTGCCCAGGGAAGCCACAGATGGTTTTCCTGCACTGAACAAGAGGTTTGAACTGAGTGGTCTTCAACTCCAAGAATCCATGCCAGTCCCACATCATTCATTAGGAATAGGATTGACTCTAAACAAGAAACCTTTCCAGACCAGGGCCACTGTGTGGAAGAGCACTCAGAGGCCCTGTTCACACTGTTTTCCAGGCCAGCTGCTCACAGTAACCTGCATCTGCAATAGGGATTCAAAAGAGTTTGGCCATTAGTTCAAAGTGACTTTCTATTGTCACCAGGGGGTGGTCCATCTATAATTACTTCTAATTATTAGAAGATAACTTCTAAGTGAGAGAACTGATTCACATTACTATTACATCATATGATTTCATGGCAAATGTCAGCAGATGCTTATGGTAACAAATCAACAAACATGAACTTTAATCTTAGATTTCTTGAATTCCTCAAATTCCTATCTCAAATTCCTCTCCTTGGTTGTTTTTAGAACATTTAACAGCAATCTCCTACCTTTTAAATAAAATCAGATACAAGCCATAAGTAAATTAAAGGAAGTACACCGAATTAGACTATAATAATTTTTCTTAAATTATTTTAGTTTAAAATTTTTCCACCATCATTTAGATTTAACTTATGTTTTTGTCAGTAATTTCTCATTGCCTTCCCCTTTTCTTCTTCATCCTCTCTTTACTTTCATCTCCTTTTCCTCTAAAAATTTCAAATTTTTAAACTTCCCCAGGACTCAGTTAATATCACTTAAAAAAATGTTTGTGGGACCAATGAAGTCTTGGAGCTGCTGCATTTAATACTCATCCAAGCCCTGGAAACCAAATCTGTAGCCAAACATTTGGCTTTGGTTTAGAGGCAGAAGGCAAAAAAGGGAATTGACATGCAGGTGTGGTGCAAAGCTGGTCTTTAAAATACAGATGTTATTACCTCTGGGCCCTAGGGACCTGGAACAAAATGAAGTGAGCCACTCTACAAAGGTGAAACAATGGTTATAAAATGGTTTCTTGATTTGTGAGTTTGCTGAGCTTTCTCTTTGCAACATTTAGTGACTAATAACACTAACAGCTTTTTGAGCTAAATTGCTAACATTTGGTGAGCAAGGTTATGTAAAACAAAATTATGAAAACAATTTTCCAGTTAGCTCTGGCATTTCTTTATTTCTGTTTATCTTTTTTCTCAAAGGAGCCATTTACCAGTTCTTACTCGGATGGCATGAGGTGCTATCCACTGACCCCATACAATCAGCACACAACCTCTGAACAACAAGGGCTCTTATTTCCCGTCTCTGGTCCTAGCCCAAAGCTTGGAAACACATTCAGTCATGGAAAGATCTAAAATCAAGAAGTATCCACAGTGGTCTTTTGAAGAAAATTATGATGCTCATTTGACCCCACTTAAGTTTTCATAAAACTTCTCTCTTAGCCTAGTGCTGTTGGAAGTAGTCTTACTTAGATGTAAAAACAGCATGAATTGATAAGTGAAACCTAAAGACAGAGGCACATTCTAGTAAAACTGAAAATGTGCACCCCATAAAAGCAAGCAATTCCACTTGTAGGTGTGTCCGAATCAGCTAGATGCATGTGCCCACATGGAGAGACCTCAAGAACAATACAGCGAAGAAAGCAAGCTATTGAAACCATGTTACATGATGCAGGTTTTAAATAAAACACAAATATTCAAATAAGAGCATGGCTACACACAGCTTCAAAGACCGCCTCTGGGGAGGGAATTGGGGGGATACCAAAGGCTCTTCAACAGCATCTATCATGTTATATTTCCCTAAAAAAGAAAATATCTAAAGCACATTTAACAAAAAGTTCATTTAATGAGTACTTGGATATAATTTTCTATACTTTTCTGCATCTTTACATGGTTTACAAATTAAAAATTAGGCCAAACCAGGATTTATATAAAAAAGGATGGAAGCACTGTCAAGCACCCAAGGTTTCTCTCTAAAGTAACCTAGCAGAGCCGGACAGTAGCATCTGAGAAAAAAAGCTGAAGTACCAGGAGAATTATGTTCAAACAAATTCCCTTTTTCCTCTTTCAGCAGCCTACCCCTAAGGTTCCATAAATGCTTGTTGTTTAATGGCTTAACTTCCTGGTTACATTCTACTTGCCTGGCACAAATTTTTAATCCTACTTGATAATAATATAAATGGAAATTTCTATTTCTCCTATTCATTGTGTCACTTTGTGGCTCAAGTTTTCTCTTCTCTCTGTACATTATATTCAAATGAGTAGACCCAAACAGGACATAAAAATGAATGGCACAGCCCACTCTCTATTTCAGGTGGAACTTTATTTAATAAGTGGAAACACCTACATGTAGAGGGAAATCTGTTCGATACTAACAATTAATTTTCCCAACTAATTCAGTTAACACCTGATTGGAAATCCTGACCAAGTTTTGGGTTATTTAAATGTTACTTTGTTTGCTTTTGTTCAGCTAGTATTCAGCATTTCTATCAAGAGTAACCAGCCCATAAGATTAGAATTATAAATAGCTCTTTAGAAATTCATGTGCAGTCCCAGAAGTCAGTTTGAAGAAAAACATTCGATGCACTGCACGTTGCGCTGGTGCTGTGATTGGAGGCTTGGATAATCCTGTGAGGGAGTCATAGAGGAAACATTCCAGTGTTTGGGGTCAGACAGGTGGGACTCGAGGTCCCAGGTCTTCCACTTCACCATCTGTGAGGCCTTGGAGAAGATACCTAACATCTCTGATCTTCTGTTTTCTCATCCAAACAATAAGGTCAATAATACCTACCTTATGAATATGTTAAGAATGTAATGATATAAATAATGTAAATTGCTTACTCCAGAACCTGATGTATTGTTGGCATTTGAAAGCATAGTTGTGGGTTCCTCTTCCTTGTCCCTGACAGAAGAAAGATAGAGACATGTAGATGCTGCACATAACCATAAGGACACCTGACATGTGTGTGCTGCATTGCCCGGCTTTAGTCAGATTGGCATATCAAGGTTTTGCCCTTGGATTGTAACCATCCATATGTCCTTTACCAAACAAAGGTCATCTCCTTGCATGAAGATTTGCCATCATAAGGGCATCAAGATTAGCTCATTGTTCCAGCCAAATAACTCAGTTGAAGCAACCCTAGTAATAATAGTTGTGGTATTAGGTCTATAAATTCTGTGTACCCCCCCATACAAGCTTTAAGAAGTGAAGCCTCAGGGTGGATAGATTCAGGCTCCCATGCCATCCCTTTAGTCTAGATCCACTGCCCTAGTGGCCAGTGTTACTGGTGGGGGCATGTCTTAACCCTCAGGTGGGGTCGAGGGTTGAAAAGGTTAACAACCAGTGGGGCAAGCTTCTGGCTGGGAACCAACCTGTTTTCATTCTCACCATTGGACTCCCTATTGTGGCATCTTGGGCAAATAACTTATTTGGCTTGAAATTTCTTGGTCTTTAAAACGAAGATATAGGCTGTTGGACTAAATGATATCTGATCTTCTTTGCTTCAGTATTCTGCGTGTTCCAGATTTTTTGTTCTCTGCATATATGATTGAACACTAAAAACTACCATATGTTAGTGATTCTAAAATGTACATTTTTTCACATTTTTACATCTATGAATTCAGTATATAATTTACAATTGAATGGCAATTTAGATTTCTGTGAAATCTATTAAATTAATGGCTAATACTAAGTACTATTTTATCAAGAGTTTCTACAGGAAAAATTGAAAATTTCTGTCAAAATATTGACTGGAAATTAGAGTTTACAATCCTTGCAACTTCAATGGAGATTGTTAACATAGAGAACATCCCAGGAGCCGCTAGCACAGTTGTGCCAGAAGAGGGATAGGTTTGGGTGTTCCTGAAGATCCCTTTTGGTCCTGAGATGACACACTAAATTTATTTCAGTTATTTGGTTTGTTGTTTTGTGCACTCATTAAGTGACTATAGAACACTTTGGAAAAATAGAAGGTGGTTTAGGGAATGACATAGTAATATTTTATCTATTAAATAATTACATGTAAATTTTCATTGAGGTGTTAATTGATTAGTTGAGTGTTACTATAGCTGTCACATTATTTATTTTCAAATAAATATATTTGGACACTAAAACTATAGTCAAAATAATTTCATATTGGTTGATGCCCTAAAACAGTGGTCAGCAAACTCATTAGTCAACAGAGCCAAATATCAACAGTACGATTGAAATTTCTTTTGAGAGCCAAATTTTTTAAACTTAAACTTTTTCTAACACCACTTCTTCAAAATAGACTCTCTTAGGCCGTGGTATTTTGTGGAAGAGCCACACTCAAGGGGCTAAAGAGCCGCATGTGGCTCGCGAGCCGCAGTTTGCCAACCACAGCCCTAAAAGAACTTTTAGAAGCTCAAGAGTTATTTGCTGTGAATATAGTGCCATCTAAGAAAAATATTTAGTATTTGTACTATAGATAAATGGAACTTTCATATTTATTTGTAATCTAGTAATAGCGGATATATAACTTTATTATAATTGCTAATGATTTTTTGTCGCTGTTCAGCTTGTACTGGTATATGAAAAAGAAGCCATTTAGTTATTTTGGATGACTTGTTACTTGGTTTAATCAAGCCTCCATAATGATCACAACACATGCTGTCTGTAGTCAATTTCACTGTGCTGACAATTGCAGAGATTTTGAACCTGGCTGTCCCAGAATAAGGCCCAGAGGTGTGGTGCAATTGATCTTAGAAAGCAATTTCCAATGCCAAAATCTGGGACCAGTTATCCAAAGGGCCATCTCTGGCTTTGATTTCTGGGTTTTCCTAATTGACAGTAGGAATCTTAGATTATCACACGCACCATGAATTTGTTAGTCTGAAGGAACTAATTAAAATGCTGTTTCTATAAACATTTTTATTGATTCATCATTTCTGAAATCATGCAGTGTAGTCCTATTTTGAGTAACACAGTTACTTATGAAAGCTGCTAGATAGTTTCTGTCAAGCTTAATTAAACCTTTTTCTGCTGGGAAACTTCTTAAAGAGTTTGCAAACTGTTGACTGTTGATATCATGTCCCAAATATTACTCATAAGATGGAATCTCTACCAGTAAAAATAACTCAGAGGCATCAAACCTCCAAATCTGGAAGCCAGTTGACTCCTTTTAGACATATTCCATATGTCTCATTACCTCATCTTGCAGCTCAGCATTTGGTCTTGTGCATTATTTATGGGTGGTATTCACTTTTTTTCTTAACATGTTCCAAATCTTTTTTTCAATGTCTCCTCTTTTTTTTTACTACCATTCTTTCATAAATTTTAATGATGTGAAAAGTACCTAAGGACCAATGGAGAGGTTCAGAATAGCAACCTTTGTAGGAGGTCCTGATGAAGAGCTTATCAAGGGATATTTTGTCCCAATTATAAAATTAGGAAAAAAATCTAGAACTTTAGGGATACCTTTGACTGCACAGTATTGGAAATGCGGGAGAATGTTAGGCTAAGTGAAGGCTCAGGACTTAGATTGAGGAGAAGTTTGATTGTTGAGGTTGCACATCCTCAGGGGATGTCCAACTGACAGCTTAGGCTCGCTCCCTGCCTAAGCTAGCAGTTAGACATCCTTAGTGCTGCCGCGGAGGCGGGAGAGGCTCCCACCACCACCACTGCACTAGCCAGCCATGAACATGGCTTCTGGCTGAGCAGCGCTCCCCCTATGGGAGTGCACTGACTACCTGTGCCCCCTGGTTGTCAGTGCACGTCATAGCGACCGGTCTTTCTGCCATTCAGTCAATTTGCATATTAGCCTTTTATTACGTAGGATGGAGTAAGGTAATGACTGAGGAAGGTACTGTAATAACTGAGGCCAGTGTTATGCCATTAATAGCAATAACAGCTACCATTTATCAAATGCTTATTATGTGGCAGGCATTGTGCTAAGTGTTTTACATAGATTATATCTTTTAATCATCACAGCACCTTATGAGGTAAGTACTATTATTAATCCCATTTTGCAGATGAAAGAAAAGTTAAATAATTTCCCCTGATTGGTAGAGCTAGGATCTCGACCTAAACCATCTGACACCAGGGCCCCTGCTAAAAAAGAGGAACATTAGAAATATTTGAAAGGCAGAAAAGAGAACTAGACAATATTTTGCTTAGCACTGTACTTGGTATTATGGCATCTTAAAGTATTTTATCGTAAGAGTTTAAAATATAACCAGAGAATTAAGTCCTTCAACATGCACCAAACAGATGTCATGGGTTGTATTCCCCCAGAAAACACTCTGAGATTTGTGCATGGAAGGTTTAGAGGGGAAGGGGCTCAGGAATGGACAGATGTAACAGAGACCTCAACTGATCATATAGGGAGTTGTGGGGCTGGAATGACCCTTCAGAGTTGCCCCAGTAAAGGCAAGGGACAACTTTATAGCCCTCCATCAAGCAGTTGGTAGATGAGATGCTGGCTGTCCCTAGGAAGGGAGGATGACCTTTGAACAAAGCAGCTTTCTTCTGCTGATGGCAGGTCCTGAGAGGGATTCCACTGTGAGTCTCCAGTCTCAATACTGAAGGGAATCTACACAAAACACCACAGCATCCACTGCAACAAAATATAAAAACATATATTTTTAAATTATCTACTCTTCAATATGCAAACAGTGAGTAAACACTTAAGTCACATTTTGGGGGAATACTTTCCTTTTAAAGTACTGTTCGGTGGAGAGAAGAAACCCAATAAATCTGTCAGTACATTTCTTTGCCATGGAATTGTGGCCTTAATTCTTGATGAAAATAATCAACAAGGAAGGCATTTGGTGTATGGCTTAATTGAATCACTGTGTTTTGGACCCATTTGGTGTTAATGTGTAAATCCAATACTATTTTCACACCTGCTCTCCTTTTTGTGATGCCTTGTTTAAGCAGAAGTCTAGTCTGAATTTCTTGTTTCAGACTAAAGAAGGGGCATGGACTATCATCACTGACCAGGAATCCAGCTCATATGGTATCATGAAGTCATCCTTCAAGTCTGTCTTTTTAGACCTCACTAGGCTTGCCTGCAGAAAGGAGCTGTGTGAATTAGTGTCACGTGCCAGAATCACTTAGGGAACATTCCAGCGGGCCACTGCTGATCTGGACAAATATTAGGCACATGCACAAAATACAGGCATACCTGAACTTTACCTCTCAAAGAATCTGATTCCTGGTGGCGAGGCTGGGATCCAGTCATACTTGTTTTTTAACAGCCTTTAAGAGTCATTAAAGTTTGAAACCCCTTTCTAGTGGGCCAGTGAAGACCTTTGATAAATCAGTCTATTCTATAGGCATCTTTGGGAATGAGGTCCATAGACCTTCTTTAACTTTCTCTTATTTATTTTCATTACCTTATCCATTATTCATTAATGAAGATAGTCCTTGTGTTTATCTTGATGGATAGCAAATAAGTGGGAGCATGCAAGCAGGGATCTGTGTCTCTTTATTCATTTGTGCAATAAGCCTTCATTAAGCAGTTACTATGTTCCAAGCACTCCACAAAATGCTAGGAGTACAGCAGGAAGACTCAAACTCTGCCTTTAGGGAACTCACTTGTCTGGGGAAAGGTATAGAGACTGTCAGGTGACAACATGCTAATGTAGAGAGAGGCACAGGGGCTGCGACAGCACAGACCAGCAGTCCCTAAGTCCTGCCCTGAGAGTCAGGGAGGGTTTCCTGGAGGAAATCAACTCTAGAGGACTCTGCAGAACTGGAAATGAGTAAGTCAAATGCGGTGTTTCCATCCATAATTGTGTCACATTTTTCCACTTATTTAGCTCTTCCTTTATATCCTTTAAGAGGATTTGTACACATTTTTTCATAAAGATCTTATAAAATGTCTTTGAACTTAATTTCTAAGTAACTCACATTATTTGAGGCTATTGCAAAGAGTATGTTATTTTATATTGTTTTTCTGGTTGGTTATAAAGAACTACAGTTCAACTTGTTATAGTACTTGTATCTTATAACTTTGCAGAACTCTAAGTTTGGAGATTTGGTTGTTTTTTTCTATGTAGATAAACATAATATCTGCAAACAATGGCAATCTTTTCTCATCTTTTTCAGTCCTTATATTGCTTATTTCCTCCAGTGTGTTATTGCACTGGCCAACATTTCCATATATTATTGGTGAGCAGCAGTAACTGTGAACATCTTTGCCTTCTTCCAGACCATAAAGGAAATGTGTCTCAATTTTCTCTTTTGAGAGTGTGTCTTCTGTGGGTAGTTTTTGGTAGATAACCATTTTCAGTTTCAGGAAGCAAGCACCCTTCTAAGTTTTTCTAAGAATGCTTTATCTTAAATATGAATTGGGCTTTAACAAATGCTTCATTTAAATTGTATCTTTTGAGAGGCCTGTGTGATTTTTATTCTTTAGAACCAATGACAGGATGGATTACACTAATAAATTTATCAGCACTTGTACCATCCTTGCATTCTGAGATAAAAATTACTTGATTATAATTATTACCATTTTAATATACTACTAGATTTCATTAGCTAATATTTTATTCCACATTGTAGCATATTAAAGTAAGGAACATTGGCTTATTATTATTGGTTTTTTCACTGTTCTTATCCAGCTTTGGAATCAAGAGTATAATAATGTCATTAAATGAAATGAAATGCTCAGCATCTCTTCTTTTTCTGTGTTCAAGGAGCAGTTTGTAAAGTGGGGATTATCTGTTCCTTAAAAAATTGGTAGGATTTACCCATAAAATAATCTGGGCCTAGTGCTTTGGGGGAAGAAGGAGAGGCATAAGGAGATCTTCTATTACTAAATTAATTTAGTTAGTGTCCACTGATCTGTATGTCTTCCATAGCCTTTGTGTCGGTTTTGGCACTTGCTATTTTTAGGTGCTCATGGAAAAAAAAAAAGAGTGTCCACCTGGGTGTTTCAGGAGAAGAAATAGTACCTCAAGAGCTATTCAAGGACAAGAAGGCACCATCTCTGAGCCAAGGACTGCCAGAATATATGTCTGTGTGCAGGGCACACAAATGTCCCTCCTCTAATCAGTGTGTCCTATTTGTCCTAGGAAGGCAGCCTCAAGTGGCAAGATACTTAGAACATGTGGGTTTGTGTAGGATGAAATCTCTCTGACATCTTCATTAGTGACAGGGCCAATAGTTCTTTATCCTGTCATTGGCTTTTTTGGGGGGGCGGGAGGGGGGGGGGGTCACTGACTTGGGGCCCAGGAAGCAAATAGCTAGCTAACTCTGTAATCACTTCTTTGGGAGAGTCTGAGATTACATGTAAACCTTTCATTGGATAGGAAGTAGGTTTACCTTTTAGAAGGATATATGGATATCCAGTAGCCAACAACTGGCCTTCAGAGGAGCTGACTAAGGTTGTGAGAGGTCCAGAAATCTCATATGAGGGTCGCCCGATACAGCTGGACTGGAAATGACCATAAGGGGCATGATAGATGTCTTCTCATATTTAAAGAATATCCATGGAGTTGGGGTTGTAAACTGCTTTCAGTGCACTATGTTGCATAGAATAGAGGAGGAAAGCAGATTTGGGTTCAGAGTAAGAAGGGATGTTATTCCTCCATTGCTGGGGGAGTTTATTTATGCAGAAGTTTCAAGCAGAACATCTCCTGGATTAAGACAGAAATTCAGTTTTGACAATGGAAAGGAAACCTATGTGAGGGCTACAAGCAGACCGTGCTCTCAAGAAGACAACGTTTTAGGAAAGGTCACACGTGGATGACCAGACCAACATTCCTTGGGCTCTTCCATATCCTAGATTCTGCACTTGATAGTTTTATCTCCTCAACCTCTTTAATGCTTCATAACAACCTGTGCATTATTTATCCCCAAGCTAAATATGAAGGCACCAGAGATCAGAAAAATTAAGTAACTTGCCCAAGATTGCACAGCACTAATTAGCAGAACCAGGATTTGAACTAAGATGCACCAAGTCTGAGCTCATTTGGCAGAGACTAGGCTGCTCCCACTTTGGTGCACATACAGGAGTCTCCCAGGATATGTGTTAAAATGCAGATTCAGTTTCAGGAGGTCTGGGGTGGGACTATGTTTCTGCATTTCTAACAAGCCCCCAGGTGGCATTGGTGCTGCTGGTCCACAAGACATTTTGAAGTGAAGGTTTTGGGTGATCTTGATAAAGTTGTTCAGGAGTCTTTGATTACAGATGAATCTGATGACTATTTCCCAGGTGAGAAACAGAAGGAGCTGGCCCTGGTGTCCATGCATGTCTGGGAAGCCTCACCTTGACTCACAAGTGCTGCTTGTCCTGCTGAGGCATCGGACAGACTCCCTGGGAATCTGGAAGAATGGGCGTGGCAGTGATAGAAATAGGCTTGGGCACAATAGTATTTATTGTGTGCCCATGGTGAGCTGGAGACTGTTCTAAGCACTTGAAATGCAAAGATAAACAAAGCTCTTTGTAATCTATCGGAGTGAACCTAAACCAAAGTTATCACAGGATTTAGTTACATGTCTACCTTACAGTTTTCCTAGCCCTTGAAATATCCTGACTTTTCTCACTCTGTCAGCTTCTCTGTGCAATCTGTCACCAGATTGGCTCAATATGAATAAACAATGTAGTGAACCTGCCAAAAAACTAATGCAGACTCCATCTGCACGAATAAAAATGGCCTGAACTAGCTCTCTTGGCCCGGTCAGCCTGCAACTGCAGGACTGGCTTTGGATCTCTGGGCCCCATCTCAAGGAGAATTGTGACAAATTGGGCCTTGTCTAGGGAGAACAGCCAGTCAGGGAGGAGGTCCAAACTGTGACATATTAAGCACCATTGAAAGTGCTGGCAGTGCTGGTCCTGCTTGGAGATGGAGAGCTTGAGGGACGACGCTGAATGCCTTTCCCAGCTGTCGCTCCATCACCATATCCCCTCCATAGTCCTTCCAGGGAAGATGCCTGTCTTTCCAGAACTCAGCCTCCTTGACTATCCAAGCTAAAGCAGCCTCCCCAGGCACTCCCTATCACATGCCCATGTAGAGCTTTTGCTTAGCTCTTATCACCTCTCTGGTCATACCTTCCTTTCTTATTTGCTTGTGAGGACAGTTCATGAAGCTCAGCTCTAGAGGCTGTGATACATAAGGAGATTCTCAGTACTTTCCAGTTATTCCTTTGTGATGTTCAGAGACTTACCTCTTGCTCATTCAGCCCCCACCCCATCCCACATCCCACACCTAGACTGTAGCATCAGCTTCCTTGTAAGTTTCTCTTTGTTTGTTTACTTCCCTTGTCCCCAACAAAATCCATTTTAAATGCAGCTGCTAGAGCAGTCTTTCTGTCTATTTTTTCATCCAGGATATTTTGGTTGCAGCCTCAGCATGCAGGAGCTTGATTCCTCCGGTTCTCCTGCCTATAAAGCAAGAGAGCCAGCCCTCTGTGGCCAGTGATGGCTCTGCTCTGGGGCCTGTGGTGGTTCTTTTGCATCCACAAGCTCATGTAGTCATACCCCCTGTGTACTCAGAGAGAGGCCTCCATCCCTTGGCCAGCTTCCCTCCTGCCTCAAGTTGGAATCTCTTGAGAAACGTAGACATGCTTTCCAAGCATCAGACTTAGGTCTTTGAAAGCTGGCTCTCAATCAGGTTCTTTTCTTAAAATGTGTTACTATCTAATCACATTATAAAGTTCTCACAATAAAAAAAGAAAACATACACTCCCACACTCTCTCCTTTAATCAGTGCTTGCTTAACTAGTGCTTCACACAAGCAGGTCTTAGGCAAATGGATGGCCACATGGATACATCCGGGAGGGGCTGGCATGTTGAGTTGGCACGAGCTCTGCTCTGCCTCGTCACAGCGCACTGCCTTTGATCTTTAATTTGAGCCATTCTAGGCAGGGCTCAGCACACTCTGAAAACACACTTTGTGATTGAAAAATGTGCATTCCATCAGCCAAAACATTTGTTTATATTTTACCCCCAGTTCTAGGGTTTTCATTCCTTGTCATGCTTTCCTCAAGCACTTTCTTTATGTAATTAAAGAGGTGTGAGCACTCTAAGCAGGACTATGCAATAGTCTCCTTCCCTGAAGACAGAGAAAGGTGTCTCCCCACTGTGTCAGGCACGAAGTCCATGAGGACACAACAAAACAACCTACACAGCCACGTTTCCAGAATGGTAAAAACTGTCAGGCTGTCCAGGAAGGCAGGAGCCCCAGAAGGACTGTGCCCTTCCAAATACGGCCATCACAGCCCTGGGGCAGCCCTTGGAGGTGCAAGGTTGTTTGAGTGTGCTAGTGTGTCTCTAGTTGTATTAGAGTGGGTGTCTCATCAGTGGCACTGTTCACATTTGGGACCAATCAATCATGTGTCCTGTGCATTGCAGGATGCTTAGTGACCTACCTGGCCTCTACCCTCCAGGTGTGCGTACTGCTCTCCCCCTACCTCCACCAATTGTATAATCAATAATGTCTCCCCGGGGGACAACAAAATCTCCTGCATTGCGAACTATTCGCTTCATTGAATGGACTTGCAAAGAGGTCTTTCCATGAGGCAGGGTCTGTGGGACCCAGAGTAGTGAGCACACAGTAGAGTCACCTGAGAAACATTCAACAAATTACAATGGCCAGGCTCATGACAGACCAAGTAAGTCAGGGTCTTGGGGGTAAGGCCTGGACATAATAACTTTGAAAGGTCCCCAAGTGACTCTAGTAAATGCTTGGGGTTGAGAAAGAGAACTTTCATGACCTCCTCCAGAGGACTAGGAGAGGAGCCGGAAGCTTGAGATATCACAATTTGATTAATGAGAGAGTCAGGCAGGAAAGGCCAACAAGAACAAACAACCATCCTAAGTCTGTGTGTGCTGTTTTTATCTTCTTTAGAAGTTAGTAGAACTCCAAATGAAGACACCGTGTGCTAAAGCTAAGGAACCTGGGTAATGCCTCACAGCCCCGCTGGGAGAAAGAAGGAATCCTGAAGGCAGTAGAAATTGTCTTGGGGATTCAAACACGGAAACGTAGGCTGAGTCTTAGAGACTTCAGGGTAGAGGGAAGGACAGGCCAGGATGGGGAGTGTCTTGAAACTGAAACGCAGTCCTTCTGGCCACTTGGCTCCAGCTAACCGAGGGTAAGGAAGTGGCTCCAGCAGTGCTGGCGTGGGGTCTTATGTGTCCTTCCATTTCCCTCCATGATACAAAGGCCCTATACGAAAGGGATAAGAAAAACAATGGGGCACGTTAGTGTCAGACATCTGGGTTTTGGTTCAGGCTGCTGGAAGACCTCAATCATCTTGCATCCTCGTTTCTACTACCGCAGGGAGATGCAGAGCATGAGCCTGGGAGTTCACTAGATTTGTGTTATTAGTTAAGAGATCTCATGCAAATAAACTGCTTTGCCTCTTTGGGTTTCAGTTTTCCCATCTCTAAAATGGGGATAATAGTTAGGCCTATCTCATAGGTCAAAGAATTAAATAAGATAATTCATGAAAAGTACTATGTAGACAGACAGCTTGCTAAATATTAGCTACTACCACTATTTATTCTTTGGCCCTAAAGTCCAGTAGATCAGGAAGTCCTATGACCTATTCTTTGGAAGTGTCTTTGGAAAATCTGGCCCCCTCCTCCCCATCTCTGTTGGCATTACCTGAGTTCTGCACTGCTCACTCTTTCTGCCACCCAGCAACCTCTCTCCAGGTGTTACTAGACTCATATAACTCTTGATTAAAACTTCCAAGGGTTTTTTGCAACCAACAGGGTAAAGTCCTTTGGCCCTTCTGGGGTCACCTCACTTGTTAGGATTGTTGGTCTGGGTTCCCATGACCGAGAACCTTAACTGGCTTCCCTTGCTTGTGTTTTAAATGTGTGAGTGTGTGTGTTTTCCAGTCATTCTGAGTGTTGTTCAAATGAACTCCCCTGCTCGCAGTTTATATGTCTTAGACTGAAGTGTTGCATATTTCCCCTGTCATGTTTTAAATACAAAGTTTTGTTTTCCCAGCAAGTGCTGTGAGTGATTTGGAAACATTGCTGGTCCTGATTAATTTCTCTTCTACAGCTCATGTAAGGTCTTGTTTATTTACATTAATAAGAAGACTATACAAACAGCTTGCATGTGAAATTTTCTCCTGAGGACACAGAGGCTGATGGTAAAGGCTAATTCATGAATGAGGAGATATTGAATCCCGACTCTTTCAGCTCTTGTCTGAGCCTATTACTGCAACAAATCTCCTGTTTACTATGACAGTTATTTTAGTAGAGGTCGCCCCAATTTGGCAGCTTACCTAACAGCTTGCCCCTTTTGGGGGGAGTCAAGAAGAGATGAGAAACAAAGATAACAAAGGAAAAAAGACAAACTGCCTCAAAATCAAACTCTTCGGAACTTGTAGGCATTGGTTGACCCTCAACAGGAAATGTTTCCAGGAATATTTTGTTGCACTGCCCCCAAATTTGGAATCTTCAGATTCTTGTTCTAAGTCACCACCCATCTATTAGGTATAAAAATAACCAGTCCTGCCTGTGAGGGTGATTCCACTGAGGCTGAAGATAGGTGTAACTAGGGAAACATGGTGACTTGAAACCAAAAGCAGTATTTATTTTGAAGGGAAACATTTTAATTTCTTAAACATACAGCTCACCTGGGTATTGATATAGATTATTAATATCTGTCTTCCTATTCATTCATTTTCCTACTGGATTTTGATTATCACCAATTGTGAACCTATTTTGCCTATTTCTCTCCACTAGACTGGGAAGCAAATGACTAGAAAGGAATGTCTGCATAGTGTAATGTATAAGGGCATGGATGGTTGACAACAGATAAGCCTGATACTAGTCCTAGCTCTGCTGCTTGCCATCTCCCTAGTGTGGAGAAAATTATCTGATTGCCCTCTTTCTCAAAATTCAGTTTTGTTATCTGTCAAATGAAAGACTTGCTCTTGCCGGTGTGGCTTGATTGATTGGGCAATGTCCCATGAACCAGAAGGTTGCTGGTTTGATTCCTGGTCAGGGCACATGCCCAGGTTGAAGGCTCAGTCCCTGGAAGGAGGCATGCAGGAGGCCGTTGATTGTTGATATTTCTCTCTCTCTCTCCCGCTCTGCCTTCCTCTCTCTCTAAGAAAGAATTAATAAAAATATTTTTAAGAGAAAGAAAGAATAGCCACCTCACTGGGTTGTTCTGATGATAAAGTGGGATCATATAAGGAAAGCAGCCAGCAGAATGTTTGGCATACCCAATCTGGGTCAGCTGCTGCCATGAGGATGAGGTTGGTTTTTATACTTTCCCTGAGAACACGAGGTCTCTTGTCTGCACCATCAGCTTCTAGGTCTGTACCTAGAAGTGAAAGGGTCTGAAATGAATGAATGCACAGCATTCCCAGGTGTCTAGGTCTTTGCTGTCACCAGGGATAAGTATTTAGGTAAGAATGACCACATCCACAATCCAATGACATGTCCAGTACTTTGGCCATATCTGGACAAATTACATTCTTAAACTCCTATATGATTTGGGAGAAAGAATCTCCCTGGGGAGCCACTCACATAGCAAATGTGAACAGAGAAGAACAGTGACTTAAGGGCTCAATCATTGAGGGGACATAAGGAACAGGTTGAAGAAAGATCACTCAGAAATGAGAACAAAGAACTAGCCTCAGAGGTCAAGGGAGGAGTTTCTTGGAGGAGCTGATGCTCCTCCGTGCCCAGGGTGGCAGCAAGTTCAAGGGGGAGGCTACTCCACAGAAACTGTGCAAATATCTCTGCAGGGCCACTCCCTTGGGCACCCAGTTTCATTAAGATTGCATTAGGCCATCAGCTCACTTTTCTTTATTCTAATTAGTGGCTATTTAACAGCACCAAAAATGAAAACTATTCTAGTGGCTCTCAGCTGGGCTGAGGTTTGTTCACCATTATTTGCACACAAAAGCCTGATCCCATTAAGATGGGCAGTTATTTCCTGCCATGGTATGGCCTCATGCTCACAAACATTGGATGCTACTTAAATCCTCTCCTTTGCAAATATGCGTTGGTCACATTTGTTCAGTGCCCCTTAATTAAGGCCAGATTTGAAGCTCTCACAGCTGTCACTCCTTTAACTGATGACAGAGAATGTAGGACTTGATTTTTCCAGGAGATAATTTGGACATCAGAGAAAAGCCAAGAGATCTTTGAATCGCTGTGGCAGTTACCTTGACTTCCAGGGTTCTAATGAAAGAGCTTTTTAGACAACAAGGGACACAAAGACCCTTTCACAGAAACCATCAACACTGTCTGCCAAGCAGGATATTTATTGGGTAGGAACACACACACACACACACACACACACACACACACACACACACACGCTTTATTTGAGGCACCTTGGAAAATGAAAAGCTATCTGATAAAAGTAATCATGTGAGAAGATGGTCTTGAAGATAGCAGCTTGGATTTCTGTGAAGGCAAAAATGCATCAATTTATAACTGAAACTCTGCTAGGAGGCTAAAAAGAGTTGTCTACCTTCTCTTATATCTGCCTTTCTCTAAAGGAAATACATCGTGGGTGGGTTGGAACACGTGATCTTTTGGTTACCAAATGCTTTAATTAACTAAGAATCAAAAACATACTATACAAAGTTTGCTAGTTATCAAAGAAATAAAATACTGATTCTTTCCCAGCCACATGGTTTGGAGCAAGAATGTGGTGGTGCAGATGATACTGACAATAATAACAATCATAATATTCATGGTGTTAATGTTTATTAGGTGCGCACTCTGTGGCACTTTAAATGTACTCATTTTCATGAATTATCTCACTTGGTTCTTGAATACCAATCAGGTAGGTACTATTTTATGTACATTTTATAGATGAGGTAACTGTGGCTTCACAGCTTAAGGAATTTGCCCAAAGTCACCCAGTTGTAAAAAGGCAGGGTCAGAACTCAGAACTCTTGAGCTCCATCTGCCCTGAAGTGCCTGCTCAGCACTCCTGTTATCCTGAGACAATGAAAAGCACGTGGGCTTTGGAGATAGACCAGAGTTTCATCCAGGTCTGCCATGTGACCTTCAACAAATTGCTTCACTTTTCTGAACCTCAGTTCTTCAAAACAACAGCTGCGTCATCGCTATAAAGATTAAATGAAATTAGGATAAACGAGATCCATAGGTATTCAACAAATGTCAGTTCCTACTCCACCTCTGTTTTATTCCATTCTAATTATTTCCTTTTTCCACCACTGGATTGAAGCATGAGGAAGGCCCTTCTGAACAAATGAGACATGAGAAGACTCAGTTTGATACAGGGAAAGTGATGAGGTCATTGACATCTTTAAGGGAGAAACCTCAGTAACCTGGTAAGGGCAGAAGTCTGTGGCGCGGGTTAAGGAAACATGATTGTGAAGCTGGTGCTTGTTCCAAATTCTTTGGTTACTAGTAAGAGGATATTATGCAAAAGTGGAGGCAGCATCAAACTTGGAGCCATAATGATCCCATATTTAACTTCCGTGGTTTTGTAAGTCGTGTTACTCTATTATAATATCATATTGAGCTGATAACTGTGAAGTGTGAACAAGTGATGCAGGATTCTCTGGGTTGTGTTTCCAGATGGTTGAAGGCCATTTGGATACTTGTGGGCCCCTGCTTCCCTCTGGCTTTGGGTGATATGTGAAAGTTGTGATGAAATGTCCTGTAATAGGGTTTTCCAAACTATGTCTTATAGCCTAGAAGCACCTTCTTAAAGGTAAATTCTGGTCCCTTTAAGACTAAAACTATACATGAAAACGAGGAATTGATGTGTAGCATTTCATATCTATTACTAGCTTGTCTTTCTGATATAATAAAGAAAAAGCCTATTTAAGCAATTTCAACTACTCAATTTAGAGCTTTTTTATTCACATAGTCACAGTACTTTCCTCTTAATTTAGGACATATTATTGTAAAAAGTACACACTTATTAGGACAACAGAAAGACTGAATCTATGGCATAGTTTGACTATATCGAATATTAAAAATTAGTATGGTCTAGTCGTTTGTCGCCTAGCATGAAATTCTATATAATTTTTTGGCTGTGGATTGAAGAATTTAACCAGAAGTTATGTATCAAGTCTGCAGAATAGGCTATATTATGCCTGAGACAAATACAAAACACAGATTTCTTTTTTACACTAGTCCTTAAAGGGTCAGCAGGGGCTCTGCTCATCATAGTCCCTCGGGGACTCAGGTTGGTGGAGGCTCCACCATCTTAGGCAGCTTCCACTTCACCCAAGTCTAAAATTTGCTCTGGCAGAGGAAGAAAGGGTTGGAGAGCTGAGCACCAGCAATTAAATGCTTCAACCTGGAAGTGACACATGCCACTCCCACTCGCATCCTATTGGCCAGAAACTAGTCACATGGCCACACCTAACTTTAGAAGGGTGGGAAATTGTAATCCTCCATTTACAGAAAAATCAAAGAATCAGATACTGAGAAACATCAGTATTGAACAGGAGTTCATCTTGTCATTTATTCCCTTACCCTAAGAAGAAATGATTAGTACTTTCATCAACTTTGTAAACTGCAATTTTGAAATAAATCCTGGTGGCTCACAGGAGGAGGGATGAGGAGTTCCAGTTGGCCAGTAAAACTTGGGAGAAACATTTGCTGAAGCTAATAAGAGTGTCTCTTTGATTTAAATGCCCCATTTGTGGTACAGAACCAAAATGAACTAAACCATAAAATTCCACTCCACCAGGATCTAAGCTGTAATTTCTCCATTGTCCAAAGGAGACATTCTGTGAACAAGTATGAAAACCCATTTGAAGCCATGGAATTTTACTCAATTCAAGAAGTATTGTCACTTAATCTGTGCTATTTCTGAAAGGAATGCAGCATTAAATTTCACATGTTCTTTTCTCAAGGGATTTAGATGTAATTTTAACCTAAGGCCTAAACAACTTACTACTAAATTAAATTGTTAATCAACAAAACATTATGATCTTTATTGTATGGCTTTGTGCAATCCTGACCCACTACCAATATATTCTTGGGTATTCTCATTCCCTAATTCTTGCAGGGTAGTCTGATTCAATTGTTAATAACCTGTTTAGCAAAAAACATCAAACCAGAAAATCATTAAAATGTTTTTTCTTATTCAAAATAAAATTTACCTTAGTTTCATGAGGAATAATACATCTATGGACTTTTTGCAAGAGTGACAGGTCAAAAAAAGAAATTATGTTTTTGAGCCACCAAATAGTAGTATTGGGGATACAGTTGAAAAGTACTTAAAAAGGCAACTTTCTAATCTGGTGATGTGAAATTTGAGGACAGATTATAGCAAAGCCTGGTGGGTAGTTTATAGCAAAAGGGCCAGGAGTTTCCCAGAGGCTGCCCAGTTTATAGCAAAAGGGCCAGGAGTTTCCCAGAGGCTGATCTCCAATTCTTCCAAACTGGGCAGATCTAACTGAACCAGGTGACTCCTTCATAGCTAAGAGCAAGAAAGACAACATTACATGGATAAAGACCCATCACACTGACTGTTGTGTAGACATTCTATGCTTTCCCAAAAGTGCATAATTGTTTAATCTTTAATTTTATTACATTTGAGTCTAAAAAGCCATTCTTTATTGTATGAACCCCAATTCTGCCATGAAGCCATCTGTGAGCTCCTTAGCTATTGCTGCCTAGTTGAGTCATCAAATCCTGGTCCACCTGCAGTTGATCTCATTTATTTTGCTCAAGAATCTTATCTCCCCAGACAGATACTAATCCCATTGGGAGCAAGGATGTAACACATGCCACTTTTGATTTCTCTAGAGAACTGGGTTAGTGATAGGCACATGATAGATGTTTAATCCTTCATCAATATAGTAACCCATCTGATGATTCAAACCTTTCTTTACACTCACATATACTCACACACACACAGGATGGAACAGGCAGTTTGGAGAGAAAGTGAGCTCCTCTTCACTAGAGTCATTCAGGTAAAGACTGAATAATGGGGGGAGGAGGACACTTTGTTTGCTCCATATCTTGGCTATTGTAAATAATGCTACAATGACCATAGGGGTGCATATATTCTTTTTGAATTAGTATTTTGAGTTTCTTCAGATACACACTGAAACAGAATCACTGGCTCATAAGGCAGTTTCATTTTTAATTTTTTGAGGTAACTCAATACTGCTTTTCACAGTGGCTGCACCAATCTGCATTCCCACCAAATGTGCTCAAGGGTTCCCTTTTTCCCACATCCTCACCAACACTTGTTGTTTGTGGATTTATTGATGATAGCCATTCTGATGGGTATGAGGTGATATCTCATTGTAGTTCTAATTTGCATTTCTCTGATAATTACTGATGTTGAGCATCTTTTAATATGTCTGTTGGCCTTTTGTATGTCTTCTTTGGGGAAGTGTCTATTCAGATTTCCGCTCATTTTTTAATTGAAATGTTTGGGGTTTTTTGATGTTTAGTTGTATGAATTCTTTATAAATTTTGGATATTAACCCCTTAATATAATTGATGCATATATTCTCCCACTTAGTAGGTTGTCCTTTTGCTTCGTTGATGGTTCCCTTTGCTGTGCAAAAACTTTTTAGTTTGATGTAGTCCAATTCGTTTATTTTTTTCTTTTGTATTCTTTACCCAAGATGATATATCAGAAAAAACACTGCTAAGAAAAATGTCAGAGATTTTACTACCTACATTTTCTTGCAGAACTTTTATCATTTCAAGTCTTACATTTAAGCCTTAATACATTTTGAGTTTATTCTTACATATACTGTAAGAAAGTGGTCTAGTTTAATTTTTTTCATGTACCAATTATTTTTACATGTACCAATTTATTTCTCAATTTTGATTTTGTTTACAACACTTGAGGAGTTCTTGATTAGTACAGACAAGAAATTGCAAATTGTTAACAGATAATCTCTTTGACCACATAAAAATGGGAGCCATTTGTCCTCGAGGTTGCATAAAAGTGAATTAATGTAGCATTGTGACCAGTGTGTTATAACTAAGTATATACTATTTAGTATAATATATGATAACTATCAAGTTCTTCATATTTTTTAATGCTTTAAAGACTATAAAAACATTAAAGTAGAACCTTGAAACAGCTTGAAAGCCGCTGACCTGTCTTGTCTAGCAGACATCTTTTACCAGTTAAGTTAGCCCCAGTGACCCAACCAGGGTTTCAACAGGCCCCAGTGTTCAACTTGGCCTCTTATAGTACCTCCTCTGACTTTGGTTAGATGACCTCTATGATTTTTTTTTCTACTCTAAGATTCTGTGATTCTATAATTCTATGTTTAGTGGGAATACTTGTTAATAAGCTTAATTTTACTGGGATAAGCTTTCTCCTCATCCTATTGGTTGGGCCATTTTGTTCTTCTCTGTATTATAAATATCTGTTATAAAATGAAATTTCAAAGTTATATTTTCTAAAAAAGGATAGATGTCTTTTGTTTCAAATCCATTTTATTTTTGTTCCTATCCATTTTAATGTTTGTATAAAATAGAAAACTGTGATCTTCTACAGCAAGGAGAGTTAGTGAGTTTTGCTAACACTCATTGGTAACTGTGAAGTCCACATTTAATTTCTATGACCAGTGAGGTCAGTGACATATGCCACCCTTGTTTGTATTTTGTTCCCTGACATGTAGCCTATATCACAGAGATTGATTCAATTTGTTGATGGTTTAGAGCCACAGCACAGAACAATCCAGCCACCCTAAGAAGCAGATAAATCATTTTGCTAGTTAACATGGCTTTGTGTTGACCATGTTACTATTACCAACTTATTTGAGGCAGGGATTCTCCAGTGCTTAAGTAGACACTTCCAGTAACTTTCCAACTCATTCCTCATCTTAGGGGTAATGCCTTGGTTAACTCATGGAACCTACAGGAGTCATAAACAACTCAAAATCAATGTTCTACAGTAATGCCTATAGGTTAAAGGTTTATAGCTTTCCTCTGCTCAAGATCTCTAGGTCCTAGAGTCTAAGAGTATCTTTATCTTAAAGGGAGCAGACTGTTTTCCTATCATTATTTAAAAACACAAGTTGAACAAATTAAAATTATATAATGATTTCTTTGCAGACCTCAAACGTACGTAGAATATAGTCTCAAAGAGGGTAACCTTAGGGGGTGCCCAGTATTGCTCGGATGACTCAATAAACCCAAAGGAAAGGTGGTCTTGGGGAAATCCTGGCCTATGATGCTATGATTTTTTTGTTCCCTGGAAGTCAAAGAACATTCTGGAGGCTGGGGGCAGAGTGAGCTCTGTAGGAAAAAGAGACTCTCCAAAGGATCTAAAGTCCCAGACCCTTGGGCCTGCACTGGGGAGAAAGCTTCCATCAAGTCCTTTTGTTACAACAGGAAAGAATGGTTGGGAGAGTTTTTAGTGCCAGGGCTTGGGGCAGCACAGGGAGACAACAGTAAAGAGAATGCAAAGCTTCTGAGAAATTGGAGCTTTCCTGTGAGAATAAAAGGGCAAGTCTGAGATGATAATAAAATGGCTCCTTTCCATGAAATAATCAGGGACGAGCAGGCATTCAGAAGCCACCTGGAGCCCTTTCTCTCCCACCACTGCCTGTCAACCTCAGGTTGCATGCATTCATTGGGCTGAGGAGGGCCTTTGTGGGCCTTCTCAGGCCACTGCGTCCCTCCACTTCCAGCGCTGTCTTCATTCCAAGCTCCTGAAGCTCCTGCCCTTCACTTGGTAACATGTGATGTCTCAATCACTGTATTAACCTTGCCTGTTTGGCTTCCACCTTATCACTGTGCTTCTGAGTTTTTGAAATGGATAGATATATATATGGGTTCATAGCCTGATGCTTTGGTTTGTGACCTTGGGCAAGGTACTTAACCTCTTCTTTCCTCCTCCACTAAAATGGTAATAAATATTGTCACCCTAGTTGGTTCTCAGCAAATACCAGTTTCCTTTCTTTCTATTGCTTTACCTGGTGCTCATGAGCTTTTTTATTAGATCTCTCTGACTATGAGAGCAAGCTTTTCTTGCAGGGCCCAGGGAGTCTATCAGTTATCAAAATTGAATTTTTGACTCTATTTGACTTTGACTCTGGCTCTCTTTTAACTAGGGTTTATTCTACTCTGCCAGAGAAATGCTTTTCTTTTTACTTCCATATTTGCTGTCATTCAACATTCTTAAAAGTATAGGCAGGTTGTTCTCCAGCTAATTAACATTCCAAGGCAGATATTGTTTAAGCTAGGAATGAGTATCATTTATTTGTATTTCTTTGAATATACCCTCTATGTTATCTTTAACTTGACTTTAAATAATACATAATATGTATTGAGTTCTTTCCTTGTGTCAGATGCTTTTTACAAACTTTATCTCCCTTTGTCATCACAAAACCAACCCAATAAATTAAAATATAGAATTAATAATTAGTATTGCTAATTAACATGTATTGTCACTTTAACAAAGTATTTTTGCTGTCAAAGCATAAGGAGGCTGGATCATTTTCAAAATTCCTACTTTTATTCAGTTACCCACACCTGGGATAAAGCTTATTCTTGAGCTGCTACAGACCTATGCTTTCCTTTTCACCTGGAATCAGGGACCCAACTATAGGCATAATATCTAGGAGGAAATAATCATCTTGTTTAATCAACAGCTGACATCAGAAAGCTTTTTGAGCCAGAGCAATGACATGATGACAGCAGTTATCTTGGGAAGATAAATTTCACAGCCACATGCAGGATAGATTACCTGAAACCACAACATTAGCCTTTCTTATACTCACACATCTGGGGGGCATGATTTAAAAGCTCATAAATAGGATCTGCTTAAAGAAGGAACTGGTGAAAATTAAGAATTTTAAGGTTGCACCAAAGAAGGCAAAGAATCAGTACTTATTCATTTGGTTTGCATGTCCTAAATACTTATGTACACAAGTGCATATTATTAATGCAGTCACTTGGAAGCCATCTATAGGTATCAGATCTGCCTTTTCCCTTCCTTTTCACCAAAAGTTGCAAGAGAAGGGAAATTATTCATCTGGCTGCCACCTGAGTTATTGTTATGGAACACACTGAGTTTGACAGATAATCTTTTTCTTAGCTATCCTTCAAAAGTCACAGGAAAAAAGCCTTCATGTTTATATATTTCAGCCAAATTTCTTCCTCTTGAGTATACATGGAACACAATGTTTTTATTTCTTAATGAAATAAATATTCATACTGGATATATATTGGATGCATCTATGTTTAGAAGAGAGAATAAGGAGAATGATCCTTATTTGATTTTTTTGTCATTCTTTCCCCCAAAGAGCAAGCTCTTGGATTGGGTAATATCTTCCATGGAACCTGATGTCTTTCCTTGATCATAAAAATTTCCAGCTTGGTAAACAAACAGTTTCCATTCTCAGGAAGACAAATGAGAAAAATAGTTACTATTTCACTGAATAATTTTGGGCCTAGAAATTTGTTATGAAAGGAAGGATAGTGTGATCGATGTTCTTTCACTTGGATGAATGAGCACTGCATGATGGGAAAGAGACTACCGAGGACTTTGGGGGAAGCAGAAGAATAAAGAGAAACTATAGGAGATTCTGAAACAATTCAGTTAGTGGGAGGGGAGGCCTCAGACTACAAGTAGAGCCCCTGTGGAAAGATGTTGGGAGAGCCAGAGAGTAGTCTAGAAATAAGAAACAAAAAGAGGGAATTGTCCTTATTTGATTTTTTGGTCATTCTAGCCTTCGGTATATGTGGCCCTTAGTCAGCCATCTACAAGCCCTGTTCTTACAAGTAAAGAAGAATTTCCATTGGACTAAAGGATTAGGCAACTAGTAGAGGCAAAGGAGCCTAGACTTTGAGCCAAGGGCTCTTCATTCAAACCCCCCATCACCACTTCTCTGTGACTTTTGACATCTTACTTGCTTTCTCTAAGCTTCAGTAAAATAGGGGTAGTCAAGATAATTAACCTGGATAACATATAAAAGGTGCCTAGTACATGTTGAGCATTCTACTTGTGATGGCTGTCACATGTATGTGTGGGGCTTCCTACTGCCTGCATCCCTGGAAGCTGTGTCTGTTTTTCACCTATTGTTTCTACAGGACTTGATCCTACAAGTCCAGGCGATTAATTCCTTCAGCAGCTTCCCTTGCTCTTTTTCTAAATGAACATCACCTTTTTATGACATTTGAGATTTTCCATAGCTAGTCTCCCAGACAAACTAGGAAAGACTAACAAAATAAAAGTTTACATTAAAAAAAAATAGAGAGAGGTACCCAAGTTGCAAGAAAATCTCTCTGGAAACCTTGATTACCTTTGTCCCACCAGACTATTACTGAAATGCAACTAGATCACAGCAATTTGCCTGTTACAACTCTGGCTTCAAATACCATTTTAGAATCCTGTGTAAATAGAAATGGGCTTTCAGTGAACAGTGCAAACAGAACAGCTTGCTATTAGGGGAGGAATGTGTGTGCCTGTGTGAGAAAAGGGATTCTCATGGCCATGACAAGGACAGGTCATTGCCAGGAGGCAGCCAGCCACAGCCTCAAGGAGGAGGAGGAGGAGGAGGAGCACACCAGCATTTTCCAGCCCTTCCTCCATGCCAATGCTGAATTAGGTGCTGTCATCTGCTTATTCCTCTTTAATCCTCACAAGAGATTTAGGAATTACATTTTAATGCCATCGTTTTACAGGCAAGGAAACTAAGGCTCAGAAAAATATCACCTACAGGTGTAGAGTAGATCAGGTGCTCTTAGGTGAACATCATGTCCTAGAAGAAAATGCTTTTAAAGATGAAGGAACATACATGCAAATGGAAAAGGGGCTCCAGGAATCTAACCCAGGAGCTCTCCAGGCAGGAACATCAGTTTAAGTAGATGCAGAGCTTCAGTGAAAACATGCAAGGGCTGGAAACAGGGAAAGTTTAAATCACAGCAAGTAAACTTCCGATTGCAGGCCAGTGATTAACACTCAGACTTTTCATTGTCCCTCTACCATTTCTTAGCTTCTTGCCTCCTCTCCTCTGTCCCTTTCTTCACTCTCCAGCCCTGGAAGCAAAGCCCAACTCTTCTCCTATTCAGCCTTATCTCAGGTTAGCCGTTATCTCTTGTTGCCTTGGTTTTTGCTGATCCCCAGGTCTCAGGACCCCCACCCCCATCCCAAGCAGTTTTTCAAGTATTTTCATAAAACAGTTTGCTCTCTAAAAGGAGTTGCTATCATTATTTCTTCTAATAGGTTTTCAATATTTTGCTCTATCTCTTCTTCTGGCACCCCAATAATTTGGATGTTGATATGCTTAAAGTTGTCCCAGAGGCTCCTTACACTATCTTCATATTTTTGGATTCTTTTTTCTTTTTGTTTTTCTGGTTGGGTGTTTTTTGTTTCCTTATATTTCAGATCTTTGGTTTGATTCTTGGGGTCCTTTGATCTACAGTTGAATTTCTGTATATTCTTTATTTCAGACAGTGTATGCTTAATTTCTGACTGGTCCTTTTCCATTTTTTTGGCATTCTCATTAAGGTCCTTGAAGGTCTCACTAAGCTCCTCAGAGGTCTCATCAAGTTTCTCAGTGGTTTTTAGAAGATTCTTGAGTAACCTTATAAATGTGGTTTTGAATTCTATGTCCAGTAGTTTGCTTTCCTCCATTTCTTTCATTCGTGACATGTTTCTTTGTCTCTGCGTTTTGCTCCTTCCCTGCGTTGATGGAGTGGTTTTCTGTGGTAGAAAACTTTCCCTACCTGGTGAAAGAAATAGACTTACAAGTTCAGCAAGTGCAGAGAAACCCAAACAAGAGGAATCCAAAGAGGACCACACCAAGACACATCATAATTAAAATGCCAAGAGCAAAAGACAAAGAGAGAATCTTGAAAGCAGCAAGAGAAAAAACAGTTAGTTACCTACAAGGAAGTACCCATACGACTGTCAGCTGATTTCTCAACAAAAACTATGCAGGCCAGAAGGGAGTGGCAAGAAATATTTAAAGTGATGAATAGCAAGAACCTACAACCAAGATTACTCTACCCAGCAAAGCTATCATTCAGAATTGAAGGTCAGATAAAGTGCTTCACAGACAAGAAAAAGCTAAAGGAGTTCATCACCACCAAACCAGGATTATATGAAATGCTGAAGGGGAAGAAGAAGAAGAAAAAGGTAAAGATAAAAATTATGAACAACAAAATGACAACAAATACATACCTACCAACAAGTGAATCTAAAAATCAAATGAATAAAAAATCTCATGAACAGAATGAACTGGTGAATATAATAGAATCAGGGACATAGAAAGGGAGTGGACTGACAATTCTCAGGGGGAAAGGGGTGTGAGGGGTGTGGGAAGAGATTGGACAAAAATCTTGCACCTATGGATGAAGACAGTGGTGGGGGGTAAGGGAATGGGATGGGGTGGGGAATCAGGTGGAGGGGAGCTATGGGGGGGGGAAAAGAGGAACATCTGTAATAATCTGAGCAATAAAGATTTATTTTAAAAAATAAAAATAAATAAAAGGAGTTGCTATTCTAACTGGTAGTTACAAATGTTTTTGGCATGGTTACAGGAACATAAGAAGTAAGAAAAGAAGATAGACAATTTTGAAACATGAAAATCATATCCTAACACCATGGCAGAAACTTGTGAGGAAACAGTAAAACCTACCTCAGAAGGAGCAGGAGACCACCATGGTGTCACGAAAAGGAGTCTCTAGCAGGAAGTCCTCTCTCTGACACTCTGGGAAAGTCACTTCTCCCAGGATGTGGCTTGTCAGCAGTGAAGCAAGGGCTGCGTTCCAAGACCCCTTCCTGCCATCTAGCGCTGAGATTCTAGAAGGCTGCTTGCAAACGTGGGTCTTACTGCCACCCTGCCCCCATTAAATATCTCACAGAGAAAAGCTTTCCAAAGGCATTCTTGCTTTTCAGTTTGTAACCAAAAGGGCAATAGTGTTGTGTTTTCTTTCTTTGACTGGACAAGAAAGTTGGTTGTCATTTCGGAGTTAGGGTGCAACTTGAGAAAAGAAGAAAGTCCACAGAGTAAACAAAAAGTGACCTGAAAAGTCAAATAATCCCAAAGTACAGGAATTCCCTGAGGATGCTGCCTAAATGCAGATTCCAACTCAGTAAGCCTGGATAGACCCAAGGTTGTGGACAGGCTTTCCTTCAGATGATGCCTTTGCTGCTGGTCCGTGGAGTAACAAGAGGCTAGAGATCAAAGAATACTTATTATTTAAAAAGAAAAATTAGCAGAGAAGTATACACTTTGGAAAGATTCCCATCCAAAAAACTAAAATAAAAATGTTTGGAGTCCTAGAGGAAAGTTCTAATGGGGGGGGGGGGGGGGGGGGAAGAGAGAGAGAGAGAGAGAGAGAGAGAGAGAGAGAGAGAATTACTATGGCAAAATTCAATGAATGAATTACTGATTATCAGATCCACACTCAGACCCTCACTCTAAGATGACTCATCAAAGGCCTGCTCCCTCTGTAAAATTTCTGCCTGAAACAGGCAAAGCTATTGCTCACCTAGTTCCCAGACCTCAAAGTCTGCCTTATGTCACCTTCAGTAGTTTAGGGGTGAGACTGTTTCTCATCCCTAAATGTATTCCTTAGGTGACTACTCTTTCAGAAAGGCTTATAGGTGCCATCCTTCCTCAGCCTATCAGCCATTCCTTCAGCATAATGTTGTGTGTACCCCTGCCCTCCATTCTAATTTCATCTCTCTGGTCCAGGCCCCCATCCCTCTGTGATCATCTTAATGTAGGTCTCAACATCTGGGCTCTTCCATCCCCAACCCACTACCTGTGTCTGCCAAGCATCTTCAAAAAAAGCATTTCAGTATGCCATTCCCCCACTCAAGAGTCTTGGGATTCAAGTTCACATGCTTTGGTAACCAGCCTTTTCTCTCATCATCTCCTCCCATCCATCAGCCAGTCTTCTTAATGGTCCCTGAATATCACCCATTGGCATCTGAAAAGCCATGTAACCCCCAAAGTTTACTTCATTTATACAGATTTTTAAGAATTCTCTTGAACATTCTGAAAATAAAAGGAATATCCTGAATATTCCTCCCACATCTTCAAATGCTCCACAAAAACATTTAAAGAAATGAAAATCATATCTTTATAACATGGCAGAAACTTGCACATAAGAACACAATAAATATGCAGTCAGCCTGAATTACTGAGTTCACCCTTCCTGTGTTTCTCAACTATCATTCTATTAAATATCTAACCACTGTTTCTCATCCCTAAACTTATTCCTTAGATGACTACTCTTTCAGGAAGGCTTATAGCTATTATCTTGTGGAGAAAAATACAAACAGGAACATTAGGTAATTGGATTTGTGTCAAGGAAATGATGACACATGTGTGGGTCTCCATCATTGTCTTCCAGTGACTGCATTGACCCACAATCCTCTGAGAGCCTTCTGACTGTGACCCACATCTGTGAGTGTAGGCTGTCTGCACCCAGGAGGTCATGTAAATTGGGCCAGTGTGCAAGCAGCCCCCACCCTGGAGCAAAGTTCAACCCGATGCCCTTTTGCCAATACGATAGCTTCCAGAACTTTGCCAGTGTGGCAGCATTTCTCTGAACCTTTCTGCAAGAAACTTCCTAATCCTGACCTCTTAGCTGCCCAACCCACAGCCTCTAGTAGACCTGTCCCACATGGTGCTGGGGCTCCACAGAGTTACAGTGCAATCTGGTCAGATATTTCAAACAGAATTCTTTTAAACAGAGAATTCAGCATACAGCCTTACACTAAAAGTAAAGTCCAAGTCCACAGGTTTCTACTATTCTATACAAAAATATGAATACCTTACTTTTATAACAAAGCAATGGTCAGACTTGTAATTCATCCCATGCCCCCCAGTTTCAGTCCACTCGAGAGGAAGATCATGAAGGTGAAGTACTGGAATCTTGGCGTTTGGAATACTCCGCTCTCCAGGGAAAGAGGACCTTGGTGTGTGCGAGGTCAGGGGTGAAGGCAGTTCTTTCCCAGTGTAGGAAATGTTTCCCTCTCGGGCTCCTTTCCTCGGATTTGTAAACAAGTGCTGTAGTTGATTCTCCTCAATTGTGTCCTGGAAGAGTGCCAAGCACTTACTGCATGCCAGGCACTGTGCTCATTCTGGTGAAACCCAAGGCAAGGTTAAAGGACCCTAGAAGGCTACTGGTTAGTTTGTTGGCAGCAAGGAAGTAATTTTAAAACTGGACAATTAAGTATTCTTTGTTCATTAGTTTCTCTAGCATGTTTATGCACTTCTGTGGAATTGCCATTGTTTTAAAGCTTCTGGGCGTTCTGGTGTGTGCCCCTACGTGTCCCATGAGCTTTAGAATAAACGAGAGCAGTGGTTCTCAGCAAATGGTGATTTTGTTTCCATGGGGGACATTTAGCAATGTCTAGAGAAATTTTTATCTGTCATACTGAGGGGGATTCCACAATGCACAAGACAAAGTCTGTCTGGCTCAAAATGTCACTAGGGACAGGGTTGAGGAACCTGGGCTGTGAGGGGTGTCTGTGATTCAGGAGGAAGGCACACAGGGGGCAAATTTGGAAGCATCAGCCTGAGCCCCAAGCTGCCCGGGCTCTGCACATTCCCTCAACATTTCCCCACCGTGTTGAATGATGGGATTGTGTCTGCCTGTCAACTTAGACCAGGGTTGGCATTTTGTTACTGTAAAGGGCTAGGTCATAACTATTTTAAGCTGTGTGGACTATACTGTCTCTGTTGGAACGACTCAACCCTGTATTTCAACACAAAAGTAGCCCTAGACACTCCAAAACACTTCATACCCTAAACAAATGGGCATGTTTGTGTTCCAATAAATCTTTATTTTCATAAACAGATAGTGGGCCCAATTTGGCCTGTAGTTTGCTGACCTCTGATTTAGACCCTACGGTGGAAACTAGATCTGTTTCACCTCCAGCCTCCCTGGCCCACACTGCATGGGTGCCAGGTAGAGCTGCTCAAGGAACACGGAAGGTCAGTCACACCAGTACAAGCACTGGAAGATTTTAATGAGAATAACAACTGGGGAAAGGCCCATCCAGTTTTTCCCATAGAAGTTCTATATATTGTTTAACGGTTTCCCTATGTAAGAAACTTAAAGATGTTTCCAATTTCTATATTAATAATAATTCTTTGAGAAGTTTCTTCATATAAAACTTGTTGGCCTCATTTCTTATAATTTCCTTAGATAAATTCCTGGAAGGAGAATTACTGAGTCAAACAGTATATATTGCTAAATTGCCTTCCAGGAAGATGGGATTGATCTACATTCCAAACAGTAATAAGAGGGAGATATTTATCATACGCAAAGAAAAGTTTTGGCATCCATATGTATGTCTACCAATTAGCTCTCTGTAAATGTGATGTCAACTACTAATTATTGTGATGATAACATTCTTCACCGTACTGTTATGACAGCATGATTATTAAGGCACATCGTTTTACCTGCTGGTATCATCTAGCCAACAAGCTGAGGCTGTGCTTGTTGTGCACACACAGAAACACCTGCTTCCCATTAGAGAATCAGAAGCTCCATGGTCTGCACACCTGCACTGGCCTACCCGCCAGGGTGCACAGAGGCCCCTCCCCATGAAATCCACCACCAAATATGTCATCAGATTGTGTGTTTCCCTCAGGAGACTTCATTTAGGTTAATTTTGGCACACAACTGGGGGAAATTCTTGAGCAATTTCTCCTGTGATGATTTGCAACGTGTAAAATTTTCCTGCAATGTGTTGCAAAAATCACTGGAAGGCCCTAGCTCGTTTTACTTGGTGGACAGAGCATCAGCCCGCAGACTAAAGGCATTTTCTTAGCTCTTTGGACTTTTCTACATTTCTCCAAATTAAGAAGATATTATCTGTGATTAAAAAATAATAGAAAGTGTTATAGAAATATGGCCCAAGTATGATGATGGAGTTTACTTAAAAATAGATTCCAGATGAAATCAATATATGAAGACAATGATAAAAATAAGAAGCCACCCTATAATAGCATTCTGCTAAGTGTTTTCCATGTTTACCTCTTCTGATCCTCCCAACAGTGCTCTGAGTTAGATAGTGCACCATCCCCAGCCACAGATGATGAAATTGAGGCTCAGAATGCCTAGTGAGCATGTCCAAAGGGGCAGTGCCCCCAAGTGGCAGAGCTAGCCCATGACCTAGGTCCAGCAGACACTAGTGCCACCTTAAGTGCCCACTGATGGCACTTTGGTGGTGCCTCTGAAAGAGTTGGGAGACATAGGCCAGCACTGTTAAGTCATCCACTTCAGAAACCAATTCTCCCAAGATACAAACCAGAATTCAGGCCAGATTCATTTTTGGGCACTATTTCCTCAAAGATCTGGATGTGGTAGAAATGTTTTCAGTGCCAACTCCACAGAGAAGTGACCCACGGACTTAGTCCCATTCCAATGTCCTTTCCATGGTGCCGACTGCCTTTCCTGCTAACTGACAGCAGCTCCACTGATCAATTACATGGCCGTGTTCTGTAGAATGCCAGCTGCTGTACAGTAGCACAGTACAGGGATCTAGACATGTTATAAAATTTATAGAACTACACACCCAGAAAAAGTTGTAAAATCAAAGTAAGGTTTACTCATGAGTTAATGTGCCGTGCTGATGGCCATGTTTTGATGCTGAGCTATGCTTATGTGAGATATTATCACATAAGATATTATCATTTGATAGGCTGGGTAAAGTGGCAGTGAAACTCTGTATTATTTTTGCAACTGCTTGTGAGTCAAACTGTTTCAAGATAAAAATTTATAACAATAAAAACTAATGTAATAGGAAGATTAACTAAAATATTTAATCACTTACTATGTGTAAAGTAAAGGGCTAAAGCAGTCCAGGTGGGAGAAATACATATGTGGTTGGTGCCCCATAATATTGGAAGAGGAGAATGCCAGTCTCTTCTGGGCCAAACTCTAGCTGAGATGTGACAACAGTGCTGGACTTCTTCCTCTGCACTTAGTCACCACTACCATCCACTCCCTCAACAAAGCTGGAACTCAGAGCAGCCTCTGATCCTTGGGTGGGGCGGGGAGTTGGGAGGATTTTTGCATAATGGTTAAAAGCATGGGATTATGGTTCAAACCCCAGCACTAGCTTTCAAAAAAAAATTTTTTTAATGATTTTTAAGTAGGGGGGTGGGGGAGAGAAAGAGAAATATCGATTGGCTGCCTCCTGCACGTCCCCTACTAGGGATCAAGCCCACAACCTGGGCATGTACCCTAACCAGGAATGGAATCTGCAACCTCTCTGTGCATGGGACAGAGCACACCAGCTAGGGCAAAACTAAGTATCTTGGTGTGTTCCTGTGGCCCTAACTTCTTTCCTACAAAAGCAATATCACAGATTGCTTTTAAGGTTAAATGAGAAAAATGCATGTTTACAGGACTGTAATTGTGAATATGATAATGCTAAAAAGGATTCAAGCTCCTTCTCCAACTGATCAGTCACAAAGGCCTGTCCATTTTGTTTCCTAAGTGTCTCTCAAACCCTCTTCACTCCATCACCATTCCCCTAGTTCAGGCTGGGATGTTGCAATATCCTCTAGACTTTATGTACCTCATTGTTAATTAACAACTTTCTAAAAGAGTATAAATCCTGGCCCAGCATGACATAGAGAATGCAGGCCTCCTCTTGTCTAATAAATCCATATGTATGTCCCATTGCCCCAGTTAGATTCAAATTCCCAAAGGCAGAAACTGAGTTTGATAAAGCCTGGGATTACCTAGTCCACCTGCCCGGTGTAGTCACTCCCCAGCATCAGCGATAAAAATGCATGTTTGCATGTTTAGGTTCTCCCATGGCTGGTCCTTCCTGTCAGTCAGGTCCTGGTCCATAGATCACTCCTTTAGCCATGCCATACCTGGACACCCAGTCCAAATTGCCCCTCATTATATCATCCAATTCTCACATGTGCCCTGGGCTGGAGAAGGGACAGTTGTCAGGTATGTAATTACCTAAAAATAAAGATCTTGAATGCATGTTGTCTGCCAGTTCTCCTTGTAGGATTGTCCCTCCTACTTTGTGAAGTGCCTGTGAGGCATTTGGCAACTCCATGGCAACCCAGTCTTTCAGAGATCCGAGGTGATCACTAGTACACTAGAAGGGTGCTCTGTCAGCTCTTGTCACCCCCAAGGAAGGTTTGCATACTCCTACCTCTGATTTCTCTTTTGAGGAGTGAACCCTGGGCATTCAGAGTCCAGAGCTGGGCCCTGAAGAGACAGGATGTCACCCCTTTAGTTCTTGCCATTGCTTGTATGGCCATACACTTCCCTGTAGCCAACCTCCAGGGTATTGGATGCCTGCTAGGAAGAACTGCCACCCACCCCTCTCAGTGTTGAGATTCTTCCAGAGTGGCTGGCTGCATTGCGCAGGAAGTCGGGGGGCGGCGGGGGGGGGGGGGTCATCCATCACACTGTGCAGAGCATTTTAATAGAGTGTCTGATTCACAAGATAAATGACATTTTGTCTGTGTCTGTGGTTATCTGAAGCAATCCATGGCCGTGGACTTTCCTTGTGATCACCCCATTCTAACTGGGCTAGGGGCTGAGGATTGATGCAATGTCTGTCCCATCCTCGGCAGCTCTCTTTCACTCTTGAAATAAGCCTACCCGCTGTTCACAAGAGAAAAAACGGCTAGACTGCCTGTTCTCCCCACTCGAGGACACACCCACACCACAGCCCAAGTTATTATCTGAAAAACTAATCTGAGCATTGCCCTCCCATTCTTCAGACATTCAGTGACTGTGGATCCCATCGGGCAAAATTCTAGTACTTCACCCTGGCAAACAAGATTCTTGACAACTTCAGCTGAATGTTTCAGCCTCATTTCATCCCTCCCAGCAACCCTACTCCTCAGCATGTCTATGAATATGTTCGCCTACTTTTTACTTCCTAAGTCTTCATTCTTATCTCCGTGCTATCATGCACATTGTTCCCTTTACCTGGGGTGCCCCAGGAGAATGAACTCAGTCTGGGACAGTCAAGACATGGTGGGAATAGGCCCTTGGTGGGGAAAGTGGGAGTTTAGATGTTGCTGGGAGGAAGAGAGTGCTCACTAGCTTTTCTGTCCCTCTTTCCCATCAGTGACAGAGGCACTCCTTAATTCTGTTAGGATCTTGCACCATGGGATCTACTTGCCAAAATCTCTGTTGGTGGTGGTAATTTTTTTGTTTGTTTGTTTATTTGTTTGTTTCAAAGCAAAGGAGAACTGAGGAGTTGAGAAGGTGGAAATCATGTATGGAAAACATTTCCCCCCCCCCCCCCGCACCGCCCCCGCTAAAATATGCATGGGGCAGAGGCAAGAAATATTTGAGCAAACATGGCATTTTGAAAGGCTAATTGGATATGAATGAACATATTGAAATGATGTTCTGTTATTGTCAGAAATAATGTTTTGCAGAGAAGCTATTTGTGAAGAGAGACTAATTATTGTTGATGGACAAACTGCTCTCAAGAATATGGCAGTAATAGTGCAGACCTGGAGTGCCTGCAGAACGATGTCAGTCAATGTGAACTTGGAGGGGAAGAATGAGCACCTCCTGACTTGACCCGCAGGACCCACATGCACAGACCCAAGCTTGTTTAACAAGATCAGAAGTGGACTTTTAATGGTTTGCAGACCACTTTGCTTCTGAGATGAGGTCTGATGGTTAGAATTCAAAAACTAACACAAGCCTGTCTTCAGCAAACATGTGTCTCAAGTTTTAGAATTCCACTCTGGTTTCAAGTACTGTTCCATATTCCCATACCTCAGTGAAATAACTCTGTCATCCAGTATTTCATTGTCCATGCCGCAATCCACTACTGTGTCTGCCTGGGGAGATGTGACAGAATTCTTTGCTCAGACCATGTGTTCCCATTTGGGGTTTAGGAGCACATTGTGAGCTCTCTGGCATCAGCTCTAGGAGTGGAAAAGGATTCCATGCTGATCGTTTATTCTGATGCAAGGTTTAGCTTTTTTATGCAAAATAAAATTGCTCCAACAGAATCATAAATGGGGACTGGGAAGATAAAGTAAAAAAATCTTGGAATGAGAAATGAGAGATTCTTTCAGGAGGAAATGTGGGAAGTCAGAGTTCCTTTAAACACTGGCAAGAATGCCTGTACCATCTTTGTACACCCCTGATTTAGATGTGATCATCCAGGTTGCTAATGTTTCTGGCCCCTGCTTCCCTGCACCTTCTGCCTTGAGGAAGTGCATTGGGGGAGCCAAACAGAAGTCCTCTGCCCAGCTCCTCAGAGCCACAGTGAACAATGGAACCCCAAATCTCAACAAATTTAATTTCCTAAGAAACTGGTCCTGAGAACATGACTTTTGGGCATACTTGGCTAAGTGTTTGTATTATCAAGTCATTTAGAACAGAAAACTTGGGGGCAGACCCCAGTGTTAAGTGTGGCACTTATGGTCCCAAAGAACTTGTTTATATAAAAGTCCCAACATGGCCCTGCCTCTCCTCTCTGAGTCCCTTGGGGGATGGATTTGCAGGACAGCTTCACTGTCCAGCCTATGTGATAAATGTCCGTAGCCCCACACTCTCCCTATCCTTATCCCTGCATTATTTTTCTCCTGGTCATTTTCTACCACCAAATGCATTCTTTTATTTACTTGTCTTGTTTACTGTCTGTTTCCCCACCAGCCCCTAGAATGTACATTTCACACATACCTAGAAGAGAAGGTACTTGCCCAGAGTAGGTGCTCTGTGATAATCTGTTGAGTGAAGGGAAGCAGGTACTTGCTCATCTGCAGGAATGGAATGGGGCAGGAGGAGGGTCAGTTTGAGCCCCACCACTAGATCTTCATCCCTTTCCCCTTTCCTTGGATGCTCCTGAGAGATGCTACAAGAGTCTTCTGTTTCCACCTCTTTGCAGAGCATCGGCTGTGACGACTATCTAGGCTCCAACAAAGTGGTGGACAAATGCGGGGTGTGTGGAGGCGATAACACAGGCTGTCAGGTTGTGTCGGGAGTGTTTAAGCACACCCTCACCAGCCTGGGCTACCACCGAGTTGTTGAGATTCCCCAAGGAGCCACAAAGATCAACATCACCGAGATGCACAAGAGCAACAACTATTTGGGTAAGCTTGGTATTTTTCCAGAGGAAACATGTCACTCCAGCTGGTTTATTCCAGGGTGGTGAGATGAACACAGCAGTGTCCAGAGGTTCTCAGACACATGGTGTCACTGGGAATGCCAAAGCAATATCTTCGCAGTGAAATGAGCAGCTTGAGTGGAGAAAATTTAAAAAGTCATAATTGCAAGTAAATGCTTAATATTTACATGAGTAAACCATCCTTTGTTCTTTACAAGAGAAACATGGTTATGAATTCAACTAGAGGCTGGGTGCACGAATTCGTGTACGAGTGGGGTCCCTAGGCCTGGCCTGGCTTAAGGGATCTGGCCAAAACTGGCTCTCTGACATCCCCCAAGGGGCCCTAGATTGCAAGAGGGCACAGGCCAGCTGTGAGAACCCACTGGTGCATGATCTGGACTGGGAAGGACGTGGGAGGTTGGCCAGCCAGGGAGGGACTGTAGGAGGGCTCCAGGGCATGTCCAGCCTGTCTTGCTCAGTTCCGATCAGCTGGACCCCAGCAGCAAGCTAACCTACCAGTCGGAGTGTCTGCCCCCTGGTGGTCAGTGCCGTCATAGCGAGTGGTTGAGCAGCCTTAAAATATTATTAGCATATTACGCCTTGATTGGTTGAATGGCCTACTGGTCTACCACACAGTTAGCATATTAGGCTTTTATTATATAGGATAATGGCTAAACTGTCTTTCTGAGATGGAGAAGCTCTTTGTAGAGCCCAGAGTTCTGCCATTCTTTGTTCTGTTGGAGTTTGAAGTAGCCAGTGGCAGTTAATGTGCCTGTCTGGACCTTTATTCCCTGGGGGTCTAAAGCAAAAGCCATTTTTTTCTTCTTCCTGCCTCATCTGCCTGGGGTGACAGTAAGTTCGTGTGTTATAAACAGCTTCAGAGCTGCTCAGCAATCATTTGGGGCAATATCATCAATAGGAGAGGCCATTTTTAACCCATTTTCCCACAAAAGGAATTTTTTGTTGCTTTCTGAGTTTCTAGCTGAATGCATTTATGCAAAACAATAGAGGTCTTACAAATTAATTTTTACCAATTTCTAATTCAAGTAAGCATGTACAAATCAGCTAACAAAACACTATAAGGAAAGCATTTCTTTTAGTGAACAATATTCATTTTTAGTGAACAATATTCATTTTTAGTGAAAAATACTCATTTTTAGGTTTGAATTACTTATTTAATAAGAACTTAAATAGCCCAGCCAGTGCCAACCATTGTTCTTAGTACTTTACATGTGTTAGATTGCTGAACACTCTCAACAGCCCTAGGGGATAGGAGCTGTTCCCATCCCCATTTTATAGGTAAGAAAACAGGCACAGGGAGATAATGTAACATGTTAAGGTCACACAACAAGGAAGAGGTGGAGCTGGGATTTGAACCCAGGCTGTCTTTTCCAAGCGCAGTAGTATACTAAGAGATGATGCCAAGGAGCAGTTCTCAGAACCAAGGCCTTCCGGTATACCATCAGCCATGAGCGGTCAGTGACTGCAGTAGTTGAGAGATCATTAATTTTGCAAACTTTGAGCATCAGAGTCACCAAGAACTCCAGGTTCTGCAGCTCTTCTTTCTCTGCAACCAAAATTAGCCTCACTTAGTTTTTTTTGGTGGGAGGAGGAAGTAATGGCAGATCAAATTTAAGTGGAAAGCCATTACATTTGCTCTGGCAAACCTAGGAGCCATCAAAGTGGCAATAAGCCTAGGTTCCCAATGAATGGGTTTTTTCTTTTTAATTTTTAAAAATATATTTTTATTGATTTCAGCGAGGAAGGGAGAGAGATGATAGAAACATCAATGATGAGATAGAATCATTGATTGGCTGTCTCCCACATGCCCCACACTGGGGATGGAGCCTGCAACCCAGGCATATGCCCTGACCGGGAATTCAATGGTGACCTTCTGGTTCATAGGTTGACACTCAACCACTGAGCCATGCTGATGGGCTTGTGTGTTATTCTGAATTGTAAGAAATAGTTTTGTATGTTCTCTCCTTTCTTTTGTATTATTAGGAGACCATATTTACATAAACATCCTGTCTCCTAGAATGGGAGTGTTCTTCAGGATTATTTGAAGTGTGGTGTTCAAATGCACCAGCAAACAATGCCACTTTTTATAAGTTTTGTGTTGTTTTAGTAAGTTTTCTCTGGCTTAAATTAGTCCTATTCAGCAAGCAGATTTTAAAATTGTGCCTTCTGAACATAAGATCCATATCTTGGCTAAATAAACACTGGATGTCTGAATGGAAACAGCTCAGTGTTTCCATCTAGCATATGGAATAAGAATCCTGATCTTGGAAGTATTCGTGAGAACAATAGGGTAAAGACATTCAGGGCTCAGCAGAGCCCCTGGCATTTATTAGCAACTAGGGGCCCATTATGCACCTTGAAAGGAACTATGGGCCGCAAGGCTGCGGTGGGCACAGGGGATCTCTGCCCTTCTCCATACCCCCATCCAGTCCCTCCTGATGCAGCCACCGGTCCCCTGTCTGCCAGCAGCCCCTCTCCCGCCATCACCGCTCCCACGCGCTGACAGTGCCAGCCCGCTTGCAACCGCTGACAGCATGGAGTGATTGGGGCTTGTGCCAGCAGTGGGTATGAGTGGAGCCAGCGCTGTCAGCTGGTGCGAGTGGCAGCTACTGCCCGATAGCCTCTCAGGAGCTGGGGGAGGTGGAGAAGCCCTCAGGGGTAATCAGGACCAGCACCAGGAGTTGGTAGCGGGTGTGAGTGGGGTTGGCACTGGCAATGGGTGTGAGCGGTGGCTCCAGCAGCAGGTGCAAGCAGTGGCTCTGGTGCTGGCAGCAGATGTGAGAGCAAAGAATTTTCAGTAACCACCGGAGGTTCACCCCAATGACAGCAACTAGTGTTGGTCTGGCGCCCCCGCTCACCTGCTCCACCATCCCGCCATAGCCAATGCCCACTATGTTCTGCACTCTGCCACCTGTTGCTGATGTCCACCATGTTCCACACATGCCCCCTGGTGATCAGCACACATCATAGCGACCGGTTGTTCAGTTGTTCCACCATTCTGTCTATTTGTATGTTAGAGTTTTATATATATAAATCGTTAAATATTCAGTCCCTTTCTTTTTGTCTCAGAGAGCTTGTCATTGGTCAAAGCTTTGTGGAATCAAAATTCCATCTCCCCCTCAAAAATATGAAGAGGAGACAGAGGAAATTGGAAGTACCAAGAGTCAATGAGAGGGTGACTCAGAAAGTTAAGTTAAATTTCCTATGCCCAGAAACCAGTGGGGCGCATGAGAAATTCCAAGTCTGTGCACTATTACATGATGCCACATGGTCAAAGGAGGAGGAGTGGAAACAGAAGAGCAAGCTATAGTGAAGGTGGTTCCAGAGGTGATGACCAGGAGATTCTGGTTGTAGAACTTAAACAACACTGATGATGCCCTTTTCTTTTAAATTCTTTTTTTTAAATTGAGATATAATTCACATCCCATAAAATTCACCCTATGAAAATGCACAGTTGTTGGGATGTTCTTTTTCTCACACAAGTGCTTTGTTTACCTATCCGACTTATCCTGCTAAATCTTCTGTGAAGTCAGTGTGTTTTAAAAGTTAAAATTGCATGTGATTACTTAAGATCTATCCAGCTATTTTTGAACTGTCCAATTACTATTTTTTACATTACACATTTCCAAATGTTGAAACATTCTTCAAAGATATATTGGTGGGTTTCTCCACAATTTTCCAGGTAATTATGAAAGTTTTGGTTTTATTTCTTACCTTGAGATATTGCCTATGTAAACTGTACTTTGTATAAAAGTTTAACTTGGTTCACATAATTGATTTGGCTGTTTGTTCTGCAGAATAGGCAATATTGAGAAAATGAATAGTTCAAATTAGTATCATTGCTTTTAAAAAATATACAACTTTAATGATTTTTTCAGTTGCCCTATTATTTTCCAGACCTTTAGCTATTTGTGCTGCAAAACAAACTTTTATTGGGAAACACTTTGTATTTTTTAATGACTGACTCTCCAAACTTGAGAGATAAAAAGTAGAAGGTGGTTTAATCACCTCATTTGAAAGGGTTTTTTAAGCTCTCAATATTTAAATGACTGGAGGCCACTCACTCAGTTCATAACAGAAGTCATGCTATATGAATACATAGCACTGTGTCTCCAAGAATTTTTACTTGCATTGTCTTCTGACTTTTAAAATGGGACATTCTTTACTTTGCTTGCTTCAAAAAAAGATTTGGTGTGATAGTTACTAAAAATGTAATTATAGAGTTAGGCTATGAAAGTTGAAATTTAAAAATCAAAAACTACATAGAAGAAGGAGGCATGTATACCAAAAACCTTGAGTAATGTGTAAGTAGTAAGTTTATGGTTTAATTTGGTTTGGCCATCAATAACTGAACCTGCTGGACTCAGGTTCTGAAGGCTGAGTCTGGCACCGGCCCTGTTATAGTTCACAGTGGGACTGGGCCATGCAGAGCTGGGGGCCAGGCCAGCTCATCACTTCACATTTCTCTGGGCAAAGCTGGAGAAACCATGGTGTTGAATGGTGCACAGATTTCAGGAGATAGGATGTTTGCCTCATTTTAAGTTAGAAACCAATTGAATTCTACAGAATTGAGCTCCACTTTTCAGTGGAATGGTTAATTTGAATTTGTTCACCTGCTCTAAAATGTAGACTACTTGGTAGGTTATAGAGTCCTAGATTTTTTTTAATGGAAAGGACTTTGGAACTGCTATATTTGTGGTAGGCTATGTATTTTCCTTTTGCAGATGAGTTACTCAGAACTCTTCTTTTTGGAAATAAAAAATTAAATCTAATTTTACTAAAATGATTAACATTTATATTACTTGCCTCTTCCTTAATAAAAGATGTAAGATTATTTTAGCTGAAATATCAGAGTTTGGCATAGTTCAGACAGCTCAATTTCCTAATGTCTTTATGTAAGAGTTAAGAAATCAGACATAAAAGCATACCAGACAAAAATTGATTCTACAGGATAGTCCTATCTGCCAACATGTCACATTGTCACAGAACCTTAGACTTGGAAAGAACTTTTTAAAGGTCTGTAAGCTTTTAAAAATAAACTGGCAATATCTTTACTTTTAAGTATGTTTTCGTAAACATTTCAAACAATAATAATAATGGTTTGCATTAATATCAAGTTTCATGGATCATCTATAATTTGCAAACTTTAATTTATTTGTTTAGCAGATTTCTATATGGAAAAGGTTGTAGAATTTTAAAATGATGTCTTGTATTTGTATGACAATTAATCTCAAATATTTTTTCATTTGCATTGTTAAAATTTTGAACAGTACAGACAATATAGAGCAAAAAGATAAAATTCCTCCTTCATGCCAACCTCATGCTTGATCCACTGCTTTCAAATGGAAAGACAGAGATAAATAACCACTCTTTTTTGTTAATCTTCACCTAAGGGATTTTCCCCCCATTTATATTTAGAGAGAGTGGAAGGGAGAAGAGAGAGAGAGAGAGAGAGAGAGAGAGAGAGAGAGAGAGAGAGAGAGAGAGAGAAATATTGATGTGAGAGAGACACATCAATTGGTTGCCTCCCACACATGCCCCAACCAGGGCCAGGGATGGAGCCTGCAACCTAGATATGTGCCCTTGACCAGAATCGAACCTGAGACCCTTCAGTCTGTAGGTTGACACTCTAACCACTGAGCGAACCAGCTAGGGTAAATCACCACTCTTAACAGCTCAGTGTGTATCCTGCAGTCCTTTGGGAAAGTGCAAACAAATATATATTTTCTAAAATTGATATTACTGCACACACTTTTTGCAGTTTGCTTCTTTAATATTATATCAGTAGAGGCCCAGTGCACGAAATTCGTGCACTGGGGGGGTGTCCCTCAGCCCAGCCTGCATCCTCTCCAATCTGGGACTGTTGGCACCTAACCACTCACCTGCCTGACTGCCTGATTGCCCCTAACCACTTCTGCCTATCAGCTCGATCACCCCAAACTGCCCTCCCCTGCCGGCCTGGTCACTCACAACTGCCCTACCCTGCCAACCTGGTTTCCCAGAACTGCCCTCCCCTGCTATCCATCTTGTGGTGGCCATCTTGTGACGATGGGGCGGCCATATTGTAATAATGTGAGAGCGTCACATGAGGGCGTGAGGGCCACCTAGGCTTTTGTTAGTGTAGATGATATCTTTTCATATCAATGCATATAAAACTCATTCTTTTTTTTTTTTTTTTTTTTTTGCCCGTAGAATATTCCATACAATGGATGTAACATCATTTAAGTATTTCCCTATTGAGGGATGTTTAGATTATCTCCAGTTTACTACTACAAATAATAATTTTAGATTTTTGGTTCAAGATGGGAAACAGAGTATATGAGTTTTTCCTCCCTTCCTCCTACTATTCAACAAAATGATAGAAAAGATATAACCACCAAGAAAACAGGAGGAGGTCATCTGTTAAATGACTTGAACAAATTTCTGTAAGAATGTTTACTAACCAAGCAGACGAAATCAGAGCTTAGATAGCAGAGGGGACTGTGTTGAGGAAGGGCTGGCCTGTATGCACAGCCTAAGGAGTCTCGAGTCTGGGATCAGCAAGCAAAATGGAGAATGGGGTGGGAGAAAAATGGGGGAATAGTGAAAAAAAACAAAAAACTTGTACATGAACAGGCATCCAGAATGCTCCATCTACCTCCTTGTCCAAAAGCTGAAGGGAACTAAGGCATGAGTGAGAGCCTTGGTGCTCCAAGACCTCTGTCTTCATTCCAGAATTGGCAGAAGGAGGAGCTTAGTGACTAACACCCCATTCTCTTACACTATAGAGCTTGGCTTGTTAACAGGCTCTGTTAACAAGCCAAGCTCTATATATACAGATCTGATATATACAGATTTCTCAGGCAGGCTTCCCATTGTTTTATCTGAAATAACAATAGATAACTGAAAATAACATGAATGGAAAGCCTGTAGCATGAAAGAGAAAACCCAAGATAAATAACTGGCACCATCTTTCTAGAGAAGAAAATGTAAGTATTCTATAACAAGTAATGCTTCATGAATATCCAAATGCATATATCCTTTCATACATATATAAATAGTTCTGTAAGATAGACTCCTAGAATGGAACTTGTAGGTCAAATGAAATGAACATTTAAAAATCTGAACAATAAAACAAAATTCCTCTCCAAAGCAGTTGTAGTAATTTATGCCTACACCAAAAGTACATGAAAGAACCCTTTTGTCACACACTTACAACACTAAATATTATGAATGTACTTCATTTTTAGTATATCTTTTTATTTACACTTTCCTGACCACTCATTTTTATCATTATTTGTCCTCATATATGAATTTGATATTTTTAAGTTGTGTTTGTAGTTGTGTTTGTAGTTTTCTCACTGATTTTAAGAACTGTGCCTGGATTCATATATGTTATGAATAATAACCATTTTCTGCATGTATGTATGTTAATCTTTATCTGTGTTCCCCTCTCCTTATGATATCTGTTAATCTGTACATAAAATTTTTAATCCTTTTTAAATCAAGTCTGTCAATGTTTGCTTGTTTTTTGTCTGATTTAGGAATATTTTCCCACCTAAAACATTATAAAATTATTCTCTAACTAGAGGCCCAGTGCACGAAATTCATGCACGGGGCTAGGAGTTGTCCCTCAGCCCAGCCTGAACCCTCTCCAATCTGGAACCCCTTGAGGGATGTCCGACTGCCTGGGCAGTTGGACATCCCTCTCACAATCCAGGACTGCTGGCTCCCAATTGCACGCCTGCCTGCCAGCCTAATCACCCCCTAACCACTCCCCTGCAAGCCTGATTGATGCCTAACTGCTCCCCTGCTAGCCTGATTGCCCCTAACTGCCCTCCCCTGCAGGCCTGGTCACCCCTAACTGTCCTTCCCTGCTGGCCTGGTCCCCCCCAACTGCCCTTCCCTGCAGGCCTGGTTCCCCCCAACTGCTCTCCCCTGCAGGCTTGGGTCCCCCCCAACTGCCCTTCCCTGCAGGCCTGGTTGCCCCCAACTTCCCTCCTCTGCTGGCCTGGTCACCCCTAACTGCCTTCCCCTGCAGGCCTGGTCCCTCCCAACTGCCCTCCCCTGCTGGCCATCTTGTGGTGGCCATCTTGTGTCCACATGGGGGCAGCCATCTTTGACCACGTGGGGCAGCCATCTTGTGTGTTGGAGTGATGGTCAATTTGCATATTACTCTTTTATTCGATAGGATATTTTCTTCTATTATTTTTATAATCATCTTTTTATATTTAAATATTTAATCCATCTGGAATTAATTTTTGTGTGTGGTGTGAGATAGGGAATCTAACATTTTTGGACAAACAGACAGTTGTCCCAATACTATTTGTTAAATTTCCCTCATTAATTTGAAATGCCACCTCCACCATGTATTAAATTCAAATATATGTAGATATATTTGTGGATTCTTCGTTCAGGTTTATTGATTGATTTGTCTCTTCCTGCTTTAGTACCATATTGTTTTCTTTTTATATACACACACACACACACACACACACACACACACACACACACACACACATATATATATGTTGATTTTAGAGAGGAAAGGAGAGGAACAGAGAGATAGAAACACCAATGAGAGGGAAGCATTGATTGGTTGCCTCCTGCACATTGGACTGAGCCCACAACCCAGGCATATGCCCTTGACCAGAATTGAACCTGGGACCCTTGAGTCCCGAGCCAACACACTATCCCCTGAGCCAAACTGGTTAGGGCCATATTGTTTTCATTACTGAAGTTTTATGTGTTTTATTCTCTTTTAGGCCAACTCTCTCTCCTCTCCCCAGTTCCCTACTCAAACATTTTTTTTCCTAAATTTTCTTATATTTGTTCTACATACTCTTTAAAATCCATAAAACTTCTGTTAAGATTTTAATTGAGATTGCAGTAAACTTGGATTAATTTGAAGGCAAAAAATTTCTTCACAATATTAACTCTTTTTAAAAATATTTCTATTTTTGTTGATTTCAGAGAAGAAGGGAGAGGGAGAGAGAAATAGAAACATCAATGATGAGAGAGAATCATTGATCAGCTGCCTCCTGCCCTCCCCACTGGGGATCAAACCAACAACCGGGGCATGCACCCTGACTAGGAATCAAACCATTACCTCAAGGTTCATAAGTTGACACTCAACCACTAAACCACACTGACCAGGCAATATTGACTCTTTTGATTTAGGAGCATGATATATCTCCCCACTTTATATTCTTTAATAATAATATTTATTTATCTAGACTTTGCATATGTTTTATTATATTATTCCTAGGTATTTTATAGTTTTTGCTAATATAGTATAAGATCTTTATTTCCATTATATTTTTAATTAGTCACACAGGTGTATGTTGTCGGTTTATTTTATATATTTATTTTGTATGTTCAGTCAGTTTATTATTTTTTTAATGTTTTTATTGATTTTTAGAGAGAGGAAGAGAGAGGGATCGAGAGAGATAGAGCATCAATGAGAGAGGAACATCATCAATCAACTGCCTACTGCAAGCCTCCTACTGGGGATCAAGCCTGGGCATGTGCCCAGACGAGGAATCGAACCAGTGACCTCTTGGTTCCTGGGTCAACACTCAACCACTGAGCCACATTGCCTGGGTTAAGTCAATTTATTTTATATATTTATTTATTCATTTTGGTTAAGTCAAGAACCAAATCCAGGCACAGTTCTTCCTCGTGATCTGTATTCTATGCATATTCATCAGCAACTAAAATATGGCCCCGGGAGACTCTTTTAACAACTCTACTAGTTTTTCAGTTACTTGATATGGATTTTCTAAGTGAAAAATCTTAATTATCTGCAGATAATAATAATGTACTCTTCCTTTGCAGTATTCTATCTCTTCTTCCTTGTCTTGTTGCACTTAGATGCACACCTCTAAACAATTTTGAAATAATCATAATGGTAGTGGGCTTCCTTATCTTGTTCCTGACAATAGGAATGCTTCTAATGGATGTTTGCTGAAGTTTCTGATAGATATCTTTTATCAAAGCAAGGAATTTCCTTTCTGTAACTAGCCTTGAAGATTTTTTTTGGAACTTGCCCTTGTTTTGATAATGTCTAACTATCCTTAGTTGTAAATTCATATTTTAGAGTTAATGGATATTTGCTTGTTATAGGTACATAAGTGGGTTTACTCCAGTTACTGCTATGGACTGAATGTTTATATCCACTCCCTCGCTCCCAAGTTCATATGTTGAAATTCTAACCTCCCAAGGTGGTGGTATTAGGAGGTGGGGCATTTGGGAAGTGATTGGGTCATAAAGGCAGAGCCCTTGTGAATGCGATTAGTGCCCTCATAACAGAGGCCTCAGAGAGCTCCCTGACCCCTTCTGCATGTGAGAACACAGGGAAAAGACAGCCTTCTAGGAAGGGGCTCACACTAGACACAGGACTCTGCCAGCACCTTTATCTTGTACAGCAAGTCCTCAAATGAGGTCGTTTTGTCGTTTCGTTACAATGCTGATGAGATGCCATAGGAACTTAACTCTTGTTTATATCAATTAACCTGTGATAAAATTGGTTTCATTATATGTTGTTTCACTTAAAGTCTCAGAACCTACCAATGACATTAAGTGAGGACTTACTGTACTTCCCAGCTTCCAGAACTGTGAGAAATAAATTTCTGTTGTTTACAGTCCATCCAGTCTGTGATATTTTGTTACAGTAGCCTGAACAGACCAGGACAGTTATCTACATCTGATTTTTTAAAATCATTTTTTTATTTTCCTACTAGAGGCACAGTGCACAAAATTCGTCCACTGGTAGGGTCCCTAGAGACTGGAGGTGGCTGGGTAGGTACTCCCTCCCTTCCCCCCACCACCAGCCAGGCCCTCTCTCTCTTTCCCCAGCCAGCCCCGCCCCCTCTTTGAACTCCCGGAAGAACTCTTGGTTGAGGGGACAATTTGCATACTATGCCTTTATTATATAGGATTACAGTTGACATAAATATTATATTAGTTTCAGGTGTATATCCAGTGATTAGACATTTATATAACTTACTAAGTGATCATCCTGATAAATCTCGCACCCATCTGGCACCATTCATAGTTATTAGAATACTTGTGGCCCGGTGCATGAAACTTGTGCACATTAAAAAGGAATTAATTAAAAGAAGTATTTTAATATTGCTATTTGCCCTTTCTTTATAATGGAAGTGTCAGAGATGAAAGAAAATTAGTAAAATGTATATGAAATCTCCCTCCTGTCAGAGTCTGGGGTGTGCCTCGGGACCTAGAGTCAAGTCCCCATCCACCACCCACATGCACTTTAAAAACGCAGGAGACCCAGACCTGGCCAGCCCCAGCCCCATTGGGTGAGACTCAGACCCCGCCGACCCCACCCCCATCAAGCCCCTCTAGGCAGGGGGCGCAGCCTCAGGTCCCCTGGCCTTGCGCTGGGGCAGGGGGTGCTGTCTGAGGTCCCCTGTTAAGCCCTGCTGGGTGAGGGGCATGGCCTGAGGTCCCCCATCAAGCCCAGCCCTCTCCCCCCCACCACCCCCGCCCCGAGCGTCACATCAGCGCTGAACGGGGATGCACGGAGGCAGCGTGACATTAGCACTGGGGGTGGAAGTCCCTGACCCCATCCTCACCCACAAGACTGATCGTGACTGGGACACCATAATGGACAAATTAGCATATTACCTCTTTATATGTATAGATTAGTACTGTATTCACTATGTTATACTTTACATCCCCATGACTATTCTATAATTACCAATTTCTACTTTTAATCCCTTCACCTCTTCCACCCATCCTCCCAACTCCCCTCCCATCTGGCACCTGTCAAATGGTCTCTGTATTTCTATTTCTGTTCTGCTTGTTCGTTTATTTTGTTTTTCAGATTCAATTGTTGATATGTATTTATTGCCATTTTATTGTTCGTATTTTCTTTTTCTCTTTCCCTCCTCCTCCTCTTCCTCATCTTCCTCCTTCTTCTTTTTCTTCTTCAAGAAGACTCTTCAGCTCTCATGTAATACCATTTTTGTGGTGATGGACTCAACAGGCAGTCGGCTCTCACACAGGGTTCCTCTGAGTGTGTGTGAGCAATGGGCAGACAGAGTAGAATCAGATGCACTGTCTCTTTGGGAGTAAACAAGGATTCAATAGGATAATAAACATGAAGCATCTAGCATGATGAGAATTTAATATGTATTGTATTTTCCCTACCTTATCCCAAGGATCCAGTGTTTGAGTGATGGCTTAGAAAACTAGTTTTCCTTGTTCTGGCAAAATAGAAAGCAGCCTTTGCTTCCACCCCACTTCAGAAGCCTCTAGAATTATGCTGGCTTAAGTGTGAACCTACACCTTTCTTCTCAGGCATTCAATGCCTGCCTAATTGAACTAAATTGCCCATATGGATTCTGCAAGCTCTGTCGTTCCTTCTCCCAGCAGAACAAACGAAAAAACAAAGTGGACGTGCTAGTCAGCATCTCCCCTGTGTTGGCTCTCACTGCCAAAAGATGCTTTCTTTAGGGTATAAATTTACAGTCACGTCTCTAGATCCAGACTGCATCCAGTGCTTAAGTGGCATTTCTCTGCTTTTACTCCTCTGGAGCCTCTGGTTATTGGCCTGCCTTCACGGTCGCCCAGCACTGCCCACTGAAATTGCTCTCTAGAGCTACCAGTTTTGTCTGAGATGCTCTTGGACAATCACCTTAACTTTTCTGAGATGCGATTTCCTTGTAGATAACATAAGAAAACAATGGGAGTTTTACAGAACTGTTAACTTTAAATGAGAAATTTGTGTAAATACTCAGTGACTATTAGTTTCCTTATCTCTCTGGACCAGTGGTTCTCACTCTTGTTGCATATTGGAATCACAGGAGGCATGATGTTTGAGGCCTATTTGAAATATGCCAATGCCTCACTCTCACCTGCAGATTGGTCTAAGGCACAGCTTGAGTGTCAGGATTTTTTTTTTTAAGCTCCCTAGGCAATTCCAATGTCTTTTCAGTGCAAACGGCCATTTCCTTATTACAGGGGGTCAACTGGGGGTCGGTTTTCCCTACTATGCATGCTGATAGTCTGGAGACATCTTTGTTATAAGTGGGATTGCTACTGACATCTGGAGAAGAAAAGCCAGGGATGCTGATAAACATGTTACAGTGCACAGGACAGCCCCACAGCAAAAAATTATCCATTCCAAATGTCAGTAGTGCTAAGATGAGAACCCTGCCTGCCTGCCTGCCTGCCTGATTGCCCCTAACCACTTCTGCCTGCCAGTCTGATCAACCCCTAACCACTCCCTTGCAAGCCTGATCAATGCCTAACTGCTCCCCTGCTGGCTTGATTGCTCCTAACTGTCTTCCCCTGCCAGCTTGGTAACCCCTAACTGCCCTCCCCTGCAGGCCTGGTTGCCCCCAACTGCCCTCCCCTGCAGACCTGGTTGCCCCCAACTGCCCTTCCCTGCAGGCCTGGTCCTGCCCAACTACCCTTCTCTGCAGGCCTGGTCCCCCCCCCTCCAACTGCCCTCCTCTGCAGGCCTGGTCCCCCCCCCCAACTGCCCTCCCCTGCAGGCCTGGTCGCCCCCAACTACCCTCCCCTGCAGGCCTGGTCACCCCCAACTACCCTCCCCTGCAGGCCTGGTCACCCCCAACTACCCTCCCCTGCAGGCCTGGTCACCCCCAACTATCCTCCCCTGCAGACCTGGTCACCCCCAACTGCCCTCCCCTGCTCACCTGGTCCCCCCCAACTGCCCTCCCCGCTCACCTGGTCCCCCCCAACTGCCCTCCCCTGCAGGCCTGGTTCCCCCTCCCCCCAACTGCCCTCCTTGCAGGCCTGGTCCTCCCCCAACTGCCCTCCCCTGCAGGCCTGGTCACCCCCAACTGTCCTCCCCTGCAGGCCTGGTTGCCCCCAACTGTCCTTCCCTGCTCGCCTGGCCCCCCCCCCAACTATCCTCCCCTGCTCTCCTGATCACCCATAACTGCCCTCCCCTGCCAGCCATCTTGTGGTGGCCATCTTGTGTCCACATGAGGGCGGCCATCTTTGACCACATGAGGGTGGCCATCTTGTGTGTTGGAGGGATGGTCAATTTGCATATTATCTCTTTATTATATAGGATTGTAGTAAATATATATAAGACATAAATTTTATCATTGTAATCATTTTAAGTATATAATTCATTGGTATTAGGTACATTCATGATGTTGTACAACTGTTACCACTCTGTTTCTGGAAATTTTTCATCATCGCAAAACCATACCTAATAAACAATAATTACTCATTTCCCTCTATCTGAAACCCTGGTATCCTCTACTCTACTTTTTGTCTCGTGAATTTGCCTACTTTAGGTAACTTATACAGAAGGAATCATACAGTATTTGTCCTTTTGTGTCTGAATTATTTCACTTATAATGTTTTCTAGGTTCATCCATGTTGTAGCATGTGTCAAAAATGTATTCCTTTTTATGTGTGTACATATTTTGTTTGTTCATTCCATTCATCTGTTGATGGATAGTCAGGTGGTTGGACCTTTTGGCTGTTATGATAATGTCACTGTAAGGTATCTGTTTGAGTCCCTACTTTTCAGTTCTTCTGGGTACCAAGGAGTGGAATTGCTGGGTCATATCGCAATTCTGTTTGACTTTCTGAGGAATTGCCAAACTGTTTTCCACAGTGGCTGCACCTTTTTGTTTCCTCACACAACGGTTCCAGTTTCTCCACATCCTCACTAAAATGTCAAGTATGTTTTTAAAAGAATATTTTAGCAGGTGATATGACACACAGCAGTTGTCTGCTTTCGGTGTCAGGACAGGATGCCAAGGTGGGCTTTGTGACCCTCCTCACTACCTGCTGCAGGTAGTGGAAGCCCCAGGAGCCAGTCAAACCACAAACACCTTGAAGCTCCAACTGGTGGCTGGAGCTTCTTGACCACATGAGAGAAGGTGATCACTAGCAGCTGGTTTTCTATTGGGACTCAGTTCTCCCCCTTTGTTCAGCAGATAGCTTTTATGGTTCCTGTCCAAAACCAAATCTTCACACAGAGATCCCCTGCCAAGGAGATGATGCCCTTTTGCTGCAATTTGGAAAGATGCTGCTGTTTGTTTTCATGCTCCTGGACTTAACTTTGCATTACATGTTTTCCACCTGTTGTCTGATTCAGGAAAGCTCTCATGTCCTTAATCTGCTTACATGGGCATTCTTTTCACTTTCACTGTCAGTAGCTCTGCCTTGAAAAGCTTTCAGATCTGCTGGGTCAAACAGAACCTGCTTTTTACTTAGCACCTCATTACCTGGACATGTAAGACTGGGTGTGCCTGTCTGTATTTAGATTTGTCATTGGTTTTGTGAAATAGTGAAGCTGCCATTTGTTTTTGCTTTTAATTGTATCATCTGTTTTAGACATATGCAAAGCATCCACGCCTGCTTTTCTACACCTAATGGGATGCTTTCCTCAAATTCCAAAAACAGCTGCTGAGTGGGCTGGGTCATGGATTTTTATGGAAGTGGACTGACAGCCCTGTCCCTGCAAGAGAGTAACATTCTCTCCCAGCCTGCTCTAGACCGCAGTACCTCCAGACGGGATCTCCAGCAGGGCTGCTAATGGCTCCCAGGTCTCCTCCCTGGTTGCCCCCAACTGCCCTTCCCTGCAGGCCTGTAGCTCAGTAGCCATTGTCTGTGAGTCAGGTGTGCAATAGCTCAGTAGCCATTGTCTGTGAGTCAGGTGTGCAATAGCTCAGTAGCCATTGTCTGTGAGTCAGGTGTGCAATAGCTCAGTAGCCATTGTCTGTGAGTCAGGTGTGCATAATGCTGTCCCAACTGCCCTTCCCTGCAGGCCTGTAGCTCAGTAGCCATTGTCTGTGAGTCAGGTGTGCATAATGCTGTCCCAACTCCGTCCATTTCCTAACCCACTTGCAGGTACCTCTAAGCCTCCCTCTTTGAATCAAGGTCAGACTTTGCCATGTGTTAGATCAGTGGTCGGCAAACTCATTAGTCAACAGAGCCAAATATCAACAGAGCAACGATTGAAATTTCTTTTGAGAGCCACATTTTTTAAACTTAAACTTCTTCCAGCACCACTTCTTCAAAATAGACTCGCCCAGGCTGTGGTATTTTGTGGAAGAGCCACACTCAAGGGCCAAAGAGCCGCATGTGGCTCACGAGCCACAGTTTGCCAACCACTATGTTAGATCACTGAGCTTTCTCATTAGGGAATTAATACAAGTTAAGCCTCAAGAAGAGATATCTAAGTTTAAACAACATTCAGTAAATATAGTTGACTTAAAAGAGAAATGACAGCTGCGAAAAACTAACCTGAAGGCTTTCTTAACCAGCAGCTGGGGGCACCACCTCTTGCTGCTCCATGGTCATGCTGTCATTAGGGTGTCCCTTACTTTCTTGCATGGGTCAATCTTCAGGAGTGGGAAGTGTGCCTTCCAGGAGTGTCCCCCGCCGCTCTCCTGCTCTCACCTTGCCATGGGAGGAATTAAGCACCCTTTTCCCTTCTCTCATCAAGCAGAACACCAGTCAAATTCTGCTCTTCTTCTGAAACTTTATTTCTTGCTAATAAATCCCTGAAGGAGTGAGCTTTGAAGATAAGCCTCTTTTCTCCTTCCATTGCGGCCTGAAGAGCCTGTTAGCTCTTCTTCAGCTGTCTAGCCATGCATCAACCAACTGCTCTTAGAAGTATGGGCATCTCCTGATTCTATTCTACCTTTCCCCAAGCCAGACATTATTCCTTGAATTAGGGATCACATAGATGTCAGTATGAGAAAGGCCCACTCCTCCTGTCTGAATTCTGAGTTGACATTTATGTCCTTCCTTAGAAAATATACTTTCACATAGTCCTATTCCAAATTTCTTTATGGCCATTCATATTTATTACTTTTAAAGGCAAAATTTGTCTTCTTCATCAACATTTCTCTCTTTATCTAGTAGTTACATAATCTGATTAGGTAAAACATTGTCCTTCATCTGACTTGATATTTGTTATACCAAGAGCTTAGGTCTGAGAAAACCTCAGAATATTGTTTGTCAATTCCAAAGAAATAATTCAGAGGACTGGCTATGAAAGACATGGGCATATTAGGATTATGGGTAGGAGAGGGAGTTGGAGCATGGGAAGGGGCCCATGTTCTCACATACCATACAGTACTCATAAAAATAAATATTTCTATGAATATCTATAAGCACCTACTGTATGCAGTGCACTGCAGAGGTCTGAAGTGGAACAGTACATGGCCCCTGCTCCAAGACATTTGTAATCCATTTGCAAAACCTTCGAAGACTTTGGTAAGAGACCCAGCACTATGGGAATACAAAGGATGGAGAAATTACTTCTACCAGGATAACTTGAGGAGGAACCAGGGGATGGTATTTAAACTGGACTTTCAGAGTAGGGTATGGTCATACAGGAAATACGTTAGGCTTTGCAGGCCATCTAGTCACAGCTGCAACGACTCCCCGTCATAGTGGGAAACCAGCCGTAGATGATATGTGAATGAAAGGTTAGGCTGTGTGCCAACAAAACTTAATTTACAAAAAAAGGCAGTTGCCAAATTTGGCCTCCAGGTGTAGTTTGCGAATCTTTGTTTTAGAGCACGGGAAGGCTTTTATCAGAAGGAAAGGCGGGAAGAGCATTTCCATCCAAAGGAGCAGCATGAGCTGAGGCACAAAAAAATGGGAAATGGGAAGCAGGCCTGCACTTGGTGTCTTACCAGACAGGTCGGCAGCCTTGGTATTTGAGACTGCAGCTGTAGGATTAGGCCAGGCCATGGAAGACCTTTCATCCCAAACTCCAATCTTTGGATTAAATCTGTGGGCAGTGGTCGGCCACTGAAGATGCTGGGCTGGAGGAGGGTTACAACAAAGCTTTTTTGGCAATTGTAGGGGAGGAGGGGAAAAGAAAGCAACCAACCGTTTCAGAAATGCCAGGTCTGTGCCAAGAATCTGAGGACAGAAATGACTAATAAAGATATTAATGTATCAGTGGGCTTGGGGATTCCAAACAATGGTCTTAACCTTAATTGAAAACCAGAGTTTGTGTACATGTGTCTTTAATCAGACTACAGGTTTAGTGCCTTATTATACAAAACTATAATGCACAACAAAGTATTGCTAGAACATGGAATGATAAAGTGCATTTAGCATTTTGAGATGATCTGGAGCAAATGAGAGTAGAAGGGACAGATGAGTACTAAAATTACTTACCGTTGGAAATGTAAGTGATTAATTCTACTTAATAAGAAAAAGAAAAAGAGGAACAATATACAAAGGGAAATTTGAGTTGCATTTGAAAGAAACTAAGTTTCTTTCCTTGTCTCTAAAGCAGGACTCTTGAAACCTACCCCAGTCTTTCCTTCCTTGTTGGTGTGTTCTGGGGAAACCAAAACTAAATGGTTATCTAGATCATTACCCATGGCAATGACCTAATCCTCACAGCAAATTCTCACTGGACAGCAGAGATCTTGTCCCTGTCCTTCATTAATGCTCTGTTTAAATTGAATTTTTCTACTTTTAATTATCCCAAATAAATCATATATTCATAAATTATAAGTTTCCAAAATTGTCACAAGAAGACCAATATTAATCCTTAAGATAAATTTTTATTAGTATGGTGGAAATTGGTTCATCAAAGAAAAAGGTTTAATTAACTGACTTGAGATTTCTTCTGATGACTACTCCATATTGTAGCTAGCCTATCCTTTACTTAGACCAAAGTAAATAGCTAGAGACTAAGAAACACTGGACAGTCCAACCTCAGAGAGAAGGCGGGAGGGGTGAGAGGGTAAGAGATCAACCAAAGGACTTATATGCATGCAAATTAGCATAACCAATGGACATGGACACTGAGGCAGTGGGGGCTTGTCCTGAGGGGAGGGAGTGGTGGGGAAAGGGGTCAATTGGGGAAAAGGAGACATATGTAATACTTTAAACAATAAAAAAAAAAAAAAGTGAATACCTAAGACTAACTTGGAATTTTTAAGGAAAATACTAATCACTAGTTTCACAGGCAAATGTATCCAACATTCAAAGTCTCAAACATTTCAATATGAATAGGATTGTGCAAGTTTTGCCATTCAACTTTCTGGCTCTGTGGCTTCAGTCAGTCACTTGACCTCTCCAAATATCACTTTCTTTATTTGGCAAATACATCAACAATAATATTTATCTCATAGGGTCATTGGGAAGATTAAATAAGATGCTACTAGTAAAGCACTCCATCACAAAATACTTATTCAACAAGTATTCAATTGTCGTTACTATTTTTAATGTTGTTACTATTATACTAGTATAGACTAATTTTTATTTATATGGTTATAGACCCACATATTTGTGCTTTGAGATTTTGTCTGGACAATATATACTGTTCCACAAGCAAAGACCCCTTTCTAACCATACCAAGCAAATAGTAAAAGCAAAGTTTTATGGTACATGCTTTTATAACTGACAATGAACTAGATCTCAAAAGTTCTTGGGATTGTAACTAGTTGGTGTGATGTACACTAACTGAGCTCCTTGGCTTGAGATGTCACCAAGATGTTCATAGATACAACCAGAAATTGATTAACACATATTTAAGGTCTGGACAAGTAGCAAGGATTGGGCTTTTAGATATTCTATTTTTAATATGAATATAGACTTTCTATTCTATGATGAGTCATTTTTCAAAATGTTCATCTGCATCTCAGATACTCACTGAACAACAAAATTCCTCCTGTGAGCATGTGAGATTGAGGGCAGAGATCCTCAGCTCTGTTCAGCATGAGGATTCCTGGAGCCCCTATGAAACAGACCCTTCCTGGAAGGGGTGACCACAAGTTTCAACCCAGGATCTTTACATACCTGCTTAATTGGCTTCAAGTAAATAAGGCCAACTTTCCACCACATAGCTCCCCCCCCCCCCCACCATCACCCTCTGAAAGCACAAGTGAAAAAGAAATGAATGTTTAAGTACAGAAACCCTAACCTCTGGCCAGAGCCATCAACTGGCCTTGTATTCATTTATTTGATAAATAAGCTTTTATTGATGTATCAAGTATAAATACATAGGATAAGTCCTCCTTTGAAAATTACACAGCTTATTAACTTTCACAAAGTGAACACACTAATGGAGTAAGTACTCTGATCAAGATATACAACTCTACTGGCATATCAGGATCCCCTCTGCCGCCACCCCCCTCAATCACTAATACCTCCCACTTCCAAGAAGAATTTATACATTTTTGTTTTAAATTTTCCACCTGGATTTCCATTTTTAGAAAAATAAAAGTATTTGTGGCTTTGACCACTGTTACCAAAGATTCATTTTGCCTGTTTGTTTTTTTAACCTTACAGCATATACTTTTTTTTATTGGGGGAGGCCGAGGGCACTAAACATTTTTACATTTAATTTGGAGTATAATATAAAATGAGAATGTAGATTTTCCCTAATATTTAGCCAATTTGCAACCCAATTTGGAAAGCTTAGAATGTGCTTAGTCCTTAGAACACAGTGATTAGATAATGATAAATGTAAGAAATCTAAAATTGCAGTTCTATATACTAATAGCAATTTATTATCCTAAGTCTGTTTCATGGATGTTTGCTCTGTTCCATTTATCTGTCACATTATTTCTGTACCACATTTTGACTATTGCAACTTTAAAATGTGTTTTAATATTTGTCATGGCAAGTCTTATGGTTTGCTTCTTTTTAGTAACATTTTAGATCATCTAGCACACAGTAAATGCTCAATACATGTTTACTGGGTGGAATTAACACCACTTATCACATGAAAACACCATTGGAATATTTTTTCTTGAATGTGACAAAATGGTCCCAAAATTAACTGGGAATATACAAGATATATATCCTATATATTAAAAGGCTAATATGCAACTCAACCGAACGGCAGAACGACTGGTCGCTATGACCACACTGACCACCAGGGGGCAGACGCTCAACACAGGAGCTACCCTCTGGTGGTCAGTGTGCTCCCATAGGAGCATATATATGCTAGATGATATTAGATCATCTAGCATATATATACAAGAGGCTGGGTGCACGAAATTTGTGCCCTCGGGAAGGGGGGGTGGTCCTCTCAGCCCGGCCTGCACCCTCTCGCAGTGCGGGAGCCCTCAGGGGATGTCCGACTAACAGCAGGGAGCGGGCCTAAGCCAGCAGTCTGACATCCTTAGTGCTGCCACAGAGGCGGGACAGGCTTCCACCACTGCCCCTGTGCATGCCAGCCATGAGCCTGGCTTCTGGCTGAGCAGCGCTCTCCCTGTGGGAGCACACTGACCACCAAAGGGTAGCTCCTGTGTTGAGCGTCTGCCCCCTGGTGGTCAGTGTGGTCATAGCGACCAGTCGTTCTGCCGTTCGGTCGAGTTGCATATTAGCCTTTTAATATATAGGATATATATCTTGTATATTCCCAGTTAATTTTGGAACCATTTTGTCACATTCAAGAAAAAATATTCCAGTGGTGTTTTCATGTGATAAGTGATGTTAATTCCACCCAGTAAACATATATTGAGCATTTACTGTGTGCCAGGCTCTGTTGTGGGCACTGGGGATACCACAGAGAACAAGATCACCCTCACCCTGACACACTTGCATTCAAGTGGGGAAGATTAGAGGCAAAAGAATAATTTCAGAATGCAACACGTGCTATAAAGAAAAGAAAACACGGGGAAAGGGGCACAAGTAACTGACTGGAGGAGCAGAGTGCTATTCAAGTTACATGATCAGAAAAGGTCTCAGAGGAGGTCACACTCGAATTGGAACCTGCATCATGCAAGAATGTATTTCATCTCTAAGTCAACTGGGAAGGAATAGACATGGTTGAAACATCCAACCTGGAAACTATTATTCAAATAGTTTATATCTGACAGTAACATTTTGATATTTCCCATATAGATTCTCTACATTTCATGTGAAGATTGGTCTTAGATATTTAATTGTATTTGTTGGGATATGGTAATGATGGTGATAATGATAATGATAGAGAATGAAATCTATTTCTATGTAATCTTTAAGATTGGTATTAGTATATAGAACTGCAGTTTTAGATTTCTTTTTTTTAATTAATTTCTTTATTGATTAAGGTATCACATATTTATCCTCATCCCCCCATTCCCATCCCAAATCCCTTCCCATGCATGCCCCACCCCCTTGTTGTCCATAACCACTGGTTAGGCTTATATGCATGCATACCAGTCCTTTGGTTGATCTCTCCCCCTTACCCCCACCCTCCCCTACCTTCCCTCTGAGGTTTGACAGTCTGATCTATGCTTCCCTGTCTCCGGGTCTGCTTTTGTTCATCAGTTTATGTTGTTCATTATTTCCCCTAGATGAGTGAGATTATGTGATACTAGAAATACACTTATAAGAACCGAAAATGAGACAAACAATAATGGTTATGCTGAGAGGCAAATGAATCAGTCTGTAGTGAGTTTCTTTCTGGGCCAACAGTTCTTTTGAGTCCCAATTTCAATGTCAAACAGTTCCTTATGTGTACATGTCAGCAATGATATTTCAGTTCTGGATGGTGGACAAATGGTGGTAATGCAGGTCCGATCTTCTCTGGTTTGGTCCTGGGCAGCCTGCCATGACACACAGCTGCTGACTGCTAGTATGGCAAGGCGTCCTCAGCGTCTTCCATCTCTGGGCTGTTTCTCTTCTGTCTTCATGGCTGGAACAGTCCTGTCAATTCCTCTCTGTTGCAGGAATCCACATGGTCTTGAAGTTATTTTCTGAAAATATACAAACATATTCTCGACCAAAAGTTAATAAAGGAATCTTTTCTATAAATTTGACTTGGGATCCTTTTTCATTTTTTGCCCAAATGATTTTCCTTTGGCTTGTTTTGACACCATGTGTCTTTTTCATGGGTGTCTTGCTGTTAACATTACAAAGGAAAGTTAATTTTCTGAAGTAAAAATTTTCTAGAGGTAATTTACTTACAGGATATTTTTCCTTACATGATATTCTTCTACTATCCCCCCTTTTTTTTTATTTGAATATTAGGAGGCTTTTGGAAATTTTATAATGTAGTCTTGATAGCTTTTAAATTTTAATTTTTTGCACTAAAATATGACTGCTTTAGGCTCATTACATGTTACGCAATTTATCATTATCTGACCACTGTGCTGAAATTTTATTACTTCTGGGTATTCTTAATTGATTCTCATGATTTTCTAGTGAAATAATCATATCATATGGAAATAATAATATCGACTCCTTCTTTCCAATTGTTATACCTCTGATTTCTTTTTCATGATCTATTACCAAAAGATTACCAAAACTTCTAGAACATTTGTTAACAAGTGATTGCAGACATCTATACCCTAACTCTGACTTTAATTTTCATCTTTAATTTTTGCTATCAAGAAAGAGAGGTGTTTACTCAAACGTATTTTAAACTACTGTACAATTGCATGCTTATTATAGTATTGAGAAAATCTGTTTCTAATTCTGTAAATATTTTTACCACGATGACTTTTAAATGCCATTTCTATTTAAATTATTTTTCCCAATAATTTCCTCCATTAAATCATCCTTGCATTCCTGGAATACATCCTCCTCCATCTTGCTCAGTGATTCTTTTAATGTTCTGTTGAATGCACTTTGCTGGTATACATACTTACTTTTTTTTTTTAATCTGTAATTTATACATGAAACAGGCTTTCATTTTGTGCTCTCTCTGAAGCTTAGGTTAGGTTACCTTTCCAATTTTTATATACTCTGAAGAGGGTTTTATCATTACCTATTCCTTTAAAAGACATCTGGTCCTAAAATCTTTTAGGAAGAAATTATTTTTTGTAACTTTTTAAAATATATTTTATTGATTTTTTTTTTTTACAGAGAGGAAAGGAGAGAGATAGAGAGTTAGAAACATCGATGAGAGAGAAACATTGATCAGCTGCCTCCTGCACACTCTCTACTGAGTATGTGCCCGCAACCAAGGTACATGCCCTTGACCAGAATCAAACCTGGGACCCTTGAGTCTGCAGCTCTATCCACTGAGCCAAACCAGCCAGGGCTATTTTTTGTAACTTTTAAATTTTCTTCTAAGGCTACTAATCTATCATGTTTCCTTGTTGATCTTAAGTCAGTTTGGTAATTCTTTCAATGTATCTTTTTCATGGAGAGTTTCAAATGTTAAATAGAATTACATGTTGAATTCACTTATAATTTAAAGTAACCTGATATATTATATTTGTAAGTTGGAATGTTATTTACTTGGACTTTATTGCTCTTTTCTTTATTAAAGTTGATTATTAAAAATATTTTTTGAGAAACAGCACTCAGTTTCTAATGCAAGTGTGTGTTTTTTCTTTTTTGAATTTATAAATTTTTAATAGTTTCATCTTGATATAAATTTTTAAAGAAATAAGAGTATTTATGGCTTTGACCGCATCTCATAAATTCAATGTTTTTTTTTTGTTGTTGTTATTTTCTCAGTCAGTGATTCTCAAATGTTTTAGTCTTAGGTCCCCTTTACATGCTTGAAAGTTATGGAAGACTCCAAATAACCTTTGTTTATCTGAGTTGTATTTATTGATATTTACAGTATTCAAAATTTATACTGAAATTTTAAATTTATTTATTAATTTTTAATAATAATAATAAACTCATTATATAAGAACTGTTTTTGAAGAGCAACTATTTCCCAAAGCAAAAAAAAAAAAAATTGAAAAGTGTCACTGTTTTACAATTTTGCAAATATTTTTTAATGCCTAGCTTAAAGAAGATGCTGGATTCTCATAACTGCTTGTGCATTCAATTCATTGACATATGTTGTTTTGGCTGTTGTATGTGAAGAAAATTTGTCTTCACATAGCTATACCATATAGCTGGCAAGCATAAAGTTGATGTAGTCTTCAGATTGTGAGTTGTTTTCTCTGATAGTACACCAGACTAGAAAAGTGTTAGCTTCTTAAAGTTGAGTCTCAGTATGAAATCTGAAACCATATCAATGAACTTGTCATGTTTTTACATTTATGAGAGAGTGAGAAAGAAAAAGCTAATTACATATTAGTGTTATTGTGAAAATAGATTTGATATCACAGACCCCTTGAAAGAATCTCAAGGACTATACTTTGAGAAATGCTATTCTAAATAAATGGAATATGTGTAATTTTTTCTCACTTTTAAATAATGTTAGATATATAGAAGAATTGTAAAGATAATAGAGTTCCCATATACTCTTCACCCAGCCTCCCCTAAGTTATATATATATGGCATTAAATTTACCATTTCAACCATTTTAAGTGTATATACAGTGGCACTAAGTATATTCACAATGTTGTGTAGCCAACCATCCATCTCCAGAACTTTCTCATCCTCTGAAACTGAAACTCTCTACCCATTATGTATAATTCTGACTTATTCTTTAACCCAAATTATTTAAGGCATTTGTCAATAGTATTTACCTGTCTAAGTAATTATATTTGTGCTGCTGATTTCTGAATTTGTTGCTTTGAAGAATGTGATCTGTACAATTTCAAAAGTTGGGTGAGCAAGAAAAGAAGGGAATTTTTCCTCTCTCTCTCACTGATTGAGTCAGAGCCATGAGGTTTATACCAAACACAAAAAGTGACAACTGTTTGTCCCTCCACATAAGAGCGCCTTTGTCTTGAGATGGCTATAGCAATCTTCCTTCATCACTTCATCAGTCCCTGCCTCTCTGTGTAAAGCATGAAAGCAGAACATATTGAGGATGGAGTAATGACATGGCCTTTTACCCACACACCATGTTGTTAAACTTGGGTTGTAAGGACAGAGCAAGGAAGAATCCCTGAAGCCATGCTTGCTAGAAAGTGAAGAAGGTGGTGGTGGTGGTGGTGGTGATGGTGGTGATGAAGGTTTCCACTGATTCAGTCTCTGGAGGTAAAAGAGACAGTAGGGTCAGGGCAAGATTTCCAGCACTATTATACTAGACGTTCTCTGTAAGAAGCCAGAAAATAAATAGTCTAAGCTTTGTGAGCCATATGGTCTCTGCCACCACTACTCGACTCTGGTGTTGTAGTGTGAAAGCAGTAACTTGTTTTCAATAAAACATTATTTGCAAAAACATATGGCAGGCCAAATTTGTCCCACAGGCTATAGTTTCCAGCTTATACTAAATGAATTGCCTGATAGATCTGAAAACGGGCTAAAGTTCTGACTATCACATTCTTCACTAGAGTCTTGAAGGATATTTCTTGAAGGAGAATTCTACCCACATACATATGAACAGTAACAAGGGAAGGATAATCACTTACCCCACCTATTAACAGGTACCAGAGCTGGGCTCATTTCTCATCCAAACATTTAGTTGAGAAAAGTTTCATAGTCAGTTCTGAGGACAAAGCTAGAAGGTAGCTAGAAACCACTAGGGAATAAAAATTAAGCTACCAACTTCCTATGGGGTGTTCACTTTTTTTAATTGCTTGTTCTTTGGAACTATTTAGTTCACCCATTAATGTAGTTATGTTCTGTTTTAAGTAAGAATTTTATTTTATATAAACAATTATGCTAATCCTCTTTAATTTTTCAAAGTTGTAGTTCTTGGCTGTTTGAACCAGGAGGACATAACAAGGCATTGTTGCTTCCTCCTAGTAGTACTTTCTCTTTTTAGGAAATGCTATCAGGGAAAATGAACCACCTCTTAAAGGGCTGAGCTCACACTGACATCTATAATTCATCTATATCGACCATCAATCAGACAAAAATATTTGAATGCTTATATACAGATTATGCCCAATCATTCATTCATTCACTTATTCATTCAGCAGACTTTTATTGAGAGCTTGCTATGAGGAAAGTCTGTTTTAGGCTGCAGTTATGACTTCAGCTATAGCTCCTTTTAAATGTTTTGTTCACATGTTTGTATGTATTCTATGTAGTAATTTCTTCTACCTTCCCTTTTAATAATGAAAGATCCTTGAGTGCAGATCTGTACTTTTCCCTTTCTTCCTGATCCTCCACACAGCTGGATGCTCTGTGGCCATGGCACACTGAGAAAGCACATTTTGATTTATTGACTGGTGGGGAGCCCTGATAATCCAGTCTCTGTCTAAATCCCATCTGGAATTCTTCCTTTAATTTTCCTATAGTTCCAAAAGGTTGCAAAGAATATTTTCCTTCCTACCTGTAAGGTTTTGTGTAGAATTAGTCATCACCAAGACCCAGATTTCACCCTAAAGATGAGTGTATTTATATGTTCTGATAAAGTAATCCAGAGGTAACATTTTGAATTGTGTCCTGACTTTTAAAGAGACTCCATATTACATTTAATTCATAAAACTGAAGCGTAAAATGCTAATGTGTAAAAATGTTATTCTGGGCAATGAAATCTGTTCCCAGCTTTTCATAATCAGTTCCAGCCCAGGTGACAGGCTTATTAGCAGAAATAATAGGGGTTAAGGGGAAATTAAAACCTTTATGATTAAAAAGAATAGCACTCTTCTATTAAGTTACCTATTTAATACCTGTAGTTATTTTTTTCTTTTTTCTTTTTGTGAGCTGCTTGTAATTTTTAAAAACCTGCTTTTGAGGGCAAAATGCTAACCATCTTGAAATGATCACTCCGTGTTCATTATTTATTTTTTTTAAATATATTTTATTGATATTTTACAGAGAAGAAGAGAGAGAGACAGAGTTAGAAACATCGATCAGCTGCCTCCTGCACGCCCCCTACTGGGATGTGCCCATAACCCAGGTACATGCCCTTGACCAGAATTGAACCTGGGACCTTTCAGTCCGCAGGCCGACACTCTATCCACTGAGCCAAACCAGTTTCGGCTCATTATTTATTTTTAACTATTCTCTCTGACATTTCCACCCCCAGTTGTGATAGAGTTCCAGAATCACATGTATCTGACTCTTCTGAGGGGCAAGGCCTTTACCTTCTTGTCTCCCGCTCGGCCCACAGACAAGGCACATGAAAGTCTTTGGTCCGTGGCTGGGTGCCAGGCAGGTGCCAGGGGTCCTGCACTCCAAAACACTGTCATAAGGACTAGCAGAGAGTCTGACAGATAAACAGCATGTCTAAAATATGACCCTCAAATATAATAGGAGTATTATGATACTCCTATTGGAAATGTCAACGAAGTGTTTTTAGACCCCGAAAGTGTTGTATCCTCCTGGTTTACTCAGGTGGAAGGAAATAGACCGAGGATGGACTTTAAAGCTGGTATGTCCTCCCTGCTCTGGAAGCCATCACCTATTCCTTGGGGTGCTTGGGAGCCCTAGGCTTCCTGAGGCGGCATCCGTGAGAGCCCCAAACTTGGAGCCTCAGCGGGCCTTTGAACTCTGTATCCACCACTGGGCAGCTCTGTGGTCTTTGGCATGTTTGTTTAAACTCTTTGAATCTCCTTCTCCTCCCATATAAAGTGGGGAGGATATAAATGTTGAGGCCAGGCCAGCATGGCTCAGTGGTTGAGTATCCACCTATGAACCAGGAGGTCATGGTTTGATTCCCCATGAGGGCACATGCCCAGGTTTTTGGGCTCCATCCCCAGTGGGAGGCATGCAAGAGGCAGCTGATCAATTATTCTCTCTCATCATTGATGTTTCCATCACTCTATCCCTCTCCCTTCCTCTCTGATATCAATAAAAATAAATGTCGAGAGGATTAAATTAGGAAATGTTATATGAAGCTTCCACCACATGCAAAGTAAACTTTGTTTTCTTGCCTCTACTCCCAGTGCTATCAGGAAATGAATGAGCCTAGAGGGGCAGCCCAGAGCTTCACTCCTAACCAGAGAGGTGTGAGGGCCTGAGCACCTGAGACTGTGCCGTCCTCCTCACCCTGCCTGGACAGCTGTTTCCAGGGGCAGGTCTCTGTGCTTCACCTCAGTTTTCTGATCCACAAAGTGGAGCTAATACTGTCACCTTCCTTGAGGTCCTGGTGTCTAAGAAAAGGTGCCTATAAAAAGACCAGCACCTCATCTGGACCAGAGAGGGGATTCTCCAGGTGTTATTTCTCTCCTGCTTGGGTTCAGAGTCCAGAATCCTGTCTGGAACTCTGACCATGTTTCCCCTTCCCTGTACACAACCAGAGGCACACAGCTGACTTCCTCATCAGGCAGCCTCTTCAACCCTGAGCAGTTCTGATTGTTCAAAAGTCCTTTATACTTAGCCAAAATCTGCCTCTTCCTACTGATAATCCATAAAATGGAATAATAAGTGCCCTGAGCCTTTCTCCACATAAGGTTTTTGTATCCTAATGGAATCGGGTTTAGTAAAGCATTGAAGTCAGTCTTAAAGGGAAATAATAAATAAAAGGTCAGCCAGTAGGATCTTTGCAGAAGGGCTTTCCTTGCCCTCTGTCTTGACCCTGGATGTGAATGAGGTTTTGTGAGGAATGGATAATTGCATCTGTGTGTGTTCCTAAGCCTTCTATTTTTAAGAACACTTGGTGGAACTGTCCCCTTCAGTGTTGCTGGCTCCTTCTCTGGACCACTGGGCATCAACTCAGATTCCTTTCTGCGGAGTTGTAGCTCCCATACTTGCCTCCTGGGATGATGCAGAGTCTATATTTCTAGATTTAAATGGCACCCCACCAGGTTTCCTAGTGGGATGAGAACCATGGATCAGTACACATGCTGGAGGGGCCATGGAGACCTGAGTGCCACCATCAGTGAACCTCAAATAAAATTGCAAAGAGGTATAATCTGTGGAAGGCATAGTAGTGCCCCCAAAGATGTCCATGTCCTGTTCTCTGTGGACATGTTAGGTTAGGTGGCAATGGAGAATTAAAGTCACAGATGGAATTAAAGTTATTAATCAAGGCCTTGTTACAGGGAGAGCATCCAGGTGGGTTTGATGTAATCATAAGAATTGTTATAAGTATAAGATGGAGGTAGAAAAATTGAAGTCAGAGAGGGATTTAAAGATGCTCTACTGCTGGCTTTGATGGTGGAGGAAGGGGTCATGAACCAAGGAGTGCAGGAAATGTAGCTCTAGAAGGTGGAAAAGGCAAGGAAATGGATTCTGTCCTGGAATTTCCATAAAGGAACACCTGCCAACACCTTGACTTTAGTTCAGTGAGACTCATATTAGATGTCTGACCTCTAGGACTGCAAGATATTAAATGGGTGATGCTTTAAGCCACTAAATTTATAATAATTTGTTATAACAACAATAGGAAACCTAGACACTCCCCTTCCTTCATTATCAACTGACCTTGCTCCCCTCTCTGGGTGTCATTCTTCACTATCCCTGGCTGGAGCAGACTGCTAACTCCGCATCAAGGCAGCTTGTCTGGGGAGGAAAGGGCACAGACCTTGATGCAGGCAGAGCTGGTTTGATTTCCAGTTTCATCACTCTGGATGCACAGCTTGTTCAAATTGCTTCATCTCACCAACCTTTACTGTCCTAAGCGTGGACATCATGAAAGGTTAAACTGCATGAGGTACTCTCAACACACAACTCTGGGAAGAATTTCTCTTTTTCTTAGGGTGTGGGAGATTGACATTCTCCCTGAGGACTGGGTAGCCTTGCTCCAGAGATGCCTAGTGACACCACTGTGGGTAGCGGGGCCACCGGCTGGATTCAGGGCAGCTGAACACTCTCTTCTCCAAGGGCAATGAATACAGGAAGACTTGGCTCAGCCCATCCAAGGTAAGTCAAGACTAAACAAGGATCAAGGTTCCAAAGCTCAAGCCATCCAGGAGAAAGCAACCAAACACAGCAGTGTAGTCCTGCTGGGATGTGTAAATCTCTCCACAAAAAGTAACAAAATTCCAGCTGGGATGTTCAACAAAAGTAACAAGCAATCATAAGGTGTGTTCTTTCTTCAAGTGACCAGAGCCTCAGTTGGGGCAGTTCCCACATGATTAATTTAAGAGTAATAAAATACCAGGGGGAGGAACCAAGATGGCGGCATAGGTAAGCACCTAAACTGCTGCCTTGCACAACAATTTCAAAACTACAACTAAAATACAGAAGGGACACCATCCAGAACCACAGGAAAGCTGGCTGAGTGGAAATTCTTCAACTAGAAGGAAAGAGAAAAGCTCACAGAAAACTGGAGGAACGGCAAAGGGTTGAGGTACGGCAAAGGGTCTTTGTGCGCGCAGAGAGGAAGGGCAGCTGAGAGCCTGGCTGACTTTCTCTGGCGGGAGGGGGAAGGAAGCCCCTGACTGCACTGAACCCCAGTTCCGACTGCACTGAACCCCAGTTCCAGGCAAAACCCCGTAGACTCAGACGGGGGGGAGTCTGGACCATCAGGTAGAGACAAAGGCACTCAGAGGGGGAGCTGTGGCGGGCAGGGGTCTGGAGGCACACGCACGTGAGTGCGCACAAAGACTGCGGAGGTTGCCACAGGCTTTCCCTAGCAGAAGGGAGTAGGAAGCTCCTGACTGCACTGAACCCCAGTTTTGACTGCACTGATCACCAGTTCCAGGCGAGCCCCTGGGGACCCACGCTCTTACAGGGAGAATCTGGACTAACAGGCAGAAACTCGGAAGCCGGGGAAGGCAGAGGTCTGGAGGTGCGCATGCAAGGGCAGGGCTTACAGGAAGCCAAGACTGTCTGCTCCATCCTGAGACTCCACCCCATCCAAGCTGAGCACAGAGGCTTTTGCAATTTGGCAAGTCTAATCCTATAAGGCTGTCTCCAGCACCGAACTTCTCCCAGCGTAGACACAGCTGATCCTCACAGCCAACTGGCCTGGAGGTCAATTCCTCCCAGTGACACCAACAACAATCAAGACTTAACTACAACAAGGCTGTACACACAGTCCACAAAGGGGTGCACCAAGAGTGTCCACCTCAGTTTAACTGGGGAGGCCGACCCACTGGGCCATATAGGAAACCTAGCACACAAAGCTACCCTACCAACTCAGGGAAGCAGTGAAAATGCAGAGACAAAGAAACAAATCACAAATGAAAGAAATGGAGGAAAACAAACTACTAGATATAGAATTCAAAACCATGGTTATAAGACTTTTCAAGAATATCCTAGAAAAGGCTGGTAAATACAATGAGACCCTCGAAGATATGAAAAAGGACCAACTAGAAATTAAACATACACTGACTGAAATAAAAAATATTATACAGAGACCCAACAACAGACTAGAGGAACGCAAGAATCAAGTCAAAGAATTGAAATACAAAGAAGCAAAAAACATTCAACCGAAAAAGCAAAAAGAAAAAAGAATCCAAAAAGTTGAAGATAGTGTAAGAAGCCTCTGGGACAACTTCAAGCGTACCAACATCAGAATTATGGGGGTGCCAGAAGAAGAGAGAGAGCAAGATACTGAAAACCTATTTGAAGAAATAATGGCTGAAAACTTCCCCTACCTGGTGAAAGAAATAGACTTACAAGTCCAGGAAGCGCACAGAACCCCAAACAAAAGGAATCCAAAGAGGACCACACCAAGATACATCATAATTAAAATGCCAAGAGCAAAAGACAAAGAGAGAATATTAAAAGCAGCAAGAGAAAAACAGTTAATTACCTACAAGGGAGCACCCATACGATTGTCAGCTGATTTCTCAACAGAAACTATGCAGGCCAGATGGGAGTGGCAAGAAATATTCAAAGTGATGAACAGCAAGAACCTACAACCAAGATTACCCAGCAAAGCTATTATTCAGAATGGAAGGTCAGATAAAGAGCTTCACAGATAAGAAAAAGCTAAAGGAGTTCATCACCACCAAACCAGTATTATATGAAATGCTGAAAGGTATTCTTTAAGAAGAGGAAGAAGAAAAAAGTAAAGATAAAAATTAGGAACAACAAATACATATCTATCAACAAGTGAACCTAAAAGTCAAGTGAATTAAAAATCTGAGGAACAGAATAAACTGGTGAATATAATAGAATCAGGGGCATAGAAAGGGAGTGGACTGATAATTCTCAGGGGGAAAGGGGAATGGGGGGTGCAGGAAGAGACTGGACAAAAATCATACACCTATGGAGGAGGACAGTGAGGGGAAGGTAAGGGAAGAGGGTGGGGTGGGAACCGGGCAGAGGGGAGCTATGGGAGGGAAAAGGAGAAACAATTGTAATAATCTGAATAAAGATTTATTGAATTAAAACAATAATAATAATCTGGGGGGGGATCCACAAATTTTAAAGATCAGTATAGAAGCAAACTAAAATTAACAAAGTGAAATATAATAAAGTAGTCATTTTTTTTTAAATCAACTGCAAAGAAAGATGGATTAGCTAAGACCTGAATTAGCAGCCATTCCTATTGAAATGACTGAAAATTAAATATGAGGCAACCATAAGACATGACAACTTGAATCCCCCTGCCCCAACTGCCCTCCCTTGCAGGCCTGGTCACCCCTAACTGCCCTCCCCTGCTGGCCCAGTCACCCCTTATGCCCTCCCCTGCAGGCCTGGTCCCTTCCAACTGCCCTCCCCTGCCAGCCATCTTGTGTGGTCATCTTGTGTCCACATGGAGGTGTCCATCTTTGACCACATGGGGTGGCCATCTTGTGTGTTGGAGTGATGGTCAATTTGCATATTACCTCTTTATTATATAGGATAATGTATGCATGTTGGGCAAGTTACTTAACTTCTCTCTAAAATGTAAATAATTGAGTTACCTACCTGGAAAGCATTTAGGACATGCCTGGTGCATAGTAACTCTTCAATAAATGTCTTACTATTTTTATATAAGTATCTGGACTATTATTTTATGCTAGCTATGGTCATTTAAGGCAACTGAGGACTGGTTGGTGTGGCTCAGTTGGTTAACCAAGAGGTCACTGGTTTGATTCCTATTTAGGGCACATACCCAGTAGGGGACTTTCTGGAGGCAGCCAATTGATGTTTCTCTCTCTCATCGATGTTTCTCTTTCGCCTTCTCTCTTCCCCTCTCTCTAAAATCATAAAAACGTATTTCTAAAAAATAAAAATAAAATAAAAGGTAGCTGAAGAAAATGGCTAGGTGTCCATCTCCCAGTATTTCCTCCACAAATAACCTAGGACAATAAGAAAGAGAAAAATGAAACTGCAGGAAAATCAGAGCCTCGGCATAACTTGAGGACAGAGATATCCCAACATTAAAATAACTAACTGAAAGGGAAAAGAACACCAAATCCTAGCAACACCCCCAACTCTGTGCGGGAGCAGAGATGTGTGTAGGAAACCTCTAGGGAAGAGAAAAGAAGAGGATAGCGTGGAGTCCTCAGGTTGAACTAAAATGGCTCCCAGCCCCAGCTGCCGTAGTTCAGTGATTGAGCATAAACTTATGAACTAGGAAGCCTTGGTTTGATCCTGGACAAGGCACATGCCCTGGTTGCTGGCTCGATCCCCAGTGGAGGGCATGCAGGAGGCAACCAATCAATGCTTCTCTCTCTCATCATTGATGTTTCTTTCTCTCCCTCTCCCTTCCTCTCTCAAATCAATAAAAATATATTTTAAAAATAAAATGACTCCCAGGCAGAATAAGTATGTTCTAAGCCCAAAAGTACTAAACAAACTGTCTAGGTAGCTCAGAGCATGAACCCTGGGGGATTCATAAGCATGTGTGACTTGGAGGAACAGTCTTCCTAATGCATAGCTTCTGGGAGAGAGAACCAAGGAAAGGAGGGGAGAAGTGCCCTTGCGTGATTGGGTGGTAAAGAGGGAAGGATGCAAAGGCGGGGAAGGAGGGTGGGGATAGGGAGTCACTGTTAATAGCATACAGATGCAAGTCATGTGGAAAGGGGAAGCTTGAGGAGAGATGTGTCCAGGAGACTACCAAAAGGAATATGAAATTGGAGACCTTCAAAAGAAACAAATGGGAAAGTTAGGTGGAGGAGCTGTCCCAGAAGGGGAATGGCAGGCAGAAGGGGAGGGTGGAGGACAGTGAAATGGGAGTTGCCTGAAATCAGAGAGCCAGGAAGAAGCCACTGGGGACTTGGACATGCTGGAAGGCAAGCTTCATTAGTCAGACTGTGTGTTCTTTTCAAGAAAATGAGGGGAAACACCTGCCCGGGGGAAGTGGACACCTAGACGCATAGACATAAACACACCTGTTCTCCAGGAGGCCTCAGCCAGAGGATCCCAGGGCCGATAGGTAAGGGAATGGGATGGGGTAAAACATCTAAAGGGTTCTGCTCTAAATTAAAGGAGACTGAGGATAAAGTGATGATTGTAGACACCATAGACTAGGAATGATGTAGAATTCAGGTCACTAAAGTCCAAAATGCACCATATAAAATGAGAGAAGACAGAGCAAACTTGATAACACTGATTAACACTTTGAAAATTGTGAAATTTGCAACACCTGCTTTTCAGTTAAGTATTTGGTGGATGAGGGGTGGCGGATATCATCAGATATTTCTAAAACCTCACATCTTTTCATTACATCATTCCCTGCCCTTGGAGAACTCAGAATGTAGAGGGAAGATAGAAGATTAAACAACCCTCTGGAACTCAATGAGGTGGGTACTAGATAGAATCAAAAGGAGAGCAATGAACTCTGCCTGAAGGATGTGGAGAGGAGAGAAAAAGGGTTTTATAAGGCCTTTTGAGGAGCTGCCTCAGAGCTGGATTGTGAAGAATAAAGTTCACCAGGTGAGAATGGAGAAAGACTTTTGAAGGCAAAGAGAACAAACTGTAAGTGCATTAAAGTATAAATGGGCATAGAATTTTCTGAAAATGTTAAGGAGTCCAGTGTCAGGAAGTTCTAGAACATAGCATGATTGTGCAGGGAAAAGGGAAATGAGACCTCCAAGGCTGGGTGAGTGAATTAGGAAGTCCAGGAGCAATAAGAGAGGAAGGGGACCTTGTCGGCCAGATTTGCCAAATCAACTGGACAGGATTATAGCCTGATCATCCTCATGGGATTCAAGATGACATTTGTAACTATAATCTCTTATAAGACCTTACCTAAAGCCCAGAGTTGTGAAATGTTTCCTTTGGGAATAGCAAAGCTAGATATTAAGATATTTTTCATAGCTAAAATGTGTATATCCTATATATTGTATGTTTTCTTTTTTTTAACTTTTCTTTATTGATTATTTTGGAGAGAGGAAGGAAGGAAAAAGAGAAACATCAATTTGTTGTTCCACTTATTTATGCATTCATTGCTAGATTCTTTAATGTGTCCACAACCAAGGATGATATCCACAACCTTGGCATACAGTGATGATGCATTAACTGATTGTGCTACCTGGTCAGGGCCTGTCTTCTGATCTGTTATTTTTCTCTATTTTTCAAAGCAAGGTATCTGCAAATATTTTAGTCCAGTATTTAGTAATATTATAAATCCTTAGTGTCTATTATCATCTGTCTTAAAAATAACATTGTCATTCCCTTTGTTTTCCTGTTTTGGACATTTCACATTTTAGTTGACAGGTACAGCCCAGGGTTTGCTAAAAACTATCTTCAAACTATCCATGCCCAAGGTCTTACAGCTTGACATACTACAGCTCCATCAAGACCATCTGTGCCTAAAAGCGCCAAACAGAGCAAAAGAAGGTTATGAGATAGCAGGTCTAGCATCCTGAATGGAATGAATTTTCCATATTAATATGACAATCTTCGTTGTTTCATGGTCAATCCCATCAGAAAGTCTTTGTGGGGAATAAAAAACTGTAATGTTTAAAGTCCAAATAATTCTGGAAATAAAAAAATAGGTGATATTAGAAAATCTGTTACTATCCTACCTATATAATAAAAGCCTAATATGCTAAGTGTCTGGTCGTTCAGTCATCCGTTCAACCAATCAAAGCATAATATGCTAATGATATGCTAAGGCCACTCAGCTCAACCACTCATTATGATGCGCACTGACCACCAGGGGGCAGAAGCTCCAACCAGTAGGTTGGCTTGCTGCTGGGGTCCAGCCAATCTGGACTGAGAGGTCCCTCCCCCTCTGGCCAACCTCCCGCATGCCTCCCTGGCCCCAATCGTGCACCAGTGGGGTCCCTTGGCCTGGCCTGCACCCTCTCACAATCCAGGACCCCTCAGGGGATGTCAGAGAGCTAGTTTCGGTCCGGTCCTGCAGGCCAGGCCAAGGGACCCCACTTGTGCATGAATTCATGCACTGGGCCTCTAGTAATATATATTAAAAGAAAAAATCATCTTAATAGGAGCTGAAAAGTCACTTGATAACATTTGCCACACAAGCTGTATTAAAACTTTTAGTAAGCACTAATCAACATGCTCAGTGGTTAGAGCATCTGTCCATGCACAGAAGGGTTTGATTCCCAGTCAAGGGCATGTACCTGGGTTGCAGGTTCGATCCCCAGCCCTGGTCAGGGCGCGTGTGGGAGGCAACCAATCAATGACTCTCTCACATCAATGTTTCACTTTCTCTCCCTCTCTTACCCTCCCTCCCTTCCATTCTCTCTAAAAATCAGTGGGAAAAAATGACCTTAGGTGAGGATTGACAAAAAAGAAAAACTCTTTTTTTTAATTTTTTATTTTATTGTTTAAAGTATTACATATATCTCCTTTTTTTTCCCCATAGAACTTCCCCCAGCCTCCCTTATCCCCTCACATGCCCTCATCCCACCTCCGCAGTGTCTTGTGTCCATTGGTTGTGCTTATATGCATGCATATTGGTTGATCTCTTTAATAAGCTAGGAATAGAAGTGAAATTCCTTAATTGGATATTAAATGTCTACTGGAATTCAATAGTATTCATCATACTTAAGATGAAACGTGAAAAGCAGTCCTATTTCAGGAAAAGGTAGACACTCACTATCACTGTGAAGTTTCTAGCCAATGAAATAAGATAAGAAAAATAAACAAGTGGGTTTTCAAAGATGGCAGTGGATTAAGTGGAAACCACTGACTTTCTCCCAGGACCAAACTGGAGTTACAACTGACATATAGAAAACCCATCCTTAATAACCAACTGAAGATTAGCTGGAGAAACTTTATAATGAAGGATGTAAAGTAGAGACCATATCGAGACAGGAGGAAGTGTGGAGGAGGAAGAGGGCTGGTTGGGCTCCCACAGGCAACAGCTGAAATTATAAAGAGATATCTCAGCTGTGGGGGGTGGAGTTCCTGCTGAAAACTCTAGGGTATAAACCCCAAGCTGAGCTCCCCAGCCCAGAGCACCAAAACTGAGAAAGGTGCCCACATAACATCTGGCTGTGAAAAGCAGTGGGGTTTCTGTCTGCAAAGGAGAGACATCTGAAAATGCAGGCACCTTCTTAAAGGGCCAATGCACAAAATTTCATGTGCAACCAACTCACCTTGGGCTCTGGTAGAGGGAGGGTAGTGTGGACAAGAGCTGTGTGAGCAGAATCCAAGGTTGGTGGCACTGGGTATAGAGCTCAGAGGGCAGCTGCATGGATTCCTGTCATTCCCCCATACAGCAAAGGACATCTTTCTTAGACAGATCTTTATCATCCAGGCAGCTTTTGCTGGGGGTTGGGGAGGAGGAATTGCTCCACCCATTGGAAACCTCTTGACCCACACTGTGGAGTTTACACCTTGCTGTGGTCTACAGTCTGAGGTTTATTAAGAGAGGCAGAGGCAGAACTCTGGGTACTTTGAGTCTTTGTCTGAAGTCCTCTGGACCAGTGGCTAGGAAATAGAGACCTTGGTGTGTATTTTGGTCCTTTCCAAATGCACCCAGTCCAAGCAGAGGGAGTCACAAGCTGTGGGTTACTGATAGCTCCAAACAAGGGACTCAGGGCCAGTCAGAAAGAGTATCTGGCATTGGCTTGCACCAGAAACAACTAGGAGTCATAGCAGATCTACCTAATACTCAGAAACAAACTCAATCATACAGCCAAAATGGGAAGACAAAAAATAAGCCCCAAGTGAAAGAACAAGAGAATTCTCCAGAAGAGTTCAATGAAATGGAGATAAGCAATTTGTCATATATAGAGTTCAGAGTAATGATTATAAGGATGCTCAACAGCTTGAAAAAAGATATAGAAATTATGAAAAATAACCAGTCAGAAATGAAGAATAAATAACATAGCAGAAATAAAGAGGAAGCTGCAGATTAGACCACAGCTAGGATTAGGTCAGTGAATTAGAAGACAGGGTAGGAAAATCACTCAGTCATAGAACTAAAAAGAAAAAAAAAACAATTAAAAGACAGGAGGATGGCTTAAGAGAACTGTGTGATAACATGAAATGTTATATTTTCATTATAGAAATACCAGAAGATAAAGTTAGCAAGGGATAGAGAACCTGTTTGAAGAAATAATGGCAGAAAAATCCCCTAACCTGGTAAAGGAAAAAGACACACAATTCAGGAGGCACAGATGGTCCCAAGCAAAAAGAACCCAAACAGGCTCATGCCCAAACACATCATAATTAAAATGCCAAAAATTAAAGACACAGAGAGAATTTTAAAGACAGCAAGAGAAGATCTTTGAAAACTGAAAGGAGGAGATTAAAAATGGCAGCAGAGTATGTGGATGCTGCACGGACATACACAGCAACAAGCTAGAATTACAATTAAAATACGGAAAAGCTTCCTACATAATCAACAAAAAACTCCCAGGAGAGAACCCTGATACCTGAGGACTGAAGGTGGAGACCACATAGAGACTGTAGGAGGGGCAGAGGTATGAAAGGACTGGCTGGGTGCCCACAGACAGCAACTGAAGTCCTGGAGATATCTCAGCTGTGGGAAGGTGCCACTGAGAACTCTGGGATCTAATCCCCAAGCTGGCTCCCCAGCAGAGAACACCAAACTGAGGAGGGTATCCACATAACATCTAGCTGTGAAAAGCAGCAGGGTACTATTTGCCAGGGAGTGGAAGCTGAAAGTTCAGGCACCTTCTTGAAGGTCCAACACACAAAAATTCCCTGTGGAGCCACCCACCTTGTGCTCTGGCAGAGGGCGGATGAAGTGACCTGGAACTATGAGAGCAGAACCCATGACTGGGGGACTCTGGAGATAGAGCTCAGAAGGCAGATACCCCAAGTTTCCTGGGCTGAGTCATTCCCTCATACAGCAGAGGACATCTTTCCCACATAGACATCAGGCTTGTCTGGGGAGGGAGATAGTCAACACAACCTATTGGAAAACACCTTGCCCTGAGGCCACTAAGAGATTAAAAGTAACAATTAGCCTCCAGGCAGAAGCACTGCCCCCACCCTGTTGAAAAAACTCTCGCTACACCTAAGGATGATTGCCTGGGGGAAATTCAAGTCAGAATCCTATTAGTCTGTAGACAGAGGCAATCTCTGGAGGCTTTGAGTCTTTGCCTGATCCAATTAGTCAGAAACAGCCTTTAACATTCTGCTGCACTAGAGATTGAGAGGTGTAGAAGATCTACCTAAAACATGGTGACAAACCCAAACAGACAACCAAAATGTGGAGACAAAGAAGAGATACCCAAATGAAAGAATCAGAGAATTCTCCAGAAGAAGAGATAAATGAAGCAGAGATAAGAAATGTATCTGAAATAGAATGCAGAGTAATGATGGTAAAAATGCTCAACAGTATGAAAAAAGATATAGTAACTATGAGAAAAAAAACAATCTGAGATAAAGAATGACATAACACAAATAAAGAACACATTAGAAGGAGTACACAGCAGGTTAGGGGAAGCTGAGGATCAAATCAGTGAAATAGAAGACAGAGTTGAAAATATCACTCAATCAGAGAACCAAAAAGAAAAAAACAATTAAAAAACAGGAGGATAGCTTAAGGGAGCTGTGGGACAATGTGAAACATAACAATATTAGAATAGTAGATGTGCCAGAAGAGGCAGAAAAGGAGAAAGGAATAGAGAAGGTGTTTGAAGAAATAATGGCAAAAAATTCCCTAACCTGGTAAAGAAAAAATTCACACAAGTTCAGGAGACACAGAGAACCCAAAACAAGAAGAACCCAAACAGACCCACACCCAGACACATCATAATTAAAATGCCAAAAATTAAAGACAAAGAGAGGATCTTAAAGGCATCAAGAGAGAATAAAACTGTTGCCTACAAAGGAGTTCCCATAAGGCTGACATCTGATTTCTCATCAGAAACTCTACAGGCCAGAAGGGAATGGCATGAAGTACTCAAGGTAATGGAAAGCAAGGATCCGAGACCAAGATTACTGTATCCAGCAAGGCTGTCATTCAAATAGACAGTCAAATAAAGAGCTTCCCAGACAAAATAAAAGGCTAAAGGAGTTCATCACCATACTCCTCAAAGCAATCTATAGATTTCATGTAAACTGTTTTAAAATACCAAAGGCGTATTTCACAGATCTACAACAAATAATCCCAAAATTTATATGGAACCAAAAAAGACCCCGAATAGCCACAGCAATCTTGAGAAAGAAGTTGGAAGGATCATAATACCAAATATCAAGTTATATTATAAAGCCACTGTAATCAAAAGAGTGGCTTTATAATAATGGCACAAGAACAGGCATATAGACCAATGGAATAGAACAGTGACCCCATAAATCAACCCAAGCCATTGTGCTCAATTAATATTTGACAAAGGAGGCAAGAGCACACAATGAATTAAAGACAGTCTCTTGAATAAATGGTGTTAGGAAAATCGAATAGGTACGTGCAAAAAAAATGACAACCAAATTACACCATACACAATAATAAACTTAAAATGGATAAAAGACTTAAATGTAAGTTGTGAAACCATAAATATCTTAGAAGAAACCATGGGCACCAAAATCTCTCGTAGCAATATGTTTGCCAATACATCTCCTAGGGCAAGGGAAACAATGGAGAGAATAAACAAATGGGACTACATCAAAATAAAAAAGTTTCTGCCCAGCAAAATTACCATCAACAAAATGAAAAGGAAGCCCACTGTATGGGAGAACATATTTGCCAATGATACATCTGATAAGGGGTTAATTTCCAAAATATATAAAGAACTCATACAATTTAATGAAAGGAAAACAAATGCTCAGAGGTTGAACATCAACCTATGAACCAGGAGGTGATGATTGGATTCCAGGAGGTCATGATTGGGCACAGGCCTGGGTTGAGGGCTCAGTCCCCAGGTTGGGGGCATGCAGGAGGCAGCCAATGTATGATTCTCTCTCATCACTGATGTTTCTATCTCTCTCTCCCTCTCCCTCCCTCTCTCTAAAATCAATAAAAACATTTCTTTTTTAAAAAGGAAGACAACCAATCCAATTAAAAATGGGCAAAGGACCCAAACAGACACTTCTCCAAAATGGACATACAGATGGCCAAGACATATGAAAAAATGGCAAAAGTCACTAAGCATCAGAGAGATGCAAATTAAAGTGATAATAAGGTATCACCTCACACCTGTCAGAACAGATACCATCAATAAATCAACAAATGACAAGTGCTGGAGAGGATGTAGAGAAAAGGGATCCCTAGTACAGTGCTGGTAGAATGCAGCCACTGTGGAAAACAGTATGGAGTTTCCTCAAAAAATTAAATATAGAAGTTGACCCAGTGATCCCACTTCTAGGAATATATCCTAAGAAACCCAAAACACCAATCAGAAAGTTCAAGCATTGCAATTTACAATAGCTAAGATCTGGAAGCAGCGCACATACCCAGCAGTAGATGAGTGGATAAAAAAAGCTGTGATACATTTATACCATGGAATACTATGCAGCTGTAAGAAAAAAAAAAAGAAAAAAGAAAGGTATCTTACCCTTTGAAACAGCAGGGAGGGACCTGGACAATATTATGCTAAGTGAAATAAGCCAATCAGAGAAAGGCAGGTCTCACATGACCTCACTCATATGTGAAATCCAGTGAATAAAATAAACTGAAGAACAAAATAGATCCAGAGACATAAAAACATGGAACAGACTGACTAATCTCAGAGGGAAGGTGGGGGGTGGTTGGGTGGAAAGAGATTAACCAAAGGACTTATATGCATATATGCATAACCCATCAATATAGACAATAGTGCAGTGAAAGCCTGGAGGGGGGTGCAGGAGAGGGTTGGATGAGGTCACTGGGGACAAAAAGGGGACATCTGTAATACTTTCAACAATAATGATAAATTTTTTAAAAACACAGTAAAAGGAAAAGAAAAATAAACAAATATTGAGGGGCGGGAGATAAAACTTTTTATTTACATATTATATGACTTTTTACCAACAACTTTTTATCAACATCATTTCACTTATTCATTAGACCTAATCATATATGCATTCCAGTTTAAGTATGCAAAAAGCACTAGTTTTTCTAGATCTAAACAATAACCATATAAACCATGTAATAAAATAACAACAAAAACTTAAAATACTTAGGAATAAATGAAGCAATAAATGCTTCAGAAAAGCAAAACCATATGAAACTTTATTGAAGAATATATAAGGAAATTTAAGTAAATTGAAAGTATATGCCATATTTATGTCTAAGATTCCATATTAAAGATCCATAACTTCCCCCAAATTAATTCATAATTTAATTTTTTTAAAATTCAGCAACATTCCAATAGAATTTTAATAAAAATCATCTAACTAATTCAAAAGTTTGTCTGGAAAAACAAGAGCAAATGTATAACATTAATCACAGTTTTTGAATAAAGTCGAAGTGAAAACATGTTCCAAAGAAATTGAAATGAGATGATATAGTTTAGAAATAGACTGAACATATAACCCAGAGTACATGCTAAAAGGTGCATTTTAAATAATTAAGGAAATATTGTACAATTCAATAACCAGCAATCTACAGCCATACCCCCCTGAACTTACACAATTTTGTCTGACCTTGGAATCTAAGAAGGGTCTGGCATGGTTAGTGCTTGGATGGGAGGTAATTAGTTATCACTATGGGAAACATAAGACCAAATTAATGCCACTATAGAAATTAATATAAAAAAGTATGAATATATCAGAAAACAATATAGGAAAATAAAATCTATAAAAGTACCTGAGAAAAATATTTTTAAATTCTTTGGGGAGGAGAGACTTTCTAACAAGACTCTAAATCCTTGGCCTCTGGAAGAATTAATAAAATATATAAATCTGATTTGATAATTAGAACTTCCTCTATGTCAAAAGACTGTTTAAGACAAGTGATACACTGAATGATAATATTTTTTAACATATAAAGACAAAGGACTAATGACTAATTTCCTTAATATTTGAAAAAGCTCCTACAAGTCACTAAGAAAGAATAAAACAATCCAATATAAAACAGGCAAATGATATAAGCAAGTAATTCCTGGACAGAAGGACACACCAATGATCTAAAATTATGTAAAAGGATATTTAACCCCATTTAATCTGGAAAGTTCAAACTATGGCAGTGTAGTTTTTGCCTAACAGGTTGCAGAAATTTAAATGTTGGTTAAAAAAAAAAATACAGTGTGGGAGAGGAGGCAAAAATAGTGGGTCACTCTCATCAAGTGTTAGGTATATAATACTAGTGGCCCAGTGCACGAAATTCATGCACATTAAAAGGGGATTAATTAGAGGAAATAATTTAATATTGCTATTTGCCCTTTCTCTATAATAGAAGTGTCAGAGATGAAAGAAAATTAGTAAAATGTATATGAAAACCTTCCTCCTGTCAGAATTTGGGGCACACCACGGGACCCAGAGTCAAAGTCCCCACCCACCCACATGCACCTCAAAATCGCGTGAGATCCAGACCCAGCCACCCACCCCGCCATTGGGCTAGATCCAGACCCGGGCATTCCCACCCTTGTCAAGTCCCACTGGGCAGGGGACGTAGCCTCAGGTCCCCTGGCCGGGCGCCAGGATGTGGGGCGTGGCCTGAGGTCCCCCAGCCCAGACCAGGGCGGAGGGCATGCCTTGAGGTCCCCCATCAAGCCCTGCCAGGTATGGGACATGGCCTGAGATCCCCTGTCAAGCCCCGCTGGGTAGGGGGCATGGCCTGAGGTCCCCCATCAAGCCCCGCCAAGTGGGGGGGGGGCGCAGCCTCAGGTTCCCCACCCCGGCACTGGGAGGGGGCACAGCCTCAGGTCCCCTGTCAAGCCCTGCTGGGCAGGGGGCGTGGCCTGAGTTCCCCTGACCCAGAACTGGGGGTGCACCTTGAGGTCCACCATCAAGCCCCGCTGGGTAGGGAGCACAGCCTGAGGTCCCCTGTCAAGCCCCACCAGGCAGGAGGGTGCAGCCTCAGGTCCCCTGGCCCGTTGCTGGGGTGGGGGGTGCAGCCTGAGGTCCCCTGTCAAGCCCCACCTGGTGGGGAGCACAGCTTGAGGTCCCCCAGCCTGGTGCTGGGGCGGGGGGAGCAGCCTGAGGTCCCCTAGGCCAGCACCAGGATGGGAAGCGCACCTTGAGGTCCCCTGTCAAGCCCTACCAGGTGGGAGGGTGTGGCCTGAGGTCCCCTGTCAAGCCCCACGGGGTGGGGGAGGGCATAGCCTCAGGTCCCTGATGATTGCTCCTTAAGGCTCCTTATGGGAACTTGGCCTCAGCTGTAGGTATAGCTATCTTTGTGACAGCATGATAGTTAATTAGCATATTCCCTCTTTATTAGATAGGATACCACTGAATTCAAACCATTGACTTAGCAATTCCACTTCCAGTTGTTTACCCTATGAAAATACTCATTTAAGAGCACAAAGACCAGTGCAAAAATGTTTCTTGCAATCAGTTTTATAAGCTGAAAAACATTAAATGCAATCTAACCACCCCACAATAGGATAGGGATTAAATATTATATTTCCCATCCTGTGAAACACTCTTCAGCCATTAAAAGTAATGGAGTTGCTCTACATGTAATGACATGAAATGAAGATCTTTGAAGGGATTCTGGGCTTTTTTATTTTTTAAGTCATAGTAGGGTCCCATTTTTGTATTAAAAATGCACCTTATGAGCCCTAGCTGGTTTGGCTTAGTGGATAGAGTGTTGGCCTGCAGACTGAGGAGTTCTGGGTTTGATTACAGTCAAGGGCACAAGCCCAGGTTGTGGGCTTGAACCCCAGGAGGGGATGTGCAGAAGGCAACCGATCAATGATTCTCTCTTATCACTGATGTCTGTCTCTCCCTCTCCTTTCCTTTTTGAAATCAATAAAAATATATATAATTTTTAAAATACACCATATGAAATTACAGTCAAACCTCAGTACTTGAAAGTCTCCCATCTCAAACAATTTGGTTTACAACCAAGTTATTCATGGAAAAATGTCTCAGTTGTCGAACAAAATTTCATTCTTGACCCAACGATCCTTTCATGCTCATACCAGTATGATCAGTCAGATGTCTCTCAGGTGACAAACAAAAGAGAGAATGTGCGAGTATGAGTCAGTTTACTACTAAACCTCTATTGTTAACATCTCAGGAAAGCATGCTTTGAATATTTTCATGCTTTTTTGCTTTTGGTGCTGATTATTATTATTAACTAAAGGCCAGGTGCATGAAATTTGTGCACGGGTATGGTCTCTAGGTCTGGCCTGCGATCAGGGCCATCTTCCCTGGCTACCCACAGCCGGCCCTGCCCCCCACCACCACCCACCCCCAGTTCCCTGTTCGCCATCGGGCAATCAGAGCCTGCCAAAGGGAGGGAAAGGGACCGAGAGGTGGTCAGTGTGCCTCACAGTGACTGGTTGAGCAGTCATTCTAGTCGTTCTGCTGTTAGGGTCAATTTACATATTACCCTTTTTTTACATAGGATATGTACAGTAAGTCACCATGGGTCCTATGAAGGTTAGTGATAGCAGCAACATGAAAAGGACAGTTGTGAGAACAATGATAGAGCTTAAAAAAATAATTGTAAAGTATGATAGAAGTGTTGAGGTGTCTGATCAGCTACTGAGTATGGCATGGTAAAATCAATGATTAGCACAATTTTAAAGCATTAAGAGGCCATCAAGAGTATTGATGTTGCTATGAGTGTGAAAGTGCTTGCAAAACAATGATCACAGGCAATTGAAGAGGTAGAAAAACTGTTGTTGATTTGGATAAATAAAAAGCAGTTACCCAGTGATAGAATTTTAGAGGCAATTATTTGTGAAACAGCAAAGATGCTACATACTGACCTCCTGGAAGACCCCTGAAGGTGATTTGTTTAAGGCTAGTAGGGGGTGGCTCAATAAATTTAAGAAAAGAAGTGGCATTCATAGTTTAGTGAGACTGCCAGTTCTAACAAAGTAGCTGGTGGTAATTTCATGACACAGTTTCAAGAATATGTAGAGACCGAAGGATTTGTTCCCAACAAGTGTTCAACTGTGATGAGACAGGCCTCTTCTGGAAGGAAATGGCAAAGAGGACCTACATCACACAGGAGAAGTCACTGCTGGGAAACAAGCCAATGGAGGACAGGCTGATGTTATTGCTGTGTGAGAATGCATCTGAGAGGCATCTCACGTGCTGGTTGTGGCCTGGGCCCTTGATCAGCTGAACACAAGCGCTGCCCAACTGGCTCTGGAGAGACTGGTTGAGGAAAAACGGAAGGGGGCGGTGTTTCCGGACCTTTCAGACCAGCTGGGGAAGCACTTGGTGCTGCCTGTGGCACATATGGGGATGGTAAAACTAGCATGACTTCCTCAGGGGATCCTGGCTGAACAAGGGCTTGGGTTCCCTTCTGAGAGACCTGTTGCTTTTCTCCTACTACTAAAACCTTTCAGAACCAGACCCAAGGCGGCAAGGTTTGAGCAATTCCTAACCAGCTGTCTATAAGGGAACTGATCTGGGTATCTGGGGTCTGTTGTGACTACATTCCAGACTGCCCTGACCAGTCCTACATCTAAAGAGCCTTCTGGGGGCCAGCCGATCCCAAAGGCTGGCCATTCTAATTCACGGAATTTCCTCAGTGTTTTGGGGTTCATTTTAATACCATAGTCCTCAATAAAACCCTTTTCAAAATTTCCCAACATGCAATTGAGAACAATGGGTTTACTTTGTCCCAACCCCGTCATGATCGGTGGCGAGAGACAGACAAGGGTGCAGGGTTTACTAAAATTTACTAAATTTACTAAAAGCCTGGAGGGTCTCCTTAAAGAAAAGATCCTTAATCAGCACAGGCAGGGGCAGGGCGGGTAAAGTCTCTCCACCCTGTGGAGCTGTGAGCCCCACCCTGAAAGTCCCAGCCAGCCAAAAGAGACAAGAAAAGCCATAAATACCTTTAAATCTACCCCAGAATTCCAAAATTTCAACCTAACACAGCAAAATCACAGAACAAACCAAAGCCCCTAGTACACAAACATAGACAGAAATTTTTATCAACTATCCCTCCATGGTAGAGAGCAAACGTCTCTGAGAAAACTAACTCAACAGCACTGCTTGACACTTTTGCAGACCATCACAGGTTCAGCATTCAAACGTTTTAACCAGATGAGCAAAGAGAAAATCAAAGTAGCTTTCTCTTTCACACAGACCAGTTAATCAGCAGATAATTATGTCAAGACAGACAAACATCTGTACTCACCCTCTCTCAGTAGACTAGCCCAGACTGGAGCTGAGCAGATAATGCCCAACTCCCCAGGTGGGCATGGGGGCACTCCCAGCACCCATGCCCCAGAACAGAATTCTCAACCGATGTCTCAGTAAGAACCTACCGGAGGAGTTAAGACTGTGTCCAGCCCCCCCTTCTTGGTAGCAAATTGGCTAGTCCCACACACAAACAAACAGAAGAGTGAACCCATAATTCCTTAATCGAATCTGAATTCACTCTGGAGTCCTGATTCCTGATTTACCTGACAATATCCTATGACTTCCGGGGAGGTGATCAAGCTCCCCCTTCCACTCACTTGGAGTGGGCCTGACTGACTGGGGCCCCTACCTTACCAATTCTGTCCAAAGGTGTCTGTCCACTTTCTCCAGATGCCAGCCGGGTCCTGGGCTGAGGTCTGGGAGCACCTGGAGTCCCCCTGGTTCGATTCTGCTAAAATCAGCAGCACACACCTTCCAGAGGCCTATCCCACGCCCCGGGCCCCAAACCCCATCCACTCACCAGAGGCAAGAGCCAAACGTGGTTAGCTTCCCAGTCAGGGAACCAAATGTTGCAGAAGACCAAAGAAATACCAAGCATGCTTCCTAGAGAAAGGGAGGGACCCCATTTATTAACACTAGTGGACTCCGGGAATAATTTCCAAATCAGAGTGAAGAAACACGCAGAGGGCTTCACTTTTTATAACCTTCTGGGGTCTTTGTCTTGCAGATATGGTTTCTCCCCCTTTTGTGGGCTTACAGGAAGGCCCCAAGTGTTGGGAGTCCCCAGGCCATACCTGATGATCTGTCCTGGGGTCAGCGGATAAGGACCCTCTCCCCACCCTAGGGCAGTGCATTGTTCACAGTTTTTATGGCCTGACATGTCTTGCAAGACCAGTTTCCTACTCACTCTAGAGTTGGAATTAGGCTCTGGGCTTTTTTCTCTATTTATGATAGGCCTACTTAATACTAAAACTCTGGCTTCAAATATTGGTATTTTACTCTATTGCAAGCTGATGTATACACCCCCACTCGGCAACCACCAAATATTTACAGTCCTTAAACATGCAACATGAATGATATATTTGTCTGTATTAGTTTCCTAGGGCTGCCATAACAAAATACCAAAACCTGGGTAGAATAAAATAGCAGAAATTCATTTTCTCACAGTTCCAGAGACCATAATTCCGAAATGGAGGGCACAATAGGATTAGTTCCTTCTTGGGGGCTCAGAGGCAGATTCTGCTTCATGTCTCTCTCTTAGCATATAATGCTTGCTGGCAATTGGCACTCTTTGGCTCGTGTTGTATTACTGCAATCTCTGCCTCATCACAGGCATTCTCGTAGTGTGTCTCAGTGTCCAAATGTCTTTTTATTTTAAGGACACTAAACATTGGATTTAGGGATCACCCTAATGTAGTATGATCTCATCTGAACTTCATTATATCTGCAAAAACCCTATTTCTAAATAAGGTCATATTCACAAGTTCTGGGTACACATGAATTTGGGGGAGTACTGTTCAACCTGGTACAATACCTGTGCTCAAGCAAGCACAATTGCACAGTAGTATATATTACATTCTTCTTTTAGTTCATAGAGCACTTTCCTGCTTCATAGAGTATGTGAGGGGTTCCCCCTCTTGCTGTCTCTGCGGGATACTTCCTTTGTGTTGTGTTCTGATCTCCCACATGGAATCATCTAATGTAGGGTCCTGATATACCACTTCATGCAGTCACCACAGATATTCCTTAGTGAGAACTTTTGGGGCAGTGCTGACATGAGGACCAGGAGGCAGAAAGTTGAATTCCAATCCCACCTCTGACATATTGTGTTTTTCAACAGTCCCCATTTTCCCTGCTTGTGCCAGGAGGAGGAGGCATCCTTGCAATTATGTTGCCACGTTTTGCCTACATCTGTGGGCCTTGGTCAGACACTTCTCCTCTTGGTATTGGTAGGGTTGCTATTTTTTAAAATGAGTCTCCTTGGCTTTCGTGTTTTGTCAACAAATACCCATTGAATCTCTTCTAAATACCAGCATTTGCTGAAATTATGGACCAAAAAATGAAATTTAAAAACCAATCCCCACAAGATAGATGGTTGGATCCGTAAACTGAGGTGCCATGGAATACTAGGCAGCAGTTAGAAAACAATGATCTAAACAGACATTATAGCAACAAAGGTGGATCTTGAAAGCAGAGAGTTGTTACCATCTGTGTGAATTACGCACCCACATCTATTACATTAGTGTAGGAGTTTGCTGGGAAGGGCAGGGGTGATGGCAGTGGGAATCCAAAATGAAGGGAAAGGTAAAATAAGACAGGAGAAGTGGGCCATAAAGTACCATGAACTGAAGAGTCTAATTAATTCAACTTTCTGCTTCTAAATCTAAAAAAAATGGGTAGCTTAAAATCAGCATTTAGAATAGTAAAACCATCAAGACGGCAATTGGTTAAGCCTCAACCAATAGGGTATAGTCACTAAGATTAGGGTTAAGAGATCAGAAGTAGGGAAAGCAGCACTTAAATAGGACCCTCAGGATGAAAGGGGACACCAGCAGTGTCTGGCAAGATCTGCTGGGGTCTTTTTGTCAGCTACTATGTAAGATGGGGCTCCTGCCCTATGAAACGTCACAGCAGAATTTTTTTAAAGCAGAGACACAAATTACTGACATTTTCCCTACTTGATTGAATGGAGACAAGGGGCTGTGTGAGGTGGGTGGTTGAAGGTAGGGTCAAATCAACAAGACCTTGACTGTGAATCATGGGAGGATGGGCTTCACCTTTTAGGCTTGGAAGTTTTGGGGGCAAAGGAGAGATAGGAGGAAAGGTACATTTTAGAGATCACCTAGAGTAGCATGCAGGGAGACCCGTGCTTTTCTGCCGCAAAGAGAGCCTGGATGCAGGAGCAGCCGGGCTGGGCAGTAGAGGAGAGTGAGGGAGACCAACGCAGCAGCAATTCGAAGGAGATGATATGCCTGACGAGTGATTGCTAAGGGGAAAGAGCCAAAGATGATCTCCAAAACTTGAATCTGAGTAAAGGGAGAATAGCTTTTTAAAGGAGGGGTTAAGAAGCAGGTTGATTTAGGGTGAGAAAGATATTGGGTTTACCTCTGGGTGAACTGAGCTATTCTGTACTCTACTGGAGTAATTAGACTCCTGGGATTCCTGCTAAAGGGCAGACATGGTCCTTCCCTGTTTGTGGGGAGCAGGCAGGCAGCCGAGAGAGGAGAGTGTGGTCTCAAGAGGCTGCGGTGGCACAGCAGTGCTGTCCATGAGCAGGAAGAGGCATGAAGGTACTCAGGGATTGCGGTGGGAATGAACTTTTGGCCTTCTTCCGATTCAGCAGCCGGGACTATCTAAAAAAAAAAAAAAAAAAAAAAAAGAATCTCTACCCTGATCAAAAACATTTCACCTTATATTAGGACTCCTTTCTCCCCCCCACCCCCCACCCCTTCCCTATGGAAACCACCATGCTGCTGTTTGTGTTCATGAGTTTCAGTTTTATATCCCACATATGAGTGAAATCATATGGTTCTTAGCTTTTTCTGACCGACTTACTTCACTTAGCATAATGTTCTCAAGGTCCATCCATGTGGTTGCAAATGGTGCTATTTCATCCTTTCTTATGGCTAAGTAGTACGCATTCCATTATGTATATGCACCACATCTTCTTTCTCTAGTCCTCTATCACGGGACACTTTAGTTGTTTCCATGTCTTGGCCACCATGAATAATGCTGCAATGAACATAGGGGTGCATATCTTTGCAAATACATGATTTTGAGGTTTTTTAAGTATAAAACCAGGAAAGGGATTGCTGAGTCATATGGTAGCTTTAGTCTTAATTATTTTAGGAATCACAAGACTGCTTTCCATAGTGGTTATACCATTCTACATTCCCACCAGCAACCTCTTTTTTCCACAATCTCTCCAACACATGTTATTGTTTGTCTTGTTGATAATGGCCACTCTAACAGTTGTGAGGTGGTATCTCATAGTTTTGGTTTGCATTTCCCTAATTGCAAGTGAGGTTGAATATCGTTTCATAAATCTTTTGGCTTTCCATATGTCTTCTTGAGAGAGCTGTATTTTCAGGTCTTCTGCCCACTTTTTTGACTGGGTTGTTTGTTTGTGTGGTGTTGAGTTTTATGTGTTATTTGTATATTTTGAAAATTAAACCTTTGTCGGAGCTACTGTTTACAAATATCATCTCCCATCTGGTTGGCTGCCTCTTTGTTTTGTTGTGAGTTTCTTTTGCTATACAAAAGCTTTTTAGTTTGATATAGTCCCATTCATTTAGTTTTGCCTTTGGGGTCAAGTGCATAAAACGTTCTCTATGACCCAGGTCCATAAGTTTGGTACCTATTTTCTTCTATGTAACATTGTTTTGGGTCTTATATTTAGGTCTTTGATCCATTTTGAATTAATTTTTGTACATGGGGACACACTGTAATCCAGTTTCATTTGTTTGCATGTGGCTTTTCAGTTTTCCCAGTACCATTTATTAAAGAAACTATCTTTACTCCATTGTATGCTGCTGGCTCCTTAGTTGAAAAGTATCTGTCCATATACATGTGGTTTTATAGCTGGGCTCTCAAATCTGCTCCATTGACCTATGTGGCTGTTTCTCTGCCAATACCATTCTGTTTTGATTCTCATAGCTCTGTAGTATAGTTTGAAGTCAAGTAGCATGATGCCTCCAGCTTCATTTTTTTCTCAGAATTGCTTTGGCTATTTGGGGTATTTTGTGGTTCCATACAATCTGATGATTTCTCATTCTATTTTTTTTTTTTTGAAAAATGACATGGATTTTGATGGGGATTGCATTAAATCTGTTTATCACTTTAGGTAATATGGCCATTTTAACTATGTTGATTCTATTTTGTTGCGTCTTTTTCAATCTCTTTTAATAATGCTTTGTGGTTTTCCATATATAGGTCTTTCACATTCTTTGTTAAGTTTATTTCTAGGTATTTTATTCTTTTGGTTGCAATTGCAAAAGAAATATTTTTAAATTTCTTTTTCTGAAGTTTTATTGTTAGTTTACAGGAAGGCAATGGATTTTTGCACATTAATTTTGTATCCTGAAACTTGACTGTATTTGTTTATTGTTCCTAATAGTGTTTTGGTGGAGTCTTTAGGGTTTTCTATACAGAATTATGTCGTCCTCAAAAAGTGACAGTGTGTCTTCTTCCTTCCCTATTTGGATGCCTTTTATTTCTTTCTCTTGCCTTATTGCTCTGGCTAGGACATGCAGCACTCTGCTGAATAATAGTGGTGAGAATGGACATCCTTGTTTTTTTCCTAATCTTAGAAGAAAAGCTTTCAGTTTTTTACCACTGACTATGATACTACCTCAGGGTTGTCATAGATGGCCTTTATTATGCTAAGGTACTTTCCTTCTCTATTCCTATTTTATTGGGTGTTTTACTCATAAATGGATGTTGTGTCTTATCAAATGCTTTTTCTGCATCTATTGATAAGATCATGATTTTTATCCTTTCTTTTGTTTATGTGGTATATTAGGAAGACTTGACTTTGGGTGGTGGGCACAGTTTCTTGTAACATAGAAACCCACACTTGAATCCTATATGTTCATGTTGATCAATGTCACCCCAATCAATTTAATTAAAAAAAAAAACCTTATATGGCTCCCCAGCACCCACAATCCACCCTGCACAGTCTCCCCTTCTAACCTCTTCAATGGGGCTCTCACTCCACAACCCCACTCCACTCCAGGGACATGACACCCCTTCTCTACCACATCAGGCTCTCCCCTCTCCTCTAAGCTCAGGCCTCTTTCTGCTTCTACCTCTGCCCCCAGGTGTCCTTCCCCTGTTTTCTGCCTGGTGAACTGCTTTTCACCCTGCAAATTCCTGCTCAAATGCCACCTTTTCTCTAAGATCCTCTACCTTCCATGAAAGTTTTACCAGCCTCTCTGTTCCCATTGTATTAGCATGTGTCTGAGCTTCCAAAGTTATGAGCTATCTTACCTTTGCAGCCCCTCAATACTGCTTTGCCCAGTTTATTTTTTTTCTTAAACCATAGATGGAACCTATTACATACAAAGTATTTGAGGCTTGAAAACACAAACCTTTTTTATAGTTAGTAAGTATTCAAAGGAAATTTGGAGTTGAAATAAATCAAATGTTAATAGCTTAAATAATGAGAATTAGCTGTACTTAGCTATAATTTAGTAATGAAATAAGAACAAAGACTTGGCATTTCTTTTTATTCAAACCCTTCACAACCTGGGATCACAGAGTTCTGAAGAGAAAGCCAACCTTTCTCTGATACTCTGACTTTCAATCCAAATGTGTTACATCATATTTTAGAAAATTACATGGATTCAATTTTTCCAAACTCCAAATGTGAAAGCGAATCTGAACTGAAAAATTACTGTGTGATACTGTGTGTATATTTATTTAACAGAAATCATAATTTGTACACTTTATCAAACTGTGCCTAGATCTACCTAAAAAGAAATGCTTGCTTTTTTAAAACAGAGTTTTTGCGCAGCACTGCTTATGTTTACCATTTGGGTCAGGAGGAATGGAGAACATTTTTGTAATTGGAATTCTTAAACAGGAATATCCAGATAAGCAGGACTTTAAGTAGAGTTTCCAACAATCTCTTCCCTGAACTCCAAGGTTATAATAAGATAGATCAGAACAATACAGGTCATAATTTACTTCTATTTAACAAGCATTTATTGAGTGCCAAGCAAGAGCCAGGTAGTGGGCAAACATGCTTATATCACAGCGTCTGCCTTTAATGCACTCATCTTCAAGCAAGGAAGGCAGGTGCATAAATATATATATAAAAGCCTAAGTGATCGAACAACCAGTCAACCAGTCTCTATGACATGCACTGACCACCAGGGGCAGATGCCCAGTGCAGGAGCTGCCCCCTGGTGGTCAGTGCACTCCTACAGCTGACCAACCTTCCGTGGCCCCTCCCCCAATCCAGCCAACATCCACAGTCCCTCCTTCCCCCTCAGCCGGCCGGCCCCAATCACCAGCCAGGCTGAGGGATCCCACCCATGCACAAATTCTTGCACCAGGCCTCTAGTCTATATATATAAAACCCTAAGTGACCATTCAACTGGTAGCTCTGACACACACCGACCACCAGGAGGCAGATGCTCAATACACAGGCATGGAAACATGGAACAGACTGATGACTCCCAGAGGGAAGAGGAGTCAGGGGAGGGCAGGAAGAGATTAACCAAAGATCTTATATGCATACTAGAGGCCTGGCCTGTGGGGATCAGGCCAAAACCAGCAGTCCGACATCCCTGAAGGGGTCCCAGTTTGCAAGAGGGCTCAGGCCAGGCTGAGGGACCCCACTGGTGCATGAATCCATGCACTGGGCCTCTAGTATGATATAAAACAGGAAAATAAATGTGAGAATAGAAACCAGCCATGACGGATATATGCACACATGCTACTTTGTTCTATTGCTATTAAAGTTGAACTCTAAGCCTTCTCCTGATTCAGATCCTAAAACTTACTCTGAACCATTTTGGGCCTTTGGCAGTTTTGAGAAGCAAACAGTGACAGAATCTGTGCAATCTGTGTGCACAGCCTTCCTTTAGTGTGTTTATACCAAGCAGTAGAAATTCGAAGCATTTTAAGGAATAATGGGGCTTTGTCTGAATTGCATGTTTGATTATACACATTGTTGTTCCTTCATCAAATTACATATTTCTAGCAGTTGTCACCTAAGAGTTAGCTCAAAACTTTTGAAAAGTGCACGCGGAGCAACAGAGTAGTGATCCAGGATGCAGGAGTCAGCGGTAGCAACTTCTGCCAGCTTTGAAATTTTTATTATCTGGTCCAGCTCTGCCTATAACTAGTATCACCTGGGGAGCTTTTAAAACACTCAATGCCCAGGCTATACCCCAACCAATTAAATTCCATCTCTGGGAAGTATAACTCAGACATGAGGATTTGAGGGAAAATGAGTCAACTTTTTATTTGGAAATACAGACAGTCCCCAACTTAGGATGGTTTAACTTAATGATTTCTTTACTTTTCGATAACGAGAAAGTGATATGTAGAAGCCAGGCTTTGAATTTTGAAGTTTGATCTTTTCCCAAGCTAGCGATATGAGGTCCGGTACTCTCTCAGGATGCTGGGCAGTGGCAGGAGCCGCAGCTCCCAATCAGCCAGGCTGTCACCAGGGTAAGAAACCCAGGCCCTGCAGTGCACTGTGTAGCCAGAGCTTTTGTTTTAGTTCAATGCTTCAAACATTCTCCAGACCCAGAATGCTTTCAGCTGTGCACATTAATGAGGATCCATACAATACTCTGTGTTCCTTTCAGTACAGTATTCAATAAATTACATGAGGTAGTCAACACTTGATTATGAAATAGAATATGTGCTAGATGATTTTGCCCAACTGTCAGCTAATGCAAGTGCTCTGAGCCGTTTAAGGTAGGCTATGTAGGTTAGGTGGATTAAGTGCATTTTCGACTTACAGTATGTTCAACTTACAGTTTATCAGGTCTCAACTCCATTGTAAGCTGAGGAGGATCTATAATTTGAAATTCATAAAATGTAACAAACATTAAAATAATACAAAGAACCCCTTTCTCTTTATCAAGAGTCACCTAGATGTTTTCCTCTGAACCATTTGAGGGTTACATATATAATGGCCCTTTACCTGTGCATACCTCCGTTTCAGTGAGTATTTCCTAAGAATAGGGATATTCTCTTACGTAACCATGGTACAGCAAATAACTTCACACATTTAAGTTAATACAGTACTTAAAAGTATTTAATTTACCACCCATACTCCAGTTTTGTCAATTGATCAAGTAATGTCCTTTATAGCATTTTTCTACATCCGGTTCAGGATCCAATCTGGTTCAGGGTCAGGAACCATATTTAGTTGACATTTCTCTTTCTCCTCATTTAATCTGTATGCAGACTTTCTTTAACTTTTGTGATATTGACATTTCTGAAGAATACTGTTTCCCCACTTTCAAAAGCTAGAATGTTCCTCATGGTTGGATGCAATGACGCTCTTTCAGCCAGAGCACTGCAGAGGCAGTGCATCCTTTCCAAGACACAACATCTGGATGCACACAATGTTCACCTTTTCTCACTGATCTTAATTTGAGCACCTAATAAAGTGTTGCCCAATTTCTCCCTTGCTACTACTATTAAACAGTCTGAAGAACCTATAAGACCAAGGGAATATCTTGCTCCACAACGAAATGTTCCCCAAAGTTTACCATCTGTTGATGATTTTTGCCGGAAACAATCTTTACTATGACAATTGAGTAATGATTTTCCAACTCAGCATTCCCTCCATCGTTACCAGCCAGCCCTCAAAATCACTTATAAGAAAGAGCTCTCCCTTTTCACCCATGTAATATATTTATTCTTGATCTGGACTCATATTTTCTTTTTTAAAATTTATAATTTATCACCATACTTATTTGGGTGTGCAAAGTATTCCAGATGTGGCCAGTGGGAGCCTCTTCATGACTCCTATGCCCTTGTGACATGTCCCCATTCATTTTTATGAACACATTTTTTTATCCTCACCTGAGGATGTGTTTATTGATCTTAGAGAGAGAGTAAGGGGGAGAGAGAAACATTGATAAGTTGCCTCTGGTAAGCATCCCAAGGGGTAGGGGGGTGGAAATTGAGCCAGAAACCTAGGTATGTGCCCTGACTGAAAATCGAACCTGCAGCCTTTTGGTGTACAGGTTGATACTCCAACCAACTGAGCCACCTGACCAGGGCTTGTGAACACTTTCATGCTTATGTTGTACCTATGTTGCCCCATCCCTGAAACTCATCATTTTTTCAAGAAATGGTGCCTTTGATGGGAAATGGTAGTAAAGATTAAGATTAAGGTGCTAGGTGTGCTTATAGCTAGAAGAGTTTTTGGTTCTTAGCCCTCTTAGCAGACAGAGCTAGAAAATATATGCATGTATATATACATATGCATATAAATAAATAAAATATACACACTCACATGCGTGTACATGTATAAATGTACATATAAATGTGCATATATACATATACATAATTTCAAGATCATGAATTCACACTACCTCAAATTCAAATCCATCACCACAGAGTTCTATATTGCCTTCCGCATTCCATAGTTGTATCTCTCCTTTTCCACAGTGAGATCTCTGGTTCCCAACAACACCAACTTCAGGGAACAACCACTTTGGAAAAATGTTTGGCATGCTTACTACACTTGCATATACCTATGCCCTAGCAATTCTACCCTCAATATATCCCCAGCATAACTGAGGATTTATGTCCTCCAAAAACATACAAGAATGTTTATAGTAGTCAAAAACTAGAAAGAACCCAAAAGTCAATAAATACTAGAAAAATGTAAATAGATGGTGGCATAGTCATATAGTATAATACTAAATTGCTATGAAAAAGTGCCAGGGTGTTTCTCAGCATCTAGAAGGGTTCAGGAATCTGGAAAACGGGCTCTGCATAAATGGATTAAAAGACTAGACACAAAATAAAAATTTGGAAGGCATTTTGGAGGGCCAGACAAAAGGTTAGTTCTAGTGACTAAGCTCTCCAAATCTTCACACACAGGGCTTTTTATTTACACATTTTGCCCTCTAGCAAAGCAGATATACATATCTAAGGTAAAGTTTGGTAAACAATCAAAAGATTATCTAGTTTCTATAAACTAGACTTCAGCTGTTCCAGCAGCAGACAATAATATATGCAGATTTCAGCCCTGCTGAAGCTGTCCATCATCCTTCTGATGAACTTCTTGCATTTATTATGCTAACTACTGGAATTTGCTTCCAGCATATACCCCCTTTTGATTTAATGAATTTAACAAGAATGTATGTCATTTGCAGAGCTCGGGTCCTTTTAAGATTTTAAAATTCAATGGAAAGAATAGAGTTCTATCATGTCCCTTTAAATTGTTGCCAGGCATCAAAGGAATCAGCCTGCAGTAACCTCCTTTCTGGGCCCACAGTTCTTTGAGTCCCCTTTCCAATGTCCAACAGTTTTTTATGGGTTCATGCCAGCAATGATACTCTAGTTCTGGATGGTAGACAAATGGAATGACAATGCAGGTCCGACCTTCTTTGACTTTGTTCTGGGCAACCTGCAGTGACGCACAGTTTCTGACTGCTAGCATGGCAAGGTGTCTTCACCATCTCCATCTCTGGACTGTTTCTCCTCTGTCTCATCAGCATGTTGCATGGGGCCACCACCATCTGTGGCTGGAGTAGTCTGGTCAGTTCCTCTCTCGGATCCATTGTTGCAGGAATCCACATGGGCTTGGAGGAGTTTTCTGGAAATATATAAGCATATTCTCAACCAAAGGTTAATAAAGGAATCCTTTCTATAAACTAGACTCGGGATTTTTTCGTTTTTCCAAACCATTTTCCTTTGGCTTATTCTGACACCATGTGTGTCTTGCCATTAGCATTACAAGTAAAAAATAATTTTAAAGTAAAAAATTTAAGTAATTAAGGCTTGATATACTTAACTTACAGAATATTTCTCCACTATCCCCTCTTTTTTGTTTTTAAATATTATTAAGAGGCTTTTTGGAAATCTTACAATGCAGTCTTGATAGCTTTTAATTTAATTCTTTGCACAGAAATATGACTGGCCTGGCTTGATAGCATGATAAGCAATTTTTACTATGAGATGAACCATCAGTAAAAAATTAGTTAATGCTTCAGGAATAGTTTCCTGCCCAGTACAACTAAGTTCCTATGAATATTCACTTATTTCAATTTGCTAATTTAAATCAATTTGAAATAAGGCTTATTTTCTAACTTTACTTGTACTTCGCTGTGGACAGTAAATGATACTAATTGAATTTCTGCTATTAGTCTTTGAGAATTTTTACATAAGCTTTGTTTAGAGAGGCAAAAACATAAATTACTTATTTTTCTTTTTGAGGCCTAATACATTGATTTTTAATTACAGTTTTCCAGACATTTGAAGGAAACCTTTTTTTATTTCTTTCCAGAGTAATTTCTAGGCCACCTTAAGAGAGTTTCTTTCAAAAATATTTTTTTTTCTTTTTTTTACACCAAGCAACCTGCCTGGTTGCTTCTTGAATGCTGGCTGATACTGCTGCATGTCTACATTTTAAGTGACTCTCTTTAAATTTATCTTGACTTTTTCTTATATCAGATTTAATGCTTGAATATTAGTGGAAGAGATTTTAAAATTTTTAAATTTCTCCTTTTAAATAAGCTTAAAATTTACTCTTAAACATATTCTTTTGGCTCATTTGCATATACAGAGGGATTATGGGAGGTCTTAATAACTTGTTCAGAGGACTGGCTTGTAGGGTGTAAGCAACTTTTCACTTTGCCTTTTGTTAAACCTAATTGCTTATAAAAATATTGGCTTCTCCTATAACTTAATTTATATGAGACCTTGATTAGATTTTAAAAAGCTAAATTATATAAATAATTAAAGTAGGCATCTTTATTGAAACAGCAAAATAAGCAAACTTATATATTTGTACCAGCAGGTACAAATTCCATCCCCTTCTCCAGCCTATCTAAAATACAGGCTGCTAGAGGGCTTTTTGTCTTTAAAATTTCATTGCTTTTGTTTTTTTTTTTAATTCTGCTGCTGAAGAAATCTGGTTCTGAAACTTTGCCTTGTCCTCAGGGATTAAAACTTTATAATATTTAAAATATATGCATATAAACAAAATATATTTATTAATTTTTATTTGATAAAGCTTTCCATGTGATTTCAAGTATATTAGATCAGCCTAATTCAAAAATATTTCATATATTTTTTTATTGTTTGAAGTATTAACATATAGTAGTATATATATCTCCTTTTTTTCCCCTGTTGACCTTCCCCCAGCCTCCCCTACCCCCTGTCGCATGCCCTAATCCCACCCTCCCTGGGTCTTGTGTCCATTGGTGTGCTTATATGCATGTATACAAGTCCTTTGGTTGATCTCTTCACCCCCTTCCCAACACTCCCCAGCCTTCCCACTGTAATTTGACAGTATGTGCAGTGCTTTACTGCCTCTGGATATATCTTTTTGTTCATCGGGTTATAATGTTCTTTATCTTCCATAAATGAGTGAGATCATGTGGTATTTTTCTTTCATTGCCTGGCTTATTTCACTTAACATAATGCTCTCCAGGTCCATCCATGCTGCTGCAAATGGTAAGAATTCCTTCTTTTTTATAACAGCGTAGTATTCCATTGTGTAGATGTACCATAGTTTTCTAATCCACTCATCTGCTGATGTGCATTTAGGCTGTTTCCAAATCTTAGCTATTGTGAATTGTGCAGCTATGAATATAGGGGTGCATATATCCTTGCTGATTGGTGTTTCTGATTTTTTGGGACATATTCCTAGAAATGGGATTACTGGCTCAAATGGGAGTTCCATTTTTAGTTTTTTGAGGGAACTGCATACCGTTCTCCACAGTGGCTGCACCAGTCTGCATTCCCACCAGCAGTGCACAAGGGTTCCTTTTTCTCCGCATCCTTGCCAGCACTTGTCATTTGTTGATTTGTTGATGATCGCCATTCTGACAGGTGTGAGATGGTACTGCACTGTCGTTTTGATTTGCATCTCTCGGATAATTAGTGACTTTGAGCATGTTTTCATATGCCTCTTCACCTTCTTTCTCTCTTTTTTGGAACGATTCTATTTAGGTCCATTGCCCATTTTTTTATTGGATCATTTATCTTCCTTTTGTTAAGTTGTATAAGTTCCCTGTAGATGTTGGAGATTAAAACTTTATCAGTGATAACATTTGCAAATATGTTCTCCCATACAGTGGGCTTTCTTGTTGTTTTGTTTATGGTTTCTTTTGCTGTGCAAAAGCTTTTTATTTTGATGTGGTCCCATTGTTTATTTTCTCTTTAGTTTCCATTGCCCTAGAAGTGGTATCAGTAAAGGAATTGCATTGGCATATGTCTGAGATTTCTCTGCCTGTAGATTCCTCTAGTATTTTTATGGTTTCCCGTCTTATGTTTAAGCCCTTTATCCATCTTGAGTTTATTTTTGTGTATGGTGTAAGTTGATGGTCTACTTTCATTTTTTTTTTTGCATGTATCTGTCCAATTTTCCCAACACCATTTATTGAAGAGACTGTCTTGACTCCATTGTATGTTCATGCCTCCTTTGTTAAATATTAATTGAGCATAGTGGTTTGGGTCAATGTCTGGATTCTCTATTCTATCCATTGGTCTATATGTCTGTATTGTGCCAGTACCAGGCTGTTTTGAGAACAGTGGCTTTCTAATACAGCTTGAAATCTGGTATTGAGATCCCACCTACTTTGTTCTTCATTCTCTGGATTGCTGTGGCTATTCAGGGTCTTTTTTTATTCCAGATGAATTTTTGGAGAGTTCTTTCTTGGTCTGTGAAATATGCCCTTGGTATTTTAATGGGGAGTGCATTGAATCTATAGATTGCTTTGGGTAGTATGGACATTTTAATGATGTTGATTCTCCCAATCCATGAACATGGTATGTTCTTTCATCTGTTTATGTCTTCCTCTATCTCTTTTTTCAGTGTCCTGTAGTTTTCTGCGTATAGATCTTTTACCTCCTTAGTTAAGTTTATTCCTAGGTATCTTAATTTTTTTGGTGTGATGGTAAATGGGATTGCTTTTTTAGTCTCTCTTTCTGTAAGTTCACTATTTCTGTAAAGAAATACCATAGATTTCTTGGCATTAATTTTGTATCCTGCTACATTGCCAAATACATTTATTAAGTCTGATAGTTTTTTATGGAGTCTTTCAGGTTTTTTATGTACAATATCATGTAATCTGCAAATAAGGACAGTTTTACTTCTTATTTGGATGCCTTTTATTTCTTCTTCTTGTCTGATCTCAATGGCTAGTACTTCCAGTACTATATCAAACAGGAGTGGTGAGAGTGGGCATCCCTGTCTTGTTCCTGTTCTTAGGGGAAATGGTTTTAGTTTTTGCCCATTGAGTATGATGTTGGCTGTGGGTTTATCATATATGGATTTTATTATGTTGTGGTATGATCCTTCTATTCCCATCTTGGTGAGAGTTTTTATCACGAAAGGGTGTTGGATTTTGTCAAATGCTTTTTCTGCATCAATTGATATGACTATGTGATTTTTATCTCTCAGTTTGTTTATGTGAAGTATCACGTTTATTGATTTGCAGATATTGTACCATCCTTGCATTCCTGGGATAAATTCACTTGGTCACGGTGTATGATCTTTCTGATGTACTGTTGGATCTGATTTGCTAGAATTTTGTTGAGGATTTTGGCATCTATGTTCATAAGGGATATTGGCCTGTAATTCTCTTTCAATGTGTTGTTTTGCTATTAGGGTGATGCTGGCTTCATAGAAGGAACTTGGAAGTGTTCCTTCCTCTTGAATTTTTTGGAATAGTCTCAAGAGGATAGGTTTTAGTTCTTCCTTGAATGTTTGGTAAAACTCTCCTGTGAAGGCATCTGGCCCCGGGCTTTTGTTTGCTCAAGCTTTTGGACTACTGCTTCAATTTCTTCCATAGTTATTGGCCTATTGAGATGTTTAGATTCTTCCTGATTGAGTTTTGGATGGTTATATTTTTCTAGGAATATGTCCATTTCCTCCAGGTTGTCCAGTTTGTTGGAATAGAGTTGTTCATAGTATTTTTAAATAATCCTTTGTATTTCAGTAGGGTCTGTTTTATTTCACCTCTTTCATTTCTGATTTTGTCTTTTTGGGTCCTCTCTCTTTGCTTCTTGGTGAGCCTAGCTAGAGGTTCATCAATCTTGTTTATCCTTTCAAAGGACCAGCTCTTGGTTTTGTTGATCTTTTGTATTGTCATTTTGGTCTCAATGTCATTTATCTCCGCTCTGATCTTTATTACTTCCTTCTTTCTGCTTACACTGGGTTTTTCTTGTTACTCTCTTTCTAACTCTTTGAGTTGTAGGGTTAGTTAATGTATTACTATTGTTTCTTGTTTTTTGCAGTCGATTTGTAGAGCTATGAACTTCCCTCTCAAGACCTCTTTCACAGTGTCCCATAGATTTTAAATTGTATTTTCATTGTCGTTTGTTGCCATGATGTTTTTTATTTCTTCTTTGATCTCTCTGGTAACCCAGTCATTGTTTAATAGCATGATGTTTAGTCTCCATGTGTTTTGTTTTTTGGATTGCTTTTATTGTAGTTGATTTCCAGTTTTATGCCACTGTGATGTGAGAAGATGCTTGATATGATTTCTATCTTCTTAAAATTGAAGAGACTTTGCCTATGACCCAATACATGGTCTATCTTTGAAAATGACTCATGTGCACTTCAGAAGAATGTATATTCTGTGGCTTTGGGATGAAATGTTCTGAAGATGTCAATTAATTACATCTGGTCTAGTGAGTCATTTAGGATTGAGGTTTCTTTGCTGATTTTTTTAGAAGATTTGTCCAATGGTGATTAGTGGAGTATTAAAGTCTCCTACTATGATTGTATTGCTGTCAATCTCTCCCTTGATATCCTCCAAGAGTTTATTTATGTATTTGGGTGCTCCTGTATTGGGTGCATATATGTTTATCAGAGTTATTTCTTCTTGTTGGATTGCTCCCTTTAGTATTATGAAGTGGCCTTTCTTATCTCTTGTTATGTCCTTCACTTTGAGATCTAATTTGTCCGATATAAGTATTGCTACCCCAGCTTTTTTTTTTCCTTTCCATTCACCTGAAAAACCTTTTTCCATCCCTTCACTCTCAGTCTGTGTGCGTCTTTTTTTTCTGAGGTGGGTTTCTTGTAGAGAGCAGATATATGGGTCATGTTTTCTTATCTAATCCATTACCCTATGTTATTTGATTGGGGCATTTAATCCATTTACATTTAAAGTTATTATTGATAGGTACTTATTTGTCACCATTTTCACTCTTTACTCCTGTGTTACCTTTCTGCTTCCTATTTCTTTTTTTTTATAGCAGACCCTTTAGCATTTCTTGCATTGCTGGTTTGGTGGTAATAAAGTCCCTTAGTCCTTTTTTGTCTGTGAAGCTCCTGATTTCACCTTCAATTTTGATTGATAGCCTGGCTGGGTACAGTATTCTTAGATTCAGAGCCTTCCTTTGCATGAATTTGTATATTTCATTCCATTCCCTTCTGGCCTGATGTGTTTCTGTTGGGAAATCAGTCACTAGCCTGATGGGGATCCTATGTAGGTAACTTTCTGTCTCTCTCTGGCTGCTTTTAAGATTCTTACTTTGTCATTGGTGTTGCCAATTTAATTATAATGTACCTTGGCATCGGTCTTTTTGGGTTCATTTTGCTTGGGACTCTGTGAGCTTCTTGGATTTGTGTGGGTTTTTTCTTCCCTATATCAGGGAAGTTTTCTGTCATTATTTCTTCAAACAGTTTTTCTATTCCTTATTCAGTTTCCTCTCCTTCTGGAACCCTTATTATGTGGAAGTTGTTTTGTTTTGTGTTGTCCCAAAGTTCCCTTTGGCTCTCCTCCTGCTTTTTAATTTTTTTTCCAGAAGCTGCTCTACTTGGGTAATTTTTCCTACCTTGTCTTCTGGCTCACTGATACAGTCCTCTGCTTCTTCTAGTCTATTCTTGATGCTTTCTATTGAGTTCTTTACAGGAGCAATGTCATTTTTCATTTCTTCTTGGTTCTTCTTCATTTCCTCTTGGTTCTTACACATATTGTTGAATTTGTCTTACATTTTTTTCATCCACCTTATGACCATTTCTCTGAATTCTTTCTCTGACAGGTTGCTTGCCTCCATTTCGTTTACTTCCTTTTATGGTGATGCCTGCTTTTCTTTCATATGCGGGCTGTTTCTTTGTTTCCCAATGATCTCTCTTCGGTTGTCTGGTTATGTAGTTCTCTCTCTCTCCTGTGTTTTTTAAAGGCACAAAATACAACACAACAAGGTACAATGCACAAGGCATTGAACACAAATGTATTCACAATAATAATAACCCAAAATAAAGGTGACCACCAGAGAAAGGTGAATTAGAGGATAGGAGAGAACAAAAAAGAGAAAAAAAGAAAAGAAAAAAAAGGAGTGCAAAAATGAAATTTGGAAAAGGAAAAAAGTAAGAGAGAAAAGAGAGAGATTAAGAAAGAAGAGGGGAAAAAACTATATATGTGGGGAGAAAACTCCAATAGAACAGCCACTAATCCCAACAAATGCCAGCAACAAGTACCTGGAGATGAAGCAAACTACAAACAACAACTAATATCAATCAAGGCAAGGGAAAACAGAAGCAAAAAACAAACAAACACAAAACAAACAACAACAAAAAAGAAAAACAATCTCACAAACAAGCATAAAAATTGATATAATCAACAATCAAACAAACAACAACAAAAGGAAAGAAAAAATTTGGATAGCAAAAAAAGAGAAGAGAGAGGTGTGTATGGACTTGGAGCAGGGGATTGGGAATTAGATATATAAAGTAGGGTGAAATTTTAGCAGGGAGTAAAAAGAAGGAATAGGGAAAATCTAAAGCAGGAATAGGGTAAGAGAAATAGGACAACAAAAGGGGGAAAGTGAGGAAGAGAGTGTTGGCATAAAGGTAAAGTTGAAATAGAGTAAAATGATGCTAAAGGAAAAATGAAAATAGAATGTAGAGTACTAATTCCAAATTAAAATAAAGAGAAAATAAAATGCCACTTTTTTAAAAATGGTAAAATAGTAGTAGTAATAATACTGATTGAAAATAAAAATGTAATAATTAAAAAGGTAAAATCAAGTGAGGAAAAAGAAAAAAATAGTTTCTTAAGTAAAAGATGAAAAAAATAGTAATGTGCAGTAGTGAAGGTCATTCACTTCCTCTACTGTTCTGTTTGACATGCCTGTTTCCTAGTCAGGACAGTATTGAAGTTCCCTGTGTTCCACTGCTCCTCAGTGTTGTAAGCCAGTCCTGATTTTTAAGCAGGCAGTATGTTTCTATTTCTTATTTTCCTTTATTTGTTTTTACACAAGAGTCAGTTTGTGATTCAATCCCTGGGTGGCAGTGTTTCCAGAATGACCTCTGGATCTATAGGTCCTCTCTAGCTAGTGTTTAGATTTGTTTTCTCTGTGGCACTTAGTACTGGTTTGGTGGAGTGGGTTGTCCCAGAGCTGGTTCTCTGATGGTTATTCTTCGCTCTGATCCCCAGCTTCCAGAAAAACAACTTTCCCCTGCAGTCTCTTAGAGTGTCCCCAATTGGGTGATCCTATGTATTGGGCTTAGTAATCAGAAGCAATGATTTAAGGAGGAAAAAAAAAAAGAGCCAGTGTAAGTGTGCGAACTCCAGGGCTGTGCGCAAGTCTGTGCAGTCTTTTTCCCCCTTGGGTCTAAGCAGCCAGGACACTTTTAAAATTTTTAGGCTGTCCTTTTGCTCCCAGATCAAAATGGGTTGCTTTTTAGAGTTCCCTTCTGTTAGCAGCTCTGCGGATCCCCTTCCACATTCACAGATCATGCATGCCCCAACATCTACGGATTTATCTAGGTGCAGACTTCCCCAGGTTCTCCAGCTCCCGCAGTGCACATTTCTCTCTCCTGCCGGGACCAGAGACCTCACCTTATCCCAAGTGAAATCTGACCTTTCTGTGGTGGAGTGTAGAGCTCCTCTGAATCCGAGTGCTTGCACCACTCGGGGACCGATGTTCTTGGGTTCGCAGCTATTTGGTGGGTGCCATAGTTGTAGATTCCCTGGGCTTTTCAGGTGTCCAATAACATCCACTTTCCCCTTCAAGATGGCACAGTCTCCACATCCGAACCCAGTAGCAGTGGGGTCTGCCTGGTGTGGGGAGCCCCATCCAGCAGTCCCCCACCGTCTCCTGGATTATAGCTGTCTCTCAACTCACCAACAAACACACCCCATGCGACCACACACTCTCCCTTTGTTTTCTCACTCACACACTATCTTGCAGTCTGCCTTCTAGTTAGCGCCCATCAAAAATATTTCTTTTAAGAAAAGAAAATAAATTATTTGAATCACTCCAGGGCCATGAAATGTTTCAAAGTTATCCTTCAGTTAAAGTCTTGAAATTTAACTTGGAAAGACTATCAAATATATATTTATTTTTTCCCAAAAAATTAAATGATATATTTTTATAATTATCTTAAAATATATAAATTAAATTTAAACTGGTTTATATATTAAAAATTTAGTTGAGACCACAGACTTAATCCACTTTTATTTAATTAGACCAATATACAATACATTTTGAACTACTAATTTTCTAGAGAAAATACAAGAATTATTTTCTCAAACATAGATTTCTATACTTTATGCATTTTGTTATCACAACCATATAATTTCTCCTAATTTAATTTGAACTTTAAACTTTTAGAAGCCTTAAATTTTAGCTGGAAAGTTAAATACTTAGCATTTCTTAGATAAGTAACACCTTTACATTTTTAAAAATGTATTTCAAAAATACAAGATATATTTAATTAATAGATTCTGTCCTCTAGATTTTTCTTATGAAGCAAACTCAGATTAATATTTCAGTATTTTTGTTATTTCAAAATACCTAGATATTTGGTAAGCTTTTATCATTTAATTCAGCAAACTCCAAACTTTTCAGTTGCCAGAGACTCCAGAAAACCACTTTTCTGGCTGGCAAAACAGGTTTGGCCTAGCCTGGTCTATTTAAATGTAAATTGCCACATTTTTCCTGCTGCGTTGCTGCTACAGAAAATAAGACCAGCCTTTTTCTCTGTTGAAGAGTGAAGCTAGTTTCCCCCTGGGCTGCTTGGACCCCTACTATTAACATGTTATTACTGAAAAGCTTTACTATAAATCCTTTATTTTAATTACATTTATTTATCTATATTTCAACAATTTTGGGATTATAAGCTAATTATTATTATCCACGGTATTTACTTTATTAAATTCTGTAACAGAGATAATTTACTGACGTTTTAGTGGCCTAAATGTTAACTTTGGAATGCAGTCCAGTATTATTTAAAAACTACCCTTTATTATGGAAACACTAATCTTGTTGCCCAATCTCAGCCTGTATTCTTTCTTTTCTCCTTGGGTCATTTCCACCATCTTTCTTTTGAGAGAAAACAGCTTTGGGTTTTATTCTGTAGCATTCATAAAGAGATTTAAACTTAGCTCAAAACCTTGTCCAACGTCGGATAGAGTGTTCTTTTGTTTTAAGCTAGCTTTCTCTCTTTACAAGTACATTAATCCCAGACATATTCCTAAATTCTGTAAAACTTTTAAAAGATGAACCGGGAAAAAACATGGTGGAGATGAGAGTTTTCTTAGCACACTGGGGAGTGGGCATCCATTTTATAGGATCACCACATGTCTCCCAACCCCCACATCCTATTTGTTTTGGGAAAATTTAGCAACTGACCTGGCCACATTTCTTTTCTTATTAAATTAAAGGCATGTTTAATAGATAACAATAAATACATTAAACCAAATAAGATGACAGAACCTGGATCTTTTCCTATTCCACTCTCCATGGCATTGACTAGCTTTTAAAGTTATTTTTGCTAAAATTTGCTTGTCCCAACTTGTCCTATGGTAATTTTTAAACAAAGCATTAGAGAGTCTCTCAGCGAGAGAGCTGACAGCTTTAATCTCTCTAGCTGCCCAGCCTTTCAATACTAGAGGAAGATTCAGCAGTACGACTTTTTTTCTAATTACAGACTTTTGATCCCAAATATGAATTAGGCATTTTGCATCCTGAATAAGAACCCACATAGTTAAATATGACAACTGCACTCTTTTTCCTTGAGCCTGATTTAAAAGAGTACCTTTTGACATTTTAATTTCTTTATCCTTGAGCATGGTAGCTAAAAATTTACAATGATATATTTGCCTTTAAACCTAATTCTTCCCCATTATAGTCTGGCTGGACATCTTCTTCTCCAGATGTCCTTGTCTCAGGCACCATTAATGCCAGGGTGTTTCTCAGCATCTAGAAGGGTTCAGGAATCTGGAAAGGGGGCTCTGCATAAATGGATTAAAAGACTAGACACAAAATAAAAATTTGGAAGGCATTTTGGAGGACCAGATGGAAACTTAGTTCTAGTGACTAAGCTCCCTGAATCTCCACACACAGGGCTTTTTATTCACACATTTTTCCCTCTAGTAAAGCAGATATACCTATCAAAGGTAAAGTTTGGTAAACAATCAAAATATTATCAAGTTGGGGGAACTGCCTTCAGCTGTTCCAGCAGCAGACAATAATATATGCAGACTTTCAGCCCTGCTGAAGCTGTCCATCATCTTTCTGATGAACTGCTCGCATTTATTATGCTAACTACTGGAATTTGCTTCCAGAAAAAAAGAATGAACAATGTGAACATATCTCATGGAAATAAAGTTAAATAAAAGATGCCCAGTGCAAAAGAGTATGTATGGTATTATTCCATTTATATGAAATTCAATAAAACGCAAAACTATGGTGCTAGACAGCAGAGTAATTAGTGGGAACCCTTGAGGCTTGTGGGGACAGGGGTAATGACTTTGAGAAACCTGGAAGGAGCCTTCTGGGGTGCTGGAATGGTCTATATCTTATTTGGGCAGTAGTAACACAGGTATAATACAAATATAAAAATCATGCTATAAACTTATAAATACTTTACTATATATAAGTAATATCCTAATTTTAAAATATTTTAATACAGCTATAAATCAGGTTGCCAATGCAATTAACTCAACTGGAATGACCTAATCCACCCTATTGCAATTGCTCAGGAAAGGACACCTACATCAGAACTTAATCACCTGCCTGGCCACTACTGCCTTTCTGTTGAAGACACATCCAGTGCCAGTGAAGACGGGAAAATGGCACATGCCAGCATTTAACAATGCAGTGCACGGGCTTAGTGTCAAGGGATAGTTTGTGTTGAGTTGAATTGGACTCTATTTTATACCTCCCTTCCCACCCCCATGCCAAGGATTAGTCACAATCCAAACCCTTAATAGCTTATGCCTTGTGTATAATGTCACATGATTATAGGCATCTTCTCAGATTGATTGCTGATAACTTGAAAAGGTTGGCTCTGAGAATCCTAAATACTCACAGACAGGGAGGGCAGGCATGTTGTGAGGGCTTCAGTGGAAGGGATGAACAAAGGCCGCAATCCCTCGAATAGCCCTTTGGCCTCCCTCCTCTCAGTGTCTGCCCTGTTGTCCAGGCAGAGCCAGAAGATGAGAGGTAAAACCTTTCCTCCCTTGATTGAGACATCTCTGTTTTGATCAGGGCTCAAAAATAAGAGATGAGAGAAGGTGTACTGCAGTGGCTCTCCAACTTTAAATGCATCACAGCCACCTGGGGGGCCTGATGCTAGACCCCATCCCAGAGTTTCCAATTCAGCCAGCCTGAACCTACATATCTGACCAGATATCAGGATGCTGATGCTGCTGGTCCAAAGACCACACTGGTGTAAGGGAAGAATTTGGAATCAGATCATCGAAGTCTTATCTGTACAAGAAAGGTAATATGTGTCCTGCTTGCCTTATAGGATTGGCATTCATATTATAAGTTCATTTGTGGGTTTTATTATTGAAGTATAATTGACTTACAAAATTACATTAGTTTCAGGTGTACAACATAGTGATTTGATATTTATATACATTACAAAGTGATCACCACACTAAGTTATGATTGTCATCATACAAACTTATTACAGTACTAGAGGCCCGGTGCACAGATTCGTGCACTGGTGGGGTCCCTCTGAGTGGCCTGCAGACATCGGGCTGAAACCTGCAGTCCAACACCACCTGCCACTCCTGCCTGCTGCTCCTGCTCATCTGGCCCCGCTGCAGTCTCTGGGCTGTGGCGGCCAGCTGTGAACCCTGCATCTGGCACCTGTCAGTCAGCTGAGTGGTACTCCCACTGTGGGAGTGCACTGACCACCAGGGAAGCAGCTCCTGCATTGAGCATCTGCCCCCTGGTGGTCAGTGCGCATCATAGCTTATGCTTTTATATATAGAAACTAGAGGTCCAGTTGCCAAAATTTGTGCACTAGGCCTGGCCAGCAATCAGGGCCTATTGGGGTGTTCCAGCTGCCGCTTGGGGGCTTCCTTCATTCTGTGCTGCCCCCTGGTGGTCAGTGCATGTCATAGTGAGCGATTGAACTCCCTGTCTCCCAGTAGAATTCCCAAGGGGACAATTTGCATATTAGGCTTTTATATATATAGACTAGAGGCCCCTTGGGGGTCCCTTGGCCAGACCTGCAGGATCAGGCCAAAACCAGCTCTCTGACACCCTCCGAGGGGTTCCAGATTGTGAGAGGGTGCAGGCTGAGGGACCTCACCAGTGCACAGTTGGGGCTGGGGAAGGATGCAGGAGGCTGGCCAGCTGGGGAGGGACTGCGGGAAGGCTCCAGGGCGTGTCCGGCCCCTTTGCTCAGTCCCAATTGGCTGGACCCAGCAGCAAGCTCACCTACCAGTCAGAGCATCTTCCTCCTGGTGATCAGTGCACATCATAGCAAGTGGTTGAGTGGCCTTAGCATATCATTAGCATATTACTCTTTGATTGGTTGAACAGCCCACTGGACAACCAGACACTTAGCGTATTACGTTTTTATTATATAGAATTATTGACTATGTTATGTATTCATTTGTGTTTTGAAAACCATCAATTATTAAATGGGTGTTCTTCATTTATTTGTGCCAGGGACTCTCTTGGAAGTTCATGGGTACCTTCTCAGATATTGTTTTTAAATCCATAAAATAAGATACAGAAGAGTACAAAGGAAACCAATAATTACCAGCATATTTTTCGAAAACAAATTTGCAATATAGTAGCATGTGCTTCTTTAACATTAAAATAAGAGATCTCTTAGACGGCCTAATAATCATAGTAATTATTATATATAGTGATGACTTTGTTTATTTGTTTATGGAACCAAAGTTTATTGGGAGAAGCCAGTCCTGGAAAAGGTGCAGCTAGGATTTCAGGAGTAGGCATGTCCAGAGCTTCCTTTCCATGTTACAATCGAGAGTAGTTTAGTATCCAAGCTAATTAAAGTCTAATGGTCCATGTGTGGAGACCATGGCCATAAGCCACATGGGCATAGGGGATGTGCTCCCTCACAATAGGTATCCATTGTGCGATATGCTGGGGGAGAAGGGAAGGGAGCACACACTTTTTTGTATATATGTTTACCTCACTGACTTGTGATTGGTTATCTGCACTCTGTCTGTCTTAGTAATATTCATACATTTTAAAATTTATGCCTCTCACACACACCCTTCCTTCCCACTCCAGTTGGGGTGTCTTAGTAACTCCACCTAGCTGGGTTCCTGGTTTCACTTCCTCCTCCCATGGTCCCACTCCTATCTACCTAACTTTTTCTGTCTCGTTCCCCTGTCTGATTTGGAGACCACAACTGCTGTTGGGATTGGGGGTGACAAGTGCTCTGGCTACTTCCAACTGAAGAGGAACATGGCAAGGGGTGTTGGGGCTCCATTGGAGGCAGATAATCTAATGAACCACGGAAGATGGGAAGATGTCATTCAGAGTTCCATTTCCATGACCATCTGTAGTTTGATGGATTCTAGGTGAGAGAGGATGAAAAGAGTTTGACAATTGAGTATACAAGGGCCAAACAATAATGCTAGGAAAAGATAGTAAACCCTGGATTTGGGCCTAAATTTTAGGAGATTGAGAATGTGATATTCGTTCCCTTAACTACATAGTCTGTTTAAGTGTTCTCATATGTATTTTAAAAGGGTTGTTGACATATACATAGTAGGAAGGGCCATTCTGTGATCAATTACCATGTGAACCAGTGAATTTAGTGACCTTTGTATATTTTGGTCTGCAGGTGGTTGAATTGACATAAATCCTGAGCTAATGCCTGACCAAATAAATGGGGCCTCTCTCCAAAGCCCTATGTCAGTGGTTGGCAAACTGCGGCTCGCGATCCACATGCGTCTCTTTGGCCCCTCGAGTGTGGCTCTTCCACAAAATACTAGGTGCAGGTGCGCACATACAGTGCGATTGAAATTTCGTGGCCCATGCACAGAAGTCGGTTTTTGGCTCTCAAAAGAAATTTCAATCGTTGTACTGTTGATATTTGGCTCTTTTGACTAATGAGTTTGCCGACCACTGCCCTAGATAAAACAGTCCAATCTGATCATAAAGGACCCTAGTGGCATTTGCTGAGAAGTATTTGTCTCCAAACTGCTAGGTTGTATAGCTTCTTTGATGCTGAGAGTGTCTGACTCAAAAAAGAATTACATTCTTCCATGATAAATTAAAGGTTTATGTCCATCCCTGAAAAACATCTATGTGCTTGTTAAGATTATTTGAAAACTTTCCTAAGGTTATCTTAATTTGTCTTAAGTCTTGTATGGAAGATGATACCTGGACTTGGATGGGTTCAAACTCTCCCCCTGCCACTGCCTGGAGAGGGCAAATGGTAGTCAGGGAGCCTGGGTGGCTGAGTTCCCCTTGAGGCTTGGTGGGACTAGTCCTTCTAGGGGTCCTAGATAAGGTGAACAAGATGGCTCAGGTGTATTCGGTGGGCCATTAGGCTCCGTCACCCCCTTAGGGGTTTCTGGCTCTCTGGTATTGCTTTGGGTCAATGCTGTTAAGAGCAATGGTTTAATTTTGTATTGTTGATACAATTTTTATTGTTTCTTAAAGCAAAGAAAGCCTGAATACATGAAATTTCCAACCTATATAGCAATGAGTTTTTAAACAATTTTTCAAAATATTTGTAACATCTTAATGTCATATGAATACATATGTGATTTCTATTGGTGATAAAAGTCACAGTAGTACTAGTACTATTATGGTCTGTTGCCTACATTTATTATAGAAGGAATGCTAAGATAAAGATGTAATTGACAGACCCTTCCAAGGTGGTAGTATGAAGTGAATACTTGTGTTCCATTTCCAGCTTCACTAGCATATTCTGAGACTCAGCTGGGTTTGTGCCCATGTGTGGGCTTTTGTTGAAGCTCATAGACTATACAGAAAATGACAGGGCTGCAGACCTCAGCTGGCATTGTGGCGGTGGCCAGTGATGTCAGATCCCTTCGCTTTTGACTTTGTTGTGCTGTGCTAATTCCCAAATAACTTCTGAGACCTGCTGAAAGATTGAGAAGCTTGGAATTTGCTAGTACTTCCAAAGGAAGAAACGACATCCAGATCACAGTGACCTGCTTGCTCTAAGGAAGTCACCTTCTTTATTTGATTGTGGAAGCCAGTGGTTGGAATATCAACAATGGGCATTAAGCTTATGGGATAAAATACATGAGAAACAGGGCTTAGGTTATACACGATTCCTCTAGGCTCTTGGATAAGGGCATTGCTGGTGCAGAAAGTTTAAGCCAAATATATATGCCAGGCATTGACAACTAAAACTGGAATAAAACCCAAATGTCAAACAGAGGTGATTTCCTCACATTGACACAGCTGTGAGGTTGAGTTTCAAACAGACTTTGTCAAAGCCTGACCTTCAGTGTACACACCCACTAGCAAGAGTCATGAGTCACCTGCACCTTTTTGTAGGGTAGTGTTGGACACCATTTATAGCCCTGTGACTGATTAGAGGCACATAAACTGTAGGTACAGCTGGTTTCAATATGTCTGACCAGGTTGCGGTTCTTTGAGAGTTGTTTCAGAAGCTAACCCGTGGGCATATGGAATCAGGACTGTGTTTGCTAAAAATCTGGTTTGGCTTTTATATGCTTTGCTGTTTATGGGTAAGGACTCATCTAAACCTTTAGAGGGATGTGTGAGTAACAGTAGTAGATGATAAAAAATTCAGGGTCCCATGTTTTATTTGCTGGGAGGCCTTTGCAGCTCTCTCCTATGAAGTATTTCAAATGGTTCTTTACTGGAACTTTTTGTTTCCAGATAATAACCTCTTCTACAATATTTTCATTAACAGCAATAAAATATTAGCCAGAACTTACCTCAGTTCTGAGCTTTTGATACTCTGAATGGGATTTTAAGGAGAAGCTGTAAAAAATTAAAAATACATATATCCCTCAGGGTATGTCTGCTTGTACGATGCTTTTTATATTAATTACAAAATTGTTAGCCTTTTAAAAAGTAATATAATATGCTTATATTGGCAAATTTAAATAGTAGTAAAAAGATAGAAAGTGAGAAATAATGGCTCCCTTCTCATGTCACATCCCAACCTAAACTCCAGTTTCTATCCTCAAATGTTAACAGTTTTATGACTTTCTCTAAAAAGTATTGTGCATGTGCCTGCATGTGTTATGTATATGCTTTTATATAAAGTATACACAAATGAGATCATACCAAACACACTGCTTTGCATTTTTGTTTCCTTCAAAAATTATCGTGGAGTTCTTGCCATACCCACACACACAGACCTATCTCATTGTTTTTAGTGCCCACTGCATGGACATCCACTATGACAATTTACTTAAGCAATCCTCTACTGATGAATATTCATGTTGTTTTTAGTTTTTCTACATTTAAAAAAATCTTTAGAGAATATCTTGTTACAAATACTTTCGTATATTTAGAGAAGGGTATTACTCAAGTAGTTTCCTAGAAGTACAATTCCTGGGTACTTTATGTATAGCCACATAAAGTTTTAAAAATATAACCACTGCCCTCCAATATGATTGAATCAGTTTATATTCCCACCAACAATGTTATGGGTGCTTGCTTCATATACCTGTCAATTCTGGCAGCATTAAATCTTTTAAAACATTTGCCAATCTAGAGGAACAAGAATATACCATTGTGGTTTTGATTTGCATTTCTTAAATTATAAGCAAAGTAGAGCATCTTTTAATTTACTTATAGAATATTTGTACTTGGTTTTCTGTGAATTGCCTATTTATCATTTCTTGCCTATCTTTCTTTTGATGTTGCCTTTTTCTACTTTTGTGTTCAGCAGATAGCAAGTTCCTATCACAGTGGTAAGCACTGTGCTGGGACTAGAGCTCTAATGGCGAGGAAGCACCACTGCCTTTGCCCTTTTGGAGCTTAGGGTGTACTGGGAGACAGACATTATTAGAGCAAGTGAGAGAAGAGACAGGCTTGGACTGGGGGTAGGAGAAGACTCCTGAGGAGCTGACAGCCAGAGAACAAATAGGAGAAAGACAAACACCATATGATTTCACTTATATGTGGAATCTAATGAACAAAATAAACAAACAAAATAGAAACAGACTCATAGATACAGAGGGAAAGAGGGTTGGAGGAATGGGTAAAAAATGTGAATGGATTAAACAACAACAACAAAAAAAAACAACACTAAAAAAACTCATAGACACAGACAATAGTATTGTGATTACCAGAGGGAAGGAGGTGAGGGGAGTAGGAAAGGGTAAAGGGGGGATAAATGGTGATGGAAGGAGACTTGGCTTGGAGTGGTGAAAACACAATACAATATTATAGATGATGTATTATAGAATTGTATACCTGAAACCTTGAAACCTATATAATTTTATTAACCAATGTCACCCCAGCAAGTTTAATGTCTAAAAAAATAAATAAATAAAATAAAAAAGGAAAAAAAGAACAAATGGGACTGGAGGCTCAGGGAAGTATGCCTGGAAGAAGGCACAGCATTTTGGAGGGAACATGATGTGCTAGATGAGCTAAAAGAAGGCCAGCGAACAGAGCACAGAGATGACAGTGATACAAGATGAGGTTGGACCACATCACCTACAGCCCTGGACCACATCACCTACGGCCCTGGCCTCATTAATGATTGGGGTTTTTCCCTAGAGAAAGAGAAAGCCATTGAAGGATTTTGAGCTGTAGTTGGTGACCAAATCTGAATTCTGAAATAATCACTCTTGCTGGAAAGAAGGGAAACAGAAAGACTAGGCTGAAGGTTTTTGAGTTAGTGCATATAAGCTCTGATAGTAGCTTGGCACTTGATTATGGTGATGGACAAGGAGAGAAGCAGATGGGTTCAAGAAATATGGAGGAGGACAAATAAATTTTGATGATGGATGGATACAAGTGATAATGAAGGGAGGAAGTGTCCAGGATGATTCCTGGGTTTCTAATTAGATAGTGGTACCATTTACTGAAACAAGAATCACTGGTAGATTTAGTGATGAGTTCAGTCTTAGACAACACATCTGAGTGAAGCTGTCAAGAAGGCAATTAGATACAAAAGTCTGGGAGCAGAGGAAATGTCTGGATTGGAAACATAAATTTTAAAGTCACTGCACACATAATTAAAGCCACGGACATGGGTACAATGGCCCATGAATCCCTGAAAAATGCTAATACTTAATAGCCCAGTAGAGAAAGATGAGATAGAAAGGAAAAACAGAAGCCTGAGAGCAGGTGGAAAGCAAGCCAAGTGTGATGTCCCAGAAACCAGTAAAAGAGTGTTTCAAATAGGATGTAGTGGTCAATTGTGCCAAATGTTGCTGAGATATCTAGTAAGAGGCGGCCTGAAAAGTTCCTGTTGGATTTAGCAACATGACAGTCTTGGTGACATTAATATGAATTGTTTCATTAGAATAATGGGAGCAGAGGTCAAACAGGAAGTGATTGAGGAATGAATGGGAAATGAGGACATGGAAACACTCTATGGCCCACTCTTGAGAAGTGTGGTTTTTGATAGAAAACAACTCAAACCTATTCTTCCTCAGTGTCTATTCTTGACCCTTCTTTGCCACTCAATAAGCTGAATTGATTGTATAATTCAATGTTCCACAGCTGTGGTCTCTCAGTATCCATGGCAACCAGGGGCAGAGTCTAGAGGGAGGCTGCTTGGAAATTAGAGGTTCTTTCATCCCTTGGAGCAGCCTCCATTACAGAATCACTACTGAAACCAAGGTTAAGAAACAAAGAGTCCTGTCCTAGCCAGTTTGGCTCAGTGGATAGTGTTGGCCTGCGGAATGCAGGGTTCCGGGTTTGATTCTAGTCAAGGGCACATGCCCAGGTTGCCAGCTCAATCCCTGGCGGGGGACGTGCAGGAGACAGCCAGTCAATGAGTGGCTCTCATCATTGATATTTCTATCTCTCTCTCCCTCTCCCTTCCTCTCTGAAAGCAATAGAAATATATCTTTAAAAAAAAACAGAAACAAAAAGTCCTTATGTTTTAGAGACACCTACTGAAAAACATAAGGAAAAATGGAGTCTGGGGTTTGCAAAGTGAAGTAAAATAAGCCATGAATTGGTCCTTATTGAAGCTTGGCAGTGGGTACCTGGATGTTTATTAATTATATTGTTCTCAATACTGGTACTTGTGTTTGCATATACCTTTTCCACCATGCGTTGTAAAACATTACATTTAGGAACTCTGTAAGATGGAAGTTCAAAGAGCCCAGGACCCACTGTTTACATGGCACTTACAAAGGATCTCCTTTAGTCTGCCGTTGGCTTGTGGGCTTCACGGTGCCACATGTCTAAGGAAGCAAGTCTGCTTTCACGTACTGTCCCTTCTTCTCTCATTAACCTTGACTCCTATTTCTTTCCTCTCCTCTTTTATTACCTCCCTGCTCAGTGTGGACTTCAAATCACAGTTCCATCACTTACCATCTCCGTGAACTTGAACAAGGTCTCTCTGGTCTGTGAACCAAGTCTCTGAAAGATCAGTTTACTCATCTGTTTAGCAATGTTTCAAAGATTAATTTTGACAATGTATGAGAAGGTATCTAACATAGCTCACAGAATTCAGGGAGGGAATAGAAATAAATGAAGCTGACCTGGTAGGAGAAAATCTTGCAAAACTGCTTGGCCTTTCTTTAACTTTGCCACTTTTAGGAGACATACAAGTAGAAAAATTATATGAAAAATTCATTACATAAGAAACATTGCAATGCAAGCATGATCACAAGTGAAATACATAATTCATATCCTATCTAATAAAAGAGAAACATGCAAATTGACCATACCTCCACTACACCCACAAGCCACGCCCACCAGCCAATCAAGAGCAAGTATGCAAATTAACCCAACAAAGATGGCGGCGGCCACAGAGCTGGAGCAAGCAGGAGGCTTGGGTTGCCCCCAGCAATGGAGGAAGCCAAGCTTCCCCCGCCCTGGCCTGCCCTGGCCTCTACTCAAGGCTACAAAGTTTCAATTATAGAAGATAAATAAATCCCAGATACCTGCTTCCAGCCTATGCTTGGGTTATCGGGGGTGTGTGGCCGGCCTGCAAACCACCACAGGCCCCTCACCCAGGCCACCCCAAGTCCCAAGGGAGCCCCCACCCTGATCCAGGACACCCTTCAGGGCAAACCAGCCGTCCCCCACCCATGCACCAAGCCTCTATGCTATCTAATAAAAGAGTAATATGCAAATTGACCATCACTCCAACACACAAGATGGCTGGCCCCATGTGGACACAAGATGGCCAGCAGGGGAGGGTAGTTGGGAGGGACCAGGCCATCAGGGGAGGGCAGTTAGGGGTGACCAGGCTGGCAGGGGAGGGCAGTTAGGGGCAATTGGGCTAGCAGGGGAGCAGTTAGGCATCAATCAGGCTGGCAGGGGAGTGGTTAGGGGGTGATCAGGCTGGCAGGCAGAAGTGGTTAGGGGCAATCAGGAAGGCAGGCAGGTGAGCAGTTGGGAGCCAGCAGTCCTGGATTGTGAGAGGGATGTCTGACTACCCATTTAGTATTGGGCCTAAATGGGCAGTCAGACATCCCTTGAGGGGTCCCAGATTGGAGAGGGTGCAGGCTGGACTGAAAGACACACACCCCCCCATGCACGAATTTCGTGCACCGGGCCTCTAGTTCATAAATAAATGGGAAATAAACTGAGACTTTGCCTTAGTTGTGGGGATTAGGGACATCCAGAGCATGCAGGCTCCATCAAAAAGGGGCAGTCCTCCATAGCTCTAACTGATTGCTGCCTCAAGGGAATGGAGCCAATGTTAACATGTCTTCTTATTTTATAAGACAAGGTAATACTCTAAATTTTTCATGTGAAATCTCCCAATTATTAAATTTAAGTTAAATTATATTTAAAAAATAATAATATGAAGGCCAAATTAAGTCCATTTGCAGGCCAAAATCCTCTACTGAGCTGCCAACGTGCAACCTCTCACCTCGATAATGGGATATAATAATTTCCCCTCACCTAACCACTCTCGCCCTTCATTTCTACGGTGGAAGAGATCGAAGTGGGTTGAAGAGGTGATGAAAGCCCAAAGGGATGTGATCTATACACCTCATCCTGCCCCAAGGCCTAGATCAGTGCCTGGCACATAGTGGATCCTGATGAAAAACTTAATAAAGCAATAAGTCAGTAATGGGCGGCCAGTTCAATTTCTTGTGCATACCCTGGGCTTACCTGAGAAACTGTGTCATTTCTCTCAACAGCCTTGCGAAGTCGTTCTGGTCGCTCCATCATCAACGGGAACTGGGCAATTGACCGGCCGGGAAAATATGAGGGTGGAGGAACGATGTTCACCTACAAGCGTCCAAATGAGATTTCGAGCACTGCTGGAGAGTCCTTTCTGGCTGAAGGTCCCACTAACGAGATCTTGGATGTTTATGTGAGTTTGTATGTTTCTGTTCTTGGGATTGTTTATCTTGTTGCTTCTAAGGACCACGCTTAGAACAAATAAGCAACAAACCGTTGCCCATGCTCAGTATGACCATCTGAGCGGAGTCCCTGGAGGTGCACTTACATCTCAGCCTTCATCTTCACCATTCACCTTGAATATGCCCAGCTCACAGAAACCTTAAACTCTACCAGATGCTTAGAACCCTCAGAGTTTATTGACCCAGTAAAACCAATTTTACTTGTTGAACCAAATCAGAGGCAAAACATATCCTTTATTTCATGAGCATTGGATCTCCTCCAGGCACTTTCCTCCTAATGCTAATTTGGCATGTTTTCTTTATATGGCAAAAGAAAGCAAATGCCTAAATCAAGACAAGACCGCTCATAGTTCCCAGCCCTCTTCAAATTCTGTTAAAGTAAATGAAGACAGGAGAACTCCAGAGTGCTCCGGGTGACCCAATAAAGTGCAAAGTAGCAATACAGAGTTTTCTAGGCATTCCCTGCTTCACAGGGAACCTCAACTTACTTAATAAGAAAATCAATTATTAAGACACAAATTAAAAATGGTCCTTGTTTTTGAAAGAAACACTAGAATCCAGTCTTCTTTAAAACATCAGGAAATAAAAGGTGACAGAAATAAAAGCTTGAAATCGAATTTTATGACAGAAAGAATAAGCTTGCTTATAGATATGCATTCTCTTACAACCTCCAAAACCAGTAACATGAGGTGTGCTTTGTTAAGGTTTCATATATATTACTTCTCCAACTATAAATTTACATGTTTATTCCTCTCTGGCCTAGTAGCTCATGGACTGGAAACGATAAAGAAAGCATTGTTATAGTTAATTTTTTATATTCTTTTACACTGTCCAATGGGTTGTTGGACTCTGGGTAGGTTTAGAATGGCATCAGGGATAAAAAGCCAGATTGTTAAAGGAACACTGTGGGTGGTCTAGGATGTGCTAACCAACAATAATTTTCTAAAAGGGACAAGGTTTGTACTGGCAGAACGCTCACGCCGCTCAAGAGGCACGGGAGTGGGAGAGAGAATTTCCAGCCACAAACTGTTAGAGAGTAGCTGCACCTCACAAAATAGCCTTGCAAGATAGAACACTGTCCACTTTCTGAAGAACAGGATGACCCTGTAAATAACATAGTCATCAATAACATGGCCCTGACATTAAAAACTGTTTTATCTTAAATTGCTTGCTCTGCAAAAACAAGATGTGGTAAATGTGCTTAAAAGTGGTCCTGCACAAAGAGTCGGGGCTGCTCTCTGGACTCCCTGTGTGGAGAAAGGCAGAGCAGTCGCCGGCCGGGTAATAAAGGCTCCCTAAATTTTAATTTAGTCTGGACTCCAGTGGTCGTTCACTAACATTCACTCCACAACAAAACCAATTGTCGAATTGTGTGAAAGGAGAAGTAAATGAGAGGATGAGGGTAGGCCGCAGGAACCTGAGGTCATAACACTGTCTCTCAGGGCTCTGTGTGCACCACCATGGTTTCTGAGTGTACGAAGTCCACCTGGTGATGTATAAAATGGAGGCCTCATTTCACATGCAGGGAAGACATAAGAGATAAAGGCATAAATGGACATAATATACATGTTCAGGAACCAAACTGCTTGAAGCTTAAAAGACTTAAGAGATCATCTGTGATTCCAACTTCTTCTCCAGATGAAGAAATAAAAAACTGAGATTAAGGGACTTGATCTAGATTACACAGCTGGTCAACAAGAGAGCCCCTGTATGAAGCAGTAGAAACAGAAATACCAGGATGTGGCAGTGTCTCCTTGCCTGACTCAATTTACTCAGTAAATCCGCGTTTCACTGGTGAACTGAGCCCATCACCCTGTTCTCCACCAGGAAAGCCATGGGTGTTTGTGCTCCAGAACCAATAGAGAGGGGTTTATTCTGCTGGGCCATGCTGATTTATTTTTTCTTTTGCCCCAGAGAAGTCTCATTGCTGACCTGCACAGCCCTATGCACTTCCAGTTTGCTGTTCTACTTTTGTCATCGGTTCCTAAGAGAATAGGACCTAGGGACAGTTACTTCCCTTATACCTGTTTTCCTGATCCCATCTCTTTTTGGTCTGGAGCTTTCTATGGATGAGAAGGGGAGAAACCTAAGAGTCAAAGAAGAAGAGGCTGTGGGCAGGCCTGTCCTGAGCCAACCTCACTGGCCAGGTAGAAAATGTTAAGAGAACCTAAACTTGGATCCGGCTGGCTCTGCCAGTAGTGGGCCCTTTGCTCAGCTCTTTTGCCACCTAGTGTTCAAACAGGTTCTCTGTAGTGTCAACATGTATCTGCTTGGACACTCTGAGAGCACTAAGAAAAATCTAAGCTCTGGTATAGGATGGTTGGGAGCCAACAAAAAGGTTCCACTCATTGCTCCCGTCTTCCTATTTGGAACTTATAAAATGTTCACTTTCAGCCTAGTTTTCTTTTGAGTTTTTCATTCTTCTAAAGCAAATAACAAAAAGCCATCTGGAAATAGCTTTAATAGCTATTTGTTTAATCTGTCACAGGTTTACTAATATTATTAGATGTGAATCAACCCCCTCATTTATAGATTCTGTCACTTATTCCACTGAACCCAAAGCCGGGGGACATGCATGTGCGTGCCAGCCCAGTGACACTGACTTTTGTGTTGTCAGATGATACACCAGCAGCCTAACCCAGGAGTCCACTACGAATACGTTATCATGGGGACTAATGCCATCAGCCCACAAGTGCCAACTCACAGGAGACCAGGTAAAATCCCTTGTTTTGCTGCCAAGCACTCAGGTCATTTCTCTTTATTTATTTATTTTTATTTTTAATTTCAGTTCAAACTCATTTCCTTTTTATTAAAGTTCAAGTTACCATTACATGGTTTGGTACTCAGTAAAGGAAAAGTCCAAATAGGTAATATGTTATTATCATCAGTATTTCCAGGTGATTCTTTATGCTCTAGCATTATCTGTAAATCCTTGGAGAGCCTATTGCTAGGGTTTATACTTTGTCAAGGTCCAGTTCCTCTGGAGTGAAGATTCCCAGTGCATTTAAAGTTGGTCTAAGTTCCAGGATGACATGAGGGTAGGTTTTCTTATGCAGTCCTGCTTTGTCCTTAACAACCTCTAGGATGCTAACCACACTAGCAAAGTCATTTAACCATCTGCATGCCTGCAAAGCAACATCAATGATTTGGGGTTCTGGAGCCAGATCATAGCCAACAAGTATGTTCATCCTTTTACGCAATTCCCAGACATCAATACCCGGCTTGTTGAAGTATGTCACCCAGTGAGCATCAAATTTCTCATCTGTCTCATGTGACCCATGGGAGTATTAGCCAACTGATAGCCTGGGGACAGGATGGGAGCCAGGCAAGGTACAGGAGGGCTCAGTGGAGAGGGGCACCCAACATGCCAAGACAGGGAGGTGCAGGCTAAGGCTGAAAGTTGGGACATTTTCTTTTAAAGCCCCTTCCCTCTTTTTCTTATGCAGCTACCCTCTATCTCTAAATCAGCACAGAGAAAACTCAGGGGCACATACTTCAGAGTCAGTGGCCCAGATGTCACCACTTATCTGAGCCTTTGCTGATTCAAAAAGAAGTGAACACCCTGGGTCTTTCTCTCTAGGTCCTCATTTTGAAATGCCTTATACTGGTTTCTTATTGTTGCCATAATAAATTGCCTCAAGCTTAGTGGCTCAAAACAACACAGATTTACTCCTTTACTGTTCTAACAGTCAGAAGGCAAACATGGGTTTGCTGGGCCAAAATCAACGTATTGTTGCCATGTCCCCTCAGAGGCTGTAGGAGAGAGTGTTTCCTTGCCGTTTTTCCAGAGGCCACTTGCTTTCCTTGGTTTACGGCCTCTTCCTCCATCTTCCAGGCCAGCTGAGTAGCCCTTCAAATCTCTTTCTGGCTCTCACCCTCTGCTTCCATCATCACATCTCTTTCCCAGATACTCACCCTTCTGCCTTTTTCTTATAAGGACCCTTATTGGGGCCACCCAGATAACCCAGGATAATCTCTCCATCTCAAAATCTCAATCACATATGCAAAGTCCCTTTTGCCATGTAAGGTGACATATTTCAGGCTCCGGGGATTAGGACACAGACATCTTCTGAGGGCCACTGGTCTTTTTGCCAGTGCCTTTTCTATTAGTCCCCTTTTGCTTCTGTTAACACTACGTTGACCTATCAGAAAAGAATACTGAATTCACACCTAGCAACCTGCCTCTTCCCTGGGGCTCTGCTGATGGACAGGGCAGGCAGCTTTTGTTTAAGAATGGCACACACTTGGGCTCTGCAGATGTTTCTTTACTGAGTGCTAATGGAGCCCACCACCTGAATGGAGACTGTCTTTTCCATCTTTCAAACAGGAAGGTCTGCAGAAATATTAATGATGATAGTTGCTCACACGCACTGGGTCCTTGCTGTGTGCTGGACATTTCTGATCCCTTCACATAAATTAACTCACCCAATTTTCACCATAGTGCTCAGAGGAAAGTACTGTTATCAGCCTCATTTTAAGAGTAAGGAACTGAAAGCTTAGGGAGATTAGGTTCTTACCCAGATCCCATAGTGACTTCAGGCCAGCCTGTGTGACTAGCCCTGTGCTTGTTATACTGTCTAGAGGCAACCTGGTCCAATGCCTGTCCTACAGAGTGAGGGGACAGGTGTGAGACCTGGCACATCCATTCTTCTCTGGGCTGCCAATCAGATAATAAGGTTACCTGATTGTCACTGGCCACTGGGAGACAATAGCCTGGTGTGTATCAGACACACAGGGTACATGTATTGTTCAAACTCCAAGTTAGCGTACCCAATCCGACAGATTTTTTAAACCATTTCCAGGAGCAATACACAGTCTGAGAATCAAGTCCAGGTGGCAAACTATTAATGCTGACTTATAAGGGCAATTGGACAGACTACTTGAAATCATATAGGATATTGATGACTGATAGCAAGTCTAATGGGTTTCACATAACAGGTAGCATGGAGTTCTGGAATCCATTGCCTGGGGCAGGGCAAGCCCAGAAGGGGTCATTTGTAAAAAGTTGGTGAGGAAGGGCATTCTGGACCAGGCTTCATCCTCCATATCAACTGAGTTAGGAGGACAGAGCCTGAATCCAACTCTGCCACTTTCCTCTTGTGCATCCTCAGGCAAGTCAGTAACGTCTCTGAACACTGAGTGTAGTTTTCAGGGAAAAACTACACTCAAAGGTTTGGTTTTGAGGGGGGCAGCAAGGAGGGAACTTAATAAACTAGGCATCGATCCTAGTGCCCAGTACATACAAAGTACTCAAAAGTGTTTTTTTTTGCTGATAACATCTTGGACAGTCTCAATATCTTTATATCAATATGCCTGTTTTTGACTCTGCTATTTTTAATTTGCATGTCATATTTCAAACCACGAAGTATTGTAAGCAGCCAACTAGATAAGAATGTATTGGTGAAGAGGCAAAGAAAGCCCTATGTATTAACTTGATTTAACAGTAACTGTAGAATTTGCCTCCTTATTTTGTAACTGGAGGCCCGGTGCATGAAATTCGTGCAGGGGAGAGGGGGTGTCCCTCAGCCCAGCCTGCACCCTCTCCAATCTGGGACCCCTTGAGAGATGTCCGACTGCCCGTTTAGGCCCGATCCCACTGGGGGCAGTCAGATATCCCTCTCACAATCCAGGACTGCAGGCTCCCAACTGCTCATCTGCTTGCCTTCCTGATTGTCCCTAATTGCTTCTGCCTGCCAGCTTGATCACCCCCTAACCACTCCCCTGTCAGCCTGATTGATGCCTAACAGCTCCCCTGCCAGCCTGTTTGCCCCTAACTTCCTTCCCCTGCTGGCCTGGTCACCCCCAACTGCTCTCCCCTGCAGGCCTGGGTCCCCCCCAACTGCCCTTCCCTGCAGACCCAGTCACCCTCAACTTCCCTCCTCTGCTGGCTGGGTCAACCCTAACTGCCCTCCCCAGTAGGCTTGATTGCCCCCAACTGCCTTCCCTTGCAGGCCTGGTCCCTCCCAACTGCCCTCCCAAGCTGACCATCTTGTGGTGGCCATCTTGCTTCCACATGGGGGCAGTCATCTTTGACCACATGGGGGCAGCCATCTTGTGTGTTGGAGTGATGGTCAATCTGCATATTACTCTTTTATTAGATAGCATAGAGGCCTGGTGCATGGGTTGGGGCCAGCTGGTTTGCCCTGAAGGGTTTCCCGGATCAGGGTGGGGGTTCCCTTGGGGTGTGGGGTGGCCTAGGTGAGGGGCCTGTGGCATTTTGCAGGCCGGCCACACACACCGCCCCTCCCCCCCCACCCCGGTGACCCAAGCAGAGTCCCTGGGATCTGGAATTTATTTATCTTCTACAATTGAAACTTTGTAGCCTGGAGTGGAGCCAAGCCTTCTGCTCCCTCTGTGGTGGCAGCCATTTCTGTTGGGATTTATGTATCTTCTATAATTGAAACTTTGTAGCCTTAAGTGGAGGCCAAAGCAGGCCAGGGCTGCAGAAGCTTGGCTTCCTCCATGTCAGTGGGCAACCCTAGCCTCCTGCTCTCTCCAGCTCCGTGGCTGCCACCATTTCTGTTGGGCTTTATTTATCTTCTATAATTGAAACTTTGTAGCATTGAGTGGAGGCCTGGGCTGGCAAGGGCAGGCGGAAAGCTTGGCTTCCTCCATTGCCAGGGAAACCCAAGCCTCACTCCTGCTCTCTGTGCCTGCAGTCATCTTGGTTGGGTTTATTTGCATATTTCCTCCTGATTGGCTGGTGGGTGTGACTGGTGGGCATGGCTGGTGGGTGTAGTGGAGGTACAGTCAATTTGTATATTACTCTTTTATTAGATAGGATAAACTAATATGTGATTGGATAAATGTTGCCAAATTGCTGTCCAAAATTTGCATCTTATTTGCAGACTCCTTTACAGTGCATGAGAATGTGTTTTCAGGAAACTTCAGCAAGGATTATAGGAATTAAGGGTTTCCAAGGTCTCTAATTTTATTGTTAGGCAAGTAGATTTGTTGTTGTTCTTGTTTTTACATGTAGTTCTTTAATTATGAGTGAAGTTGAGCTTTTTTATCTGACTTTTGTCTGCTTGTATTTCTTTTTGGGTAAATTGTCTCCCTGGCCCTGCCTACCTTTCCCACTTGGATGTTCATCTTTTTTCTTATTTGTTTTTAATAATGTTTTAAATGTTAAAGAAATTTGTGTATGCTTATTTTAAATATATGTGCTATGAATTAGAAATGATCTCATGCTACCTGATTTCAAATGTTGAAGCAGTTTCTTCTTTATGACTCACCCTCCAAACTGAACTTCTTTCTGTGTGCGCCCTGGCCTCTCCCAGGGAAGCCCTACCAGGGCCAGCTGCTCCCAGAGGGGAGGAGTCAAGAGGCAGGAGAAGAGAAGGAACAGACTGAGAAGAAGGAAGGCTTGCATGGTGGAGTACCAGAAATATTCACCTCAGAATCTGCACAAACCTTCTCAGCCAGGCATCCAGATAGATTTTCTTCCCACTGGCCAGGCAATTTGGTTCTACCAGCACCACGACAAAGCCTAGATCACAACTGGAAGCAGCTTGGGACCACGGAATGCTCCACAACCTGTGGGAAAGGTGAGAGCCCAGGAGACAGGTGTGTGTGGGGGAGTGGGGAGGGAGGGAGTGAATAGGGGAGGGGTAGGGACATGAGCCCTGCAATGGTTCACTAGTGTGAGGTTGTGTGGGGGGTCCCCAAGATCACCCTCAGATTGGACTTATGAGACAGAAAAGCTGCTGTGCTCATGGTTACAACTAACTACAATGAAAAAATATAGGTTAGAACTGGCAAAGGGAGACAGAAAGCTAGAGATAATTACACATCAAGGCCAAAACCATTTTGGCGAGGACCTGTCCATGACACAATAGAGGTAAGCAGTATGAAAGTTAATTGACACAGGAACCCAAGATCAAAATGTATTTTTACTGAAATAGTTGCCATTTAGGTTATGGTGTGATGCCTGTTGCAGGAACTGGATACACTCAGAACTAGGTGGAAACAAGGGAAAGTTATAAAAAGGATAAAAATGGTTGTCATGTGGTTTTACATCGAGGATGGCATATGTATATTCTCCTCCATTTCATGTCTTTAAAGATAGCATGGCCCAGCCCATCCAGGAGGGTGACAGTGAGACATTGCTTTGTGAACATAACAGATGAGGACAAAAGCATGTGCCATTAGCCAGTTCACCCTCATGCTGCTCACACAGTCTGCTTACTTACTCATCCAGGAGGCTATTCAGCAGGTCTCTTCTGGTTCTGTTCCAGACGTGATGGCAGGACCCTGTATCCAAAGGTTCTGCTTATCTTGCCTCCCTCGACACCACTCCAGTCTTCATGGTTCACATTGAAATAAAAATCTACCACCCTTACTGTTCTCTGGTATCTTGTGGGCACTCTCCTGCTTTCACTTCACCATCTAGCTCAGACATCACCTTCTCTGTGAAGCCTGCTTGATTCTGTAAGGCAGAGGTAGGCACTTCTTCCCTAGAACTCATGGCAATTTGGGACACAGTTCTTTATGTCCCAGCTCTGCTTGGCCTGGCTGTCTCCATGAGTGTACACTTTGCAACCTCTGCAGCTGGTATCAGGCTTGCATGGTGGGGCAGTAGGTACTCCTCAAGTGCTTCTTAAATGAATGGCAATATATATATATATATATACACACACACACACACACACACACACACACACACTGAGTGGCCAGATTATTATGATCTCTGAAACCATAATAATCTGGTCACTCGGTATATATATATATATACACACACACACACACACACACACACACATATATATATGTATATATATGTGTGTATATATATATATATATATATATACATATATATATACATATATATATATATATATATATATATATATATATATATATATATATTTTAGAGGCTTTAGAGGCCTGGTGCATGAATTTGTGCATGGGTGGGGCCTGGCCAGCCTGGCCAGGGGAAGGGGACATGGTTGGTTGGCCGGCCTGCCTGCTGGTCGAACTTCTGGTCAAGGGGACAATTTGCATATTAGCCTTTTAATATATAGGATATACAATGAGTGGCCAAATTATTACATATCCTACATAATAGGGGAGGGCAGTTAGGAGGGACCAGGCCTGCAAGGGAGGGCAGTTGGGGGCGATCAGGACAGTAGGGAAGGGAAGTTGGGGGGGACCAAGGTCTGCAGGGGAGAGCAGTTGGGGGGGGGGGACCAGGCCTGCAGGGTAGAGCAGTTGGGGGGGGCAGGCCTGCAGGGGAGGGCAGTTGGAGGGGGACCAAGGTCTGCAGGGGAGAGCAGTTGGGGGGGGGGGGGACCAGGCCTGCAGGGTAGAGCAGTTGGGGGGGGCAGGCCTGCAGGGGAGGGCAGTTGGAGGGGGACCAGACCAGCGAAGGAGAGCAATTAGGGGCGACCAGGCCTGCAGGGGAGGCCAATTAGGGGTGACTGGGTCGGCAGGGGAGGACAGATGGGGGCGACCAGGCCTACAGGGCAAGGCAGTTAGGGGTGACCAGGCTGGCAGGGGAGCAGTTTGGCATCAATCAGGCTGGCAGGGGAGTGGTTAAGGGGTGATCAAGCTGGAAGGCAGAAGTGATTAGGGGCTATCAGGAAGGTGAGCAGTTGGGAGCCAGCAGTCCTGGATTGTGAGAAGGATGTACAACTGCCCGTTTAGGCCTGATCCTACCGGGATTGGGCCTAAAAGGGCAGTCAGACATCCCTCGAGGGGTCCCAGATTGGAGAGGGTGCAGGCTGGACTGAGGGACACTCCCCCTCCCCCGTGCATGAATTTTGTGCACTGGGCCTCTAATATATATGTGTGTGTGTGTGTGTGTATACACACACACACTGAGTGGTCAGATTGTTATGCATTCAGGGATCATAATAATCTGGCCATTCAATATATATATATATATATATATATATATATATATATATATATATATCAGCTATTAGAAAAGATATAAGGGTAGCATTTACATCTTCAGTACATCTTGGATATACAAAACTGTTTTTGCCTTTGCCCATGTTCTATCAGTAACATAAAGAATGTGGATTTATGTATTCAAAACTGAAGAATCTCTTTCTTTAGATTTCCATATTATTTTTATTCATGATCTGAGATAGTCTTTCTCCTTTGCATTGTGGGGACACACATGCACATACTTCACCTGTGCGTTCAGTGCCTAAAATGACATGCTCATCCTCTTCTTTATCCTGATAAACTGCACTGATTCACAGGCCAAGGAGCTACTGAAGAAGTGTCTTGGAAATAGAAGAAAAACAGAGATGTCTTATTCCTTTAACACTCCCTTCTTGCCTCCCCCTAGCTCCTTTTTCTCCCGTGTGACAAATGGCAGTAGCCCATGGATGACCCTCCTTTGCTCCTTTGAAAGTTTGCTCCCAGACATCGAAAGTCTCAGTCAAAGGTGAAGGGCAGGTGAGGCACTGTGAATGTACCAAACGCTTAGCTCATCACATGGACATCAGCAGTAGTGACAAGAGTGTCATGACAAGAAAGTCTGAGTCTGCCAGTGCTGTCCAGATCTTTTCTGGACAACCCAAGTCCATTCCCCTTGTGACCTCATCATTTGTTCCCACACTGACCCTCTCCCAAACTCTTCTCCAGTGCTTCACACATTTCTATGCCTGTCACATTAAAATTTCCCTTTCTGTAAATGTCAGAGAAATGAAATCATCATCGCAGAAGGGGCCCTGTCACGGGCATTCAGGTGTGGCTTGTACTCCACCCAGTCATTGCTAAGACCTCTATCTGGTCAAACTCTTGGCCTGATAGGTTGGTACCTGGAGTTCCATGCTAGAGTTATTTATTTTCTTCTTGCTCCTTATTTTGTCCATCTCTCCATAATGCCTTATTGACCTCTGCCTGTCCAACTTAACGTACTTCTGTTTTGATCAGTATACCTAACATATAACCCAACCAACTGATCCCAGGTTCTTCCTGCTGCCTGAAGCCCAGCCAGCACCTGACCTCACCACCCTATTCCCACTTGAATGGCATGTTGGAACAGTGAAGAGATGGCCAGGTTTCTCCCTTTCTGCAGAGATCAAAGTTGACCCAAAGAAAGAAACCATCGTGGTCACTGGAGTCAAGAATTGTAGATCTGATATTTTTTCAACAACAGAGAAAGAGGGAGAGCCTCTGACTTTATTTCCTCAGCTAAAGATTGGATCTGGACCATGGACAAGTGTACTGTAAAGGTGGTGAGAGGGTGGGAGAGGGCAGGCAGAGGCCATGTGCAAACAGCCCAAGCAGGACCCATCTTTACAAGACACAGAGCATTCCTATGGTAGTCCTTATCCTTTTCCCTAGATATACTAAATGTCCCTCTCACTTGAATGCCATATGGTTGGGATAGTTGCTATTTCCAACCCACAAACTTTAAGTAGAAAAGTTAAACCCATGTGGTCTGAAGGGAAAGGGATAAACTAAAAAATAGACTTTTACTTGATCCCTTAATAGCCGAGTCCCAAATGGATACCCTTAAAACCATGCACTGAATCCACTCACCTTTTAACTGAGAACAACGTGCTTAATGTTTGTTGACTTTAATTGAAGATCCTTCTTAAATGGAAGCAGATATATCGCTGGACCAAACTTAATTCCAGAAAAGTTTTTGCTTCCTATTAATTTTACAATCAGTACTGCTTTTTGCTCAGCTAATAACTGTGCTTAATTGGAATGTTATTTTAAATAATGGTCTCAAGTTATAGCTACATTGTAAATTTTTACTGCCAGAGTACTTTAAGCAAGTGTGTGCTTCAGATTCAAAACTGTCCAGTTTCTTACAAAACTACTCTCTGGCTCAGTGTCACATAATACCAGCTTAAAGAGGCATTGAACCACTGCTCATGGCTGATGAAATATTGAGACACATATTAAAAAATATTCCTCTAACTACAATTAAAATTGTAGCAAGCTGGAAGTTCAGAAACTGTAAATGCCTGGCCAATCAGCAGCAGAGCTGAAACAGAGCTGTAGAGTAACAATAGTGCTCTGCAGGGCAGGAACTGTGTGGTGGTCTACCCTGGGGGTTGGGCAGCTCTTTGTGAGAAAGCATCTTACTCTTCCAGCAGTTGGGGTGCAGGTTCAGCTGGTCATATTTCTCACTTTGTAAACTTTCCTTTGTGATACTTCAGTGCTGCCACCAGGTAGTAGCAAAGGAAGGAAGGCAGAATTGTGAATTGGCAGATTTTTTTAGTTGTTTTGAGAGCTAGAAATTCCACTTAACAAATTCTTTTTCCCCCAAAATAGATTTATAAATTTTAAGACAATGAAACTAGGCTGTGTGTGGGGTTTTTTAATACAGAAATCTGAGGCAGTTAGTATAATTTTTTAAGCAAAGTAGTAAAAATAAATATTAGGGGAGAAACCAAGATGGCGGCATAGGTAAGCACCTAAACTGCTGCCTCACACAACAATTTCAAAACTGCAAACTAAAAGACAGAACGGACACCATCCAGAACCACAGGAAAGCTGGCTGAGTGGAAATTCTACAACTAGAAGGAAAGAGAAAAACTCACGGAGAATTGGAGGAACTGAAAAGGGTTGAGGTATGGCAAAGGGTCTTTGTGCACGCAGAGAGGAAGGGAGGCTGAGAGCCTGGCTGACTTTCTCTGGCGGGAGGGGGAAGGAAGCCCCCGACTGCACTGAACCCCAGTTCCGACTGCACTGAACCCATTCCGGGCAAAACCCCGTGGACCCAGGCTCATACAGGGGGAGTCTGGACTGTCAGGTGGAGAGAAAGGCACTGGGAGACTCAGACACCCGGGGGAGCCCTGGTGGGAGCGCGAGTGTGCACAAAGACTGCCGGAGGTTGCCACAGGCTTTCCCTAGCAGAAGGGAGTCAGAAGTTCCTGACTGCACTGAACCTCAGTTCTGACTGCACTGAACCCCATTTCCAGGCAAGCCCCTGGGGCTCTTGCGGGCAGGGGGGAGAATCTGGACTCTCAGGCAGAGGCTCGGGAACTGGGGAAGGCAGAGGACTGGAGGCACGCTCGTGCAAGGCCAGAGCAGACAGGAAGCCAAGACTGTCTGCTCTGCCCTGAGACTCCACCCCATCCAAGCTGAGCACAGAGGCTTTTGCAATTTGACAAGTCTAATCCTATAAGGCTGTCTCCAGCACTGAACTTCTCCCAGCGTAGACTCAGCTGATCCTCACAGCCAACTGGCCTGGAGGGCAATTCCTCCCAGTGATACCAACAACAATCAAGACTTAACCACAACAAGGCTGTACACACAGTCCACAAAGGGGTACACCAAGAGAGTCCACCTCAGGTGAACTGGGGAGGCCGACCCACTGGGCCATATAGGAAACCTAGCACACAAAGCTACCCTACCAACTCAGGGAAGCAGTGAAAATGCGGAAACAAAGAAACAGATCACAAACAAAAGAAATGGAGGAAAACAAAAGACTGGATATAGAATTCAAAACCACGGTTATAAGGCTTTTCAAGAATATCCTAGAAAAGGCTGATAAATATAACGAGACCCTCAAAGATATGAAAAAGGACCAACTAGAAATTAAACATACACTGACTGAAATAAAAAATATTATACAGAGACCCAACAACAGACTAGAGGAACGCAAGAATCAAGTCAAAGAACTGAAATACAAAGAAGCAAAAAACACTCAACCAAAAAAGCAAAAAGAAAAAAAAATCCAAAAAGTTGAAGATAGTGTAAGGAACCTCTGGGACAACTTCAAGCGTACCAACATCAGAATTATGGGGGTGCCAGAAGAAGAGAGAGAGCAAGATACTGAAAACCTATTAGAAGAAATAATGACCAAAAACTTCCCCCACCTGGTGAAAGAGATAGACTTACAAGTCCAGGAAGCACACAGAACCCCAAACAAAAGGAATCCAAAGAGGACCACACCAAGACACATCATAATTAATATGCCAAGAGCAAAAGACAAAGAGAAAATATTAAAAGCAGCAAGAGAAAAACAGTTAATTACAAGGGAGCACCCATACAACTGTCAGCTGATCTCTCAACAGAAACTATGCAGGCCAGACAGGAGTGGCAAGAAATTTTCAAAGTGATGAATAGCAAGAACCTACAACCAAGATTACTCTACCCAGCAAAGCTATCATTCAGAATTGAAGGGCAGATAAGGAGCTTCACAGATAAGAAAAGGCTAAAGGAGTGCATCACCACCAAACCAGTATTATATGAAATGCTGAAAGGTATTCTTTAAGAAGAGGAAGAAGAAAAAAGTAAAGATAAAAATTAATTATGAACAACAAATACATATCTATCAACAAGTTAACCTAAAATTAAGTGAATTAAAAACCTGAGGAACAGAATAAACTGGTGAATATAGTAGAATCAGGGGCATAGAAAGGGAGTGGACTGATAATTCTCAGGGTGGAAGGGGTATGGGGGTGTGCAGGAAGAGACTGGACAAAAATCGTACACCTGTGGAGGAGGACAGTGAGGGGGAGGTAAGGGCAGAAGGTGGGGTGGGAACCGGGTGGAGGGAAGCTATGGGGGGGGAAAGGAGAAACAATTGTAATAATCTGATAAAGATTTGTTAAAAAAATAAATAAAAATAAATAAATATTAGACTGCTAACAAATATTCATTCAACAAACTTTCACTAAACACCTACTACTCTGCTGGGTACTGGGGATACAGGGATGCCCAGAACTAGTGCTGTCCGTCAGAAACTCACTGTCTCATTGAAGCAGACATATACTCTTAAATAAATTAAGTACCACTGGACCAGGACATTAGAGGAAAGTGTCAAATGATTTACATAGGGGAAGCCAGCTACGCTTCTAGTCTTTCTTGAATCTTCTTATTTCTCTGCTCCAGCCTAACTATCTCTTAAACATATCTGGTGCTTGCAGGCCAGTTTGTTGGGCACTTTTGTTCTAGTTCAGCGACTTGGACAGCCCCCTCCCTTCAAGACCCAGGTGCAAACAGGTTCCCCACTGAACCCTTTCTCTGGGATGCAGCTGGAGCCCTTTCGGCCCCTTTCTATTTGATGTCTCCAGAAGATGTTCAAGAAGTTATTGTTTGTGCTTATTTTATAATCTCTCCCCGGCATAGTGATATAAAAAAACTATTATGGAAATTGTTTTTTATCTGCCTTTGAGCACTTCAAACCATGTTCACCAATAGACTGTAAGCTCTTTGAGGGCAAGAACTATTCCTACTCTCCTTTGCACCCACAATGCTGAGCAAAGCCCTTGCATGGGAGTGTGCACGTGGATTGTTCTATTTCTGTGGCCTATTCATCAGCACTTGGGTCTCTGTGCATCTCCCCCGCAAACCAACATTCAGGTGTGCGGGATTGCCCTTCAAACGTTCTCCTTGTCCTTCTAGGATCACAGTACCCCATTTTTCGCTGTGTGCACAGAAACACTCATGAAGAGGTTCCCGAGAGCTACTGTGACTCCAGCATGAAGCCGATCCCCGAGGAGGAGCCCTGTAGCATCTTCCCTTGCCCAGCCTTGTAAGATGCCCTCTCTGCTTCCATCCCTATTAATCACATCACTTCTAGTTGCTTGTGTGTAGGACCTTAGTAGCAGATATAATCTCATTTTTAAATCAGTCTACATCTGATTTAGAAACATGAGACTTGATCTTTGCATAAGATGCGGTCTGTTTAGCAAGAGCACCTGTCTTTCAGGATCAACACAGGAACCTGTAGCCTTTAGCAGGTCAGCACATTCCCAGGAGCCCACCATTTTGGGAATTATGGCAATTAGGGTTTCGCCTGACAAGGAAAACACAGAGGGAAACAGAGAACTACAATCCAGTGTAGTCAGTGCCATAGGAGAGCTGTGCACAGAGAAAATAATGAAAGGCACACTGCATCTGCCTGGAGAAACCAGAAAGAGCCCCTCAGAGAGGCCTTGGACTGGTTCTTGAATGACAAATAGGACACTTTCAGAAGAACATGGGGAAAGGGCCCAAAAGGTGTCAAAACTTAATTCTCAAAGTAATAAAAACATATTTTCATCTGAACACCTGATGAACAGGGTGACACAGGAGGAAATATGAGACTGATGTATAATTAGCTCATGAAAAATAAAGAATGTTGGGCTAAGATTTCTAAGTTAGTTCCAAAATGGATTAATGTCTTACAGGTTAATGAAACTAAACTTTGGAGTTTGTTTTATGTGGGGTTTTTTTACTAGATAAATTTGTACCTTCTCATTTTTCTTAAATTGCATATACTCACTGGCAAACAGCATGTTAATTTCTTTACAGAGTCAGGTGGCCCTTAGGTAGACTGGTAAGCAATGCACTGGGAGTCGGGTCATCCCAAGGATTCTGATGGTTCTGTGTGAGTCAGCTCAGCTCCTGCCCTCTTCCTGCTGACTGAAGTGATCTGTCCCTGTCCCTCTCTCCTTCCTGAGCCAGTTGGGACATCGGGGAGTGGTCAGAGTGCAGCAAAACCTGCGGCCTGGGCATGCAGCATCGCCAGATTCTGTGCCGCCAGGTGTATGCCAACCGAAGCCTGACAGTGCAGCCCTACCGCTGCCAGCACCTGGAGAAGCCTGAGACCACCAGCACCTGCCAGCTCAAGATCTGCAGTGAGTGGCAGATCCGGACGGACTGGACCTCGGTACGTGGAGTGGGGGCTCTGCTCTGGAGCACCCCCTCCAAGGCCCACAGTTCCCTCCTGCCTCCCCCTCTGAGACCTGACTTGGAAGGACCCTGAGTTCTCCTGGAGAGAACCTGCCCGCGGGATCCGGGCGGCCACTTTTATAAACCGTAGCATGTGCCCATAGCTCGATAGAGTTAAAGCCAGCGTGTATAGCTGGAGAGCCCAGAGGAGCCTTGTGCAAAAGCTTTCATCTCCGTGTGTCACGGTGGAGGGAAGGTTGGCAAATTCTGGTAAAGACGTCTCCTCCCCCATCTTCTCTCCCATTTTCTAAATGACAGAAGGGAGGCTCAGATGGACAGAGTAGGCAAGATATCAAAGAAGGTCTTAGCAAAAGGGCTTGTGAAATGATTAGGGCTGGGATTCTCCTGAGGTAGCATTGCATGCAGGGGACCTAGCAGCACGGTGAGTCTCCCCAGCCCTCTGTTTAGGGGGCAGGTAACAAGAAGAAGGGTGCCCAGAGCTGATGCTGCCCGCCCGCTGACTTGCTTGCTGTGTTGCAGTGCTCGGTGCCCTGTGGAGTGGGGCAGAGGACCCGAGATGTGAAGTGTGTGAGCAACATTGGGGACGTGGTTGACGACGAGGAATGCAACATGAAGCTCCGGCCCAATGACGTTGAGAACTGCGATATGGGGCCCTGTGCGAGAAGTTGGTTCCTCACCGAGTGGGGTGAGAGGGTGAGTGTGGCCACAGCCGAATGGGTTTTCCAGAGCGGAGAGGAGGGAGGGGGGAGGGGGAAGGAGGAGTGGGGAGGGGGCGAGGGAGGCTGGACTAAGGGTGGGGGTGGGTGTCACAAGGTACCCCAAAACCATACAAAGATGACTTACTAGCCAAGAATCCCAAGGGTAATTTCTGACTGATGGAAAGGCCCATAAATTAACTTCTGCCGGCTTTCTATCCTTCTGTGAATCTCCACGGTGCTTCCGAGCTATCTCGTGCCTCTGGATGACCTGGGCACCTTGTTACACAGCACAGAATCTGGGCAGCAAGAATGGGCCGGCCTGGATCCTGCATGTCTAAGGAGCTCCCAATGGTGCCAAGGCTGTAGATCTTAGGAGATACTCCTGAGCTCCCAATCCTTCCCCCCAGTGTCCTGTGAACAACAGACAGTACAGTATCTCCAGCTGGGAGGAGGAAGGGGCACGTCAGAGGATTGGGGCCCATCCACCCTGTTGGTTGATTCCATCTGGCCAGCATCTACTCTGACTGGTCAGTGCCCACCATGGACCAGTTGCTGAGTATTCTGAACATCACCCTGCAAGTATTCACATGGGTTTCCTTCACAGCCTCCCTCTCAGCACAATGAAACAATCCACACCAGTGGGAGTGCTGTTGGGAAGGAAAGGAAGAACAAACCTGTAAATGCAGCCTTCACTCCACATTCAGAGATCCTCTCAGAGATTCCCATCAGGTGGTTTATCTCCTCATAGTTTCCCGACACCTTGTGGCAAACAGCCCCTGCCCTTTAGCCCCAAGACAGTCCCCAGAGAGAGAGGGCCTTTAGCGAAAGCACTGAGCCCTTAGGGTGAGCAGCTCACTGTGCCTCCAGGCCCAGCCCTGGACTCTAACAGGCACTAAATCAGCCATCAGGAAAGTGCTAGCCAAAAGTGTCCATTGACTCAGACCTCTGCCCCTAAGGCTGAGTCCAGCAGAGCTCGCCCAGTTCTGTTTGCATATCCCCCCTTTCCCCTCCTAGCAAGAACATGGCTCCTGGCCTTGCAGAAGCAGTGCTGGGCGGTGTCCGGGGTCACTTGGAGCACCTCCCTTGCAGAATAAGGAGTCCTTGATAGCGTCCCTGACATAAGTCTGATCCTTTTGTCAGAAATTCCCTGTGTGTTAAGCCAATGACGTCTGCTTCTTGTACAGCCCAGTGTCAGGTTTCCTTCCACATTGAACCCAAGTTTTTCTTGCCAGCTCCCAGCATGTCCTGTTGGAAGTGCATGCACTGTCCTTACACTGCAGACCCACAGATACTGGGGAGCCCCTTCCACTTTTTCTCCAGGCTAAAAATTCCTACTTTCTTCAACTGATTTTGTCTTTCCAGATTTCTAGCCAGAATTTCTTTGTACTCACAATAAACCTGCCTAATTCAGTGTATTAATGAAAACAATGATACTGGGCCTTCTTTTTATATTGAAAAGATGTTTTTAAAAATAGTTCATTTTTCTGCTCCTACAGTAATATAAACTACTATAAAGAATATGAAAAGAATCTCAAAGTATAACTATAATCTCTTCAATCTAACAATTTAAGATTTTTAAGCTACACTGACAAGCTTTTTTCTACTCATACATACTTTGCATACATAGTATTTTGTATTCATATATGTGTTTTAAGGATATAATAATAATAATATATGTATAATTTGTTAACCTGATTTTTTTTTCACTTTTCTATTATAAACATCTTATGGGATTAAAAACCTTGAAAGCATGTTTTTTTTATTTAGAATAAGCTATTGTATGATTATTATAATTGAACTAATAATACCCTATTTCTAAATTATTGAGGGCATTTTTTTTACTATTTTTAATAATATTTCAGTAAATATTCTTCTTCTTTTTTTTTTAAATTGATTTCAGAGAGGAAGGGAGAGTGAGAGAGAGAGAGATAGAAACATCAATGATTGGAGAGAATCATTGATTGGCTGCCTCCTGCACACCCCACACTGGAAATAGAGCACGCAACCCAGGCTTGTGCCCTGACCGGGAATGGAACCATGACCTTATGGTTCATAGGTCAATGCTCAACCACTGAGCTCAGTAAATATTCTTATGTATAAATCTTTATATGCACTTTTCTTTGTTTTCCTAAAATAATGTTTAGGAAGTAGAATTATTTGATCAAATGCTGTGAACTCCTTTAGAACTCTTGATATATTTTGGCAAATTTCTCTCCAGAGGATTATTTCAATTTAGAATCTCCCAAGCAGAAACTGAGATGGCTTTTATAATTCTTTTATTTCACTGATTCTTTACCATTTTTAATTCCATCACTCTACATTTGCCAGGTCCTGAGAAAAGCATTGGGCTCAGAATAACCTGTGTACAAAGAAAAAAGCAACTAAGTGGAAGAAAATTGCAAAGCTTCATTCCTCTGTGTGTCTCCCATATTTCCTTAGGACAGTAAAACTCTACGAGTAAATTTACAAGGAATTCCACACTAGCTATTTTCCCTCCAATAAAGACTCTTTGCTTTGTATTTTAACATAAGTACTTGTTGGATCTAACCCTTGTCTTAGAATTCCAAATAGAGCAAAGAATGAGTACTTTACTAGTATTCTTCCATTTAGATAACATTTTTGCTTTTTTGGAAAAGTTGTGTTAAGCCATATAAGTACCCTATGTATGATATAAGTAAGTTTGTTTTATTGACCCCCAAAATAGATCATTGCTCCTGACTATTTTGAGTAAATGAATGGGAAGGGGTGCTATTGTGTTTAAGGGTGGGGAATTGATGTTGGCACCCTTTCCCCAGGAATTCTTTCTTACTAGAGGCCTGTTGCACAAAATTCGTGCAAGAGTAGGCCTTCCTTCCCCTGGCTGCCGGCACCAGTTTCCCTCTGGCACCCAGTACTTGGGCTTCCCTCACAGCCCCGGCTTCATCCGGAAGGATGTCCGGTCTAATTAGCATATTACGCTTTTATTATTATAGATTATTATAGATGAGACCTTGAACAAGCTGCTGACTCCCTGCCTCTCAGTTTCCTTCTCTGTAACATTGCTGAGTGAGCATGAAGGGAATCACATTTCAAACTATGACCTAGATGAGACTGGCATGCTAGGAGAGTTTCCTGTGGGCTACTTTCTTCTTCATATCAGCATGAAGCTTCCATCAAAATGCCATGTGGTAGAAGGAAAGGCCATGAGAAGTTGTGGGTGTATAAGAATGAGTCTTTAGTTAGGAGCCAGTGGCCATTGCTAATAAGGAGCCATCAGACAAAACAGTTGTTCACAATAGTCACATACAGGCAGCCATATAACAATACATCTTTCCCACAAAGCAGTAGTAGCCTCTGTACCCACAGCCTTACATAGCAGCAGCACCTGAGCTCTCTCTGTTCCAGTAGCCTCTCTAGCATAGCAGCAGCACCTGAGCTCTCAGCTCTCCTAAGTAGCCTTCGCAGCTTCTCCCTATCACACTGGATGGCCAGTAATATATATTATACTACTTAGACAAAGGAGGCTTCTTGCCAAGTAGTGACCTTGCTGTGCACTGGCATAGTCCTTGGAAACCCTGATTAAGATTCCCATGCTCAGAGTGGCCTTGGCCATCTGGCATACTCTAAACAAGGCCTTTCACACTCCAATTGGCCTTGAACATCCTGCGGATTCTGGCATGGTTCCCACAAGATGTCATGGGAATTCTGAGGATGGGAAGGATCTTTTGAACTGGGAAATCAGGGAAGCTTTCACAGAGGAGATGGCACTTGAGCTGAACCTGAACAGATTTTGAGTGTCCCAGGGAAGGGCAAGAGTGCTCCAGGCAGAAGGAACAGGGTGCTGGGAGCATTTCGTGTGGCCAGGGAATAGTGAACCTTGGCTCTGTCCAGGATAGTCAGTGGTTTTCATATATTACATCTAACTATTCGGCCCCTATGATTGTTTTAGAAGTTCATATGGTGATAATGTGGAAATCGCTATAAAGAAAACCAGTGTGGCCCAGCTTATGTGGTTCAGTAGTTGAGCATTGACCTATGACCCAGGAGGTCACGGTCCGATTCCCAATCAGGACACATGACCGGATTTTGGGCTCCACCCCCAGTGTGGAGCATGCAGGAGGCAGCCAATCAATGGTTCTCTCTCAACATTGGTGTTTCTTTGGCCTTTCTCTCCCTCTCCTTCCCTCTCTGAAATCAATTTTTTTAAAAATTTCTTTTAAGAAAAAAGTGTGTTCCCAGTGTAGTCTAGAAGAATGGGACCATATTTTAGGAAACCTTTAATGCCATTTAGGGGCAGTCCATAGTGAATGTCATTAGGAATGGACCAGCAACAGAGGGATTTCAGCGTGGATATACCAGATCCTGGAAGCCCAGTGACAAGAAGAGCTGGTAAAGCTGAGCGAGAAGCTGTGACCACAGTCTAGAGCAAGAACATCAGGGTGCTGGGAATACCCGCAGCAGCAAGAAGACAGATAAATGTGCTTAAACTAGAATCTATGAGACCTGCTAGCTGGCGAGATGTGGGAAACCAGGAGGCCAAAGAGCAGTGGGTTTTGAATCCAGATATGCATTTGAACACACATTGGAAAACCCAGAGGAGGAATGAGAATGGTGATGAAGGTGGTATCCCATCATTTCACCTATTGGACATGAAGTATCGATGGGACACCCACACAAAGATACCCTGAAAATATAGGATGAGAAATAAAAAAAAGGCAACATTCTGAAGAATTATAAGGCAGATGGGAAATGCTCTCAGAGCTTCAGAGTGTGACTCAGGGGAGTGTTTACTGTGTCCTGGGTGAGTACAGAGTGAGATTGTAATAATGACAGTTATGTGGCTTTAAGTGAAGACTTAATCCTGTGAGCTTTGGTTTCTCTTACCAGGTTAAGAATGCAGATTTTTTTCAATAGATGGAGTTACACATATGTTGATATATATGTGATTTTATATGTATGCTATTTTGTTGTATTGACAATAAGCTTCAACAATTCATATATAAAATTTTCTGAAGGTGTTAACATCATAGATATTTTTACACTTAAAAATGTCAAATTTCATGCCAAAAAAAAGAGCATTTGCAGGAAATTATACCTCATTACTTTATTTTGAAGAAAAGTGCTGCTGAATACTTTGGGAAGCTTATGGTGAACATGCTCCATCTCAACATACTTGTGAATGCTGGTTTAAATGCTTTAAAAGTTATGATTTCCATGTGAAAGACAAAGAACGTCCAGGTCAACCGAAAAAGTTTGAAGACCAACAATTACAAGCATTATTGGATGAAGATGCGTGTCAAACTCAAAAACAACTTGCAGAAAGTTATTAAACGTTGCTTAGCAAACAATTTCCAATCATTTACAAGCAATGGGAAAGATTTTAAAGGAAGGAAAATGGGTGCCACATCAACTGAACAAAAGACAAATGGGAAACTGAAAAGTCATCAGTAAAATGTTGCTTCAATGGCACAAAAGAAAGTCTCTTTTGCATCGAATTGGGACTGGCGATGAAAAGTGGATTTATTTTGAGAATCCCAAATGCACAAAATCCTGGGTTGATCCAGGTCAATCATCAACATCGACTGCAAGGCCAAATCGCTTCGGAAAGAACACAATGCTCTGCGTTTGGTGGGATCGGGAAGGTGTGGTGTATTATGAGCTTCTAAAACCAGGTGAAACCATTAATACTGATCACTACTGACAACAAATTATCAATTTGAGCCATGCTTTGATCGTGAAATGACCAGAATGGGCCAGAAGATGCGGCAAAGTAATTTTGCTTCATGATAACGCACCATCACACACTTCAAAACCAGTTAAAGACCCATTAAAAGATCTTGCCTGGGAAGTATTAACCCACCAGCCATATTCACCAGACCTTGCTCCTTCAGATTACCATTGGTTCTGATCAATGGCACATGCACTTTCTGAGCAGCACTTCAAAATATACGAAGAAGTGGAAAATTGGGTCTCTGAATGGTTTGCCTCTAAACAAGAAAAGTTCTATTGGGACGGTATCCACAAATTACCTGAAAGATGGGTAAATGTGTAGCAAGTGATGGACATTACTTTGAATAAAGCACTTTTGATGTTTCTCTTGAAATTATCATGTTTTCTTTGATTACAAAATCTGTATTATTAACCAATACACCTAGTAGAGTAGAGATGTAGGCCCTTTAAAGTCCTGCATACCATTATTGAGTACCTACTGCATGCATTCATTGAGCACCTGCTCTCTACATGTAATTCATTCCTTGTAATACTGCCAGGACTGTGTTCCCATGCCCATGGTCGAGGTAAGCATGACAGAAGTGAGAGGCTCGGGTCACTTGCCCCAGGCCACACAACTGGTAGTGATATTAACACCAATATGACCGGTTCCCAGTCCAGGCTCTCCCTTTATACCAGGCTGCCTCCTGGTACACCGCCACAGCTGTGCCTTTCAGGGACTAGAACCATGTGCCTTAGTATTAGGCAGCATTGTTGAGGTGACACACACCAATTCTCCTCCTTTCTCAGATCAGCCCAGACTCACTACCAGTACATAGACGTGTGCCCACATTTTCATGCTCTCGTTCGTCTTCTGCTAAATATATTTTTGAAATCCAAAGCCAGAACAGATAGTCTGACAAGTGTAAGCATATCAATCACAACAAAAAAATCTAAGGCCGGGGATATGCCAGTCTGATGTCCCATGAAGGAGGAGGCCATGCGTGAGAAGTAGTCAGACATTTCCAGGGCAAAGAGTTGGTGGGGAAACACGGTGTTCTGGAATCATTTGAATGTGGCTATGAACTTGGGGGGAGAGGCCTCCCCTCTACTGTGTCCATCTTCTGTCTTATAGTGTTCAGCGGAGTGCGGGGCTGGAGTGCGAACACGCTCGGTGGTATGCATGACCAACCACATCAGCAGCCTGCCTCTGGAGGGCTGTGGGAACAACCGGCCGGCAGAGGCCACTTCGTGTGACAATGGGCCCTGCATGGGCAAGGTGGAGTGGTTTGCTGGGAGCTGGAGTCAGGTGAGTGGCCAGAACTGGGTGTGTCTGCCTGTCCCTGGAAGAGGAAGCATAGCAGAGGGGTTAGGAACTGGACCTGGTATGTCTAGGTTTGAATCCCAGCTGTGTTACTCATGACCCTGAAGAAGTTGCTTATGCTCTTGGAGCCTCATTCAGTCAACACTATTTATTGAGCATTTATTATGTTCTCTTCTAAGCACTTGAAAACAGTAAATATTCCTGCCCTCAGGGAAGCTCATGGTGTAGTATGGTTTCTTTGTCTATAAAATGTTGGTAGCGATAGCACCTTAGAGGTTATTTTTAGAAGAAATGAAGTAATGTATTTTAAGTATGTAGCACAGTGCCTAACACACAATAAATGTACAATAAACCACAGCTACTGCTGCTATCATTGTAAATAAAGCCAGTTTGATCTGAATTTGAGTGTCAGAAGCAGAAATAAATATGACCCAGAAATCCTATCTCTGGAGGTATAGCCAAAGGAAATAAAATCATTATCTCAAAGACATATCTGCACACTTATGGTCAAAGCAGCATTATTCACAATAGTCAACGTATGGAAATAACCTATGTGTCCATCAACAGATGGATGGATAAGAAAATATTCATAGGAATATTATTCAGCATTTTAAAAAGGGAAATCCTGACTTTTACAACAATATAGATGAACCTGGAGGGTATTATGCTAAGTGAAATAAGTCAGACAGAGAAAAAATACTGCATGGTATCAATAATCTGTGGAATTTTAAAAAAACAAATTCATAGAAGGTAGAATGGAGGAAATGGGAAGAGGTTGGTAAAACTTTCAGTTATTAGATGAATGAGGTCTAAAGATCTAATGTATATCATGGTGACTATAGTTCATAACACTGTACTGTATAACTGAAATTTGCTAAGACCGTAGAACTTAAGTGTTCACACAGAAAAGAAAGGTAAGTATGTGTTAACTCAATGTGGGAATCCTTTTAAAATGTATACATATACCAAATCATCAGTTTAAATACATTTTAATTGTGTTTGTCAATTAAACCTCAACTAGAGGCCGGGTGCATGAAATCGTGCACAGAAGGAGGTGGAGTTCCCTCAGTCCAGCCTGCATCCTCTTCTATCCAGGACATCTCACAATCTGGGACTGCTGGCTCCTAACTGCTAACATGCCTGCCTGCCTGATAGCCCCTAACTCCCCCCCCCCCCCCGCTGGCCTGCTGGCCCCCAACTGCCCCCCTTGCTGGCCTGGTCGCCCCACGCAGTCTGCTGTTCAGTCATTTGGTCATCCCTCACTAACCCCAGTGCCAGCTTTGTTGCCCCACGCAGCCTGTGTTCAGTCGTCCGTCTGGTTGTTTCAGTTGTGACTGCCCCTGGCTTTTTATATTTTAGGATAAAGCTGGAGAAATTAAAAAAAAAAAAGCATAAAAAGAAAAACTTGAGGTTGTTTATTATAAAGAACTAGATACTTTAAAAAAGTGACTTAATTGATCAATTAATGTTTTCCTTACTGTGCCAAAATTGAGCATGAACTGAAAATGTGGGAAATATCATTCCCTCCTATTTTTTTGTTATGATCACCATCAGTATTTTGAGTTCTTGGACCACTTAGCATTTGGCGCCCAGGGCTGGCTAGTTCTCCAAGGACTTTTTGGCTGATAGTCATGATTTACACATTATCAGAATCTCTGGCTTCATATAGAATTTTATTTATTTTAAGTAGCTTTATACATAGATCCTGAGGAAAAAAAATGGATTGCCTTGTCCTTGTAAATTTATATAATCCCTTTGGAAAGCAATAAAATTCAAGAACCATAAAAATATTCATTAGCCTTCACCCAGTCACTCCACTCCTGGGGATTCATTTTAAGGAAATAATAAATAGAAGTAAAAAGCCTTTTTGACAGAGATGTTCATGACAGCAGGGCAGTATATTATGGTATATCATAACTCGTTAAAATATTATGTGCAACAACAATAATTAGGAAGATGTGGAAAGTGCATTGATACAGTGGCAAGTGAAAAACAATATGAAAATCTTTAATTCCTATTATCGCAACCACTTCAAAATATAGTCTTTTTATGTAAACAACACGGGGAAATTATTTTTCTCAAATTTCATTTAATGTTTTATAATACAAACTATAAAATATAAAATATTAAGAAAGAAAATTCAAATATGGCCAATGGTACCCTGGTAGGTATGAGTTAGACATTCTTAGTAACTGATCCCAGCTCTACTCCTTAGTTATTTGATTTGGGGCAACTAATTTAACCTCTCTGAGCCTATTTCTTCATCCAAATGTGAGGAAAATAATACCAACTTCCTAGGGTTGTTATTGGCTTTTCATAAAATACTATACATATGGGGGTTGCCCATTGCTTGAGGCATGGGAAGTACTCAATAAATATTAGTTCCCTTTTTTCCATGTTTATTTTTTCCACCAGCTGTTTCTAATCCTTCATTGGTTATAAAACACCTAGAAGGTAAACCCCAAAGATAATTAAAAAATGGAATGTACCTATAGGATGCCAAATAACCATGTAAACTGAGGCATTAGGAAGAATCCTGTGTCAAATTGTAACATCAGATCGTAAGTGTACATGCACGGTGAAGATAAGGGATGCAATTCAACTCGCATGCCTACCAATCTCAGGAGAGGAAAACAGGATTCAGGGTCTTTTCTGCTTGTGAGCCTCCTATTGACTTTAGACTTAAACTCAGAGAACAGAGTGATATGAATCCAGGTGAAAGAAGCCTTTATTTCTGCTAAGATTAGAAACATATAATTTATTGCCCTGTTGTCCAAAAGAGTCAGCACATTGATTGAATGTGGACAGAGCTTTGGTTCTGGATTTATAAAGATGTTGGAACCTACTGGCACTTCCCTGCCTTGGGAATTTGATATTTTCCCAAAGAAAATGAAATAGATAATGCTTATTTATTGAAAGGCAAGTAGGTAAGTCTTAAACATTAACTGACTTCAGAATATAAAAATAAATATTCCTTTCTGCTACATGGTTTGAATGAGAGTTGGCACCTTGACACCCCACCACCCTAGTCACAAGTGACTAGTCCAGGATGGATATGTGACCTAAGCCAAGTCAAACAGAGCCCTTCCCTAGGACTGCCTGAGAAGTTTGCGCACAGGTGCCAGCAGTGGCCATGCTGAAGCTTGTGGAGAAAGCTAACCCAAGAGAACAAGATCGGTAGAACTTAGGGAATCTTTTCCACTCTGGAGGCAAAATAGCTCAACTCTTATTTATAAGGTATTCCACGAAGTCTATTATTCATGCCCAGATGTTTTCTTTCTCCCCTGTCAATTTTGGGTTTACTTCACCCTTAGACTGTCTTAGCTCTGAGGGGTATTTCACAATCTCTGGTGATCAGGAGCAGCCCTCTTGTCTGCCTGTGTCGCTGAATCATATTTATTCTCACTGGCATCTGAGCATACACCTCCAGTCTCCCCAGGTCTTAGAACAGTGATCCACCAAAGTGCAGCTGCAGGAATTCTTTAGGTATAGAAACATGAAGAATTGCTATCACCCCTCAGTGGAAGGATTTATCCCTATTAAATATCACTTTCTCCATGAATTACATTTTATCTGACATTTGTATTACTTCATTTTATTTCTCATTGTTGATTTTCACCTGGTATACTTTTGTCAACTCTTATGTGTTTTTTAAGATATTCTTCTGTGTGCAGGACTAGTTTTGTCTTTATTTTTATCCGATCTGCAAGTCTCTATTTTTTCAGAGTTAAATTTTAACCATTCATATTTATTGCAATCATTTATATGTTTGGACTTTTCCCTGTCATGTTATTTTGTGTTTTTCATTTAATTTTCTATTGCCTTGTTTTCTTGGGGTGTTTTTCCCCCTCTTTCCTTTCCACACATTTGTATTGGTCCAACTTCCTTATTTCATTTTTTCTCTCTAACATTTTGGAAATTATAAATCTGTTTTTATTCACCCAGTGATATCAGAAGAAAAAAGATTTAACACATGGTTTTAAACTTATGTTCCAGTGTCATTATCAATAACCACATTCTCTCAATCTATAATACTTCCATAAAGATGTTGAGATCATCTGGAATTAGCTCCATATTAATGTTAATTAATTTTATAGAAAAATACTAATCTAGATTTTAAAGTAGCCTTCTTCCCTTCAAAGGTTATTTTTACTGAAATATAATTCAATTATCATAAAATTCACCCTTTAAGTGTACAATTCAGTGTTTTTTTGGTATATCACAAAGTTGTGCAACCATCACTATTACCTAATTCCAGGATATTTCTGTCATCCCAAAAGAAACATATAGCCATTATTTATTTATTTAATTATTAAAATGTTTTTTAAAATATTTGTATTGATTTCAGAGAGGAAAAGAGAGGGAGAGAGAGATAGAAACATCAGTGATAGCAGAGAATCATTGATCGGCTGCCTCCTGCACACTCCTTACTAGCGACTGATCCTGCAACCCAGGCATGTGCCCTGAACAGGAATTGAACCATGATCTCCTGGTTCATAGGTTGACGTTGAACCACTGAGCCATACTGTTCGGTTACTATAGCCATTATTAACAATAGTTTTTATTGGTGACTTTGCCAACTTCTGCTTTTGTATCCTGTGTCTTCTTCCTGGTTCTTTTTAATTTTGTTAGAGACTATAACCCAGTAAGTCTTTCTAATAGGATTCATAAGCCATAGTTTTCTGAGCCTTTGAATATTTAAGAATGTTTTCACTTTTCCCTTTGACTTGAATGCTCACATTCAAGTCAAAGGGAAAAGTGATGCTTTTGCTTCTTCCTTGGCAGAGTCAGTTTTCTGGTCAGTATCTTAGCTAACTACTTTTGCTTCTTCCTTGGCAGAGTAGGTGTAGATGCTTTTGCTTCTTCCTTGGCAGAGTCAGTTTTCTGGTCAGTATCTTAGCTAACTACTCTCTCAATGTCCTGAGGCCCCCTCCCTCCTGCTTTTCACAGCCACATGTCCACCACCATTCTTGCCCAAAGCATTTGAGCTGCTTCTTCTTGGTTAGCAGTTCCTCCTCTATGTGCACTTTGAACTATGATTTTCTCCTTCAATTTATTCTCATCTATCTTTCACCATTCAAAGATTCTTCATAATTTCTGGTCTACCAAGGGTGAATTCCTTTCCTATTTCAAATACTGTCTCATGCACACACATATACCTACACACATCCATTCCTTTGTTCCCCCACACACATATTCTGCTGTTTCTGGCCATTTAAGATAAGAGAGGGCTGAGATATGTGCTCATTCTCCCTTCATTACCTAATGTCTTCAAGGACTTTACAAACATAGCATAAAATAACCTCAGGTTTTGGTCAAGGTTTAGAGTCTGCTGTTCTGCCAAGCACTGGGTCTATACCTGGCCCCTCAGAGTAGTTATAGGTCTTTCCGGTTTCCAAATCCCTCCGGTTTGCAGGTGAGACAGTAAAACCTGGGTAAGTGCTATGTCTTGGCCAAAGACACGGGACTATTCAGTGACAATGTCTAGACTAGTTTCTATGTTTCCTGACTTCAGTCCAGTGTTCTGCTCCTGCTGTCCCCTGGACCTTACATCCTTACTCCTCTTTTGCCTGGAAGCCTATTTCTCCTCTCCTGCCTCCAATTCTTTCATTGTCTGCAGCACTTGAAAGAGAAGAACAAAACATGGATATACTGAAAATGTATCAGAACAATAATGAACTAACATGTTATGATGAGTATTGTTACACACAGATGAGAAAGATCACATCCAGGGAAATCCCATGTTGGGTACATCATTAATTCACACTGTACACACCAAATAGATAGAATACAGTCTGCCTGTGATGCTGGGATGGGACTTAACCTCCAGCACAAGTAGATTAACTAACTCCATAACTAACTAACATGGAAGAAAATAGGAAATACAAGCTAAGAAGGTTTCTGGATGCCTATGAAGATGGCAGAAAAGAAGGCACAAAGCAAAAATTGCCAATCGTGGTGCTTATTGTGCCCCATGTGATCAATTCATAGTCTATTGGCTTGGATTTTTCCATTTTCTATTGAGCTATGGTTTCCCCCCTATTTTTGTTTGACCCTGTGCCTGACTACCGAAGCAAGGCTAATGTTAAAACTTTAGATATAGACATTGTTAATAGCTTTCCATAAAGGTAGTGGATTCTTTAAAGTCTCTGAAGGCCTATACAACACAAGTTTTAAACTTTTTAATCAAGATATATTGAGTAAACCAAATGTGAATAAAAAACGCTTTACAAAGTAATAGATTTGTGCATAGTTATATGCATCGTATTTCCATAAACTAACAAAATGCATCAATATATGTAATTGTCTGTTCTCTGTGCTCAAACCCCAGGGAAGTGAGAGGAATGGGCCCCATGGTGAAAGGCTTCCTGCTGGCCACCCTGTTGGAACGGAGGGTTGGCCATATTGTCCCAAGTCTAGAATCTTCTATTCAGCTTTGTATGTTTCAAAGAATTTTAACTTAGTCCTTCATGCACAGGTGTGCAGGCTCTGAGAGACTAATTCATCCCCGGTGTCCACCCATTAAAGGACTGGCAGAAAACGAATATGTTAGTTCATTGTCTTACAGTCAGAGGTCTGTAAGAGTCTACTGGACAGAAACAAGCAAAGTGATCGCCTGATGTGTTCCTGTAGGGGAGTCTAAGGGGAACCATTTCAGTCTCAGCACAGAGGGCACCATGATCTCAGTGACCAGTAGCCTGAAGCTGTGATGACTCAGGACATGCATTCTCCTCCCCAGTCATAGAACTGTTAGGAAAACTGGAATTCATGGGCAACTTCTCTTCTAGAAACGTTTTCCAATACCCTTGGGCTCTTCCTCACTGAATTGATGATAGAAAGCACATGTAGACATACCCTGATGGACAGTCATTCTCATCTCCTTCCTGTGATGTGATACCATCTTTTTCTGCTTCCTTCTTTAGTGCTCCATAGAGTGTGGCAGTGGGACCCAACAGAGGGAAGTGATTTGTGTTAGGAAGAATGCTGACACCTTTGAAGTGCTGGACCCTTATGAATGTTCCTTCCTAGAGAAACCCCCTACCCAGCAGTCCTGCCACCTGAAGGCTTGCGGAGCCAAATGGTTTAACACAGAATGGAGCATGGTAAGTCAGGGTGCTCTTGATAGAGATTGCTGCTTTTAGTGCATCATTCTCCTGCTTTCCTTCCATACACACACCTGGGCATCCGACTAGGTGCCAGGCACAGGGCTCAGCCCTCAAGTAGATTCCCTATAGTGATCTATCCAGTTGGTCACTGCCAGGACACCCCAGATACAGTCTACTTGGTGGGTGGAGCCTGAGGCTGGGACAGTCTTGATCTAAACTGCAGAGCCGTAAAGCACAGACTCTTAAGTGTCAGTATGCATAAGAATCAGCTGGAGCCTTGTTAGAAAAAAATGAATTCTGGGTCCACCCAGAGGAGTTTGCATTTTGAATAATCTCCTTAGGAGAGTTGGATGCAGGTGTCCTTGGACCACATTTTGAGGAGTGCTGCTGCAGAGGATTGATGGCTGAACGGATTCAAGGATGCCATTGAGAAACTGCATCATGAAGGAATTTCAGTAGGTCTCAGTGATACAGTGAGACCCACACCAGTCAGGTCTCAGTGTGTGTGTGTGTGTGTGTGTGTGTGTGTGTACACTTGTTTAAAATTCAACAGGTTATATGGACTATGTATTATGGAACTGATCCTGTTTTTCTCTTTGAATTGACTCCTAGAAAACTCAAAGCTAAAATTGTTGTCCATCTCTAAGAGAGAGTTTATCAGCCCTTACAAAATAGATTTCTCCTACTTTTATATTTCTTTTAACCTCAGTTTCCCCATATCATTCTACATTTTGTAACCCTCAAAGCATTTCTTAAACCATCTCAGATCCTTTTTGTAAGGAGGAGGGTACTGTGTGAATGATGAGAGGCAGAGATAGTCTGAGACAGAGAGATAGAGTTAATACACAAATAGGTTATTAAGAATGAAGTAGAAAAGGATGGAAATAGTGATAAAATCCTTTTCTTTCCCCAAGCAAAAGAGTTTATTTTCAAGCAACATCCTAAAACAAAAAATGTCCTCAGGGCATCATTCCTGGTGATCAAATAACAGACCTTGGACACATGGGAGTGGGGTTCATTCTGCTTTGTGTCACTGAAGATCTTCAAGCATGGCTGTAGGTGAGCCCAAACAAGAGGCCAGAGCCTTTCTCAAAATCATTCATAGGTGATAAAAAGGATTTTGCTTATAAAATATATGAATAAAAGCTGAGAATTCTGCTTCCAAACAGTGTGTGTTAGTTCCAGTGAGAACAGCCATTTGGCATGTGGTGAACCATAGATCAGAGGCAAATGGGAACAAAGGTGGTGTTGAGTTTCAGAGGTGTTTTGTCAACTTCTGGGAAATGAAATTTAATTATTTTTATGCTGGCCAAGCCCCTTGAGAACACAGGAACAGATCACTATTTTCTTGTACTGTTTGGTTTGAAGAGTCTATCAAGGTCCAGATTCACCAGACCTATCAAAAAAGACAAACTGTGAAAACAACTGTCTGGGAACTACCCAGATGTCCCTCAACAGGTTAATGTGATACCTCTGAACAACAGATATTACTCAGCAACAAAAATGAATGAACTGTTGGTATCCAAACACCGTAGATGAACTTCAAATGCATTTTGCTAAATGACTCCCGAAGCTACAAATTGTACTATCCCATTTATATAATATTCTGTAAAAGGCAAAACTATAGGGACAGATACCAGGTCAGCTGAATCTCACCAGGGGATTTGTTGTGTGTGATGAAACTTTGACATAAATGATAATAACAAAGATTGTGATGGAACCCAGATGTCTTTGAAGATGCCTTGTTTTGTAAATTTGAGTTTATAACTGAGTCAACATTTTATATAATTATAAAATAAAATTTTAAAGCAATCCATAAAAATGGAAAATGAAATGAAACAAATTAACCTAAATATATATATATTCAGTAGTGGCCATAGCACTATTGTATGTGGATTAAAACACAGCATTTGATTATCTATCCCTAAGGACAAAAGAACTGCAGAAAAGTGTCTACATTGTTTGGAGTAATCACATTTTCAGTGATAGTGTTGTACTGTATTCTGAGATAGTTGTGTGTAATGTGTGATAAAGTAAATGAGTAATATATCTTATGGTAACATGATGATATGTGTGTATGATAATATGATAGTATAACTCTGTTATCCCCAGTATCCTTAAGAAATAGGGTTCTCAACTTAGGATAAAAAAAAAAAAGATAGAGGGATTAAAAATGGCAGCAGAGTACGTGGAAGCTTACAGACATGCTCCCAGGACCAAACTGGAATTACAACTAAAATACAAAAATAAGCCCCACCCTAAATAATCAATTGAAGACTAGCTGGAGAGAACCCTGATAACCAAGGACAGAAAGTGGAGACCACATACAGACAGGTAGGGTGGGCGGAGGTGAGAAATGGCTATCAGGCTCCCACAGACTACAGCTGAAGTTCCAGAGAGATATCTCAGCTATTGGGGGGTTGCCACTGAGAATTCTGCAGTCTAATCCCCAAGATGGGTCCCCCAGCAGAGAGCACCCAAACTTAGAAAGGTGCCCAGATAACATTTGCCTGTGAAAAGCAGCAAGGTTGCTGTCTGTCAGAGAGACATGGATGGAAATGCAGGCACCCTCTTAAAAGGTCAATGCACAACATTTTGAATGCAGCCACTCACCTTGGGCTCTGGCAGAGGGAGGGCAGAGTGGACTGGAGCTGTATAAACATAAGCCAGGGTTGGGGAATCTGGGGTTAGAGCTCAGAAGGCAGACACCCCAGTTTCCTGCGCTGAGTCATTCCCTCATGCTGCAGAAGTTATCTTTCTCAAGCAAACTTTTGCTATTCTGCGGTTTTTGCCTGGGGAAAAGACAGTTGATGCACCCTATTGGAAAATCCCCTGCCCCACCCTGTGGAGTTTCTGAGGCCCATTAAGAGACTGAGAATAACAATTAGCCTCCAGGCAGAAGCAATTGCCCCACGCTGTTGGAAAATCTCTCACCCCACCTGCGGACAATAGCTTGAGGTTACTCCAGATTGAATCCAATCAGTCTTCAGGCAGAGGCGGTTCTCTGGAGGCTTTGAGTCTTTGCCTGATCTAATTAGTCAGAAACAGCAGTTTGGGTCCCTGCCACAAACACCATCCCAGACTGCTAATTGAGGCAAAAGTCAGTGGGACCCCAAGTGCTTGCTGATGACATCTGCAGGACCAGCTCAGAACAAAGTCAATAAAGGTATGAGACTCAAGGCAGAGTCCTCAAACACTGGACTACTAGGGGATTCAACCCATTGGACCTCAGGTTGCCCAGGGCCAGAAAGGGACAGTTACTCACATTCACCTACACTAGAGAAGCTCCCAGGAGGCCCAGGATAGACATACCAAAGGACCATACAACAATATCAGAGCAAAATCCAGCAAGCCCCACAAATAGTGGACCCAAAGCACCTGTATAACAGGTGATACTACAACATTGGGGTTGAACCTCACTGGCAGCAAGTCGGAGGGGAGATCCCTCCCACAAATGGGACATCAACATTCAAGTTCCAGTTAAAACAGGAGAGCCCAAACAACACACACAAAGGGCACCCCTAGAGCATCCAGCTTAGGCAAACAAAGACACTACACCACTGGACCCTTCAAGACACTTTCTATACTAGTATAAGGCCATCTCACAAACACTGGGAGCTAAAGCAGTTCTATCTAATACATAGAAGCAAATACAGCAAGATAGCTAAAATGGAGAGACAGGAGAGAAACCAAGATGGTGGCATAGGTAAACACCTGAACTTGCTGCCTCGCACAACCACTTCAAAACTACAACTAAAAGACAAAACGGGTATTATCCAGAAACACGGGAAGGCTGGCTGAGTGGAATTTATACAACTAGAAGGAAAGAGTAAAGCACACTGAGACTTGGAGGAGGGGCAGAACTGCAGAAGTGAAATGCAGAGGTATGGAGGCGCGTGCACAGTAAGGGCTGGCAACTGAGTACGCTGTTGTCTTTTTCAATCAGGAGGGAGATACAAGCTCCCGACTGCTCTGAACTCCAATTCTGTGTGAGATTCTGGAGACCCAGACTCATACGGGGAGAAACTGGACTGTCTGGCATCAGGCGGAACTCGAGGGCGGCTTTCTCTCAGAGGTGCTTGCAATGATCATTGTTTCTGCATGGTGCTGTGGGACACAGAGACATGGGACCTCTTCCAGGCAGGGCTGACAGTCAACCATTGCTGTTTGCTCCACCCTGGTGATTCCCCGAGACTCCACCCCACCCAATTTACAACCCCACCCAAGCTGTACACAGAGGCTTTTGCATATGAATGGCCTGGCCCTTTGCAATCTGAAACCTAATGTACTGCAGCTGGGTCAAAGAGCCCCAGAGCCTCCAAAAGACAACCCAAGGCTTGACAGCAGCTTGCATTGTTTCACAGGTGGGCCTCATCTGGGCACCTTCAAACTCCAAACAAAGAGAAGGAATCTGCAGATCTCTCTGTAGCTCCTGCTGGGTGTTCTCAGGCAGAGGCTAAATTAGCAGAGGCTAAATTAGCACCTCCTTGGAGATCCAAGAGCCAGTGTACCCAGGGGTCACAGTAGGACTATCCAGATTACAACTCCTCAGATCCATAAGGGACACAGTCAGGGGGCAGACTCAGTGAGCACCAAAGCCCCAGTGAAGCAAGTCTTGCCCCATAAGGGTGTCTCCAGCACAGAAGTTCTCCCATCGTAAACACAGCTGGTCCTCACAACCAATTGGCCTGGAGGTCAATTCCTCCCAGTGATATCAACAACAAGTACTTCATGCCACTCCCTTCTGGCCTAAAGTGTTTCTATTGAGAAGTCAGTTGACATTCTAATTGGAACTCCTTTGTAGGTAATTTTCTGTGTCTCTCTTGCTGCCTTTAAGATTCTTCTTTGTCTTTACCATTTGCCATTTTAATTATGATGGGTTTATGTGTGAGACTCTATGGGTTCATCTTGTTTGGGACTCTGTGCCTCCTGAACTTGTGTGACATTTTCCTTCATCAGGTTGGGGAAGTTTTCTGTCATTATTTCTTCAAAAAGGTTCTCTGTTCCTTGCTTACCTCTTCCCTTTCTGGTATGGAAATAAGGTGAATATTGTTATGTTTCATGTTGTACCAGAGCTCCCTTAAGCTATCTTCCTGCTTTTTAATTCTTTTTTTTTCTATTTGCTGCTCTAATTGGGTATTTATCTTTACCTTATCTTCCAAATCACTGATTCGATCCTCTGCTTTATCCAGTCTACTGTAAATCCCTTCCAGTGTGTTCTTGATGTCAGATATATCACTCTTCATTTCTGTCTGGTTCTTGTTCATGGCCTCTATTTTCCTTTTCATGTTGTTGTAATTTGCACTAAGTTCCTTAAGCATCTTTATAACCATTGCTTTGAAGTTTATGTCTGATAGGTTGCTTGCCTAATTCTTTTTCTGGAGATTCCTTGTTTTCTCTCATTTGGGGGTTCTTTGTCTCTCCATTTTTTTTTCCTAATAAATTTTTATTGTTCAAATTATTACAGTTGTTCCTCTTTTTTCCCCCCATAGCTCCCCTTCACCAGTTCCCACCCCACCCTTTGCCCTTACCCCACCCCACTGTCCCCATCCATAGGTGTACGATTTTTGTCCAGTCTCTTCCCACACCCCCACACCCCTTTGCCCCTGAGAATTGTCAGTCCACTCCCTTTCTATGCTCCTGATCCTATTATATTCACCAGTTTATTCTGTTCATCAGACTTTTTATTCACTTGGTTTTTAGAGTCACTTGTTGATAGATATGTATTTGTTGTCACTTTGTTGTTCATAATTTTTATCTTTAACTTTTTCTTCTTCTTCCTCTTCTTAAAGAATACCTTTCAGCATTTCATATAATACTGGTTTGGTGGTGATGCACTCCTTTAGCTTTTTCTTATCTGTGAAGCTCTTTATCTGCCCTTCAATTCTGAATGGTAGCTTTGCTGGGTAGAGTAATCTTGGTTGTAGGTTCTTGCTATTCATCACTTTGAAGATTTCTTGCCACTCCCGTCTGGCCTGCATAGTTTCTGTTGAGAAATCAGCTGACAATCGTATGGGTGCTCCCTTGTAGGTAATTAACTGTTTTTCTCTTGCTGCTTTTAATATTCTCTCTTTGTCTTTTGCCCTTGGCATTTTAATTATGATGTGTCTTGGTGTGGTCCTCTTTGGATTCCTTTTGTTTGGAGTTCTGTGTGCTTTCTGGACTTGTGAGTCTATTTCTTTCACCAAGTGGGGGAAGTTTTCGGTCATTATGTCTTCAAATAGGTTTTCAGTATCTTGCTCTCTCTCTTCTTCTGACACCCCCATAATTCAGATGTTGGTACACTTGAACTTGTCCCAGAGGCTAGGACTTCCAGTACTATGTTGAATAAGAGTGGTGAAAGTGGATATCCCTGCCTTGTTCCTGATCTTAAGGGAAATGTAGTTCAGTTGTCTGGCACAGGGTAGGTTTAATAAGTACTTATTATATAAATGAAGAATGGTATGGGAGGTATTGAGATAAATCTAACTTTCCCCCATTAAACTTATCTGGCAATAAAATAATTTAAAATATTTATGCAAAAAGTAAACAGTGTTATTTAAACAATAAGTTGTCTATGTTATCCTACATAATAAAAGAGTAGTATGCAAATTGACAATCACACCAACACACAAGATGGCCATCCCCATGTGCTCAAAGATGGCTGCCCCCATGTGGACACAAGATGGCCAGCAGAGGAGGGCAGTTGTGGGCGATCAGGCTTGCAGGGGAGGGCAGTTAGGAGTGACCAGGCTGGCAAGGGAGGGCAGATAGGGGTTACTGGGCCAGCTGAGGAGGGCAGTTGGGGGTAACCAGGGTTGCAGGAGAGGACAGTTGGAGGGCACCAGGCCTGCAAGGGAGGGCAGTTGGGGGCAACCAGGCCTGCAGGGAATGGCAGTTGGGGGGGAACCCAGGCCTGCAGGGGAGAGCAGTTAGGCATCAATCAGGCTGGAGTGGTTAGGGGCAATCAGGAAGGCAGGCAGGCGAGCAATTGGGAGCCAGCCATCCTGGATTGTGAGAGGGGTCCCAGATTGGATAGGGTGCAGGCTGGGCTAAGGGACACACACCCCATGCACAAATTTCATGCACAGGGCCTCTAGTTGGTTTATAAAAATGCTATGGATTTTTGGGTGTTAATTCTGTATCCTTCTACATTTTTGAATTCATTTATTACTAAACCTAGTAGGTTTTTTTTATAGAGTCTTTAGGGTTTTCTATGTACAGTATCATGTCATCTGTGAATGATGAGTTTTTCTTCCTCCTTTCCAACTGGGATACTTTTTATTTCTTCTCCTTGTCTGATAGGTATGGCCAGGATTTCCAGAACTATGTTGAACAAGAGTGGTGAAAGAGGGCATCTGTCTTGTTCCTGTTCTTAGGGTAAATGGTTTTAGTTTTTGCCCATTGAGTATGATGTTGGCTCTAGGATTGTTATCTATGGCCTTTATGATGTTGAGGTATATTCCTTTTATTCCCATTTTGCTGAGAGTTTTTATCAATAAAAGGGTGTTGGATTTTGTTGAATGCTTTTTTTGCATCAATTGATATGTTCATGTGAGTTTTGTCTTTCAACTTCTTTATATGCTATATCACGTCTATTGATTTGTGAATATTGTACCAGCCTTGCATCCCCAAAATAAATCCCACTTGGTCAGGATGTATGAACTTTTTAATGTAATGCTGGGTCTGGTTTGCTAAAATTTTGTTGAGGATTTTTAGTGTCTATGTTCATCAGGGACATTGGCCTGTAGTTCACTTTCTTTGTTGTGTCTTTATCTGGTTTTGGAATTGGGGTGATGCTGGTCTCATAGAGAATTTAGAAGTGTTCCTTTCTCTTGAATTTTTTGGAATAGTTTTAGAAGTAGAGGGGTTAGTTCTTCTTTGAATATTTGGCAAAACTCCCTGGTGAATCTGTCCGGACAAGGGCTTTTGTTTCTGAGAGGTTTTTTATTGCTGCTTCAATTTCACCAGTAGTTATTGGTCTATTCAGATTTTCTGATTCTTCCTGATTGGGTTTTGGAAGGTTGTATTTTTCTAGGAATATGTCCACTTTATCCTGGTTCTCCCATTAGTTGGAATAAAGTTGTTCATAGTATTTTGTTACAATCCTTCGTACTTCTGTGGGGTCAGTTGTTACTTCACCTCTTTCGTTTCTGATTTTGTTTATTTGGGTCCTCTCTTACTGTTTCCTGGTGAGCTTGGCTACAGTCCATAAATCTTGTTTATTCTTTCAAAGAACCAGCTCTTGGTTTTATTGATCTTTTATATATTTTTTCTCTATATCATTTATTTCTGCTCTGTTCTTTATTATTTCCTTCCTTCTACTTGTTCTGGGCTTTTCTTGTTCCCTTTCTAATTCTTTAAGTTGTAGTGTTAGATAACTTACTATCAGTTTTTCTTGTTTTCTGAAATAGGCCTGTAGTGCTATGAACTTCCTTCTCAGGACACTCTTATGTTGAATAAGAGTGGTGAAAGTGGATATCCCTGCCTTGTTCCTGATCTTAAGGGAAATGTAGTTCAGTCGTCTGGCACAGGGTAGGTTTAATAAGTACTTATTATATAAATGAAGAATGGTATGGGAGGTATTGAGATAAATCTAATTTATCTCAATGAAATAAAGATATGCTGTGTTTTCATTGTCATTTGTTTCCAGGATTTTTTCTTCTTCTTTGAAATAAAAAACCATTCATTGTTTAATAGCATGCTATTTGGTCTCCATGTATTTGATTGTTTTTGAGCTTTTTTATTGTAGTTGATTTCTAGTTTTATGCCATTGTGATCTAAGAAGATGCTTGATATGATTTCAATCTTCTTGAATTCGTAGAGACTTAGCTTGTGTCCTAATATGTGGTCTATCTTTGAAAATGTCCCATGTGGAGAAACCAAGATGGCGGCATAGGTAAGCACCTAAACTGCTGCCTCACACAACAATTTCAAAACTACAACTAAAAGACAGAACAGACACCATCCAGAACCACAGGAAAGCTGGCTGAGTGGAAATTCTACAACTAGAAGGAAAGAGAAAAGCTCATGGAGAATTGGAGGAACTGCAAAGGGTTGAGGTACGGCAAAGGGTCTTTGTGCACACAGAGAGGAAGGGAGGCTGAGAACCTGGCTGACTTTCTCTGGCAAGAGGGGGGAAGGAAGCCCCCGACTGCACTGAACCCCAGTTCCGGGCAAAACCCCATGGACCCAGGCTCATACAGGGGGAGTCTGGACTGTCAGGTAGAGAGAAAGGCACTCGGAGACTTGGACACTCGGGGGAGGGGGTCTGGAGGCATGGCGCCAGTGTGCACAAAGACTGAGGAGGTTGCCACAGGCTTTACCTAGCAGAAGGAAGTAGGAAGCTCCTGACTGCACTGAACCCCAGTTCTGACTGCACTGAACCCCAGTTCCAGGAGAGCCCCTGGGGACCCACACTCTTGCAGGGGGAATCTGGACTCTCGGGCAGAGGCTCAGGAGATGGGGAAGGCAGAGATCTGGAGGCATGCCTGTGCGCACAAGGGCAGGGCTGACAGGAAGCCAAGACTGTCTGCTCCGCCCTGAGACTCCACCCCATCCAAGCTGAGCACAGAGGCTTTTGCAATTTGACAAGTCTAATCCTATAAGGCTGTCTCCAGCACTGAACTTCTCCCAGCGTAAACACAGCTGATCCTCACAGCCAACTGGCCTGGAGGTCAATTCCTCCCAGTGATATCAACAGCAATCAAGACTTAACTACAACAAGGCTGTACACACAGTCCACAAAGGGGTGCACCAAGAGTGTCCACCTCAGGTAACTGGGAGGCCGACCCACTGAGCCATATAGGACATCTAGCACACAAAGCTACCCTACCAACTCAGGGAAGCAGTGAAAATGCGGAAACAAAGAAACAGATCACAAACGAAAGAAATGGATGAAAACAAATGACTGGATATAGAATTCAAAACCACGGTTAAAAGGCTTTTCAAGAATATCCTAGAAAAGGCTGATAAATATAACGAGACCCTCAAAGATATGAAAAAGGACCAACTAGAAATTAAATATACACTGACTGAAATAAAAAATATTATACAGAGACCCAACAACAGACTAGAGGAACGCAAGAATCAAGTCAAAGAATTGAAATACAAAGAAGCAAAAAACACTCAACTGGAAAAGCAAAAAGAAAAAAGAATCCAAAAAGTTGAAGATAGTGTAAGAAGCCTCTGGGACAACTTCAAGCATACCAACATCAGAATTATGGGGGTGCCAGAAGAAGAGAGAGAGCAAGATACTGAAAACCTATTTGAAGAAATAATGACTGAAAGCTTCCCCCACCTGGTGAAAGAAATAGACTTACAAGTCCAGGAAGCGCACAGAACTCCAAACAAAAGGAATCCAAAGAGGACCACACCAAGCTACATCATAATTAAAATGCCAAGAGCAAAAGACAAAGAGAGAATCTTAAAAGCAGCAAGAGAAAAACAGTTAATTACCTACAAGGGAGCACCCATACAATTGCCAGCTGATTTCTCAACAGAAACTATGCAGGCCAGACAGGAGTGGCAAGAAATCTTCAAAGTGATGAATAGCAAGAACCTACAACCAAGATTACTCTACCCAGCAAAGCTACCATTCAGAATTGAAGGGCAGATAAAGAGCTTCACAGATAAGAAAAAGCTAAAGGAGTGCATCACCACCAAACCAGTATTATATGAAATGCTGAATGGTATTCTTTAAGAAGAGGAAGAAGAAAAAGGTAAAGATAAAAATTATGAACAACAAATACATATCTATCAACAAGTGAACATAAAAATCAAGTGAATTAAAAACCAGAGGAACAGAATAAACTGGTGAATATAATAGAATCAGGGGCATAGAAAGGGAGTGGACTGATAATTCTCAGGGGGAAAAGGGTATGGGGGGGGGTGCAGGAAGAGACTGGACAAAAATCGTACACCTATGGATGAGGACAGTGGGAGAGAGGTAAGGGCAGAAGGTGGGGTGGGAACCGGGTGGAGGGGAGTTATGGGGGGGGAAAGGAGAAACAATTGTAATAATTTGAATAAAGATTTATTTTTAAAAAATAAAAAGAAACTGTCCCATGTGCACTTGAGAAGAATCTATATTCTGTAGCTTTGTGGTGGAATGTTCTGAAGATGTCAATTAGTTCCATCTGTTCTAAAGTGTCATTTAGGATTGCCATTTCCTTGTTGATTTTTTGTCTAAAAGATTTATTCAGTGATGTTAGTGGGATGTTAAAGTCCCCTACTGTGATTGTATTGTTGTCAATCTCTCCTTTGATGTCCTCCAGAAGTTTTTTTTATATACTTAGATGTTCCTGTATTGGGTGCATATAGGTTTACCAGTGTTATAGTCTTTTGTTGTATGGATCCCTTTAGTATTATGAAGTGGCTTTCCTTATTGCTTGTTATGTCCTTCACTTTGAGGTCTATTTTTTCAGATATAAGTATTGCTACCCCAGCTTTTTTTTTTCTATTTGCCAGAAAAAAATGTTTCCATCCTTTCACTTTCAATCTGTGTGAGTTCTTTCTTCTAAGGTGGGTCTCTTGTAGACAGCATATAGTTGGGTCATGTTTTCTTATCCATTCAGCTACCCTATGTTTTTTTATCAGAGCACTTAATCCATTTATGTTTGAAGTTATTATTGATAGGTATTTGTTTGTCACCATTTTTATTCTTTATGCCTCTGTTCCTTATTCCCTTTCTATTTCTTTTGTTTTTACAACAGTCCCTTTAGAATTTCTTGCATTGCTGGCTTGATGGTAATAAACTCCCTTAGCCTTTTTTTGTCTGTGAAGGTCTTGATTTCACCTTCTATTTCGAATGATAGCCTTGCTGGATAGGGTATTCTTGGATTCAGTCCCTTTGCATCACTTTATATACTTCATTCCATTCCCTTTTGGCCTGATGTATTTATGTTAAGAAATTAGTTGATAGTCTAATGGGGAATCCCTTGTAGGTAACTTTCTGTCTCTCTCTGGCAGCCTTTAAGATTCTTCCTTTGTTGTTGATGTTTTGCATTTTAATTACAATGTGTCCTGGTGTTAATCTTTTTGGGTTCATCTTCTTTGGAACTCTCCATGCTCTTTGGATTTGTGTAACTTTTTTGTTCCCAAAATCAGGGAAGTTTTCTGTCATTATCTCTTCAAACAGCTTTTCTATTCCTTCTTCAGCTTTCTCTCCTTCTGGAACCCCTGTTATGTTGATGTTTTTCATTTCATGTTATCTCAGACCTCCCTTTTATGTTATCTCCTCCTGCTTTTTCTTTTCTTTTTTCCAGTTGCTGCTCTGCTTGGGTGTTTTTCCACCTTGTCTTCTAACTCACTGATTAGGTCCCCAGCTTTTTCTAGTCTACTGTTGAAACCTTCCATTGTGTTCTTTATTGCAGCTATATCGTTCTTCATTTCCTCTTGATTTTTTACACATGTTGATGAATTTCTCATCCAGCCTTTTGAGCATTCGTGTAACCATTACTCTGAATTCTTTCTCTGATAAATTGCTTGCCTCCATTTCATTTCCTTCCTTTTCTGGTAATTCCTCCTTTTCTTTCATTTGGGGTTGTTTCTTTGTCTCCCCATTTTTGCCTTTTGTCTTTTTAATTGTTTCTATGTATTAGATCAAACTGCTATGCCACCCAGATTTTCTGAATTGGTCTTATATAATAGTTGTTTTGTGGGACCCAGTGGTGCAGTCTCTCAGGTATCCTGGGCTGGGTGTACCAGGAAGGACCCCTACTTGAGATATGTGGGTTCTCCTGATGTAGTTAGGTTTTGAATGTTATTATCTCATTCATGGATGGAATCTCCTCTCAGGGTGCCCAATTATGTAGCTCGCTCCCTACCATGTCATTCCAACCATTGTGGAGGTGCTGACCAAAGAGCACAAAATACAACACGATAAGATATGACACAGAAGGAATAAAACACAAATGTACACAAGACATCTATAACCCCAATAAAAGTCATCACCAAAGAAAAGAGAATTGGGGGGGGGGGGGGAATGATAACAAAAGAAAAAAAAAGACAGAAAGAAAGAAAGTGGGGAGAAAACACAACAAAACAAACAAATAAACCAAAAAGCACAAATAAAAAACACCCAGAAAAATGGGGAGAGGGACAGAATCTGTAGATGCACAGCTTAAATAAGGAAAATAAGATTAAGGAATTGGATGAATAGGGAAGCACCACAGTTTAGAATAGAGGAGGGAGAAAAGAAATGAGAAGATAAGAAGAAAATCGACAAAATAACAAAAAAAAATTTTTTTAAGGAGATTAGAGGGGAGGATAGGTAGGCCTAAGTTTAAGAACTTAAGTTAAAAAATTAGGAGAAGAAAAGAGTGAGAGAAGGAAAAAATGAGTAGTGAAGAAAAAGATAAGAAAAAAGGAAATGGAGTAGGGGCAGGGAAGAGGAAATTAGATATATAAATAAACCAACAGAGACTAGAATAATAACACATCAATAAAGCAGATATAGAAGGTCAATTTTTAAAAAGGGTAAGAGAGAAAGGAAAGAGACAAACCAAACCAGGGAAAGGAGGAAAAAAACATGAGAAAAAAAGAGAAGAGAGGAAGAAAAAGGTGCAAAAAAATAAATAAAAATAAAATAAATAATAATTTTTAATTAAAATAAAAAAAATAAAAAGTGAATTGTCGTTCACTTCAGCCGAACTTTAATGCTCCATGGGAGCTGGTTTAGGACCCCACTCTTCTGTCTGCCAATTCTGGGCTTCCTGTTAGGTACATAAATCCTTACTACTATCAGGTATGGTCTTTGGCTTTTAGCGCCCTGCTTGAAGCTCCAAGTGATCCACCAGTCCTCTGCTTATATCTGTCTCTGCAGGCTTTGGCTGCAAACAGGCAGGGCCAATCTACACTCTTTGCCTGTCTGCCAGCTGTTAATATTAATCACTTAAGCATCTGTTTCTGACAGGGCTTCAAATGGGGTTGATGCTGTTTCTTTTCAGGGAATTTATTACTTTAGTGGGGGTGGGAGGAGGAGTTTCTCTGACCCAGAGCTGCTACTCTGTGAGTGTTCCAAAATATTATTCTGGCCTTGGTTGTTCAGAGGTCCAATGGAGTTGGTTGGCAACCTGGAGATTTTATCAGTCTGGTTCCCAGAATAGCGAGGCAGAGGGCCCCTCTTCCAATCCAGTCACTGAGGACTCCTCGGAGCTGTTCAGACACATAAGCTTGGCCTCTGCCTTTGCTTCCTCTGTAAAGCTCAAAATGCAGGGTGTGGCAGGCTGTATCACCTTCTTAGGTTTGGAACCTTAAGTCCCAGTGCTGGACTCCTGGCCATGGCTCCCTGCCCTGCTTCCCTCCCCAGCCTCTTCTCGAGCACCTCAAGTCATGCCTCCCCCTACCCTGCGCCAAAGCCTCAGGTGAGTAATTGCAATTGAAAAGTCCTGTGTTCTGAGTTTAGAGAATAAAAATAAAGATAAAGCAAAACAAAAACAACAATGAAACTTCAGCTTTCTCTACCTCCAGCACCAGGCTGCTTTCCCCCTTTCGCAGGGCCACCTTTTTCAGGGCAGCCTATTGCGGCTGTGGTCTTGGGTCCAGAATCCTCAGCTGCCAGCAGCCCTGTAGCTTTTGCTTTGAACAGTTGGAAATTAAGCCAGCTGCCAAGAGACGAGGCCTTGGTGCAACGCAGCTTCCTCCTCTCCCTCTCAGCCCACTGGCCTGCTGCCCCTCTCAAGCCCACTTCCCCATTCCTGCCAGTCTCCAGGTGTTTTCTGTCCTTCCTTCTTGTAAGTTGTCTCCTCAGCTATGCTTAATTTGTTAATTCTGGGCAGATGTTCTCCGATTTAGTCTGGCCCTGGGATGGGGTGCATGACACATCTCCCTATTCGACTGCCATTTTTTCTTTCTACTCCTATTATTTACTTTTTATTGCTGGTTTAAAGTGATATAGATTATCCTTGCACTTTGAGCAGGAGTTTCTCACTTGAAGTTTTGGAAACAGTTTTAGGTCTTAACTTGGAAAGATAGATATTAATCTACCCTTTTGTTGCTTTCAAAAAATCCAAATAGAAGTGATTATATCCAAAAAGAAAAGAAAAAAAAACAAAGAGAGAGGACTCAAATAAATAAAATCAGAAATGAAAGAGGCAATATAACAACAGACACCACAGAAATACAAAGGATTGTAAGCAAATACTATGAACAATTATATGTCAACAAACAGGACAACCTGGGTGAAATGGAAAAATTCCTAGAAACATACAATCTTCCAAAACTCAATCAGAAAGAATCAGAAAACCTGAGTAGGCCAATAAACTGATAAAATTGAAGCAATAATTTAAAAACTTCCAGTCATTTAAAAACTTCCTGGGCCAGATGGATTTACAGGTGAACTTTACCAAATAGTTGAGGAAGAACTAACACCTATCTTCCTCAACTATTCCAAAATATTTAAGAGGAAGGAACACTTCCAAGCTCTTTTTATGAAGCCAGCATTATCCTAATTCCAAAATCAGATAAAGACACTACAAAGAAAGAAAATTACTGGCCATTATCCCTGATGAACATGAATGCTAAAATCCTCAACAAAATATTAACAAATCAGATCCAGCAATAAAAAGATCAGACACCATGATCAAGTGGGATTTATTCCAGGGATGCAAGGCTGGTACAATATTCTCAAATCAATAAGTGTAACATATCACATAAACACATTGAAAGAGAAAAATCACATGATCATATCAATAGACACAGAAAAAAGCATTCAACAAAATCTAGCACACTTTTTTGATAAAAAACAATCAGTAAAGTAGGAATAGAGGGATCATACCTCAACATAATAAAGGCCATATGTGACTCACCTCCAGCCAACATCATTCTCAATGGGAAAACACTAAAAGTGTTTTCCTTAAGAATAGGAAGAAGATAAGGATTCCACTTTCACCACCCTTATTCAACATAGTCCTAGCCACAGCAATCAGAGAAGAAGAAGAGATGAAAGCATCCAAATTGGAAAGGCAGAAGTAAAACTGTCATTATTCGCAGATGACATGATATTGTACATAGAAACCCCTAAAAACTCCACCAGGAAACTACTAGACTTAATAAATGAATTCAGCAAAGTAGCAAGATACAAAATCAACATCCAAGTTGATGGCATTTTTTATACACCAATAATGAACTCTCAAAAGAGAAACTAAATAAGCAATCCCATTTACCATTGAACAACAGCAACAAAATAGATACCTAGGAATAAACTTAACCAAGGAAGTAAAAGACCTAGACTTGGAAAACTAAGAAATAGAGGGAGATAAAAACAAATGGAAGCGTAAAGCACAAGCATGTCAAACTCAAAAGCTAACACGGGCCATATAAACAGGGTGTAAGTTTATGTGGGCCACAAAAAAACAAAAGCTTCAATTTTCATAGAAATGTAGGTTTATTTTGATAGAAACATGCTGAATACAAAGGGCTGAAAAAAATGAGTAATTGTTAACATAACATAATAGAACACTTTAATAAAAATTGATATTTCTTTTTTAAACATTAACTTATCAGACACTGAATAACTGCACAAATTAATAAGCATAACATAAATAAACCTATTTTTCTTGTTCTCTGAAAGTGAAATATTTCCTGTCGTGCACACCAAACAAGTCAGTCCAAGACTAATGACATGGCAATTGGTTGCTTAAATACTTGCTGCTAGTATTAGTGGAGAGAAATGGTGTGCCTATACATAAGGCACGTAAGGGAAATGAATGCAACATGATTGTAGTAATCAGTCATCAGTGAATGTTGTAGTTTGTTATTAATAATTATGTATAACAAGATATTATAAAAATTAAGTTATAAAATTTTTATTAAAACATTTCTTACATACCATTATATTGGCTGGGCTGCAGAAATATTCATTGTGGGCCACATGCGACCCGCGGTATACCATGTTCATAGATTGGAAGAATTAACATCATTAAAATCCCTATACTACCCAAAGCAATCTACAGATTCAAAGCAATCCCTATTAAAATACTAATGGCATTATTCACAGAGCTAGAATACATACTCCAAAAATGTATATGGAATCATAAAAGACACCAAATAACTGCAGCAATCTTGAGAAAGAAGAACGAAGTAGGAGGGATCACAATACCGGATATCAAACTATACTACAAAGCCATTGTAAGCAAAATAGCCTGGTACTGGCACAAGAACAGGCATATAGACCAATGGATCAGAACACAGACCATTGAACCACACCATTGTGGTCAATTAATATTTGACAAAGGAGGCAAGAACATACAATGGGGTAAAGACAGTCTCTCCAACAAATGGTGCTGGGAAAACTGGATAAACACATGCAAAAAGATGAAACTAGACCACCAACTTACACCAGACACAAGAATAAACTCAAGGTGGATAAAAGACATGTAAGGCATGAAACCATAAAAATCTTACAGAAGAACATAGGCAGTAAAATCTCAGACATTTCGTGTAGCAATATGTTTATGGATATATCTCCTAGAGCAAAGGAAACTAAGGAGAAAACAAACAAATGGGACACATCAAAATAAAAAGCTTCTGCACAGTAACAGAAACCACCATCAAAATGAAAAGGAAACCCACTGAATGGGAGAACATATTTGGCAATGATATATCTGATAAGGGGTTAATATCCAAAATATATAAAGTACTCCTACAACTCAACAAAAGGAAGACAAACAATCCAATTTAAAAATGGGCAGAGAAATGGCATGCAGTACTCAAGGTAATGGAAAGCAAGGATCTGAGACCAAGATTACTATATTCAGCAAGGCTATCATTCAAAATAGATGGTCAAATAAAGAGCTTCCCAGAAAAAAAAAAAAATCTAAAGGAGTTCATCACCACCAAGCCAGCATTACAAGAAATGCTGTAAGAGATTGCTGAGAAGAAGAAACAGAGAGAGAAACCTACCATACAGAATTAAAATGGCTACAAATAAGTACCTCTCAATAATAACCCTAAATGTAAATGGATTAAATGCTCCAATCAAAAGGTGTAGGGTAGCTGAATGGATACAAAAACATGACCCAACTATATGCTGTCTACAAGAGACCCACCTCAAAACAAAAGACACACACAGGATGAAAGTGAAGGGATGGGAAAAAAATTTCCATGCAAATACAAAAGAAAAAAAAACTGAAGTAGCAATACTCATATCTGACAAAATAGACTTTAAAAGCATCATGCTAAGCAAAATAACCCAGTTGGAGAAAGATAAATATCATATGATCTCACTCATTTGTGGGATATAATGAACAACATAAACTGATGAACAAAAATAAAGCCAGAGGGGAACAAAAATATACTAGAATATAATAGAAGTAATCCTGTTATTTGCAGATTTTTAACATTTCCTACAACTTTTGTGATATTATACTATGTAAGTACAATTTTGGTAATATTATATTTAAAATCCTTTTATTCTTAAAATATTAATGTTTATTGCATGATAGATAAGATAGATAGATAGATAGATAGATAGATGATTTTTTAAAAAATGGGCAGAGGACCGGAATAGACATTCCTTCAAAGAGGACATAGAAATGACCAAGAGACACATGAAAAAATGCTCAAAGTCACTAATCATTAGAGAAATGCAAATTAAAACCACAATGAGATATCACCTCACACCTGTCAGAATGGCTATCATCAAAAATCAACAAACCACAAGTGCTGGTGAGGATGTGGAGAAATGGAACCCTAGTTCACTGCTGGTGGGAATGCAGACTGGTGCAGCCACTACATAAAACAATATGGAGTTTTCTCAAAAAATTAGAAATGGAACTTCCTTTTGACCCAGAGATCCCACTTCTTGGATTATATCCTAAAACACCAATCAGAAAGAATATATGCTCCCCTATGTTCATAGCATTATTTACAATGGCTAAGATTTGAAAACAGCCCATGAGTCCATCAGTAGATGAGTGGATTAAAAAAAAAGCTATGGCACATTTACACTATGGAATACTATGCAACTGTAAGAAAGGGGATCTCTTACCCTTTGAGACAGCATGAATAGACCTGGTAAAAATTATGCTAAGTGAAATAAGACAAACTGAGAAAGACAAATATCACATGATCTCACTTATTTGTGAAATCTATTGAACAAAATTAATTGTCCAACAAAATAAGGCCCGAAGGGAGCCGGAGCCCGGCCGCAGAGGCGGCGGCAGCCCAGGCAGCCCGAGCCCCGCAGCTTGGTCCTGCGCTCGGCGTCAGAGCGGCGGCGCGCCTTGGGGGACGGGGCGGGGGGGGGGGGGGGCGGCCCTGGGGGCTCGGCCTCCGGCCCTGGCGGCAGCAGCGGTGGGAAAACGTCAATCGGAGCCATGGGTGGGGGCGTGGGAGCCCGAGTTCCGGGGGTGGCCCCAGCGGCAGCGGCGGAGGAGGCAGCAGTGGAGGAGGCAGCGGCGTCCCCAGTGCGGGCACCAGCTTCCGGCCGCCCGGAGTGAAGCTGGGCCGTGACAGCAGGAAGGTGACCACAGTGGTAGCCACTCTAGGCCAAGGCCTGGAGCGCTCCCAGGAGGTGCCTTACACAGACATCAAAGTGATTGGCAATGGCTCATTTGGAGTCGTGTACCAGGCACGGCTGGCAGAGACCAGGGAACTGGTAGCCATCAAGAAGGTTCTCCAAGACAAGAGGTTCAAGAACCGAGAGCTGCAGATTATGCGGAAGCTGGACCACTGCAATATCGTGAGGCTGAGATACTTTTTCTACTCCAGTGGGGAGAAGAACGACGAGCTTTACCTAAATCTGGTGCTGGAGTACGTGCCCGAGACAGTGTACCGGGTGGCCCGCCATTTCACCAAGGCCAAGTTGACCATCCCTATCATCTATGTCAAGGTATACATGTACCAGCTCTTCCGGAGCTTGGCCTACATCCACTCCCAAGGCATGTGTCACCGTGACATCAAACCTCAGAATCTGCTGGTGGACCCTGACACTGCTGTCCTCAAGCTCTGTGATTTTGGCAGTGCAAAGCAGCTAGTTCCGGGGGGGAGCCCAATGTCTCCTACATCTGTTCTCGCTACTATCGTGCCCCAGAGCTGATCTTTGGAGCCACTGATTACACCTCATCTATCCATGTGTGGTCAGCTGGCTGCGTACTGGCCGAGCTCCTCCTGGGCCAGCCCATCTTCCCTGGGGACAGTGGGGTAGACCAGCTGGTGGAGATCATCAAGGTGCTGGGAACACCAACCCGGGAACAGATCCGAGAGATGAACCCCAACTACACGGAATTCAAGTTCCCCCAGATTAAAGCTCACCCTTGGACAAAGGTGTTCAAATCTCCAACGCCACCCGAGATCATAGCGCTCTGCTCTAGCCTGCTGGAGTGCACACCGTCCTCGAGGATCTCCCCACTGGAAGCCTGTGCCCACAGCTTCTTTGATGAACTGCGATGTCACGGAATCCAGCTCCCTAACAACCGCTCGCTTCCCCCCCTCCCACCCCCCCGACTTCAATTTCAGTCCCGGTGAACTCTCCATCCAACCATCTCTCAACGCCATTCTCATCCCTCCTCACTTGAGGTCCCCGGCGGGCACTGCCACCCTCACCCCATCCTCACAAGGTTTAAGTGAGGCTCAGACCGGCTCAGAATGGCAGTCAACGGAACCCACAGCTCCCCTCACTAACTCCTCCTGAGGGGCCTGCCAACTACCCTTCCATCTGGGAGCCCCAGGTGGGGCTGGGAAAGGGGGGCCATAGCTCCTGCCCTGGCTGGGCCCCTAGACTAGAGGGCAGAGGTAAATGAGTCCCTGTTCCCTCTTCCTGTTCCTCCCTCACCAGTCTCACCCCTATGGTGGGCTTTTTAAGAGGATTTCAACTGGTTGTGGGGAGGGAAGAGACGGAAGAGAAGGAAGAGAAGGAAAAGAAGGAAGAGAAGGAAGGATGAACGGGGTTGGGGGCATGAGGATCTCCTATCCCTTGGCCCCCTTCCCTCCCCCCAGACTGCCCCTCTCTGACCCACCCTCCCTTCCTGTGTCCCTTGTAAATAGAACCAGACCAGCCCATCTCTTCTCCTCTTTCCTGGCCCCCGGGTGTAATAGATTGTTATAATTTTTTCTTAAAGAAACGTCGATTCACAAGGTCCAACCTGGCTCCTCCCCCTCCTATAGCTGTGTTCCCTTCCTGTCCTCTGCCCTAAGGTCTCCTCCCTCCTCTCCCCACCCTGGAGGGCTGGGCTAGGGATCCTGATGTCTTAGTTTCCACAGTAAGGTTTGCCTGTGTACAGACCTCCATTCAATAAAATATTGGCATGAAAAAGAAAAAAAAAGAAAAAAAAAAGACCCGAAGCAGGGAGGCATGGAACAGACTGACATACCTCAGTGTGGGCTTGGGGAGACAATAAGAGATAAACCGAAGAACTTACATGCTTACTAGGGGCCCAATGCACAAAATTCATGCATGGGAGATCCCTCAGCCCAGCCTTGCAATCCTGGACCCCTCAGGGGGTGTCCGACTGCCGGGCCTAAACCAACAGTCAGACTTCACTCTCCCAATCCAGGACCCCTCACTCCTAACCGCCCCCCTGCTAGTTCCTTACCACTTGGCTCACCGCTCCTTAGCACTGCTGCAGAGGTGGGAGAAGCTCCCACCACTACCACTGTGCTCACCAGCCGTGAGCCCTGCTTCTGGCTGAGCGGTGCTTCCACTGTGGGAACTCACTGTCCACCAGGGGCAGCTCCTACTTTGAACATCTTCCCCCTGGTGGTCAGTGAGCATCATAGTGACCGGTCATTCTGGTCATTTAGAGCGTTCAGCCGTAATGGTCGCTGGGCTTTTATACATATAAATATGCATAGGCCATGGACACAAGCAATAGGGTAGTGAAGACCTAGGAGGGTGTGTAGGGGCTGGGAGAAGGGGAGAAAAAGGAGAAAGTAGGAGATATCTGTAATACTATCAACAATAAAAGATATATTTTTAAATTTTTTTCATTAAAAAAAGAAAAGTTTAAGTGAAACCCTTATTGTCCTGGATTTGAATTAGAAATATCAATATGAACTCATAAATTAGTCTTACTTTATTAGGTTTATCCACTGAAAGAGCCTAGAAACCAAGACCGGCCCAGATGCAAATGGCACACCTATCAGCCAGAATATATTTTCAAAATACCACTCTCCACTGAAAGAACCAGGAATTCTTAGATAAGTGGCCAATTCAAGATCTGGGACTACATAATTATAAAATAGATTTTAATATATTTTAATATCTTTTAATATTTTTTAATATACTTAAGGAAGTTCTCAAAGACAACTGAGTTTATGACCAGAGGACTCAAGAACCAAATTTAGAGGCTCCTGCTAGCCATTGATGGGACATCAGTGAGCATCAGGAAAAAGAGTAACTACCATAGATTGAATGAAACACATCACATATGCTAAATTCACCCATTTATAAATTATAATAATAATAAATTAATAGGTCACCATTAAAGAATATTAGAGGAGCCAACTCATTGTTCTGAAAACTGGTAGATAAAAGAATCAAGCATTTACTAACAAAGAAGCTGTACCACTGGGTAACAGAAGAGTAATGGCTAGGGCATGGTTGGGGAAGGGGAGGAGTCTTTAGCAAGAACTCCAGCTAATATAAGAAGAGATAATAGAATAAAACCAGCATTTTTCAACCCTGAGTGAATTAGAAGATCTGGGCTTTGCTCATCAGTGGCTGCTGACATCCCCAAAAGACAGGCGATTATACAATTCCTAAGAAGTAGTCTCACCAAACAAATCAAACCTGCACCTGTTAAGGCCTCTTCTAGATCCAACTTCCATTTTACAGGTAATACAGAAGCCAGAGGAGCATGTTAAACTGTGCCATGGAGATGCAGTTAGCAAAATCCTGACCATGGAGAATGCTGCCAGACAAATGACTCAGTGCAAGGGGAGAAAGCTCAGAAGAGGGAAACCTATTGATTAAAAGGCATAAAAGGCATATCAGTCAACTGCAGTGTGCAGATCTGATGTGGATCCTAATTTTTTTAAAACAATATTAAAATTTTATGAAATTTACAAGATAAGTGAAAATAGGAACACTGACTATCTACAAGGGTGGGCAAAAATCAGTTTACAGTTCTGAGTATGCAAAAGTTTATTCTTGTATTATTATTTATTAACTAGAAGCCCTATGCATGAAATTCATTCAAGGGGCTTGGCCCCCACCATCATGGCGGCTGCCTCTGCCTCGGCCCCCACTGCTGCAGCTTCATTGGAAGGTCATCTGGAAGGATGTCCAGAAGGACATCCAGTCTAATAAGCATATTATGCTTTTATTATTATAGATGATTGTATTATTTTCCATACAAACAACTGTAAACCTACATTTTCCCCACCGCTGTATTTAGAAACAATAAGAAATTGCCCGAAAAAGTAATCCCAGGGGAGAATCCAAGATGGCAGCATAGGTAAACACCTAAACTGCTGCCTCCCGCAACAATTTCAAAAATACAACTAAAAGAAAAAACGTCTATCACCCAGAACCATGGGAAAGCTGGCTGAGTGGAAGTTCTACAACTAGAAGGAAAGAGAAAAGAGCATTGAGACGTGCACAAGCGCTGAAAAGCTGAGGTACGGAGGCGCGTGATCCGGGCTGGCAGCGGGCGTTGCTTTTTTCAACCCGAAGGGAGACAAGCCCCCGATTACTCTGAAATACAGTTTCTGGGGAGACGCGGGGGACCCAAACTCCTAAAGGGAGAAGCTGGACTGTCTGCCAGTGAGGGTGGCTTGCTTGCAGAGCTGTGCGCAGGAATAATTGTTTATGGCACTGGGGAACGGGACTGCCGACAGGGACTCAGAGCTGGCTAACTAGCAGCCATTGCTGTTTGCCACGCCCTAGCCTAGTGATGCCCTGAGACCCCGCCCTGCACAACCTACAAACCCACCCAAGCGCTAAGCAGCGGCTTTTGCATAAGAAAGCCCTGCCCTATCGCAGCTTAACCTAGCAAACTTGCAGCCTGGGTCAGACAGCTCCAAAACCTCCAAACCACAAGCAAAGAGGAGAAAACTGTAGCTCTCACTGTAGCTCCTGCTGGGTGGCCTCAGACAGTAGCTGACCTGCACCCCATTGGAGATCCAGAAGCCAGTGTACCTAGTGGTCAGTGTGAGACACCAGATTTCAACTCCTCACATCCATAAGTGACACATTCAAGAGTCAGACTCAGTGAGCACCAAAGCCCCACTGAAACAAGTCCTGCCCCATAAGCGTGTCTTCAGCGCAGCAGTTCTTCCATTGTAGACACAGTGAGTGCTCACAGCTAATTGGCCTGGAGGTCAATTCCTTCCAGTGTACCAACGGCAATTAAGGCTTAACTACACCAAGACTTTGCACTCAGCCCACAAAGGGGTGTACCAAGAGCATCCACCTCATGTAATTGAGGAGGCTGAGCTACTGCCCCCTATAGATCACCTACCACACAAAGCTACTCCATCAACACAGGGAAGCAGCCAAAATGTGGAGACAAAGAAACATGTCACAAATGAAAGAAACGGAGGAAAGCAAACTACTGGATGACATAGAGTTCAGAACCACATGTATAAGGTTACTCAAGAATCTTCTTAAAACCGCTGAGAAACTTGATGAGACCTTCAAGGAGCTTAATGAGAATGCCAAAAAAATGGAAAAGGATCAGTCAGAAATGAAGCATACACTGTCTGAAATAAAGAATATACAGAAACTCAACTGTAGATCAACATACCCCAAGAATCAAACCAAAGATCTGAAATATGTGGAAACAAAAAACATCCAACCAGAAAAACAAAAAGAAAAAAGAATCCAAAAATATGAAGATAGTGTAAGGAGCCTCTGGGACAACTTTAAGCGAACCAACATCCGAATTTTTGGGGTGCCAGAAGAAGGGAGAGAGCAAAATATTGAAAACCTATTAGAAGAAATAATGACATAAAACTTTTCCTACATGGTGAAAGAAATAGACTTACAAGTTCAGGAAGCGCACAGAACCCCATACAAGAGGAATCCAAAGAGGACCACACCAAGACACATCATAATTAAAATGCCAAGGGCAAAAGACAAAGAAAGAATATTAAAAGCAGCAAGAGAAAAACAGTTAATTACCTACAAGGGAGTACCCATACGACTGTCAGCTGATTTCTCAACAGAAACTATGCAGGCCAGAAGGGAGTGGCAAGAAATATTCAAAGGGATGAACAGCAGGAACCTACAAGCAAGATTACTCTACCCAGCAAAGCTATCATTCAGAGTTGAAGGTCAGATAAAGAGCTTCACAGACAAGAAAAAGCTAAAGGAGTTCATCGCCACCAAACCAGGATTACATGAAATGCTGAAGGGTATTCTTGGAGAAGAAGAAGAAGAAGAAGAAGAAGAAGAAGAAGAAGAAGAAGAAGAAGAAGAAGAAGAAGAAGAAGAAGAAGAAGAAGAAGAAGAAGAAGAAGGAGAAGAAGAAGAAGAAGAAGAAGAAGAAGAAGAAGAAGAAGAAGAAGAAGAAGAAGAAGAAGAAGAAGAAGAAGAAGAAAAAGGTAAAGATAAAAATTATGAACAACAAAATGACATCAAATACATACCTACCAACAAGTGAATCTAAAAATCAAGTGAATAAAAAATCTGAAGAACAGAATGGACTGGTGAATATAACAGAATCAGGGACGTAGAAAGGGAGTGGACTGACGATTCTCAGGGGAAGCAAGTGTGAGGGGTGCAGGAAGAGATTGGACAAAAATCTTACACCTATGGATGAAGACAGTGGCAGGGGGTAAGGGCATGGGGTGGGGTGGGGAATCAGGTGGAGGGGAGCTATGGGGGGGAAAAAAGAGGAACACCTGTAATAATCTGAACAATAAAGACTTATTTAAAAAAAAAAAAGAAAAGAAATTGCCCTGGCTTATGTTACTCAGTGGTTAAACCTGAACCAAAGGATGGCAGGTTTGATTCGTAGCCCTGGCCGGAGTGCATACGGGAGGCAGCCAATGTACGTGTCTCTCTCACATCAATGTTTCTCTCTCTCTCTCCCCACTCTCTCTCTCCCTTCCACTCTCTTTATAAAAATCAATGGAAAAAATATCCTCAAATGAGGATTAACAAAAAAATAAAATAAAAACAATAGGAACTATCTATTATTACTTTCTAGGTGTGATAATGGTATTGTGGTAATTTTTGGTGGTTGCTGTTAATCCTCACCTGAGGATATTTTTTTCCATTGATTTTTTTTTTTTTTTTTTTGTCTTTTAGAGAGAGTGGAAGGGATCAACTCTGCAACCTAGGTATGTGCCCTTGACCAGAATCGAACTCACCACACTTTAGTGCATAGGCCAACACTCTAACCACTGAGAAACACTGGCCAGGGTGGCATTGTGGTAATTTTTATGGAGTCCTTATGTTTTAGAGCTACAAACTGAAATATTACAGAAGACATGATATGATGTTTACATTTGCTTCAAAATAATCCAAGGAGTGGACGTGGGTGGGTGTAGCTGGGACATGACTTAAATGATTTGATGGGTATTGAAACTGGTTGACAGATGCATAAGAGTTTGTTTGAATATTGTCTCCTTTTGGAGATGTTTGAAATTATTCATTGGTTGTCCTCTGCGGTGTGCTGAGCTAATAGACTGCCAAGAAATCTAACCTTCTCCCTTTGTGCCCATGCAGTGCTCCAAGAGCTGCCAGGGAGGCTTCCGGGTCCGTGAAGTACGCTGTCTGTCAGATGACATGGCCCTAAGTAATCTCTGTGACCCTCAGTTGAAACCAGAAGAGAAAGAATCCTGTAACTCTCAAGACTGTGTCCCTGAAGTCGGTAAGTAGGGATCCCTATCCTGGAGTAAAGATTCATCTTTGTTAAGCTCTGTCAAGTTCTCTGGTGTGAAATGCCACATCCAGCTGGAGTTCAGGGGTCAAAGTACTTTTGGTATGTTAATTTTAAAACATGGATGGTGATCTAAGCCACCCACCAAAAGATAAACTTAAATGGGAATTGATTATAATGGTAATGCGTTCAGAGACTTGTTTCTATCATCCTTAAGGTCAGAGTAGTGAGATTTCAATGTCATGTTTAAGAAAAAGAAAAAGCCCTATCTGGTTTGGCTCAGTGGATAGAGCATCAGCCTGTGGCCTAAAGGGTCCCAGGTTCAATTCCAGTCAAGGGCACATACCTCAGTTGCAGGCTCTTCCCCAACCTGGGCCTGGTTGGGGCACTTGCAGGAGGCAACCAATCAATGTGTTTCTCTCACATTGATATTTCTCTCTCTGTTTTTCCCTCTCTCTTCCACTCTCTCTAAAAATCAATGGGAAAATATTCTCAGTTGAGAATTTTTAAATAATAATCTACATATATAAAAGGCTAATATGCAAAGTGTCCCCTCTGGAGTTCGACTGGGAGTTTGATCACTCACTATGGTGTGCACTGACCACCAGTGGGAGGCATGGAATATGGTGGGTGGGCGGCAGCGGCAGGGCGCTGAGGGAGCTAGGGAAGTAGGAGGTAGGGAGGTGGGGAGGCAGGGAACCTGATCAGCCCTGATCGCTGGCCAGGCCTAGAGACCCTACCTGTGCACAAATTTCCTGCACTGGGCCTCTAGTAATAATAATAAAGAAAAAGAAAAATGCAAGCTCTTAGTGCACACCCACACTCCATCAGCAATAGGCAGCAGGACCAGGATGGAGAGCCCTCACCTCACTTTCTCTCCCCAGTAGTCCAGGCTGCCCCTCGTGCTCAGATCATTTTGTTCTCTTCTGCTACAGATGAAAGCTGCAAGGACAGATACTACAACTGCAATGTGGTGGTGCAGGCCCGCCTCTGCGTCTATAACTACTACAAGACTGCCTGCTGTGCCTCCTGCACTCGCGTGGCCAACAGGCACCTGGGCTTCCTGGGGAGCAGATAACACCCCTGCACCTACCCAAGGGGCAGAACAGCAAGTCTATAAGAGGGTGACCGGCAGGCTGCTGATCCACCAGGGGCTCCCTGGACCAGGGTGCTGCCAGCCAATTTGGTCACCAGTCCCATCTTCAGTAAAGTGTACACGCAGTGCCCAGGCACAGAGCCGTGGCTCTGAGCATCACCATCAACTGAATTTCCCTCCTTGGGAAACCTGGCAACCTTTAACAGTGCTCTCTGAAAACCAGAGCAGGGGAGCATGCAGGCAGCTCTCAGCCAACCTCTCCTGGGACTTTCTAAGGCAGCCCTGACTAGGCACTGCCTCCCCCAGGGTGCTATTGGCCTTTCCAATATCAGCACCCCCTAGAGAGTCAGAGGAGGCAGTACCCCTACCCCAGGGCCCCACAGAGCCTTGCTGAGATGCCAGCATCCCTGTTACCTCAGCCCCGCTGTGCCTGTCCTCATTCTCAAAGACATTAAGTTGTTTGCCTGCATCATGACACAAACATTTCATGTCATGCAGTGCTTTATTGTTTCACAGGTATATTCACAGATATTAATTCATTAGTAGCTTACAACACCCAAGAAGGGTGTTGTCCCCATTGTACCAGCAAGGAAACTGAGACTCATTGACCTCCCAGCCATATTCACCTGTTCAGTGGCAGAGCTGTGTCCCAGCCCCAATCTGACCACAAAACCCTTACCCTAAGGACTGTACAGAAGTCTTAGGTCTGCAGGATGCACTTCATTTCAAACCAAGAGTGAGAATTTCCTAATTAGCAAACGAAACCCAGATCTTTGAATTCTTCCCTCCAGCCAAAGGTCAAAACTTTATCCCAGCATCAGTTGTTTCAGAAGTCTGTTTCCACCAATCCCTTTCCCCATAGTCACAGGCCCTCATCACAGAACTCTACAGCTTTTGTTAAGCCCTGTCCTTAAAGGAACTCTCCCCTGAGACCATAAAGGCACTGGGTATCACAATCATTGCCTGAAATTCTGACTTCATTCCCCTGTGAGATGTTTCCCCTGGAACCGGAAGTCAGGGTCCCTTTGGCCACAACAGTCCCTTTCTGGTCCCAGAGCAGATTTCCAGAGCTGTGTGCTCAGCCCCGCCTCAGCCACCCTCCTGGGCTGTTCTCCACACATGCCTGGTGGGAAGCGTAATCAACCCACACCAGCAAAAACCTTGTTTCTGTTAGAAAGAATCTCCCTTTGGTCTTTTTGGTTTGATTTGTGGATTGCTCTCTATTACTTCAAATCCTTTTTTTCTCACCCAGGACTGACAACCCATGTCCCCGCCCCCCTCCCAGACATGAGCACTAAAACCTACATTAATGGAGCCAGTCTGGGATGAGGGGCTGTGAGCTCCAGTGACAGTTGCACCAGAGGGCTCTTCCCTGACTCACCTCACCTAACTCTGTAGTTCCAGAGCCTGTGGGGAGTCGGTAGGGGGTGGGGGTACAGTGCCCATTGAGAGATGAACTCTTTGGAAAATCCATTAAGAAGAAGAAAATATATGTATATATTTTTTCTTTTACCCATTAAGAAAAGTACCAGGCTAAACAAGTTGTAAGCTCTTAGTACTGTGGTCCTGGGCCCATTTCCCTTTTAGGGCAAGCCTTAGCAATTGAGTTTCTCCCATGAGCCATTTAAACCAGAAATCTGCTAATTAGATGATCACTTGCGGTTTTTGGAAGCAATATCACCAGTTAGGTCTGACACACTCTGTTAGGTTCCCACTACGCTTGAGTTTTCAGGAATTCTCTTTGGCTTTACTGTGGCTGTCCTCTTCCTGGGGAGCCCCAGCACCACTTCCCAGAAGCACCCCCATCTCTCCTGGTTCTTATGGGACTCCTGCAGAGAAGCAGGCAGGAAGAGGCCTGGCTCCTCCTGCCACCAAGTGTATCAGTGATTTCATCCAGTGTCCTCCGCCTTCCTTTCACTAGAAGCTTTTTGCTTCTAATCACAAGGGGAGTTTGTCCTTGATGCAGCTGCTCTCAGAGCTGCTGAACAAGGCAGCCATCTGCAGGAGTCCTTAGAAGAGGCTGTCTTTACACATTGGAGGGCAGGGTGGACCACTGGATGGGAGAGCAAAAAGGCTGATTTCAGCTCAAATTAAGGGAAAACATTGTAGCCATACAAGCTGCCAACAGAGGTGTGGCATCACTTATGAGTATGCTCTCCATCCTAAGTGGGACTCTGTCACGTGGGAGGTGAACATCCCAGTTCCTTCCTCCTAGGATTCTCACGATGTCTTTGTCAATGATGGCTTTGTCTCTGACATCTGACAATGTCTGTGTCTCCCAAATGTTCCCTAACATTTCTTTAAAGCACAGGGATCCTTTCATGATAATGGCCATTGTGGAATTGGGTAGGATGGATCTCATGACTTTGGGGGGAGCGGGAGGAAGTACCTAAACTCGGAGGCTTTGCTCTCTTCCAACAAATAGCTGTGCTATTCTTGGAATTCATTTATCTCTGGAATTGTTATAAATTACTAGAACAGGGGTTTTATTGGTTTATTTGTCTTAGAAATCCAATTTTTACTAATTCCCTACCAAATGCTTTTGTCCTTAGCACAGCACATCAGATAAAGTCACTTGTTATTTCCAGTGACCACGTGCCTGTGTAGGGAGTCTAAGGAAAGCTCACCTTTTGATGACCCTATGATTCTGCCTTCTCCTCTCCATTACTTGCCACTCCCTTCTCAGTCCTCTCCATGTTCCATTAACTAACCACAATGCAAAACTGAAATTTACATTTGATAGTGCTTTTTTTTTTCCCCTGTGTACTGGATTGCCTCATTCTCTGCTCTAAATTTTAAAATTAGGTGAATTTAAGCTGTTATCTGTTTTTCTCACAATCAACAGAGCTCTAAACAGAAATAGTTTCTCTGCCCTCAGGGACCTGCCGTGTGACAGGAGCTCTCTGAGCTGTACCTAACTGTTCCTTTGCCTTACTTCTCTGGTCCAGGGTTCTTTTGCGTTTTCCTTTTTCATTTCCTTGAATATCTATCATTTAGATATCCTCTGAGTGTTCAATAGTCAGCACTCTTTTTCCTTTAAACCAAATGGCTTTATAGGCTAATGAAAAGTGGGAAGCAAGCTTAATTTATTTCCATGCAATTGTGTGGCAAAGAGAGAAATCCAGATATTACTAATATTACTAGTATCATGCTAAACCAATATCTTTTTTTTAATATGGCCATTTTAGAGTTTAAATATCAGTTCTTTAATGTGGAAGAAGACACAAATATAAGTGGTAAAAAGAAATAGGGCTTACCTAAAAGCAGACTTCATACTCAAACCTGAAGGAACCTATGCCAGCATGGCAGGTGGGGGCCAACATTTGATCTGTGCTGTGTGAAACATTGTCAATGTGACTGAAGCGGGGAATAGTGCCTTGCTAGTGAAATTTGTAGATGGCATTTGCATTGGATAACTAACAGTGTGGGTGGCAGGTTCTGGACCCAAAATGATCTGGGAGACTATTGACCAGGGAGCAACATATAGTCCTACCTTTGGGTTTAAAAAAAAAAATACTATACAAGTACAAAGTGTGGACGATATAAGAGTTTTGGTTGACTAAGCACAGTGTGAGTCAGGAAAGTGGGATGGAACCACAAAAAAATTAAACAGAAAACACTTGGGCTACATAAGGAGCAGGAGTTGGTGAGCGCATGCCATATTGTGGGGAATGTCAGTTGTGTGTAACATTCAGCTGAGCATGCCCAGTCCTGATGAGCGGTGCAGGCTGTTCAAAACAGGGTAAAAGACTTTACGAGAATGTTTAGCCTGGAGTCCTTGGGATAGCTATCCAGGAACAGGAAATAAAACTACAGGGAGGCAGATTTCAACTCTTGCAGAAGAACCAGCTTTCTGTATATTAGAGCATTCAGGAGGCAGAGCCTCCCTGGTCAGTGATGGCTGACCTGTCACTGATGGTCTGAGCAGAGGTTGAATGGCGCTTTTTCAGGGATGCTGGAGAGGGGATTCAAGCACCCAGCTGGGGCAATATGACTTAAGATCCTTACCAAGTCTGGGTTTGGGTGACTCTATAAGTAGAACAGTTTTAAATGATTCTCCAGGTCTGGGATGGCCAGTGCAGGCACGCCTACTTCCCATTCCTGTGTCTGCAATTTGGATCCTATGTCGCACCCCTCCATGCTCAATGTAGCCACCAGAGAACCACTAGAAAACTGGTCAGAGCTGCCCTGACTGGTCCTGCTTTGTAGATGAGTAACCAAACATTCCAATGGACAGTTCCATGCCTAGGGTCACATGCCTTGATGGCGGCTCCTTTCCTGCACCTTTGCTGGAGCAAAGTAATCCTCTCCACCCCGAACAGTCCCACCTGCGGGTTACAGTGGGAGCCTTCCTCCGTGCTGAGGAACATGACCATGAGAGGCTGGGAACTTCCAAATACCTTCCTCACCCACCATCTTCCAGACATGAGCCCTTCGCTTCAGTGAGAGGAAAGCCATCCTGTTACATAAACTAACCGCACCTGCCTTGACCCCCAGGCCCCCACCATTCAGTTTGACAGAAGGATATACTTTGTTATAACTTATTATTTGTTCTTTGTAAATACAAGATGTTTATAGGAAATGTGTATTCTGAACTCTATTGGCAGAATGAGTCACTACACCAAAATAGTTCTCTTATTTAGAATAAGTTAATTTTAAAGGGACCTAATAGGTATTTATTTACATATGCAATCCACATTTGTGTAAAATCATTTGATCCTACTAACCCAGCTTCCTGGAAAGTTGCTACACAACATCTTACCCTAAGTCCATAGTTACGATTTAGTACACTGATTAGTCAAACTCCTTGGGTCTAAAGATCGAATATAAATTACGTGGCTTTTCAACTTGCTCAGGGCTTTTTCCCCCTGGCATTGTACCCATCTATATTGCCACCTTTTCATCTTAAATATTATATTTGCTCATATGATATGCCCTCTCTTCATGCCCAAACACTTGGAAAAGGAAATATGAGGGTCTTTCCCTGTCTCCTCTGTCTCACCTCCTTCATGAGAGTCGGCAGGCTTGGTGAGAGCCCTGGATGAAGCAGTCTCCCTCCCTTCAGAGCCCGGGGGCATGAAGATGCATTTACTGACTGCCCTGTTTCCATGGCCCGCCTGGGCACTGCTGAGTGGGGGCTCTGGGCTTTCCTATCAACTAACTGTATAGTCAGGAGCAAAGAGCCCCCTGAGTACTCCACTGACATGTGTCACCTTGTGATGTTAAATTATTGTTTAAAGAGGTGGAATGTGAAGGTTAATTATATGAGTAAATACAGTCTGTTTTCTCTTCAGCAAAAATGACAACTACTTTTTGTGTATGACTAATTTATTTTTATTATTGTAAAAATACAATAAACCGGTTAAGAGATCGGCTTTGTTAACACATTTGTGCTCACATTGCTTTAAACAGCCCCCTTTACAAAGAAGAACCGAGCCCTTTAGAGGTGGGTTGGCTTGTCAAACTTGGGTTCCGGGCACTCTGTGGGTGGCTGGGCCACTTAGAGACCAGGGTCCACCTTTAGATACAAAGGCTGTTAGCCTGTGGTTTGTGCAAGTCCTCAGCTTGGCTCTGTGTGAGGATCACCAGAGGAGCTTAAGATAACATGTTCAGGAAAGTGGCCACCCCCAGATGGCCCTTTTCTGGTCTCTTTTTAAACGTCCCTCAGGCAGGAGAAAAGATGAGGCCCACTGTACCATTCAGTGTGGCTCCATCTCCCAACTTGACTAAAACTTCTTCCAACTTCCCTCGGGCTGACTTCACCTTGGTCGTGAGTTTAGCAAAATGTTTGACAAGATCTTTCAGGTTATCGTGGTGTGTAATAAAGTGAAATATGACTTAGGCTATGACACCTGTGGAAAGTCACCCTGGCCTAGATCTCTAGTGGAGTGCCTACGAGCTCTGTCCCAACTCCATCCTGCACAGCATTTCATCAGTAACTCTCAGAAACTTATTCTTATGCCTGAAATGCGCTTCCCACCCCTCCCACCCACCTTTTTCCTACCTAGAAAATCTTCATTTACTCTCTTTTCAATTGTGGTAAAATTCACATAACATAAAATTCATTCATTTACTCATCTTAAAGTGTACGATTCAGTGGTGTTTAATGCATTCTGTTACGCGCAACCTGCTGCACAACAGTTTCATTATGTTCAAATTCCGTCTGTTCTGCAATATCCAAATCCTGCTGAGCACTCTTACACACTCTATCTTGTTGACTCTTCACACAGACACAAAGTTAGATAATTATCCCCTTTGATAAATGAGAATTCAGAGCGGTTTGATGCAGCTGCCACTTGGTGGCACCAGATTTCCACAGTCAGCTTCCCCAGAGGCAGTGTGTTTCCCCAGCGCCAGCCCCCAGGGCCTGGCATGCTCATGGTCCAAGCACATGTTAGTTCCAGTCTCTTTCTCCACACCAATTCCAATCATTGAACAATGGCTGCATGAGGGCTGGATGGGTGCTTAGCTGTTGATGACACTTCTGGTGCGGTTTAGTTTTACCACGCTTGGTATGACCGACCTGATCATACTGCATTTGAAGATATGCAATCACCATCCAGAGGGAGGAAATGAGCCTTCTCTGTTCTTGGGACCAGACCCAGCTGGATCCCTTGGTCTCCATTTCAAGGGACCACACGCCATACAGGTTGATTGAACTCCAAGAAAGAGCCCAGAGATGGTGGTCAGGATGGTGATTGGAATTGGGGGTGTCTGAAAGGGAAACTGTCTTCAACCATCTTCAGAAATCTCCAGCATTATCAGGACAGCGACAAGAACCTGGAAACTACAGCAGATCAGCAAAGAGAAGGGGCAGGGAGTCAGACTTGGTTCAAATAAGACGTTCCTGTAATAGAGAGCCACTTAGAAAACAGGGTCCACCTGTGAAAGTGGGAAAAGGTATTTTGAGAGACTGTGAACCCTAAAAAAAACACACACACACATTTGGGCAGAGGGAAAATTTGAATATGGACCGAAGTTAGGATGACACAGTGGAATCATGTAAAACTTCTTGGAATTGATGACTGGTGTCTGGTAGAGCAGGAGTGTGTGCTGCTGCAGTCTTGAAGGTCTGCAATTCACTCTACTGGCGGCTGGCACCGTCGCTGTGTAACCGCCCCTCTGTGGGTAGACAGGATGCATGCAAATAAGGTGAACACACTGGTGGATACGAGCAAAGGGCATGTGTGTTCATTATACTACTCTTTACTTTTCCAAGGTTTCACATTTTCTAAAATAAAAATTGGGGGGATAAAGTACAAATAAGATAGAATTAAGAGAACTAACATTTTTTTCAGTTTTCACATTTGTCTAATGACCTAATCATCTGGAGTACTCCTCAATGCCCCTGAGCTCTCTAAGGGTGCAGACACACCATTGCTCCTCTTACCCACGGTGCCTTGTGCAGCTGTGTGTCCGGCACCTGGACACATGCAGGGCATCCACAGAGGCAAGCACAGCGTCTGTAAGGCCAGCTCGTGCCCCAGGTGATCCTTAGCATTAATAATTTATTGAGTACCTGCTATGTGCCAGATATTTTCTAGGTCCTTTACATGATCTAGTTTAATCTTCACAACTCTTAAGAAATGAGCACTTCATTGTGTGGCCACTTTATGGACACATAAATTGAGATTCAAAGAGAGTAACTTGACCAAGGACATGGCCGTTAAGTGGCAGGGTCAGCCTTAGGTTTTCATTATGCTTCATTTTGTAATGAAATCAACTATATTTTAGGTAATGTTGGAACTCGCTCTCTGCCACACCCCTCCCACCTCCCACCCCCACACCCTCGTGCCCTGCCCTCAGATACTGTAGTCTTCAGTTCTTGAGGGTGGAGACCGGGCATTGGTGTCCTGGAATTAGCAGGGAATTCTGGGGCTGAGAACCACTGGGAAGGGTGTGTGAGTCATCTGGGTCTTGCTGGACTTCACTTTCTTATTCGATGGCTGGGATGTGGCTTGAGATTCTGCAGGTCTTGTAAGCTCCCAGGTGAAGCTACTGCTTTGAAAATGAGACACTTAAATTAACCCTTAAGAAAGTTGCAGGTTTTCTTGTTTTTTATTGGGAAGTTGAGCCATTGACTGCTGAGATTCTTTATGAAATAGTGTTCTGTAAAGTTGAGATTTTTCTCCTTAATCTACCAGTTTGTTCCTTCAATCAGTGAAACACAGAGACTCTGAAAGTGTTTGATGTCTTTTTACTCACGACATGCATTGTTTAATTTTTTAACCAGATAATCTGTGTATCATCCAGTCATTCATTTGGTCACACTTAGAAGAAAATCTGACTACACTGACTTAGGGATTTGTTTTTCTTTCATAATGAGAAGTCAGAAGGAAAGCAGTTGCTGGCATCAGTTCAGCAACTCGACAGTTTTGGGGCCAGCTTCTTTACAGTTCTCTTGGCCTCTTCCTCATGGTTTCAAGACAGCTTCTCGGGCTCCAGCTTTTTCATCAGCTTCCAGGCAGGAAAGAGGCAGGGCAATTGCAGCTGCATTTGTCTCCATTTACTAAGAAAGCAAACACATTCCTAGAACCCCTTCCCCTGTCAAACAAACTTCCACTTAGATCTCATTGACCAAAGGGTTCCATGCCATCTTAGCTGCAACACAGAGAAAGGACTGTCCTGATTAGCTTGGACCAATCAGCATCCACCCGCAGGTGCTGGACACACGGTGGTGATGGCGCAGGCACAGGGTGAGAGCACAGACTTGTGGGGAGGAGCAGCAGAGTCCAAGCCCTGCCCTGCCCTCTTCTCCGCGCTGGCCTGCAGGGAGCTGCTCCTTACGTGGCTTGTGGCTGTACATCTCCCTTTAGTCAACACATATTTATTGAGCACAAACCACGTGCCAAGCACAGTTTGGGGCACTGGAGACAGGTAGACTTTACAAAATGCTGTGCAACCTGAAACTTTTGCAGATAAGAAGACACCCCCTCCCCGAAAGCAGCAGACACAATCAGAGTACACCCAGGCTTCCAACGTAAATGGCAAATAAGCGGACGTCATGTCTGCCTCTCCGCTTCCTGACAGCTGAGATGGGCGGTGCTCGGCAGATTCTATTTCCGACCAGGCAGGCAGGGAACCCGCACTGGCAGTGCCTTCTCTGTGCAGCACCACTAACACCTCCTTTCATACCGACAACCACCTGGCAGCAGGGAAAGCCGGGTCTCAGCCAGATTAGGAAATTTACTCGTGATCACACAGGTCATAAGCGCTGAGGAACTCACACCCACGTCAAAACTTACGCCTGATCCTCTTCAACGCTCACTCTCCATGTGTGAAGTGAAAGTCCTTTTAAAGCTATACTTGACTCCCTGCCTGTGTGCTATGTATTACAGCCGCAGCTGCTGTGGCCTTATAGAGGCTCCCTGGCTTGGGGTGGATAGTTAAGGGCACTGGCAGCTCTTCTGTGAAGTTCTCTCTCTCACTCCATTGCCTCCAGGAAAAATGCCTCCCTGCTACTTCTGTGACCTGCTTTTACATGTGACTGTAAGCCCGAAGTCAATCTTGTTTGACAGCTGGCCAGGGTGCAAGAGAGACAAAAGCAGACAGACACAAAGAGTCAGCTTTGCTTAAACTTGATACCAACATCAGCCTCTGCTCCCTCACCCTGACAACAGAATTTGTGGCTCCTAGCTCCACCTGAGCCCTGGGTAGTCTTCCCTAACTTTTACACTCATCTTTGCTTTGTAGCTCACTGACCCATGACCCACTCACCCCCAATTTGTACTCTCAGGTAACGATCCTGTTTGTCTTACCTATCCTATATAATAAAAGCCTAATATGCTAAGTGTCTGGTGGTCTGGTCATCCATTCAACCAATCAAAGCATAATATGCTAATGATATGCTAGGCCACTCAACCACTTGCTATGACGTGCATTGACCACCAGGGGGCAGACACTCAGACTGGTAGGTTAGCTTGCTGCTGGGGTCCAGCAGATTGGGACTGAGCGAGATGGTATGGACATGCCCTGGAGCCCTCCCGCAGTCCCTCCCTGGCTGGCCAACCTCCTGTGTCCCTCCCTGGCCCAGATTGTGCACAAGTGGGGTCCCTCGGCCTGACATGCTCCCTCTCACAATCCAGGACCCCTCAGGGGATGTTGGAGAGCTGGTTTCGGCCCAATTCCACTGAGGGACCCACTGGTGCACGAATTCATGCACCATACCTCTAGTTATTATATAACAAACTATCCCCCAAACTTAGTGGCTTAAAACAACAGCCATTTGATTATTCTTCATGATTTTGTGGGTCAAGTACACTGGGCACAGCTCCTGTCTTCTCCTTTTGATATCCACTGTGGCCGGATTGCCCAAGGCAGCTCCTTCATGCCCAGGCCTGAGGCCGGCTGAGCTGGCCGCATTGCCTTGCCCAAGGTCCGAGATCTAGGGCCTCAGTTCTCGCTGTTGGCTAGAATCCTTGCTTCTTTCCTGTGTAGTCTTGGGTCCTCACCCTCTCCAATGTCCTCATGTGGTCTCTCCTTGTAGCTTGTGCTTTTCAAACATGGTGACTGGAGGGGGATGATCATACAAGAGAGGAAGAGGCTGCCAGAGCCCTCAAGGCTGGCTGTGAAATCCCAGACACCACTTCTGCCTCATTCCATTGGCCAATGCTGACCACAGGCAGCCCAGATTTGGGGGTTGGGGAGGGGAGGGAAGGCAAGGCCCCTCAGCCTGCCCTGACCTCTGATTTCTGTGTCTACATTAACAAGTGAACGAAAGTGAATCTCCTTTGGGATTCATTTTCAGTCACTCACTCATTCAACAAATTCAGCGGTCGGCACTGAATATGAACCAGTGCACCAAGTGGAGCGTACATTCGAATGGGGGAGACAGAAAATGGAAACAAAGAAGTAACTTATGCTGCCACGCGGCCATGTATGCTATGAAAACAGCAAAGCTGAGAAATGAATGGGACATGGTGGAGATGGGCAGGGCACCACGGGACAAACTAGCCACAGGCAGGTCTGGGTGAGGGAAATAAGGGGCAGGGAGGTGCAGAGGCCTGCTGCACTGGAACAGGCACAGAGTGTCCAGAAACGGAGAGAACAGGGAGCAGGGGGCGAGGAGGAGATGAGGCCAGACACCTTGGAAGCTGGGAAAGACTTTGATTTCCACATGAGAGAGACGGGAGGCCAGTCAGGCATCCAGGCAGAGGAGTGATGGGATTCAAGTGAGGTCAGCTGCCTGAGAGGCCTGCACTGCATTTACTGTGCCCCAAACGCCCACTTTCCTGGGTTAAATTGTTAGCATTTGAGGCAAGCTGAGAAATACCAGCTCAATGAAAACACTGACTTAGGAAATCCACTTAACACAATGTAACGAAAGTGATAAAGTTGAATATATCCTTTCACTTAATAATTCCATGCCTGGGAATTCATCCTGGGGATAGAATATAATAACTCAGAGTTTTCAGAAGTGTTTTCATAATGTTTTTTTCATTTTGTGTTTTAATGTTAATAATAATCTTGTTACAATAGGCATGAACATATATACTCCATTTTCTTAGTTTACTCTTTATGGCCAGATACCATTGGTTCTAGCGTTGGGACCAGGTAATATTAGTTTAATTGTCATGCACTGAGCTACTATGAGAAGCATGGAGTCAAATTTAGTATTAAAAGATGCATTCCTCGCTACCAAGCAAAAGCCAAATTATATCACAGACTTGCTGCTTGAGATAAGGGTCTTCAGTAGCATGTGTAGACAAGAGTTGTAAGTTACCTGTCATTACATGCCAAACCTAAAAGAATTCATACCATTTAGTTGGTCCCTATATCCATGTTGGCAACTGAGTTTCAGCAAAACATTATATATCTTATCAATGTTGTTGGTTTTAATGTTGTTTGGCAATAGTGTTTTTACTTAATTAGCAATTTCCTTTTGATTACATAGTTCTATAACAAACAGTTATAATCCCTCTACTTAGTTTTATTTTTTAAACACTTGTGTTAAACATTAAATTATTCTATTCAAACTTGGGGAAGAATGAAATAATTATTTTCCTTTAAAAGTTGTTTGGATGTTGCCCTAACTGGTTTGGCTCAGTGGATAGAGGATCGGCCTGCAGACTGAATGGTCCCAGGTTCGATTCTGGTCAAGGGCATGTACCTTGGTTGCAGGCACATGCCCAGCAGGAGGTGTGCAGGAGGCAGCTGATCGATGTTTCTCTCTCATCGATGTTTCTAACTCTCTATCCCTCTCCCTTCCTCTCTGTAAAAAATCAATAAAACATATTTTTAAAAAAGTTATCTGGATGTTACTCAAGAGAGAGCAACACTGGAATAACTAGAGGTTATTCAGACTATTCAAAATATCTTTTTCTGCTGCTGATTCACTGAAAGACAACACTGTGGCTGCTGCAGGAGCCGCCCTGAAGGCTGGTCCCACAAGGACTCAGAATGGACAGCTCATTTATCCTGGTGGTGACCACGCTCTGGGAGAGAGAACAGGCAGATCTGTGTCCAGAAAGTTCTTCGGCTCCCAGGCTCAGAGCATGCATGCTTTATGTCACTTGGACTCTCTTTCAGGTGATCTCAGTCATGATCTTCTGTATAACCTCCTCCCGCACCCTTCCAGCTCCCTGTCCCTCCTGCCATCACGCAGTAGGCATCCTAGGCTCCTCTGACCCATCCTGCCTCGTGCCAAACATCTGCTGCGCAGGACATGTCCTCTGGACCAAGCTGTGTTCACCTAATCCTGTTGCTTTCATACTTTCTTTTCCTACCTATCCTATATAATAAAGAGGTAATATGCAAATTGACTGTCACTCCAACACACAATATTGCTGCCCCCATGTGGTCAAAGATGGCCACCCCCATTTGGACACAAGATGGCCAGCAGGGGAGGGAAGTTGGGGGCGACCAGGCCTGCAGAGGAGGGAGGGCAGTTAGGGGTGACCAGGCCGGTAGGGGAGGGCAGTTAGGGGCAATTGGGCCAGCAGGGGAGCAGTTAGGCATTGATCAGGCTGGCAGGGTAGTGGTTAGGGGGTGATCAGGCTGGCAGGCAGAAGCGGTTAGGGGCAATCAGGCAGGCAGACGAGCAGTTGGGAGCCAGCAGTCCTGTATTGTGAGAGGGATGTCCCAGATTGGATAGGGTGCAGGTTGGGCTGAGAGACACCACCCCCATGCACGAATTTCATGCACCAGGCCTCTAGTAAAGTATAACATGACCAAGATTCCTGACCACGCACAACTAAAGAATTTCATTTCACCTGTGGTAGGTTTGTCAGCCTGAACCTAACAATCGCTTCCAGTCTCAGTTCAGTAAGTGTCCTTCCTGCTTGATGCCCCCTAGTCCTGGTAGTCTGGTCCTTGAAGCAATCACCTCTATGATACAGAAAAACTGAATGCTATTCAAAACTCTGTTTCTAGCCATTCTTACAAACCATCTCAACAATTCTTATGGGAACAGAAAATCATCTTTATAGAATATCATATATTTATTAAGATATATTACAATATAATGAATCTAGCAGATGTTCTAATGTGTGAAGACATCACTTCAGTGTAGACAGTGAGTCTCATTGTGCTATCACAAGCTTCTCTTTGGTTGGTAGAAAAAACAAAACTGCATTAATTAACACTGGGTAATTTTATCGGAATTCGTCACTAAAAGAGTTTAAATCATCTGCCTGAAGTTGTGAGTACTAGTGACATGTGTTCTTTTCTACTATTTCAAAAAATAAGTAAATAAAAATTCCCAAATCTCTTGTACTAGAATTTGGGCTCCATTCTCTGGAGCCCACAGAGCTTTTCTTATGTAGTAACAGCTCTGTCTTGTGGCCTTTCTGGATATTGCAAGTAGATCAATTGTGGGTCTTAGATCTGGGAGAGAACTTAGATTTGGGAGAGAACTCCAATGCATCCCCCTGCCTTCACACAGGTAAAGTTTACTAGCTTCACTATTTCTTCATTGTAACAGTCCAGAGAGGTTAAGATACTAATGCAAGGTCACACAGCTAAAAGTAGAGTGTCTTAGCTGAAATTCCTACAATTTTCTTGTCACTTTTTAAGAAGAGGAAACCTTTCTTCAAACAAGACCCTACCAATTATAAAACAGACAAATGCAGATGTATTCTTGTTGAAGTGACAGAAGGGCCCACTTTTGCCAGTCTGGGACTGCTTCCCTGTTAAACCCATGTGGAAACACCAGTGTGGGAACTGAACAAAGATCCCTTGAAGGGATCCCTAGAAAATATCATTCCCTTCTGAAGTGGTTTGTCATTTTACCATTTTTCTGTTCTGGCCTTTTATTAAAACTCTCTCTCTGCCACAATTATCAGCAACTCTGTTTTTACCTCTCTCTTTCTACATAATCTTTAATTTGATTTGTTTTCAATTGCAAGTAAATGTTTTAAAGCTCCTATAACAGAATCAAAGGCAACGTTTGCCATGAGTGTAACAGCAGCAGGAATTGGTGGGGGCTGCTCCACGCCAGGCCCTATGCCAAGCTCTGCACAGGAGCAGCGAAAGGATTCTCTCATAGGCACGAGCAGAGGGCAAAGCAGAGAAAAGAGAAGCAAACTCTGCTGGGGAACTGAAGGAAGCTTTTCATCGTTTAGTCAGTCATTCAAGAAACAATTATCAGGTTCCTTCTATGTGTCAAACCCTTATACCAGGTAGACAAGATTTCTGGTCTCATAAAGCTTACATTCCAGCTGAAGGGGACAGGCAATAACAAATAAATAAATACATGAATAAAATAGTTCCTAATCTGGTCTGAGGAGAAACACTGGAACTGGATCGTGACGTGTGTGAAAGAGTCAGCTGGAGGAACAAGGGAAGGCCACTCAGAGGCAAGCCAGCAGCAGGTATAGATAGGAAGCTATGCAAAATGAAATAAGTCACATACCTGTGGAATCTAAAATGGGATTAAAGAGTACAAACTTCCAGTTATAAGGTGAATAAATTCTGGGGAACTAATGCACAGCATGGTGATTATATACTTAAAAGCTGCTAAGAGAATAATATTAAGTGTTCTCACCACAAAAAAATGAAATGATAATTATGTGACATGATGGAGGTGTTATCTAACACTATAATGGTAATTATATTGCAATATAAAGTATGTCAAATCAACACGTTGTATACCTTAAACTTACATGATGTTAAAAGTCCATTATATCTCAATAAAGCTGGGGAACAAATTTTAATATATATAAAAGCCTAAACAACCAATCGACTATCCAACCAGTAGCTCTGACCCACAATGACCACCAGAGGGAGATGCTCCAACCAGTAGGTATGATGTGCACTGACCACCAGGGGGCAGACGCTCAACAGAGGAGCTGCGTAGCAACAGCAACTTTGCAGAGTGCCCTCTCGCATTCTGGGACCTCTTGGGGAATGTCAAAGAGTCAGTTTTGGCCTGATCCCCACAGGCCAGGCCGAGGGACCCCACCTGCCAGAGGGACCCTGCTCACTCCGCATACACCCTTTGAGCCCTGATGACACCCCAGGTGTGGTTGGCCAGGGAGTGACTGTGGGAGGTCAGCTCCAGGGTGTGTCAGGCTCATCTCGTCCAGTGCTGCCCTGCCGGCCACCTTCTAATTTATTTCCTTTCAATGTGCACAAATCCATGCACTGGGCCTCAAGTAATAAATAAATCCTCAAAATAGAGAGAAATCTTGCATAAAACAATTGGAGGAGAGCATATGAAGGGCAGGAGAATAGAAGGAGTTTGGGAGGAAAGCAAATGGCACAAGTAATGTTATCAACCCTTTGATTTCATCCTTGTCTGTAAGGCCTATCTTCTGTCAGACACCTATCCAGTATCAGGTAGATCGAGCCTTCTGTCTGACTCATCATATTTAACAATTTACACAGTTTGAGTTTGCACCATCAGCCCAGTTTGATGGGAAAATGACAACCAAATGATGTTGCACATGAACAAAGTTCATCAGTTCTATACATGGGGGACCTGGGATTAGCACCTTTGAACATGGCTTTCACAGGGCTCCAGTCAGGGACATCTGAATGCAAAACCTGCATTAATGTTACAAAAGTTAAAGATTTTTTATAGATGTCTTTGCATCCTTTTCATAAATTTGTACTCTTTTCTCACTATGGGGTAAGTTATACATTCTGTGAGACCCTATTAGGATAAGGATGTGTTTTATTTTCCTATCATATAACATTACTGATGCAATGGAAAAGATAAAAAATGTAAGTTGAAGTAATCTTCAATTTCACATTAATTTTGCTATGTTATAGCTTAGTATATAGAATAATTTGTGTCTGTTTTGGAAATTTTGAACTGGGAGCCTGAACTGTTCCAGTCAGCAACCATCTGATGGTCTTGCTTCTCTTTGTAACTCAGTAACCTATAAATTTAGGAGGTTGGGATGCATTATTTCCAGACCCTTTCATTTGAATAGTCTATGATCCATCATAATTGAAAACTGCATTTAGTTATTATGGCCATGCTTTAGATCTAAAGACTCTTAGAAACAACTTATTGTGAGGAAAAAATAGCAGCAGAATAGACAGACGTGTCCCAACCCTTGTCCCAGAATAGATAGAAAGAACAGCTGAGGGTCACAGGGGGAGTATTTGTTGGTGAGTTGAGGGACAGCTATACTCCAGGAGATGGTGGGGGATTGCTGGACAGGGCTCCCCTGACCGGGCAGCCTCCACTGCTGCTGGGTTACTTCCTGGAGCGACTGGCTCGGATGCAGAGACTGCGCCATCTTGAAGGAGAAAGTGGATATTATTGGAAGCCTGAAAATCTACAACTATGGCACCCAAGAATAGCTGAGAGCCCCAGAACATCAGTACCCAATTGGCGCAAACACACAGATTCAGAGGAGCTCTACACTCCCCCACAGAAAGAAGAGAGAGAACTACATAACCAGAAACCTGAAGAAGAGAGACCTTGGGGAGACAAAGAAACAGCCCGCATATGAAAGAAAAGCAGACATAACCAGAAAAGGAAGTAAACAAAATGGAGGCAAGCAACCTGTCAGAGAAAGAATTCGGAGAAATGGTCATAAGGTGGATGAAAAGAATGGAAGACAAATTTGACATGTGTAAGAACCAAGAGGAAATGAAGAAGAACCAAGAAGAAATGAAAAATGACATTGCTCCTGTAAAGAACTCAATAGAAAGCATCAAGAATAGACTAGAAAAGCAGAGGACTGTATCAGTGAGCCAGAAGACAAGGTAGGAAAAATTACCCAAGTAGAGCAGCTTCTAGAAAAAAAATTAAAAAGCAGGAGGAGAGCCCAAGGGAACTTTGAGACATCACAAAACAAAACAACACCTGCAAAATAGGGGTTCCAGAATAAGAGGAAACTGAGCAAGGAATAGAAAACCTGTTTGAAGAAATGATGACAGAAAACTTCCCTGACATAGGGAAGAAAAACCCCACACAAATCCAAGAAGCTCACAGAGTCCCAAGCAAAATGAACCCAAAAAGACCGACACCAAGGTACATTATAATTAAATTGGCAAACACCAACGACAAAGTAAGAATCTAAAAAGCAGCCAGAGAGAGACAGAAAGTTACCTAAAAAGGAACCCCCATCAGACTAGTAACTGATTTCTCAACAGAAACACATCAGGCCAGAAGGGAATGGAATGAAATATACAAAGTCATGCAAAGGAAGGGTCTGAATCCAAGAATAATGTATCCAGCACGGCTATCATTCAAAATTGAAGGTAAAATCAGGAGCTTCACAGACAAAAAGGGACTAAGGGACTTTATTACCACCAAACCAGCAATGCGAGAAATGCTAAAGGGTCTGCTGTAAAAAAAAAGAGAGAGAGAGAGAGAAATAGGAAGCGAAAAAGGAACACAGGAGTAAAGAATAAAAATGGTGACAAATAAGTACCTATCAGTAATAACTTTAAATGTAAATGGATTAAATGCACCAATCAAAAGACATAGGGTAACAGACTGGATAAGAAAAACGACCCATATACCTGCTGTCTACAAGAAACCCACCTCAGAAAAAAAGATGCACACAGACTGAGGGTGAAGGGAAGGAAAAAGGTTTTTCAGGAGAATGGAAATGAAAAAAAAAAGCTGGGGTAGCAATACTTATATCTGACAAATTAGATCTCAAGAGATAAGGAAGGCCACTTCATAATACCAAAGGGAGCAATCCAACAAGAAGAAATAACTCTGGTAAACATATACTCACCCAATACAGGAGCACCCAAATACATATCCTGGAGGATATCAAAGGAGAGATTGACAACAATACAATAGTAGGAGACTTTAATACCCCACTATCACCATTGAACAAATCCTTTAAAAAAAATCAGCAAAGAAACATCGATCCTAAATGACTCACTAGACCAGATGAAATTAATTGACATCTTCAGAACATTTCACTCCAAAGCCACAGAATATACATTCTTCTCAAGTGCACATGAGTCATTTTCAAAGATAGACCATGTATTGGGTCATAGGCAAAGTCTCTTCAATTTTAAGAAGATAGAAATCATATCAAGCATCTTCTCAGATCACAGTGGCATAAAACTGGAAATCAACTACAATAAAAGCAATCCAAAAATATCAAACACATGGAGAATAAATAGCATGCTATTAAACAATGACAGGGTTACCAGAGAAATCAAAGAAAAAATAAAAAACATCATGGCAACAAATGACAATGAAAACACAACAATCCAAAATCTATGGGACACAGCCAAAGCAGTCTTGAGAGGAAGTTCATAGCTCTACAAGACTACTGCAAAAAAAACAAGAAACAATGGTAATAAGTTACCTAACCCTACAACTCAAAGAGTTAGAAAGAGCAACAAGAAAAGCCCAGTGTAAGCAGAAGGAAGGAAATAATAAGATCAGAGCAGAGATAAACGACATTGAGACCAAAAAGACAATACAAAAGATCAACAAAACCAAGAGCTGGTCCTTTGAAAGGATAAACAAGATTGATGAACCTCTAGCCAGGCTCACCAAGAAGCAAAGGACCCAAATAAACAAAATCAGAAATGAAAGAGGTGAAATAACAACAGATCCCACAGAAATACAAAGGATTGTTAAAAAAATACTATGAACAACTCTATTCCAACAAACTGGACAACCTGGAGGAAATGGACATATTCCTAGAAAAATATAACCTTCCAAAACTCAATCAGGAAGAATCTAAACATCTCAATAGGCCAATAACTATGGAAGAAATTGAAGCAGTCATCAAAAAGCTTCTAGCAAACAAAAGCCCGGGGCCAGATGCCTTCACGGGGGTGTTTTACCAAACATTCAAGGAAGAACTAAAACCTATTCTCCTCAGACTATTCCAAAAAATTCAAGAGGAAGGAACACTTCCAAGCTCCTTCTATGAAGCCAGCATCACCCTAATACCAAAACCAGATAAAGACAACACAATGTAAGAGAATTACAGGCCAATATCCCTCATGAACATAGATGCCAAAATCCTCTACAAAATTCTAGCAAATCAGATCCAGCAGTACATCAGAAAGATCATACACCATGACCAAGTAGGATTTATCCCTGGGATGCAAGGATGGTACAATATCCGCATATCGATACATCACATAAACAAATTGAGAGATAAAAATCACATAGTCATATCAATTGATGCAGAAAAAGCATTTGACAAAATCCAAAACCCTTTCTTGATAAAAACTCTCAGCAAGGTGGGAATAGAAGGATCATACCTCAACATAATAAAATCCATGTATGATAAACCCACAGCCAACATCATACTCAATGGGCAAAACTAAAACCATTTCCCCTAAAAACAGGAACAAACAGGGATGCCCACTCTCACCACTCTTGTTTGCCATAGTACTGGAAGTATTAGCCATTGCAATTAGACAAGAAGAAGAAATAAAAGGCATCCAAATTGGAAAAGAAGAAGTAAAGCTGTCCTTATTTTGATATGATATTGATATTGTACATAAAAATGCACTTGAGATGACATGATATTGTACATAAAAAACCTGAAAGACTCCATCAAAAAACTAATAGACTTAATAAATGAATTCAGCAATGTAGCAGGATACAAAATTAATGCCAAGAAATCTATGGCATTTCTATATACCAATAGTGAACTTACAGAAAGAGAGACTAAAAAAGCAATCCCATTTACCATCACACCAAAAAAATTAAGATACCTAGGAATAAACTTAACTAAGGAGGTAAAAGACCTATGGTCTATACGCAGAAAACTACAGGACACTGAAAAAAGAGATAGAGGAAGACTTAAACAGATGGAAGAACATACCATGTTCATGGATTGGGAGAATCAACATCATTAAAATGTCCATACTACCCAAAGCAATCTATAGATTCAGTGCACTCCCCATTGAAATACCAAAAGCATATTTCACAGACCTAGAAAGAACTCTCCAAAAATTCATCTGGAATAAAAAAGACCCTGAATAGCCACAGCAATCCAGAGAAAGAAGAACAAAGTACGTGGGATATCAATACCAGATTTCAAGCTATATAGTTAAGATTTGGAAACAGCCTAAATGCCCACCAGCAGATGAGTGGATTAGAAAACTATGGTACATCTACACAATGGAATACTACGCTGTTATAAAAAAAAAGAAGGAATTCTTACCATTTGCAGCAGCATGGATGGACCTGGAGAGCATTATGTTAAGTGAAATAAGCCAGGCAATGAAAGAAAAATACCACATGATCTCACTCATTTATGGAAAATAAAGAACATTATAACCTGATGAATAAAAAGATAGATACAGAGGCAGTAAAGCACTGAACAGACTGTCAAATTACATTGGGAAGCCTGGGGAGGGAAGGAAATAGATCAACCAAAGGACTTGTATGCATGCATATAAGCACAACCAATGGACACAAGACACTGCAGGGGGTGGGATGAGAGCATGTGACAGAGGGTAGTGGAGGCTGAGGGAAGGTCAATGGGGAAGAAAGGAGATATATGTGCTAATATATGTAATACTTTAAACAATAAATAATAAATAAATAAATAAATAAATAAATAAATCTTTTAAAAAAAGAGAGAAAGAAACAACTATTGCAATCCTGAAATCAGGCCCAGGGTACTGTGTGTTTTTAAAATATATTTTTATTGATTTCAGAGAGGAAAAGAGAGGGAGAGATAGAAATATCAATGATGAGAGATCATCATTAATTGGCCGCCTCCAATACGCTCCACAATGGGGATTGAGCCTGAAACCCAGGCATGTGCCCTGACCAGGAATCTAACCGTGACCCCCTGGTTCATAGGTCCGCACTCAACAAGTGAGCAAGTATTGATTTTTAAACACTTACATTGGTTCTTAAACATTTTATTTTTAAAATTTCAGACTTCTAGAAAGTTATGTTAAATTTCAATATCTTGCCCTACCCTAGTTTGTCTCAGTGTATATACAGACTTAGAGTGTTGATCCTCGGACTGAAGGATTATGGGTTCGATTCAGGTCAAGGGCACCTACCTCAGTTGCAGGCTTGATTCTGGGGCATGTGTGGGAGGTAACCAATTGATGTGTCTCTCTTAAATTAATGTTTCTTTCTCTTTCTCTCCCCCTCCCTTCCACTCTCTTTAAGAATCAATGAAAAAATATCCTCCAGTGAGGATTAACCAAAAAAAAAAAAAAAGTTTCACTGTCTAATTTGAGTCTTACTTTAGGATTATGTCTGGGGCCCTGACCAGTGTGATCAGTGGTTAGAATGTTGGCTCTCACATCGAAGGGTCATGGGTTAGATTCCCAGATAAGGCCATGTACCTGGGTTTCAGGTTTGATTCCCTACCCTGGTTGGGGCACATGGAGGAGGCAACCAATGGATGTGTCTCTCTCACATTGATGTCTCTCTCTCTTCCTCCACTTCCTTCTTTTCCACTCTCTCTATAAATCAATGGGAAAATTATTCTTGGGTGAGGATTCACACAAAAAAAGAAAGAGAGAGAGAGAGAGAGAGGAAGGAAGGAAGGAAGGGAAAGAGAGAGAAAGGGAGGGAGGGAGGGAGGGAGGAAGGAAGAAAGGAAGAAAGAAAAAGATTATGACTGGGCATAAAATAATAGACCACAGACTTAGAAGTTACCTTTGAAAATAGACTGTCAAATAAATAAATAGATAAATGATTGAGCATTTTTCATGCTAAAAAAAAGCAGTATAAAAACACAAAAGATCAGTAAAATAATAACACAAATTCATATTAACCACTATATTACATTAATCCTGTATAATAAAAGCCTAGTATGCAAATCGACCGAATGGTAGAATGACCAGTTGCTATGATGCGCACTGACCACCAGGGGGAAGACGCTCAATGCAGAAGCTGCCCCCAGCCTGCAGGCCCCAGGCCAGCCAAGGCGGGAGCCAGTGGGGGCCCCCAGTAACCCCGCTGGTTGCCCTGCAGAGGGAGGTGACTGGTGGCAGGAGGCTGGACCGGCTAGCGGGCAGTGCCAGGCTGGCCAAGGCAGGTGCCAGCAGGGCCCCCCAATTGCCCCACCAGTCACCCCACAGAGCAGCCCTGATAACCAGCCAGGCTTAGGGACCCTACCTGTGCATGAATTTTGTGCACCAGGCCTCTAGTATAATAATAAGTTTAAATATATTAAATTTAACATTTATCAGAATGTCTTGACTTAAAACTATTTTTGTTTTTATTTACTAATGTCATAGTGTTTGTAGTATTTTATACCTTACTAATTCATCATAGCATTTTTCCATAAAACCTCTCTCAAAGGCAGAAAAATAGCCATTTTAAAATTGTATTAGATTTTTAAAATATATTTAGCTACTTCCACTGCATGGTGACTGACACAACATCCTGGCATGGTGTAGAGTTTGTAGGAGACTATTCAGGAGCAGGTCTTCAACCCCCTTAGGAGTAACTAGGAAGCCAGAGCAGCACATGCAAAGGCCATGCATTGGGAGGGACACACTGTGTTCAGGGTTCCAGAAGACCTTCGCAGCCAGAGTAGAGGCAGGAGGGCAGCCCAGATGAAAATATGGGCAGCAGTGAGTCCGCCTGGAACTCCTCTTGTACCTGTATCTTAGGAGAATGGCTGTGAGCATGTGCATTTCCATAATGTCATGCTGAAGGACATATCCCTCATCTCTGGAGAGAGGCACTGGGTATTTGTTATTCCAACTTAAGATTTTCACCAAATATTAAATGTGGCTAATTAAAGGCTGTTAGAACTTACAGCTTGCTTCAATATCAAAAGTCAGGCAGGAAAATTTGCCAAATGTGACATTTGAACACCACTCATCTGAACAGTTCAATTTGGGCAATTTCTATAAGCCTGTACAGCTGTCGTGGCATTGTCTGGGGCCTTGAGAACAAACCACAACATACACGGGCAGATCTGGCATCTTCTTGCCAGTGCAGCATACTGTTAGCCTGCCTTTGTCACAGGACAGTCAGATCCTCACACACACACACATCCATACTCGTGCACACCTACAAGCAATGCCCAGTCACAGCCAATGCAGCCCCAGAGCCATTCCATTAAAAGCGGACATAGGGAATGAAGAGATGTCTACAGTGAAGTCACTCCTTTCACTTTCTCTATGTTTCAATTTAGTTTGAGTCTCAGAATCTGCATCTCATAGAAAAACTGAAGACAGAAATGCCAGTTCAAAGCAACTTTCTACAGCACAGAATGTCTGCGTTTTCCTTCCAACTTACCTGGAGACAGAATGTGTCTGGAGGAGGTGTACTTTATTATTAAATGTATAAGGGTGGTTTTATAACTATGATGTCCTCATTTCTTCCCCTTACTCTTGAGCAAATGTATTCTCCTATAATAACCCACTTACCTGCCTGAGTATGAATACCACTTTTTGGTCACCTTGGTGTGACATTGGGCAAGCCGCTAAACCAGTCAGTGTCTGTAAAAGGAGGTAATAATCACTAGGCCTCTGTCTAAGTGTGCTGTGTGAAGACTGAATGAGTTTACACATATAAACACTTAGAACTGTATCTGGTACGTAGCAATTTCTTAATAAATATTTCCTACTAGAGGCACAGTGCACGAATTCGTGCACAGGCGGGGTCCCTCAGCCTGGGCAGTGATTGGGGCTGATCAGGGCCTGTCTCACCCAGTCCTGATCAGGGCCCATTGGGGCCAGCTGGAGGGACTGCAGGAGGTTGGCCAGCCATAGGAGGTTGGCTCTGGGAGAGCACTGACCACCAGAAGGCAGCTCCTGTATTGAGCATAGACCCCCTGGTGGTCAGTGTGTGTCACAGCAACCAGTTGACTGGTTGTTTGGTCAACCGGTCATAACAGTCATTTAGGCGCATTTAGGCGCATATATATATATATATATATATATATATACACACACACACACACATACACACACACACACACACACACACTAGAGGCCTGGTGCACAAAATTTCATGCACTGGAGGGAAGGGTCCCTCAGCCCAGCCTGTGCCCTCTCACAGTCCGGGACCCCTCATTCCTTACCGTCCACCTGCAGCAGAGGTGGGAGAGGCTTCCACCACTGCTGCTGCGCTTGCCAGCCATGAGCCCAGCTTCTGGCTGAGTGGCACTCCCCCTGTGGGAGTGCACTGACCACCAGGGGTCAGCTCCTGCATTAAGCGTGTGCCCCCTGTTGTCAATGCGCATCATAGTGACTGGTCGGTCGTTCCACCATTTGGTCAATTTGCATATTAGGGTTTTATTATATAGGACTAGGGGCCCGGTGCACGAAATTCATGCACTGGGGGTGGGGGGTCCCTCAGCCCAACCTGCCCCCTCTCGCATACTGGGAACCCTCAGGGGATGTCCTACTGACGGCCTCAGGGGATCTCCACAGGGAGCGAGCCTAAGCCGCAGTCTGGCCTCCCTTTGTGGGAGGCTACCGGGCTGATCAGGGGAAGGCACCAGCCCCATCAACCCGCTGCTACAGCCACTGCCAGTCACTGCAGCCACCAAGGTGTTTTCATCAACATAGACTCCAGTCCCTTCACCATGAAAAAATGACACCTTTCTTTAGGCATTTTCAAGATTATCTTTCATAGGCTATGACATTTCTTTCTTTATTTTATTTTTTTATCCTCACCTGAGGATATGTTTCCATTGACTTTTAGAGAATGTGGAAGAGAAAGGGAAAGACAGGGAGAAACATCAAAGTGAGAGGAACACTTTGATTGGTTGCCTCCTGCATGAGCCCTGACCTGGGCCCCAGCCAAGGCTCTATCCACTGAGCCAAACTGGCTAGGGCAGGATATGACATTTCTTATCCCCCCAGCAGCGGACCTTCGTTTTTTTCTCCAGAAGTGTGGTGGGAAAACCCTAGATCACCTTTTTGGATTCTTATACCCAAGTTACTAAGAATATTACCAGTGGCATACAGGAAGCTTAGCCAATGAGCAGTCAGAAAAGGTGTTTCCTCTGTAGTTCACACCAATCGCTGGCTAGGCCCTGCCCAGGCCGAAAGCCTCTGGCTGAGGCTTTCAGCCTGGGCATGGGACCCCCAGCTCCCTCTGATCACTGGTTCCACCCCTGCCCCCTTGACTCTGATCGCAGGCTTGGCCCTGCCCAGGAGCACCCTGGCTCAGGCCCTTCCCAGGTTCTCAGGGCCCATGTGGGGCCTACCTCAGAGTGACCTGGGTGCCAGGATGTTCCCGGGACCCAGGCGCTGGGTGCCTATGTATGCAAATTAACCGCCATCTTTGTTGGGTTAATTTGCATACTCACTCTGATTGGCTATGGGCATAGCGGAGATATGGTCAATTTACATGTTTGTCTATTATTAGGTAAGATAGACTAGAGGCCCGGTGCATGAAATTCATGCATGGGGGTGGGGCATCTCCTCAGCCCAGCCTGCTCCCTCTCCAACCTGGGACCCCTCGGGGGATGTCTGACTGCCAGTTTAGTCTCCTAATTGCTCACCTGCCTGCCTGCCTGGTCACTCCTCACTACCTCTGCTTGCAGGCCTGATCACCCCTAACTGCCCCCCTGCCGGTCTGGTCACCCCAACTGCCCCCTCCCTGCCAGCCTGGTCGCCCCCAACTTCTCCCCCTGCAGCCTAGTCACCCCTCACTGTCCCCCCTGCCAGCCTAATCGTCCCCAACTGCCACCCCTGCTGGCCTGGTTGCTCCCAACTGCATCACCCCCTTCCAGCCTGGTTGCCCCCAACTGCCCCCCCGCCAGCCTGGTTGCCCCCAACTGCTCCCTGCCATCCTGGTTGGCCCTCACGGCTCCCCCCCTTCCCCCCCCCCGTTGGCCTGGTCACCCCACGCAGTCTGCTGTTCAGTCATTTGGTTGTCCCTCACTAATCCCCCTGCTGGCATGGTCGTAGGCAGCCATCTTGTGGGGCATGAGGGTTAATTTGCATATTACTTCTTTATTATATAGGATTAGTAGTATTGGTCATATTTATTTCAAATTAGCAAGAGTATTAAAAATATAAAAAGCCTTATCTTGATTATCATAACATATGCTCATTATTAAACATTCAAAAAAATATAAAGAAGAAAATAAAATATCCTCCTTCAGAGAAACCTCTGTTGTCACTGTGTGCATCCTTCCCAGTTGTGGCTGAGACTACAGGTACATGACGTCTGAGGCACCGTATTACCCGCCTGATGGCCAGGCTCCTCAGTAACAGTCACTGACAGTGCTTCCTGCATCTGTGAAGACAAACTTGGTGAAATGTTCCCAGGAAAGCATGAGATAATGGTGGCTCAGGCCAGCAGTTCTCAATCAAGGGTAGTTTTTTCCCCTTGGGGGGCTATTTAGCAACGTCCGGAGACATTTTGGTTGTCACAACTGGGGACAAGGGGTTGCTACTAGCATTTGGTATGTAGAGGGCCGGGGATGCTGCTAAACATTCTGCACAGGACATCCCATAACAAAGCATTATCTGGCTCAAATGTAAATAGTGCCCAGGTTGAAAGACCCTGCCTTGGGCTGTTTTGTTTGTAGATAATACATGTTATAACCAGGAGGGTCAGTCAGCTAGAACACACTGGTGTGGTTGTACTGGTTAAGCTTTTATACTCTGTACTGGTTTTTAATACTCTGTACTGGTTTTCAAGGAGCACAGCCCCCCAACACCCATCCTCCAGAACTTCCCAGGGTCCAGCACTAAAGGGTCAAGACCTGGCATAAAAAGGGTAACTCCAGGACCAGGCCTTCCCCTTTTCATTCTCATCTATAAACCCTTAACAATTAATTGATAAATATTTCCTACAATTATTATTGGTAACATTTATTTCAAATTAGCCATTCTCTTTTAAAGTTAAAAAGAGCTTTTGCCTTGGCTGGGGAGCTCAGTTGGTTGGAGCATCATCCTGACACCACAAGTTTGCAGGTTCGATTCCCGGTCAGGGCACATACAAGAATCAATCACTGAATGCATAAATAAATGGAACAAATCTCTCTCTCTTTAAATTCAATCAATAAATTTTAAAAAGGAAAGAGTTTTATTTTATCCTGATTATAATTGTAACACATTTTCACTATTAAACATTCAAAGAAAACACAAAATTTCTGTTTGTGGTGACAATTTCTGCTGGTGGCATCCTTATAATAATCTCTGCTGGAGAATGGAAAAGCTGCCTGTCAGAGCTCTGAGAGGAAGGAGAACTTAAAACAGAAACTGTTCACTAGTCATTTGGTCACAAAGAAGGAAGGGGGTCACCCTCAACATGGAGCAGATCAGATGTGCTGGACAGACTGTGCCGGACAGGCCAGGAGCCTCGGCAGTCCTGCTTAGACCTTTAAAACTATTCCAGAAGAACTTCACCAGCCAAGGGTTGGGAAAACTGTGTGAGGGATATCTATTGTTTCTAAATGTTATCTTGAAAAGAAAGAGACTTTGCTGAGAAACGTTCCTGCTGGTGTCTGCCTCTTGGAGTACTGAACCTTCTTCAACTCATTGCTCTAGAAAAAGAAACTATTGGATCATTTAGGTCCTGCCAAGGAGGAAGGAGTCCCATGATCTGTCGCCAGAAATCCCTGAGACACATGAAATCATACTGTTCATGCTGTGTTTTTTTCTTTATTGATTAAGGTATTACATATGTGTCCTTAGCCCCCATTTGCCCCTCACCCCACCCCCTGTCCATGCTGTTTCATTGCTTGGCTTTGAAATGGAAACTGGGGGCCTATTTCCACAGGAATGAATACAGAAACAGCACCACTTACAATGCTGCACAGAACCCCACTGCAGGGCTGGTGCACTTAGCTAGTTGCCTACAAACAGGTGTTTTCCTAAATTGCTGCAGGGAACAGCCTTCTGACTACATCTTTGTGAGAGTTTTTGGGATGGTTTTCTAGAAGTGGAATTGCTGGGTCCTGATGAGCTCCTCCACCCAAGCTCACCACCTGCTCCCCCTTCTCAGAGATAGTGAAGACCCTTGGCAGGGTCGGGTAGGGTTAAGGAATCCCAGAAGATGTGTTTCCAGGACCAAATGCTGTGAATGAGGCTTGCCCCACACCAGAAGCCCACAGCTACTGGGATGGGCACCATGGCCACCAGCCCAGCCAGCCTGACGGGGTCACTGCAGAAACCTCTCCCTCCTTCCTTGGCAGAACCCAAGTCATCTTTCAGCCTGGGGCCTGTAATCCAGGGTGTGTCAGGCCCAAGACAGGCTGGGCAGGGGACTTTACTTTCCAGGGTCTTAAGTATCTAGAGGGAAGTCCGTCCTGCAGTCTTATCATGCATCTTCTGTTCCTCCCACCTCAGCCCCTAGCCCCACCCTCCAGGGAGTCAGAGGAAGTTGATGACCTGTCCTCTGGGGGAATAATAGTATTAGTGATAAGGTGGCCTCTGGCAGCTTCGTCAGCAGATTCAAGGCTTTGGGTTGAATAATCCTTCGGCATCTGCCCCAGCAGCTGGTGGTCACAAATCGGTGACACTCCCCTGCCCCAGTCCTGCTGGCTGTCATCCTTTCCGGCTGCACAGTCACGGCTCTGGCTGGGCCTGACCTGCCAAAGAACTGAGGGCCAGCAGCTGAGAGGACCTCAGCAGGGATCAAAATGAGTGAGGGGTTAACAGAATAAAGTCAAAATAAACAGAGTAAGCCGGGGCAGGTTAAGCACTGCAGCCATCTTTATTTTCAATGGATTTATTTTTTGCCACCCTAAAGCAATACATGTCCACTATAGAATAGCAAGAGAACACAGACAAGTTAAAAACAGATTCCTGTCTATTATGTGCCTTGTGACCCACATATCAAGGTGACCTGAACTCTGAACCTGGTCCCTGGAATCTTCCATCTGGACTGAGGAGAGAAAGTTGACCTGGAGTGAGGTTGAATGCTAAGGACAGGACCTGGCCCTGAAGGGGCCTCTGCAGGGAGAGCAGGTGGACTGAGGCAGGGCTGGCGCCCTGGAGGAGGCAAGCTCTGAACAGGCCTGGCGGATGGAGAAGCAGAGAAAAGGCTGCCAGGTCCTGCCTGGAGGAACCTTCCCCGACGCCTTCAACTCCTTCCCTCTTGTTCTTCCCATACGTTTACTGGGAGAAACTGAGCCAGGGAGCAGTCCTGGTATCTACCTTCTCCCAGTATTTGCCTCCCTGCTGAGGGCTTCAGGGAAAATCTGATACCTTACCACACTGTCCACCTGTAAAGGCACCATCTTTAACCTCATCTGGGCCTCAGAGTTTGCTCTGAAGTCTCTCCCTGAGTCCCTTCCCCACAGTGGTCACCTCCAGCCTCTGCCCTCTGGCCTGCTTCCACCTGCCTCCTCCCTCTCACCTGGGAATGGGCTAATGCCTTAGTGTCATCTCCTTTAACCCCAACACTAGGCCACCCAGGTTAGAGATGATGAAACGGAAGCAGAGAGAGGCAGAATAATTTGCCCAAACTCACACAGCCAGAAAGATACTGAACTGTCCTGAGCTCTATGAGTCCTTCAAGGTGGCCCCTGCCCAGGCCACAGCCGGCTTCTACTCGTATTCTGCCACCCTAGGGCTTGCTCAGATAGCAGGCAGTCGATTCATCACCAGCTTTATCCTCACTCTCTTTGACTCCTTTTTCTTTGTGTCTTCCAATTTTAAAGGGAACTCCTTTAAATATTGTTTAAAAACATCTCTCTTGATAGAAAAAAAAAGTCTCCTTAATGCCCCCCTTCCTACAAAGCCCTTAGCCCTGTCTTCTTCCTTCCTTAATGGGTCTCTGCTTTCAGTCCCTCCCTCCCATCTGGGCCGGAGGCTCTCCCTCTCCTTCAAAACCACTGGCCAAGGGCACCAGTCATCTCTTGCTGTCCAAGCCAGAGATGGCAGTCTCCTTGGAGAGTGCCTCGGTGGAAAGCAGGAGTGTGGGGATCAGACACAGGTTTGAAACCTGTCTCCATCCCCCATCTTCCCACCACTCAGTAGCTGTGTGGTCTGAATCCAATTGCTTAACCTCTCTGAAACTCAGTCTCTTCCTCTGTGAGGATAACTTTTTTAGAGGGTTGCTGTGAGTTTCAAATATGATATTGCAGGTATTTGTATAGGAACTCTCCTGGAGTGCTCTCCCACTTTTTACTAATGATACAAATGGCCTCATAGGACACTTGACCTGGTCGATGCCACCATCCTTGAAGCCTCCCCTTCCATTTTCCCATGGCCCAAGCTCCTGATTTTCCCTCTCAGCTCCTTTGCCAGCAGGTCTTCCTGCGCCCCGACCTCCAGGATTAGAGTCCTCTTGTTAGCCTCAGGCGCATCCCTCCTGGCACATGCATGCTCCAGGCGGTCCCTCAGTCCTGGGCTCAGTGCCCAACTCTGTGCAGACACATGGAGGACGTGCTGGTTAGGATCTGTGGAGCTGGTCTCCACACCAGACTCTGGGTGGATCTATGGCTGGAAGCTGGGGCCAGAGCCCCAGGCAGGAGTGTGGTAGGAAGTTGCCATGGAAGCTGTGAATGTGTACAAGATTGCCCGAGAAGGGGATGAAAAGGTCTACTGAGGCCAACGCTGGGGCACACTGAGGTGATGACAAGTTCAGAGCAGGCAGGATGATGGTGAGTTCCAGAAGAAGAGCTTTGGAAAGGAAGGACTGGTCAACCAAGTTCAAGGGAGATGCCCTTGGCCTTGGCCTTGGCTGTGGAGGTGAGGTGGAGCTGGAGACTTCACAGTGGAGGTCCTGAGGGGCTGCCTGGCAGGACAGGGGTGCGCAGGGAGGACAGAGGCAGAGGGTCAGGTGCGAGGCCCCAGCCCATGGCCTCAATCCTCTGAGGCCCCAGAGAGCAGATTACCCTGCAAAGTCCCTTGAGCTGACTTTCCAAATCCCCAGGAGTGCTTCTCTGTCACAGTGAAGGTTAAAGCCACTTACATAGGGTCCTGCCCCATCCCATCTGTCCTCCCAGAAGCTTCACACTGTCCCTTCTGCTCCTTGGGCTTTAAGGCTGGGTCAACCCCTTCTCCAGGCTCACCTTAGAGGTGAGCTCAGGTCTGCTGAGGACAGGTGGCCCCTCCAGAACAACATGGGGCTTTCTGCTCCCTCCTGGGCAAGGGGTGGGATTGGAGGAGGGGTGGGGAGCAGGGAAAGGAAAGGCTATTTCCTGAGGATTGCTCTCTGATCTCCTCAGTAACCCTGACAACAACAGCATCCATCATTTGTTATCCTATAGGAAGTACCAAGCACTGAAATGCTTCTTACTTAGTGTCCCTTCCTACATACAAGACAGGTACTTTTGTCACCCCTTTTGCAGATGAGGAACCTGTAGCTCAGAAGGTTAAATCACTTGTTCAGGGACACATGGTTGTCCTGTGAGGGAGTAGAAATTTGAACTTGGGTCTGTTTCTGCGCTCTCTACCCTCCCTCTGGGCTCTGTGCTTGGTCCAAGGAGGAGACTCCTCCTTCTGCCTCCTCCCCTCAGAAGCATCACTGGGCTCAGACTGGGAAGCCTTGGTCTGGGGCCAGCTGAAGGGACAGCACAGAGGCCAAGTCAGGAAAAGAAGGTGCGGCCACCTAAGAGCCTGTAGCCAGGCTCAGGGGCTGTGTCCTCATCTCGCCCTGCAGGCCTAGCTCTCCAGGTGGGTAAGGAAAACACCTGCCTTCTCCTCTTCTGCTGCCTTGCAGGCTTGAAGGTGACCCTCCACATTGCGCCACAGGCCTCCTGCCTCCACGTTAGCCTCAGAGACTCCGTTGGACCCACTCCCTTGTGTGTGGGCGCTGCTTCCATGCTGTGGTCCAGGGAGGCCAGGACCCTGGAATCCTGCGTCCTCAGCAGTCCCTTAACAAGAGATTGGGGGAGAAGCATGGGGGGGGGGCGAGGGAGGGGAGAGCTAGATTTACCCAACGAGCACAGGGCCACACACAGCCACACATACTTGTGAGGAAAGCATCCGGCACCTCAAAAAGAGTCAAGTCCCGGAGGCATTGGATGGCAAACAGCTTGAGAGCATCGGGCACTGGCAGCTGCGGGCAGGGTGGTGGCAGCAGGGCTGACCAGCCCTGGGCACCTTGGTAATGCTGCAGGTGTGGCCAGTCAATCCCTTGTGGAGACAGTAAAGATTAAGAGGATCACTAGCTTCACCAGAGCTGCCCTGGGAGAGAAATCCTCAGAACCCAGACTCCCTGCTGTGAGATGAAGTTGGGGCAGCTCCTGAGTCAGACAGAGGGAACGGAGTAGGCAAGAGGACAAAGAGGAGAGATGGGAGAGAGACAAAGACAGAGGGAGGTCACCAGGGCCAGGTAAAGGGAGAATTAGATAGAAGAGAGACAGGGGCACAAACAGAGGGGCAGAGTAGAGAGGGAGGTGGAGGCTGATCGGCTCAGTGTCCCAGGAAGCCTCCCTCAGGCAGAAAGGTGGAGGCTACCCTGGGACTTTCCAGAACTTGGACAGCAGCTCCCTCCAGCTTCCACATGGCTGCAGCTGCACCCACAACTGTGGCTGCCTCCAGGAAGGAGTCTCCAGGCAGATGGGGCCTGGGGGAGGAGCAGACAGGTATGGCTTTCCTGGAGGTAAGGTCTCGGCCCTTGGGGAGCGAAGTTTGCACCATGAAAGGAGCCAGAGTGACTCAGGCCCAGCCCCACAGGCTGTGAGCAGGTGTGAGGGAACCTGCTGGCGAACCCAGATCCCAGAAGCATGGGAGTCAGCGGAACCAGGTCAGGATAATTGAGCTGATAGGAAGGAAAGAAGAGAGAGCATGCCCTTTAGGTTTTATCGGCGGAGATCCCAGTGGTGTTGTCAAGAATGTTTTGTGGGCTAAAGGAGCCTGAAGCCACCTGCACAGAGGGATGGCAGGTGGGATGTGGAGGCAGACAGTATTCGCTAGTTAAAAATTGGCCATAGACGGCAGTGAGAGGGCAGGAGTTGGATGGGTGCGGTGGGTTGGGGGTGTGTGTAATAGGAGAGATACTTTTCAAAATGGGAAGTGGAATGAGGGGTCCCTGAAGAGGTGGGAGGGGGTGTGTACTCACCCAGCACCTACCCCTGCTCCTCAGGCATGAGCCCCTTGCTCCAGTGTCGTGTGTGTGGAGACAGCAGCAGTGGGAAGCACTATGGCATCTATGCTTGCAATGGCTGCAGTGGCTTCTTCAAGAGGAGCGTTAGACGGAGGCTCATCTACAGGTGAGGGAGGGCTGGACCCCTGCCAGGAGAGCCCTGTTCCTAAGGGTCCCTGCAAGGGGGAGGAGAGTTCAGGAAGGAAGTGTCCAAAGCCCACGTTCCAGCACCTGAGCAGGATACTGACACCTGGGGCTCCCCTCTGCCTCAGGTGCCAGGTGGGGGCAGGGATGTGCCCAGTGGACAAGGCCCACCGGAACCAGTGCCAGGCCTGTCGGCTGAAGAAGTGCTTGCAGGAGGGTATGAACCAGGATGGTGAGTTGGGGAGCCAACTGGAGAGGTGTAACAGAGGAGCTGGGGCACATGGCTGGTGGGTGTCCTGACCCTTCCTGCTTCCCCAGCTGTGCAGAATGAGCGCCAGCCACGAAGCACAGCACAGATCCGCCTGGACAGGGTGGAATCAGGCAGGGAGGCCTGGCTGGTGTCCCTGGTGGCTTCCCTGGCCCCCACAGGGCCCAGCCCCCGGGGTCCCACACCTATTTCTGCAGCCAGAGCCCTGGGGCCTGGGGCCGTCACACCTCAAGGGCATCACCAGTTCATGGCCAGCCTTATAACAGCCGAAACCTGTGCTAAGCTGGAGCCAGAGGATGGTAAGCGGGAGGATGGCCTATATCCCTACACCCAGGCCCTGGAGCACTCTTGCCTCCTGCTGAGGAGCAGTGGCTTATGTCACAGCTCCCTCCTCCAACAGCTGATGAGAACATCGATGTCACCAGCAATGACCCCAAGTTCCCCTCGTCTCCACATTCCTCCTCCTCACCCTGTGGTATGGACAGCATCCATGAGACGTCCGCCCGCCTGCTCTTCATGGCTGTCAAGTGGGCCAAGAGCCTGCCTGTGTTCTCCAACCTACCCTTCCGAGATCAGGTATACTCATCGGGTGGCCCAGGAGTCAGCCAGCTGGGGGCACATACCTCTTTATGCAGGTGATGACTGGAGGTGCATGTGGCTTGGGAAGATGATGGCTGGGGATGCACATGCCTGTGAGGCAGGGGTGGTCAGGGGCACAGGCTCAGGGCCATGACTGTTGGGGTGGCTCACCTCTCTGGGTAGAGATTGTGGCTGGGTGAGCACCTAGGAGACCATCATGGCCAGGGGCACATAGGAACCAGGGATTTGAAAGCAATACTATGCCCCTGGTCTGATTTCCTCCTAGACAAACCTCAGGTCCTACAGGCACTGTGTCACAGGGTGGTCTGCACACCCTGAACAACGTAAGCAGATGTTGCTGGGCTCCCTTGAAGCACAAAGGCCTCTGATTTCAGGGCTTGAGCTTCAGCCCAACCAAGATGCTCCCTGGACTTCTCGTGGGCAAGCAGACCAACCTGTCATGATAAACCTGAGGGGCACACTGAGGGTCTAAGCCCTGAGCCAGGGTTTAAGCCAGAACCCAGGCTCCGTCTCCCAAGTTCACTCAGCGTAGGGTGCTCGTGGGCAGTGTCCCCAAAGCTACCTTCCCACAGCTCCAAGCTTTCCACAGTGTTCTAGGTGTGGCTCTGGATGGAACCCAGGCAGCCGGGCCCCTGGATGAATCAGGAGTTGCTCCTGCTCCTCCCGAAGGCACTGGGCTGCAGGCTGGGTCTGAGAGGCTGTCTCAGCCAGCAGAGTCCCTCCCTCTCTGAGCACAGGTGATCCTGCTGGAAGAGGCCTGGAGCGAACTCTTCCTCCTTGGAGCCATCCAGTGGTCTCTGCCTCTGGACAGCTGCCCACTGCTAGCCCCACCCGAGGCCTCAGCTGTTGGCAGCTCCCAGGGCCAGATGGCTCTGGCCAGTGCGGAGATGCGCTTCCTGCAGGAAACCATCTCACGGTTCCGGGTGTTGGCGGTGGACCCCACAGAGTTTGCCTGCATGAAGGCCCTGGTCCTCTTCAAACCAGGTAGCTGGGTCTTTGTCCAACCAGAGAAGTGGTTGGGAATGAAGAATGGGAATTCCAGTGACTTCCTTCTGGCTCTCATTTTCCCTCTATCAACCCACATAGACCCAGATGTTTGCAGACTTCTTCCCTGGGGGCAGGAGGAGAGAGTGCAGGCGGAGCACACCCTTCCTGGGCCTTGGCTGCCTGTGAGGGGCAGGACAGGCGGGAGAGGAGCTCACTGCTGCTGCTCCTCTCCAGAAACGCGTGGCCTGAAGGATCCTGAGCATGTGGAGGCCTTGCAGGACCAGTCCCAAGTGATGCTGAACCAGCACAGCAAGGCCCACCACCCCAGCCAGCCCGTGAGGTGACCTGAACACATGCCTCACTGCACATCTACCCCTCACCTCTTCACTCCCTGCCCATCTGTCTGGCTCCACCTCAGGGCTGCATTACTTAGACAGGTCAAGGGTCTCAGTTCAACATATCCAATATGTACTGCATGCCAGGCACAGTGCCAGGCCCCGAGAGTGGGGACCAAAATGTGTGTAAGATAAAGTTGCAGCCTCCCAGGGATGCCTGGCACAGTGACTACACTGAAGATGAGAACTGGTCAGGTATTGGGATCTGAAGGAGGCAGAGACCCATTGAGGGTGGGGTATACAGCAGCAGAACTGGCAGGGACTCTGTGTTTGGAAGGAAGGCTAGCGCCTAAAGAGAGAAATCATAATTTACCAAGGGAGAGAGACAAACTCGGCTGTGTTCTTATGATAAGAGCCCTGTTTGGAAGGTAAAACAGATTGCTGCCAGTGAGAAGGAGGGAGATTAGGCTAGAATAGCACTCTGGGGCCAGCCTGTTCAGGACTTTGGATGCCAGCCAAGGCCATATCTGTTTTGGTGCAGACTAACATGGCAGCGAATGCAGAGGATGCTGCTGCCATCATCCAGGGAAGTCATGGAGTCTGCTCATTGGGAGTGGAAAGGAGATGGCAGATGAGAGAGCCTCTAGAAGCTGGAATGGGTCAGACCTGGCATTTGGGTGACGTAAGGGAAGAGGAGCTATTGTGAGAAGTGGTAGTCATGAAATAGAAAGGAAAGTCAGGAGGCAAAGATAGTTTTGAGGCAGCATAATGTCTGATGCAGGTATGGAAGGACATCTCCTGGGGATGTCCTTGTATAAGCCATGTGCTTGGACAACAGCCTGACCCGGCTGGGTTGGGGGGACAGTAGCTGCAGGCTGAGAGTGTGTGTATGGGGGGCGGGGGGAGGAAGGGGGCGCCTAGCCTGTCCCAGCACCAAAGGATACCACAAGGTTGGAGCACTTGGCCTCCAGGAATCTATTGGCTATTTTAGACCACATTATCTGCATGCTCTTAGGGTTCACAGCAGTTCTCTCTGAAGAAATAAGCTAGCATGGACACCCTGGAATCAACCCTAATCTGAAAAATGGTCACAAGAAGAGGTCATTTCCCTTGAGGAAGAGTCAAAGTATCACGGGCCTCGCCACATTGCAGAGAAAGATGTCTGCAGCTTGTGTGCACAGCTGCCTAAGGGTGACCATCACACAGCAGACAGCAGAGTCCTCCTGGGCCAAGTTTTTGTTGGAATCAGCTTCCAGAAATGTCTGGGCATACTGGTTTTGTATCAAATTTCAAAATTCTGGTTAAGATTTCCTATGTCATGTCTATGGCAGTTCAGTGTAACTACAGGCAGAACTGAGTGTTGAGAGTGAGTTCTCTGAGAGCTGCCGGCTGGCACAGTGACCACACTGCAGTGTTTAAAAACTGCAACACCCAGGAAGAAATACAATTCCCATCATAACCCAGTACACACACTGACACTGAAACAAAGTTCACCAAATCCTACCTGCCCTCACTTTGTGTAATTTACTCTGACATTTGTTCTTGTTTTTTTTGTAAAGACTAGTTGTGACCCACTAGTGCTGGGGTGGAGAACGCCTGGCCTGAGGGCCATATAAGGCCTGCAAACTCATTTGGTCTGGCCTTGCCAAGGCATTAGAGGTGAGTCAATTAAATTTTCAACCAAACATAGCAGGCTAATGTTTAAGTTGATAATTTTGTATGGTCTGTGAATGATGTTATAAATATCCAAATGGCCCTTGGCAGAAAAAGGTTCCCCACCCCTGCAGTAGTGGATCAATTCCTGCGGTGTGGAAAAGAACTTCTCTACTCAACTTCAGTTACTTCTTCCTGACCCTCCTTAGATCAGAAACACAGAAGAGGGGAAGGCACAGGGAGGGTGTATGGCTGCTCTGTGCCACTCAGTCGCACTCACAGGAGAAAGCAAGCTCTGGGGTTGGCAAAACAAGTTCATAGATGATTGGGAGGTGGGGGAGGCTTCCCATAGACTCCACGGAGGAAGCTGAGCAGGGAGCAGCCTCATTTGGAGTGGCTTCTTCACATTAGTATTGACACTGGCTGTCAGGCCTCCTACCCAAGGAAGGTCGACCCCCACCCCCTATCTGTCTCTTGGGGCTTCACCATCCACCTTCTCAGCACTGGGACCCTCACTTGTAGTTCTTATTTAAAACTACAATTACTTGTTTTCTGGAGGAGTATCTCAGCCACAAAAATTAAGATTCTACTTCAGAACATTTTACTAATGGTTACTCTATCATCCTGGGTGGCTTACAGAGGGGAACTTTATTCTTTTCAAATGCATATAGTATTAATTATCACAGTAATTGTATATATTATTAACATAAAGAACTTCTTACTTTATAATCTTTATACATAATAAACCATTTTCATCCCACTCCTCAACTAAACATATTGTAAAGGGTCCACATGGGTCAGGGGTAGGTGGCAGCAACCCTAGGGAGTGGGACCTTTCCTCAAAATTCCTCCCTACTTACCCTGGGCTCCTCTTCTGTCTCCTCCCCGCTGCCTTTCCTGGGGGCAGTGCCCCCAGGTCTTGTGCTCAGACGCTGATAAACTGACCTGTCCTCTCTTCTGTTCAGGTTTGGGAAATTGCTCCTGCTCCTCCCGTCTTTAAGGTTTATCACTTCTGAACGCGTTGAGCTCCTCTTTTTCCGCAAGACCATAGGGAATACTCCAATGGAGAAGCTCCTCTGTGATATGTTCAAAAACTAATGGAGGTAGAAATAAAATGGGTAAAGCCACCTGGGAAAACAATCTACTGAAGTTCAACATTTGCCTGTCCTGTGACTCAGTAATTCCACCTGTGCCTCACAGAACTGTCCACCAATATATAAGAATATCCATAGCAGCTTTATTCATAATAGCCCAAACTGTACATCAACAGTAGAATTAATAAATTATAGTATAACCATATAGTGAATAGAAAATAAGCAAGAAAGAATGAACCACCAATACATGTGACAACATGGATAAATTTCACAGACATAAAAGCTGAACATGAGAAGTGAGGCACAAGATTCGCTTACACACAGTTCCAGAACAGGCAAGACTAACAGGTGGTGATAGAAGTTGGAAGAGTGGTTCATTTAGGTGGGAGGTGGGATGATTGGGAAGGGGCCCATGGGAGCCTTCTGGTGTGTATGAGATGTTCTTTATTTTGATTGGACTTGTGGTTTCACAAGTTTATTCATTCATAAAAATTATTTAAGCTGTGCACATTACTGTTTTATGTTAGATCTCAATAAAGAAATGAAAACACAAAAGCAGAAAACGAATGTACCAGAGTCCTCCCTGTGAGGGCCTGACTGAGGAAGGGGCACAGGGGCCAGAAATCCACTTGGTTTCCACTCTGAGTCAGCGTCTATGAATTCAAGCTTCTTTCCAGATGGCATCTCACCATCCTATGGCTTCTCTCGATCTCTCTCCTTATCCATCCTCACCCCTCCATAGGCAAAGGTGAGCACCATCCATCTCATAGGCAGGCACTTTTGGTGAAGGGGAATCTCCATCACTTCTTAATTCCTTATGAAAGATGAAGCAGAGACAAACCTCACATAATTTTCAAAGAGACCCAGAAGACCTAGAAAATAATAATAATAAAAAGTTAACATAGCCTTGTCCAGTGTAGCTCAGTTGATTGGGCATCATCCCATGCACCAAAAGGTTGCTGGTTCGATTCCTGGTTAGGGCATATGCCCAGGTTGCGGCCCCGATCCCATGTAGGGGTATGCAGGAGGCAGCTGATTGATGATGTTTCTTTCTCCTTCTCCCTCTTTCTACAAAAATTTCTATAAAATATTTTTAAAATAAATCTAACATATATCAGGCACTTTCTATACTAGACAGTGAGGTGGGCACTGATTGTGCATTGTTATTGAATCCTCACATGAACTCTGGGGGAGGGACCAATCATCCCCATATATAAATGAAAAAACTTGAGGCTTAGAGAAGACTCAACTCTTGTGACTCTACTTAGCTCTGCTCATCTCTGGCACTGCCTCCTCCCCATGCCCCTTTTACCCCTGGAATCCACTGAACAGTCAATTGTAGTTTTTATCTTCAAAGAAGAAATGCTTGAAATGGAAAAGGAAAAGGTCCTGTGAGGAATCTGTGAAGTCCTTGGGGTTCCCCTGCCCTTTAGCCTGTGTACAAATTCTAACAGAGATATCCTGCCTTGATGGAGGAAGAATGGTTCAGAAGACGCTTCTTTGGAAATGACAATAGCTAGATTGGTGCCCAGAGATGAAAAAGCATGGCAAATCCTGTCCAGCTTGAGCCTTTTCTAGCTAAGCACTCAAATTAGTTGAGACTCTTTATCTTCCAAAAGCATAAGATTTGCCTCAGTTATTTGGCTCATTTAATGTCTGTGTCACAGTGCTACCCAATTCCCTATCAAAAGTTTTATCCGTAAGGTTTAAAGACCTATTTTAGAACGTCTAAGCAAAGGAACTTTGGCAAGAAACATAGTTGAAATATGACCAGATGTGCACATTTATTCTACACTCTCCCCTTTTCATTGCAAAGGCAACCTGCTGAAGTTCACAGGCAGTGTCTGGAATGTGTGAGTGCAGCACTTCTACATTGGGAGATTGTTTGGGATCTCCAGAAGGAAGTCTTGGAGGACTAGAGGAGGTACATAAGTTGGATTGTCTGCGGTCAACCTGGCATCAATACCACCCCCTTCTAGTCTTTTGTTCATTGCAGATTCCAAAGAACTACATTTCCCATGATCCTTTCCCCCATGGGTTGCTGAAGGAAGAAGGGCACTCATATGGGACTTGGAAGGTAAGCACAAACTATTATTCTTTGGAGGCAGTTGCAGCTGGATGTGTGTGAAAATAGAGATTTCCAGAGGCCTTCTTTAGAATTGCAGTGGCTTTCAGGCAAACTCCTGCGAACTTGTGACCTTTTGGCTGAGATCTTTTACCTTCTGCTGGAGCTTCTCTGAACTTTGTCTCTCCAGTTCTTCCAATGTGGATCTTAAGCCCCTAATTACTGTATCAAGTCCTTTTCACCTGGAATATATGGAGTGGCTTCTGTTTCCCTAACAATGCAGCTCTCAGTACAGCCCAGCATCTTTCAACCTTTTGCTCTAATTGGCCCCCCTGGAATTCGGATGGGTAACAAATACCTCTTTCATTGCATCAATGGCCTTGCTAGGAGAGGATACTATGAAGGGTTTTGTGCCCTCAATACCAGAAATGTCTTTGGTTATGAAGTACACAGGTAGTCCCTGTGGCCTCTCTGAGCTGTTCGTTTCAGCTGCAGTTTTCAGATTCGTGAGGCATTTCTCCTCCACCCTTAAGGTAGTATTTAATGGTAGAAAGGGTAGAGAAAGACTCAAAGATGCCAAGAAGCACCCTCCAAATTAATAAATGTAGCCTGGTAGTGGAACCTGGATATTATGGATGACTAGTCTCCCTCTGGTGGGCATCACTGGTTTTCCCCTCTAGAATGCAAACTCCACAGGGGCAGGGAGTTTTGTTTTGTTCACCAATGTAGCCCAAGCAGGAGCCGTGGGTGCTCGGTATTTGCTGAAAAAAAATGGACAAATGGCAACACAAGGTCCGAGATGTCTAAAGATTAAATATTGCATATATTTTATCTCCTTTCATGGTTATGTCCCTGGCTCTATGACACTGTACTGCTACCCGCTATAGAAGGAACAATTTTTTAAAAAATCAGAGCGCTTTTCTTTTTATATCTCCCTGCACCTTCATGCTCTCATCTTCATAATCGGAAAGATTTGTTGTAAATTCAGTAGTCACAGGGACAAGTTTTAAAAATGGCATTTCTAGGTCATATTTGGCGAACTGAAGAAATTTAGAAACAATTCACTGTATCATTATAACTTCTATGTAATTTAATGCAAAAATGTAAATAAAAACGTTAAAAGAAATAGGAAGGATAACCTTAAGAGTTTAAAAACTGAATATAGTATTAGGGAAAAGTTAACATTTTTTTTTTTCCATTTCACCCGAGGCTTGGGTTTGGCATTGGGAAATCCTGATCTCACACAATGTTCTTATCCAATAACTAAGGGCTGGCTACCTTTTGTTAGGTGCTGGGAATCTTGAGTCAACAAGACGTTTCTGCTTTGAGAAGCTTACCTCTAAGTTTTTGATGCCACGAATACTGGGAGCTGTTGAGAACACAAGACATCTAACCTGGTTTAAGGGGGAAGAAAAAAATTCCTAGTAGAGTTGTGCTTTACACTGAGACCTGAGGAGTTATCCAGAGAAGGAAACCTGGGCAAGATAGGAAAACTAACATCCAGAAAGGGCAAATGACTTTTCCCAAATTCATGCAATATAGTGGCAGAACAAACATGACAAACTAGAATTGAACTATTGGGCCCTCTATTAGCAGATATTGCTACTTATTCATGGCCTTTTTGGTGAGGATCCTAAAGGTAGGCTCACTACCTGCTCTACCCAACTAGCCCTAAACCGAGTCAATGAGGTCTTGACAGCTAGCAGCTAGCACCTATTACAGAAAGTGACAGCTTGCATCTCACCTTTACTTGAATTCAGTTGAGTTCCAGTAAGTACTACTTCTGCACTTTGTCAATTGTGGGCTTGCTCAGTCCTTTCCTTACAAAAAAGAAAAATCACTTTAACAAAAATCATTGTTCCCTGAGATCAAGATGGAGAGAGTTGGGATGGGAGCCAGGATGATGAGAAAACAAACCACACATATTGCTGCTTCTGGAAGCTTTTGTTCTTTAATGAGCCATTGGAGTAATTTGTTCATCAAGCTGCTTTTGTGTAGCCATACAGCACATATTTTGAGTGACACAAACTGGACTCTATACAGATGATATCTTGCTCCCCCAAACCCCCCCCCCCAAAAAAAAAAACACAAACAAAAGGAAATTACAAAGCGCCTGGTGACTGTATTAGGAATATAATCAGTTCCATGGGTGAGATAAATCATTCTTCTTATAGAACTATTCTGTTTAACAGTAAAATATATTTCACAGGATATGTCCTTTTATAATACATAGTCTTTTAAAAATTTACACTCAGCATACTTATAAATTATTTAAAACCCATTAAAATAATATAATACTAATCTGTAGTACACACCTTTCCCCTAGTTAAATACAATTATATGATTCAAAAGGTGCAACTTTTATATGACCTAAGAGGACTGATAAATAGGTATTAAGTATGGATGGATAGCAAGGTGATAGGCCCCTTGGTGGGGCTTTTTTTTTTTAAAGTTTCAACCAAGGGACCACAAAACCTAATAGATCCATGTCCACACTCATCATTTTGCTGTTACTGTTTAACACCAAATCAAACGTGGGAATGGTTCCAGAAAAAAAGTGGTTAAAAGTATTTTAGGGGCATAGAAGACAAAGGACTCCCACAAATACCGAGGAATTTTACAACCAAGGTTAGCATGGTGTTGGGGAACAGGGCTGGGGAGTTACTGGTATCACAAAATTATGGGTGACATAATGCATTTGTCAACACAGAACGATGCATGCCCCATATCCAGATCCCCATCAAGGAAAAAAAGAGGAGAGAGGAGGATGAGGAAAGCTGCTTGGACTGTGTTTCTCTTTAAAATTAAAACTCTTAGCTTTGAACACATCCTGAGAATACTTTCTTCTCTCTGGCTTACCAAAGTGCTTGTGAAATGTACACATTCATTAGTTATAATTTTAAAAACACCAAGGCCCACAGGCACTGAAGGGGGCCTGCAGCACTTGGCTGGACTTACTCTTTTCAGCAGGTTTCTGGGATCCTTTGTCTCCTACAGTGAAAAACCCCTCTCATGATAGAACAGAGAAGTCTCTTCTAACCTCCCAGCAGAGGTTACTGGAAAGCTATAGCTGGTTTCTGAGGAATGGGAAGGCAGGGCTCCGGTATCTCATTCCCTGACCTGGGCCCCTTGCCTCTGCAAGGCTCCTACAGGGAAGGCATACCTCCCTTAATGTTTTCAGAAGCCCAGAGTGGGAAAATAATTAAAATGGCAGGAAGTACAAAGTACATGACAAACTAAGCATATCACCTCCCTGAACCTTTCCTGTATTTGCTGTTATAGTCATTTGCTTCACTTAGTGACACCCAATGTGATCCAAATTAGGCTTTTCTGCTGCTATCACATTTTTCATGATAAAGGATGTGTTGGTTTTCTAGGGAGAATCGAAATCCAGGTTTTGTTTGGGGCTGGGAATGTGTGATAAAACAGAATGCTCTTCAATCTGGAGTATGGACTCCAAATATGGGCCATCCCGTTGCTGCTATGCAGGCATTTTCTTTGAGGCATCTGAGATCAAAGTAAACACACAAAGAAATAGGAAATACAGATGTGACTCATGTTAAGGTTAAATATCTTAATCATAAGTGGTTGCAATGCATACAGCATCACTTTGTGGTGACTTAACTTAAACCAGGGAGAGAACCAGTTAAGAACAAATGGAAGGAAATAGAGCACTTGGTTGTGACAGTTTTTGAGTGTTATGGCATCATCTCTGTATCAGGCCCACAGTACCTATTATCCCATGAGAACAGCAGCTTTCCTTCCTTCAAAGGGAGGATCCCACACTTGCTCTGCATTCTTGCAATTGTGTGGCCCTCTCCTCCCCACCACCCTCCATTCTGACAGCTTGTTAAATGACTAGAAATCCACAAATCTAGCAACTGAAAAGCAATATTTTTTTATTTAACTTTATCCAAATTCAGGTTTCAAGTCCCTGAGAAAAATTATAAAGTCTCTTAACATCCATTGTCAAGTTCCTATAAAATGTCCTATATGAGTTGTTTTTTAATTGCCAAAACTTATTTTGCAAAAACAATTTAACAACAAAAATTTAGAAGGAGAACATATGCCAAGATGTGTTCTGCAGGCCATTCCTCTGGGCCAAAGGAAACTATTCAATAAGGGTACTCTCTCCTTTTGTATGTATTGACCAATGCCTGGGAAGTGAAGAGCAGCAGTCATGCCCAGCAGAACGCTACTCTCCCAAGAACACTGACACAGACCTGCAGTCTGGCAGCAACACCAAGGCAGCAGCCATCCCACTTTCACACAACCATGCTGGGATGAATGAGGTTTTCCTGTGGGAGATTTTCTGAAATTCAGATTTTTAAAGGCTTTACATTTATCAGTCCTCAGGACAACCTGGACAAGGTGGCAAATGTCTGTGGGGTATAAAATGGAACATTTATTCACTAACCACCATCATTCTGGAGATTTATAAAGATCTCTTTTCCTAACTCATTTTGGAACCCAAACCAGGGAAAGGGAAGACTCCTGCTGCCACTCAGAATGATGTTCCAAGTCTCATCTCTGGAGTTCGACAACCACCACTTAGGCAGTGGCATGAGGTTCAGTGTCATTAACAGAAGAGACTCTGCCTTAACATGTCTTAATAGTTCCGTAACGTCAAATTCAAGAAGCATTTAAAGGAAGAATAACCAAAATTCAGGTTACAGTGCATGTGGTAATTAGACAAGATCCATTTAGTAACTTTAAAAATAAACATTTTCACATATTTATCTCAAGAAAGGGAAGTATGTTTCATTTTTCATATATTATATAAATAGCAGAAATAGATTTCGAATCTCACTGACGCTATGCTTAAAATGCTATTATAACTCAGGTGTATGGAGACACTTAGTGGTGAAGATGGTTTGATTTGTGACTTGTCCTTCAACCCAGGGATGTGTGGTTCTCATCTCCCTGTCCAATCATCCCTAATCTTAGGAAGAAATTCCATGGGAGGATGGAAGCATAAGGTGAAAAAGAAATATGCATACTATACATATATATTTACAGTAAATTTCAGTAACCAGAATATTAACAAAAGTAGCTTCAAGTAGTCCTTGATTTTTAAAAAAGTCTATTTAATACTGATGGTCTGAGGAAAAAAATAAAAGTTAGATGGGTCATCTGAAAAAGTTCTCTCTTATTTTTTGGCAGCTTTCTGCAACACTTATCCATGTAGTATTGTGTTGTGAATGTTTTGAGAGAATTGATTAAATGGTCATTTGTCTTTGAGTTCCAGGTTGAAATCTACCAGCAGATGAACATGTGATCTTCAGTTCAATCAACACAGAGAATAGCATGGATGGATTAGGGTGAAACCCTCATGTTTAGTGTTCAGCATTATCTCTGGGTCATTTAAGAAAATTAGAGGAACCTGATCCTAGGACCAGAGAATATGGGAACAGTATGGCTACTGAAACTTCAGCCCATGCAATATATTTGGCAGGAACTAATTAGAAGTTAAACCAGCACTGATTATTATTACATCAATCATAATCAAAAAACAAAGCTTGTACTCTCTTCTTCATTGTGTAACCAGAGGTCTGAGACATGCTCTGGTGACTTAATGGAAACAATTGCCTTTTTACTTTTCCCAGAATATAACATGAAGTGTTTTTCAAGAAAACCTTAAAATAGAGGGCTTAACTTTTTTTTTTTTATAAATCCTTGGGGGGGGGGGGGGAGTATATTCTACCCCAGCTCCTAACTATTCCCAAACTCAAAAGCTTTTGCTTATATGGTTAAGAAAGATTTACATGTTTTTTTCAAAGGCCAGAAATCAATGCGCCCGCCCCTCAGGCCCACAATGTGCTCACCAGTTCCACACCCACCTCTGGAAAGGGAAAAGAGGATGGAAGAGAGGCAGGTACAAAGACCTCCATGACTGATCCAAATCCCCAAGCCCTAGCTAGGTGGCTTCGTTAGTGAAATCTCTGGTCAAATACTGCAGCCAAGACACAGCTGGCACCATCCAGGCAGGCTTCAAAGAGGCCTTTCCACTTCCACAGGAGGCCCAGGAATTCAGCACACCAGGTCTTGGTTGTATTCTTGGGCAAGAGGCTGGACCTCACTCAGAATGGACTATTGTGGATGAGGCAATGAGAAGAAGCCTAAAGATGAGATGTGTTGACCACTCTGCAGCTATGAAGGAACACACATCTGCTAGTTCAGACCATAAACTCATTATTTCCAAAGAGAGCTGGCTGTTGGGTGGAGCTGCAGTCTGGGTCCACAATTTTCCTGTGGCCAGACCCCACTGTCCCCTCTGGGTTCTCTTTGGTTTTCTGAGGTGAGTTTTTCACATTCTTTAATTTTTGTTTGCCCTTTTCAGGGTTGAAGGTTCCTCTGCTGATGAACTGAGGTCTGTCTTCTAGGGATTTGGTCTGGCCCAGTGGTCCCTCCATTTCTAGGGCCTCACCAGCTGAGGCAGCTCGATAGAATGGAGATTTGGAATAAATCTGAAATCGTTTTCTGGTCCCATGAGAAGAGACTGAAGAGTCCACTGAATCCAAAGAGTCGTGCTGCTTTTTTAGCTGCTTTCTCAACTTGCTAGAAGGTTCAGATTTGCCAGCTGCTCTCAGGGAGCTAAGGGCCAAGCTTCTCTCTAATCCAGAGAAGAGACCAAAGCTATAAATGACAGTTCCCTCTAAAGCATATCATTATATAATGAATACTATACACACGTGAAATGAGGTGGGCTAGATTTGGAGGGTTCAGGCTGACGTACTTTGTGCACACACATAACTCAAAAAGAGCTCACCATCCATTTCTACATACATCATTTTAGAATCAACTCCAATGAAGTCTGGAATTTGACTAGGCCATTAGGAGACGCCTACAACTGTCACTGTCATTTTAAATTATCCATCCTTAAAAAATGGATCATGGGTCAGTAAGACAACACGGTTGTGATTATTGGCTTTTTCTCCTTGGCAAAGTAAATGCTAGAGAAAACAATAAATTACCAAAAGCTGCATTACATTGAAGGCTTCATCTAATGAATAATTTATATAAAAGCTTCATAAAGATCATTATTTTCCAACTCCTTAGGACTCTGTCTTAGCTTGGGAATCCTTAATCCTCCTTTGCACTAAGGTGTTCATTTACCCGCTTTCTCAGAAATGGCACCTTCAGACTCAATATTTAAGTTTTCTGAGCTATCAGCGGTCCCAATGGAGGCCTCAGACTCAAGGGTTTCATCATCAGAGGCACGGGGTTCCAGTATAAGCATCTCAAATGTCAGCTCCTCTCTGTAAGATACAATCAAGAAATCCATTAGTATTTGATAAGAAGTAGAAGGAAGTCAACAGGAGAAAAGACCTTCCATAAAAGTCAGGAATTTAAGTAGCAAAACCAGTCACATTTCTTACTGTTCCCAATCAGGGTGGTGATAAGGTTCTGAAAGCCATAGTAATGGTGAAGGCTAACACTGTATGTACTAAAAGACAAAGTGCAGCAAAGGTTGGGCCCATAAAAGGGCCAATGGTGAGGTAGGGAAAGATGCCGCAGCTGTAAGATCTAGTAATCAGATTAGTACTCTAAATTCACTCTAAGCTCGTTTATAATGCCTCAGGAAGGAACTTTCTTCTCTTTGGTCCTGTTTCCTCATCTATAAAACAAAGAGATTAAAGTAGATAATCTCTAATATTCCTTCCAGCTCTTTAACTATTTTCCATGAAACTTTACCTTGACCACAGAGAAACCTCTGGATGAAATAAATCACTGATTTGATCTTTTCTGTCCTTGAAGCTTAAGCCATCTCCACTTATCATATTTTCTTCTCTTTATCAATCACCCACCTATCTCAGTCATGCCCCCTTAGTCCCTGAAGTCTTTGGTACATGGCTCCAAATCTTGCTTTTCTCACTACTACCTGATATCACCATAATCTACTTCAATAAATGACCTACTACCAAAGTTCCTTTATTTCTGAAACTTCTAATAACCTCTCCTCCACTTTATATAGGCAACTTTCTCCAATGGGAAGATCTGGAATTATACCAGCTCTGAATCTAACGCATACTCTACTTGCCCACAACCTCCTTGTCCTTCCAATTCTTACTTCCTTTTTCATATCTTCCCTTTCAAAGCCCCTTAAGCTTCACTTTCACTACCTAGCTTAGACAATCATTTCAAAGATAATCTCATTGCTGCAATTACCACTGTCATAAGCCATGTTCTGAGACTGTGCTCATACTTTTTCCTTTCTCTAGAAAGATTTTCCCCTTCCTACAAATTCCTATTCATCCTTTAATACCTCCAATACCATTTTCATCAGAGCGGAGTTAGGTCCTCTTTTTAGATCATTCTTGTATCAAATAGCCCAGACAATGTACCCCACTTTTGCTTTATCATGTTCTGCCAAGCTGAGCTCCAGCTGCTTTTTTAGCTTGCCTAAATTCTAGACTCAGTCCTGGCAAACAAAACGTACTTTAACAAACTCAAATCCCCACATGAATCAAGTTCTCAGACCTGGAATTCTGGAACTCAGGAACAAAAATCCCCTTAAAACTTAAGAGTCAACATCATCAGTCAGGATTAGTACATGGTACCTTCAGGGAGAACCATGGGATGTTCAAATTATCCCCAAGATATATTGTTAGCCACCTTTGTTCCAGTGATGGCAAAGGTTACAAAGCTGCTTATTTGTCTCTCCCCTAAATTACAACCAATTTCTCTACCCAGTATTCCAGCACCCACTATGGCTATATTGATCTTTAGACAATATCCTTCCTTCATGGAATTCTGAATAGGGACTTTGTCTTAGTCTGGGAATCTTTATCCCCCTTTTTTAAGACAAATCTGTTCACTGAAGCTGGTCTCTGACCTGTTAGAATCTCAGCTAAGATTCCTTGACACACCCTGCTCCAATCAGCCTGTCTTGAATCATCACCATAGCAGTTTTAAGTCTCCATGCTCACGGAGCTTCCTTCAGGCAACATATCTTTGTCATCTCCATATCCTCTGCATCACCTGATGATTTAGTGCTTGACACATAGGAGATCTATACTAATAAAAGCCTAGGTGATCCTCACGCCTTCACATGATGCCCTCTCATCGCCATAAGATGGCCGCCACAAGATGGCTGGCAGGGGAGGGCAGTTGTGGGCAATCAGGCCAGCAGGGGAGGGCAGCTGGGGCAATCAGGGCAGCAGGGGAGAGCAGTTGCGGTCAACCAGGCCGGCAGGGGAGGGTATTTGGGGGCCATCAAGCCAGCAAGGGAGGGCACTTGGGGGCAAGATCAGGCCTGCAGCAGAAGGCAGTTGGGGGCAATCGGGCTGGCAGGGGAGGACAGTTGGGGGTGAGCGGGCCAGCAGGGGAGAGCAGTTGGGGGAAATCAGGCCAGCAGGGGAGGGCAGTTGGGGGAGATCGGACTGGCAGGGGAGGGCAGTTGAGGGCGACCAGGCCTGCAGGGGAGGGCAGTTAGGGGCAACCAGGCTGGCAGGGGAGAGCAGTTGGAGGCGATCAGGCTAGCAGGGGAGCAGTTAGGCATCAATCAGGCTGGCAGGGGAGCAGTTAGGTGTTAATCAGGCCAGCAGGGGAGCAGTTAGGGGGTGATCAGGCTGGCTGGCAGAAGCAGTTAGGGGCAATCAGGCAGGCAGGCAGGCGAGTGGTTAGGAGCCAGCAGTCCGGATTGTGAGAGGGATGTCCCGGATTGTGAGAGAAATGTCCCAGATTGGAAAGGGTGCAGGCTGGGCTAAGGGACACTCTGTCCCCCTCCTCCCCCCGTGCACGAATTTCATGCACCAGGCCTCTAGTATTTAATAAATAAGGAAATATAAAAGACAGAAGGAAGGAAATGAAAACAAATAAAGTGGTCACTCTCTTTCCTCCTGGAAACTCACTTCTCTTTCTGTAGGTTCTCAATCTGCTCAGTCAGCACTCTCTCCTCCTGCTGCATAGCTACTTGCTGCTGTTCTGTTATGTCCATCTCCATGGTTGCCTCACTAGTCAAGGTCTCTTCTGGGACATCAAACATAGAGGGCAACTGAACTACAACAGGAGAGGATGGACTTGCATAGTTTCCTCGACGAAGACACCCCTTTCCCTACAAAGAAAAATACATGTTGTAAAGTAAATTGAGAGCCTACATCAGTTTTACATGACCCATTTAGGATAATAAGAGTACTTCCACCCTAACCGGTTTGGCTCAGTGGATAGAGCGTCGGCCTGCGGACTGAATGGTCCCAGGTTTGATTCCGGTTAAGGGCATGTGCCTTGGTTGCGGGCACATCTCCAGTGGCAAGTGTGCAGGAGGCAGCTGATCGATGTTTCTCTCTCATCGATGTTTCTAACTCTATCCCTCTCCCTTCCTCTCTGTAAAAAATCAATAAAATATATTTTTTAAAAAAGAGTACTTCCATCATACCAGGTGAATGTTAGAAATAAATGGAAACATTCTGTAAGGCCCAAGATACTTAGTGAGATACCATCCATCAAATACATTTAGGTTAAATATTTCTTGCAAGAGCATTGGGAAATGAATACTTAAGCATGTGGGAGTATAAGGACACACTGTGTACTGGGATGTGATTCTTCTTGTAAATATAGGCTGCATCCACTCCAAACTAAATATCCACATAGGGCTATTTAAATGTAAATCAATTAAAATTAAATAAGTAAAAATTTAGTTCTGCATTTTCACTAGCAACATTTCAAATTCTCAATAGTCACAGATGGTTAGAAGCTACCATATTGAACAGTGCAGATATAGAACATTTCCATCATCACATAAAGTTCTGATGGATAACAATGCTCTTCACCTTTAACTGTGGAATGCACAATCTCTCTAGGAAGACTATAAAAACATGTCCCAAAATGGTTTCATTAAAAAAAAAAATCATTTTTATATCACAGGGTGCTGGTGAGTTTCTTTGAGAACTCAAAAAATTTCTTTCTTGAGGTCAGAGGGAAAAAAAATCTTATTAGTTTTAAATTTGTTACTTTGTATATAACTTTAGCTTCTGATAATGGCAGAATAGGTATTTTAGATTATCTCAGCAGGAGTGCTGAGAACAACTGGACCAAACACACAGACAAAAAAACCAACATATTCTTAAAGGCACCAGAGAGCTAACAAGGAAGGCCAAGGAAAGGCTAGCCTGGGCTAATCTAAATTTAAGAAAAAGTGGCTGAGAATCTGAACAGAGCTTCTGACAGACTATATCAGGGGTCAGCAAACTATGACTCAGGGGCCAAATCTGGCCTTGTGCCTGATTTTGTAAAAAAAGTTGTATTGGAATGCATTCATGTTCATTAATTCACACATTATCTATGGCTCTTCTGCAGAACAATGGCAGCATTAATTGTTGCAAACAAAACTGTAAGTTCTACAAAGCCTAAAATATTTACTCTCTTGTCCTTTTCAGAAAGAACCTGCCAACCCATGGGGTAGAGAATAAAAGTGGGAGTCCAGAACCACACAAAGGTGTGGGCTCCATGCCTGACACTAGGATCCCCAAGATTTGTATCCTAGACCTCAGGGTAAACTGAAATTATAATAGTCCTTGCAGATACTGCAGCCTAGCTTAAAGACAGTTAAACAGTCCAGAAAATTGTAATCCCTAAAATTGGATTAAAGTAAGCCAGATTTTTAGTGCCTAGCATCTGGCAGAAAAAGTGAAAATACTATTTAGAGGAAAGAAACATCATCTCAGGCATCAAAATATTTTCAAAAATAATTTTTTAAATACTGTGTCTGACACACAATCAAAGGTAACCAAGAACAAAAGGCAACAAGACAATGTAAGTGAAAATCAGTAAAAACAACAGAAAACAGAAACCCTCAATGATTCCAGACATTGTGCTATAACACAGACTTAAAATAACCATGCTGAAGGAGATAGAAATACATTGTTGAATTAATGGACCAGAAATTAGATCAGAAGAAAATATAAAGAAACAAGCAGGGAAAACAAAACAAAAAACTTTCAGGAAAATTTCAGAAAAGAAGGTAAACAACAGGATACAATAAAAAAAACCTACCATATATAAAAAAAATAAATTAAAAAAATATATATGGAGAGAAGAGCGATTCTGTGGAAAAAATATTAAAGAGATAATGGCAGAGCATTTTTCAAGACCAATTAAATATGTCAACCTACTTACTGACTAAAGAAAGCCTTCAACCTATAAGAAAGATAAACTTAAAAAGTCCATACCCAGGCACAATTGCTAAAAATCAAAGGCAAGAAACAATCTTAAAAGCAGTAAGAAAAAAAAAATGTACCTGCAATAAAGAAGCAACTTTTCAACAGAAACAATGGAAGCAGAAAATAATAGATGATATTTTCAAAGTGATGAAAGATAAAAGTAACTGCCAATCTAGAATTCTATACATAGCAAAACAACTTTCAAGAATGCAATTGAAGTGAAGACATTTTCAGTCAGTCTAAGAGAATCTGTTACTAGCAGACCTGCACTAAAGAACAGATAGAAAATGGCACAAGAAGAAATGTTAGTGAGGGAGAATGAAGAACAATGAAAATAGTAAATACGTGAGTGAATCTAAATGAAAAGTGACTGCATAAAACATAAGAATAATACCCTAAATTTTAAAGTAAGCATTTTTCCAGTTGGATTAAAAATATACAGATAATTTAAAATACAAACAGCAACTATATATTAACTAAATCATATTAAAGTTCTTGAATTATCTTGGAAAAAGATAAAAGCACCAATGAATAGACATTGGTAGGTAATGGATTTTTATTGTAACATTAAGCTTAACTACTAAAAGAAGCATAAAAGAGAGTGTAAAACCTTTTAAACTAACAAAAGAAAAAAGTAGAATAATAAAAAATAGTCAAAAGAAAAAGGCAAAAAGGAACAAAAAAGGCAAGAAAGAAAAGGAACATATATCAGGTAAAATAAAAGCACATAATAAAATACTAGATTTAAATCCAAGTATATCAGTGATTACATTAAATGTAAATTGATTAAATGCTCTAGTTAAAAATCTAATAATTATCAGACTATATTTTTAAAAAAAGTCAAACTATATGAAGTCTACAAGGGACACATATAAAACATAATTAAGAAAGGCAGAGAGTAAAAGTATGGAAATAAAAGGCATACAATGTCTAATCAAAAGGAAACTAGTGTTGTTATTTTAATTCTAGAAAAAGTAAACTTTATGGTAAGAAGTGTTACTTGTGATAAAGAGGGATATTTCACAATGACAAAAATTCAAATTATGAAGAAGATATAACATTATTTCCAAATTTGCAAATATCCATTTCTGAAGAAATGGCTTCAGAAATTTAAAGTACTTTTCCATCTGGCCACAGCCATCACAGGTCTTAAAACATTAGCAGACTCATAAAACCTCTTAAGTCCTAAATTCCTTTCCACTTAAAAATCTTAAACCATCTAATATTTTGTGTGTAAAGGTTGTTCAACTAAAGGAATAACTTAAAAAAATAAATTTAAAGTAAAATATTGACAAAAATACTCAAAGAAATAGACAAAGCTATAATCAGCACAGAGAAAACAAGTGTGTACAAATAAATCAGTAAGCTATGGATCTGAAGAACTTAAAATATAAGTGATAATAACAGACATACATAATTCAGTATTTAACAACTACAGAACACTCATTATTTTAAAGTACATACAGCAAAGACAATACATTTTTTAGGGTTGAAATAATTTATCTGACCTTTAAAGTAATTTAAAATAAGTTTACTAACAGGCCAATTATAAGGGGAAAACTAATAACACCTATATATTAAGAAATAGACTTTAACACACTCATAGTCAAAGAAGAAGTCACAATGGAAATTAGAAAATATTTTGAATTAATCAACAATATCCAAGTCTGTCGGATACAGTTTAACTCTGCCTACCTTAAAATTATAGCTTTATATATTTATTTTTCTTCAACGAGCAACAAATAGAAAAGGTTAAATTTTAAAGTAAGCATTTTTTTCCAGGAAACCAAATAAAGAACAACAAAATAAATCCAAGGAAAGGAAAAGAAATAAAGATAAGAGTAAATAAACATTAAAGAAGAGAGGGCAAAATCCAAAATGTAGTTCTTTGAAAAGACGAATAAAAAAGTTAAGACCCTGGCAAGATGAAGATAGAGAGAATCCACAAGTAACCAAAGGCATAAATAGGATAAGAGACTACTATGAACACTTTTGTCAATAAATCTGAAATTTTATACAAAAATGTATGTGGAGAAATTCTACGAAAATTCAAGTAATTAATACTGTCAATAAAGAAATACAAAAAAGTTAATAATCTTATCAACTAAATTCATAAATGCAGACTTTCAAGAGAGAAAACTCTAGGCATGATTTCATTAGCAAACAAGAAGAAATAACATACAAATCACACAAATTCTTTACAGAATTATAAAAAGGACTATTATTCCCCAACTCATTCTTAGAGGGTAGCATAACCTTGATATCAAGACATAACAAGAATATGGCCCTAGCTGGTATGACTCAGTTGGTTGGGTATCATCCCATGCACCAAGAGGTTGCCAATTTGATTCCTGTTCAGGGCACCTGCCTAGATTGCCAGCTTGATCCCCAGAAGCGGGGTGTGCAGGAAGCAGCCGATCAATGTTTCTCTCTCGTCAGTGTTTCTCTGTCTCTCTTTCCCCTCTCTCTAAAATCAATTAAAAATCAAAGACCTAATAAGGATATGAAAATTAATAACTATTATAGGACAATTTTACTCATAAACACAGGTACAAAAATTCTAAATAACTTACTATAAACTAAACCAAACAATATATAAGAAGGATATCACCTCATAACTAAGTTGGATTTATTGCGGTAGTATAATGATGGCTTAACATTAGAAAAACACGGTGTAATATGTCATATCAATAACATAAAAGTCTATGAACACCTCAGTGGACATAGTAAAGGTATTTCATAACATTCAATAATAAATCCTAATAACAATTCTTAGAAAACCAGGAATAGAAGGGAAAATTATCTCATAAAGCATCTGTAAAAATTCTATAGCAAACATCATTATTTAGTGGTAAAAGTATTAAAGCCTTCCCTTTGAGATAGGGCAATGCAAAAAATGATCCTTATCATTTCCTTTCAACACTGTACTGGAGATTCTAGCTAAGGGAAAAAAAAACCATATGGACTATAAAAAAACAAGTGAAACTATTATTACTCATGAACAGTATGACTAAGGTATGAAATCCAAAGAAGTCACAGCAAAATTATTAGAATAAGTGAGTTGAGCAAGGTGAAAAACACCATAATCAAATGTATTTTTCTTTCATGAGGAACAAATAGAATATAACAATTTTAAAATAATATTTATAATTGCATTAAAATAGTAAATCCTGGTAATAATTAAAACTGAATACAAAGGGCAAAAATATAAAGCTTTTTAGAAACATTATCTTCATAACATCAAGTAGTGAAAAATGTCTTAAATGTGACATAACATGTACTAGCCTAAGGAAAAGGCTGGTAAAATTTAGACTACATTAAAATTAAGAACTCCTGGTTAAAAAAAAAAAAAAAAAGAATTCCTGATTCATCTAATGACACCTCTAAGTGGAAGAAGAAATTTGCAACAGAAGTAAGCAATAAAGGGCTTGCATCAAGAATTCATAAAGAACTCCTACAGATCAGAAAGAAACAGGCAAGCCAATTAGAAAAATGGGCAACAGCTTTGAACAGGTCCTTCAAAAAAGGGTATCTCGTACATACTTATAAAAAGATACTTAAGCACATTAAAGAGTACAGAAGTGCAAATTAAAACCACAATTACACACTGTTAATAGTAGCTAAAATTAAGAAATCTGGAATATAAATGTTGACAAGGAGGTGGGACAATTGGTAACTTTCAAACACTACTACTGTAGCACAACTTTATGTACTAAAATTGATACATATATCTCATGACCCAGTAATTCCACTCCTATATTTCCCCAATAAAAATACATGCATGTATACATAAAAAATACATGTATCAGAATATTCATAATAGCATTATTCATAACTCCCAAAATACAAGCCAATGTCTACCAACATGAAAATGGTTAAATGGTGGTATACATATATCCTGGAATACTATACAGTAACAAAAATTAATTACAACTAAACACAACATGGATAGGTCTTATACATAATAAGAATGAAATAAGTCAGATACAGAATAATATGATTCCATTTATACAGAGCTGAAAACAAAGACAACAAAACTATAGTGCTCAAGAATACATCCTTTAGTGGGAAAACAACAAAGAAAATAGAGCAAGTAACATAAAACTCAAGTTATTGCTCACCTCTGGGGGAGAAAAAGGATTGTGGTTGGAAAGAAAAAGAGGAGTGCTTTTGGGAGTGTTGGCAATGTTCTATTTCTTGACTTTGAGTGGTATGTGGATGTTCATTTTATAAGTCATTAGATGTTTATGTATATTTCTGGGCTCCTCTATTATGTGTTGCATTTCACAATGAAAGTGATATTTTAAAGCTTTTCAACATTAGCTATTTATGCAAATATGCCATTATCTCTTGAATAGCATGAGACAATAAACTGACAGATTTCTCAGTTGATTTGGGGGAGAAAGAAGGAAGACATACTGTATCAGAAACAGAAACTACTGATCTAGCCCTGCTGGTGAGATGAGGTGGAAGTGGAGGGCAAGTTCTAAGGGCAGTCAGGCTAACTAAACTCATGTGTTCTAAAACATGCAATGGGATGAAAATCAAGAGGATTACAAAATTATTATTCCACTTTTAGTTCTGAGAGCAAGAAGTAAATAGAAAAAGTTGCTCAAAACACAAGATTAGTCTGCAAATTCAACAAAAAATGACTTAGAAGAAGGCACTGTTGCCTTTGCCTGGCCAATGTGGCTCAGTGATTGAGCACTGATCTATGAACCAGGAGGTCACAGTTCAATTACAGGTCAGAGTACATGCCTGGGATGGGGGCTTGATCCCCAGTTGGAGGGCATAGGAAGGAAGGAGGAAGCCTATCAATGATTCTCTCTCTCATCATATATGTTTCTCTTCCCCTTCCTCTCTGAAATAATTATATATATTTAAAGTTGCCTTTGTTCAGTGTCCATACCATCACCTTCCTAGCTTCCCGAGTACTTTACCATGCGTTAGCTAAGGATTACTTAACAGAGCTAAAGAAAATCAAAAAAGCTCTACAGGTCTAGCTCTTTTAAGACAGCATTAAATAAAGATGAAGGAAAACCTGAAACCTCTACAGCCCAGAGTTCTCTTATAAGGTCAAGGAAAATAACTTTTGAAGTTGATTACATAGAGCTTTAGAAATATGAAAAAATGCTAATACTGTGTTAAAAACTGGACATAAACTTGTATACTATAGTTTTGTTTTTTTAATCCTCACTCAAGGATATCTTTCTATTAATTTTTAGAAAGGAAGGGGCAGAGGGAAGAGAGAGAAATAACATCAATGTGAGAGAAACTAGTGCCCTGATTGAGAATCAAACCCGCAACCTTTTTGGTGCACTGGATGATGCTCCACCCAAGACACACCAGCCAGGACAATGTAACAGAGATCCTTAATTATTTGATTTGGGCCAGAATTCTGTAAGAACTGTCCATAATAGACTTCCCTATTATTCTGTGAGACCAATCTGTATTAAGCTTTCCCACTATAACAAAAATATTGGGAACCAAATGCTTTAATGTGAAGGTTCTAAGTGAAGATACCTCTTTGAGGTAATCCTCAGTTGAGCCCAGTATTTCCATTTCCTCATAAGGCTTAAAGAGGTAATAATATAAACAAGTAGAAGGTACACCAAACTGTTAAAATGAATAAAGCCTATGAGGAGAGTTTTGGTTTCTCAGAAAAATGCTATAAGGCCCATGATAGAGAAAGGATGCAGGAAGGAATGGCAAGGTATCGTAGAGGGGACACAAAAATATTCAATGCTATAAGTCAAAATAAGCCCGAAGAGTTAAAGATAGATGAAGTTAGAGAGATACTTGTGGTGGTAATTAGGGAGTGGATTGCCCAACCCTTAAAGAAACTTGATGATTGCCCAGCTGTTGTGGCTCAGTGGTTGAGCGTCAACACATGCACCAAGAGGTCGCTGGTTCCATTCCCAGTCAGTGCACATACCCAACTTGAGGGCTCAATCCCTGGTGGGGAGCCTACAGAAGGCAGTGGATCGATGTTTCTATCTCTCTCTCCCTCTCCTTTCCTCTCTATCTAAAAATCAATAAAAATATATTTAAAAACAAACGAACAGAAACAACTTGATGACTATGTAGGGAAAGACATCTCTTACACTCACTAGGGAAACATGAAGATCTTCAGCCTGGCCTGCAGGGATCGGGCCTAAACCGGCTCTCCGACATCCCCTAAGGAGTCCTGGATTGCGAGAGGATGCAGGCCAGGCTGAGGGATCCCACCAGTGCATGATTAGGGCCGGGGAGGGACCGTGGGAGGGCTCCAGGTCATGTCCGGCCTATCTCGCCCAGTCCCGATCGGTGGACCCCAGCAGCAAGCTAACCTACCTGTCGGAGGGTCTGCCTCTTGGTGGTCAGTGCGCATCATAGTGACTGATTGAACAGTCGAACGAATGGTCGGACACTTAGCTTTTATTATATAGGATTGGAGTTTGTCCATGGGTTGAATATATAAGAAGGAAAAACTATGCACTACCTAGATTGGACTGTATATAATTAGTTAAAGCACAAATCTCAGAATCCTAATGAAGAAACCATACTCCAAAACAGCACTTTGGACCAAGATAGACTATCACTGCTTGAGTGTCTTCTGTTAAGTCACAAAAATAGGAAGCAAAGAATTTAATTATGGGACCACTTCCTGAGGAGTCGCTTTTCCTGGTAAGGGGAGGCCTAGAAAATTGGCTGTTTTGCATAGTGTTATAATTACGTAACCAGGCTTGTTCAAATATCCCAATGCTTGCAGTTATGATTCACCAGATGAAGATTAGCAGGCACTTTAAACACTTGTCATTTTTGTGCATTTATTTCTTACACAAGAAAAGGAATTATCCTCACCAAATATTTCTGTGCGATTCTGTAAGCCAGGAGTGTTTTATGTATTGAAGAGTAGTGGTTCTCAAAGTGTAGGTGGTGTCTACAAACCCATGGAGATGTCAAAATTATTATGATTATTTTTTTTTGTTAATCCTTATCTGAGGATATTTTTCCCAGTGATTTTTAGAGAGAGTGGGAGGGGATCAGAGAGAGAGAGAGAGAGAAACATTGATGTGAGAGACATATCGATTGGCTGCCTCTGGTATGCATCCCAACCAGGGCCAGGCTGGGGATCTAACCTGCAACCCAGGTACATGCCCTCAACCAGGAATTGAACCTGCAACCCTTCGGTCCGTGGGCTGACGCTCCAACCACTGAACCACACCAACCAGGGCTCAAAATTATTTTTATAATGATACTAGGATGCTAGTTGTCCTTTCATTTGACAATTGCACTAACTGCTTTACAGCTATTGGCATCTTTGCATAAATGAAGGCAGTGGTATCAAACTATACTAGTAATCATATTCTGTGCTATCATGCATAGTTTTTTAAAAAGTCAATTTCATTTCATGTCTTCCATTAAGCAGTATAAATTAATTTTATTCTTAACCCTTGAGTTCACTATTTTTAATTTTCTGTGTGGTAAAATTAAGTTTTACACACAACGGACCTTTCTGCATACTGACTAGTTATCTTAAGAAAAAAATATGTGAACATTTGAAATGCAATTGAATTAAAAGCTTTATTTATGAAATGCTACTTAACACATTGTGGACCAGTAGTTTTATTGCTAGCTTTACCCAATGGCCAGATAAGTTTCTATTGAACGAGTACAAAAAAAGTTTTACATAAATGTTAAAGGCACGGTTTAAAATTAAATACCCATTGTATTTTGAAGTTATTTATTACATGGTCTTACAAGGTAATATCTTTTTAAAGTATGATACTTTGTAAAACACTGTGTAATAAGAAGCAAGAATTCTCGTGATCCATCTGCAATGTGTTAAAATAATCGACAAAGTAGGACTACTGCACACTGTCTTTAAAAATGTAAGCAAAGAGCCCATCATTTCAAATGAAATAAATGTATGACCATATTTTTTGTCAATGACATTTCAAGCTTTCAAACAAATATTAGAATTTTAGAAAACCTATAACTGCCCTATGAGTTTGACTGCTGCCCAGTACTAAAGATTTTCTGAAGAGACTGGTGGTGATATTAACAAATGTTATTTTTGTTTGATATTGTATAATGAAACATTTGAAAGATCTGTATAATTCAGTGTACCAATATTTTCTGAATGGTTCACTTATGACATTATGAGGCCATATATGAATTTAAAAAAAAATCTCTTCAAAGGGTGAAATAACCAATAGATTATTATTTTATTATTTTATTTTTTGTTCATCTTTACCCAAGGATATTTTTCCATTGATTCTTAGAGAGAGTGAAAGGGAGGGGGAGAGACAGACAGAGAGAAACATCGAAGTGAGAGAGACACATTGATTGGTTGCCTCCCGCTGGGGGGTTAGAGGGTGGGAAGATAGAGCCTGCAACCATGGTACGGGCCCTTGACCAGAATCAAACCTGGGACCCTTCAGTCTGCAGGCCAATGCTCTATCTAGTGCCAAACCAGCTAGGGCAACCAATAGATTTTAATGTCACAATCTATATTGCAATTAACTTAATAAGAAACTAAAAATTTTTGATTTGGGGGTGTGGGCCCAAAGAGCAAACAAATTTATGTGAATGACCAGATCAAAACTGTATGGACCACTTCCCTCACTCGAGATATCACACAGCTTCATAAGTCCATTTTAACAGGTATGAGTATGAATCTCTTAATGGCATCTTTAAAAGAGCTACAAGCTGATCCCTTTTAATAAAAGAACCGAGGGTTTTTTTTCATCTACAAGGCCAACGTTCTACAGGGAAGAAGGAAACACAGCTTTGGATCATGAGCTAAGCAGGTAGAAGAAATAATTAAGTTGTTTTAGGAGATGTAAGAGGGAAAAACATGTTCCTGAGCTATCTTCCTTGCCCTGTGAGACATGTCAAAGACTATGATAAATTAAAATACTGGTTCTACTTCTCTAACCTTCTGTAATAGAATTAATTTCCATTAGAAAAATATATCCCAGATAGTTCACTAGTTCAAGAAGAGTAAGAGATGTGCAAAACAGAGCTGGACTCAACCTGCATCTTACTCCAAATCAGCTGAGCCCTAGCCACTTTACAGAGATAAGTGATAATTACATAATTATTACGTCAAGCCAATGAATTTTTGGGTGTTTTGTTAGGGAAGATTATTGTGAATATAGTTGATGACTTTAGGCTATCCCATGCACACCTAAAGTCACATTCTAGAAGCTACCACTTAAGCCCATTGTTTTTCCCTAAAGGTCTGGAAGACTTTGGTTACAGGGAAAGTTTGGTGGTGCTATTCCCTGGTTTTAAAACCCTTGATGGCCTCTCAAGGCCTAAAAGGATCAAATCCAAACTTCTGGTCCTGGAATTTAAGAACCTAAAACCTTACTATCAATCTTCCCTTCCTTCACTCCTACCAAGAAATCTTCTATTGTAGCCATTGAAGTTTATTCAATTTTCTCAAGTAGTACTACGCACCCAACTCTCTATACCCCTATAGCTTTGAACAGATAAGATGAGATTTAATAAGCTGAACTACAATTATTTACATTTTTGTTTACTAGATTGTTAATTTATCTAAGGCAAAGATCTTGTCGTTTCTAAACTTCCAGCACACCTAGCACAATGCCTGAAACATGGCCTTTTTTTGTTGAAAGAAAAGAATGAGAATAAATGAAATTAAAGGAACAGGTCTTATCTAGAGAAGAGAATGAAAAGGAAAAACAAGACAAAGAGAAGTATTTCTAAAGAAACATGTATTTAAAGTAGTCTCATTTTTACTTAGTAAAACTAAAAGTTTAAAAATATTAAATGGATTTATGATACTAAATTAAGTTCATGTTTTATCTCTACAAAAATCTTCCTAAAAATATAAAGCTATGAATACTATAGTACTGTCATAAATTCTATTAAGCATACATAAGGAAAATATAAATATTCAAAAATATTAATACACACTGGTGATTTTCTTCTTGCCTTTTACACTTCACTCTACTGTTCTGGAATTTTCTAAATTGAACATGAAACAAGTACATAAATGTATCTTTTATGTAGAAGTATAAGATCTTAGATTTATCAAATGGCTAATTTTAAAAGAAATAAGTTCAGTAATTGCTAAATATAAAATAGTTTATCTTTCATTTTCAAGCTCTATAACTTCTAATTATAAAAGTTTCCTTAAAAGCAGTATATTATGTAAAAAGGAGCTACTATGGCAGTGGAGTCAGTGGGATTTTTCTTGCACTGCCTCCCAGAATCAAACTGGAAATAAAACTAAATTTGGGAACATTCACCCTGAATTACCAATTGAAGACTAACCGAAGAGGAGACTTTAAACAAGGCACAAACCACCTCCACACCGGTAGGAAGGACAGGGTTGCGAGAGGGACTGGGCCAACTCACACAGGCCAGGACTGAGGGTGAGGAGGGATACCTCCACTGAGGGGTTGGGGTTATCTTTTTCTAGCAGCAAAAATCACATAGGGAGCCAACATAATTTATTTTTGTCTAGTATTCTGTACTTTTTGTTCTCTAAACACATAACCTCCTTGGATCACTCTACCATTTGTGAAATCTTCACTTTTTCTTCTCTCACATATAATCCTATCATCTCAACACCACACTAATCCTTATATTATTGTCTCTTTCTACCTTCTGCCTTTTATTCTCCCAAACCTAATTAGCAGGCTTCCTGAAAAAGTCAAGTTCCTTTGCCATGTATTACTGTAGTTCTTCTTCTCTTTTCTGTAAGAATTCCCTGTATAATTTCTCTTCCTCTTTGTCCCCATCTGAGAGAAGATTATAAGGCTTTGAAAGAGGTGCTTCTTTTTCAAAAAAGAACCAAAATATTGTTCCTCTTTTGCCTATTACCCCCAAGAGATCCCGTGCCTAATCCTCTTCAGCACTGGTTCTTGCATGACTGCTGCATGCACATCTTCAAGTAAAGTCTTGTGCTCACCATAATGATCTCTCGAAGGGAGTTAGGGAGAAACAGAGTAGGAAATATTCTGACTACAGTGTTATCAAAGATAACACTACCAGTTCTCATCACACGGAAAAAGACTAACTATGTGAAGTGATGGATGTTAATTAAATTTATTGTGATAATCATTTTGCAATATGTACATATATCAAATAATCATGTTGTACACCTACAATTAATACAATGTTATATGTCAACTAGAGGCCTGGGGGACGAAATCATGCACGGGGGAGTGGGGTCCCTCAGCCCCGCCTGCACCCTCTCCAATCCGGGACCCCCTCAGGGGATGTCCGACTGCCAGTTTATGCCCGCACTTTTAACAGATGACAGCTCCATTGTTGTTTCTTTCTTTTCATACTTAAACCCATTGGAATTAGTAGGTATTCAAAGTGTGTATACATTATGGGGGGGGGGGGGGGAGTCACCTTGTATATCTCTAGTCAGCGGTGAAAGGAACCAATGGTGGATTTGGAACCCCCAGACAGGGAAGCCCACTCACTCCCCGCATGTCTCCCCATTCCTCTTTACACCTTCACGGGCAGTGGGAGAATCAATGTTTTCTCTCATTAACTTGGAAATGCACGTCCCGCTGCCCAGCAGGAGCGTGCAAGGCCTCGAGTGAGCGAGGCTCAGTCAGGGCAGCCTTCGCTCCTGGGTGCCAGCACCCAAAGTGCACATTCCTCCTCTGCAGTCGCCCGGCTCTCCCGCTGTTTCACTTAGAGGACGGCCCTCCTCGCCTCCTCTGGGTTCCCAACCTCAAACGGTGACCAAAGGCACCTCAGCAAGGACCGCCCACACCCACCTGGTGTGTCTGTCTGCACCTGCTTCCGCCTCAGCACTTGCATTAGCCCCATGGAGGCAATCTTGTCGCCGCACTGACTTCCGCGGGAACAGGGCATCACCACTCTGCCCTCTCACTGTCATCTCAGAGCCGCCCACCCCGAGCACCCAGACACGCTTCAAAGGATGTGAGCGTGCCAGAGGGGACATACGCATGTAGTGTGGGGGACGCAGGCACACCGGGGTTGATGGTTCGCAAGCGAGGTGGGGGGAGGATGCATGCACCGCAGGCCTGTGCCTGTGCAGATCCGCAAACCCTCACAGCGCAGCCAGGAGGACATCAATCTGGCCCACCACCTTGGCTGTGCCTGCGATGGTGGACCTCTGGTCCAGGAGGTGGGACTGGCGCAGCCACTCCTCGGCGCTGATGGCCTGTAGGCATTGTTTCAGCTCGGCCTGCAGGCTCTGCTTGGCACTGCTCACAGCCACCACCGCCATGTGGGGAGTACAGGTTGCCCTCTGCTGGGCCCCACCTCCCCCACTCCCATCCCTGCAAGTCCTTGCCCACCCACGCCTGCTGTGCACACAGCCTGCTGAACAGTCATTACTGTGATGGCGTCCCGACCAATCTGCATATTACCCTATTCTAAGTATCTACACTAATAAAAGAGAAACATGCAAATTAACCATCACACTGCTACACCCACCAGCCAATCAGGAGCAAGTATGTGAATTAACCCAACAAAGATGGTGGCGACCACGGAGCTGGAGTGAGCAGGAGGCTTGGGATGCCCCCAGCGATGGAGGAAGCCAAGCTTCCTGCCCGCCCTGGCTGACCCTGGTTTCCGCTCAAATCTACAAAGTTTCAATTATAGAAGATACATAATCCCAGATACCTGCTTCCAGCTGGCCCTGGCCTCCGCTCAAGGAGGCGCTGAAAAAAAAAGAAAAAGAAAAAAAGCCCCTTACCCAGGCTGGCCACACCCCCATGGCCCGATCCCTGTAAACAGGCAGTCGAACATCCCTCAAGGGGTCCCAGATTGGAGAGGGTGCAGGCTGGGCTGAGGAACAACCCCTCCCATGCACGAATTTTATGCACCAAGCCTCTAGTCTACCTAATAAAAGAGTAACATGCTAATTGACCATACCTTCGCTAAGCCCACCAGCCAATCAGGAGTGAGTATGCAAATTAACCCAACAAAGATGGCAGGTTGATCTGCATATATGGGTGCTGAGCGGCAGGGGCGGGACGCTTGCATCATCGCCATGGTGATGATGCAGGCGTTGCGCACCACCCCCAGCCGCTCCAGTCCTCTGAGCAGTGTAGGAAGGTGGAAAGGCAGCTCCGGCCAGAGCGAAGGCGGTGCCGGCAGCCAGGGAAAGGAAGGCCCATTTTGGCACGAATCTTCGTGCATTGGGCTTCTAGTAGATTATATCTTTTGTTTGTTTTTTTGTTGTTAATCCTCACCAGAAGCTGTTTTCCCATTGATTTTTAGGGAGAGTGGAAGAGAGAGAAAAAGACAGAGAACCATCGATTTGAGAGAAACACATTGACTGGTTGCCTACTGCACAAGTTCTGACCAGGGCCTGGGGCAGGGGAAGAGCCTGCAACCAAGATACATGCCCCTGACCAGAATTGAATCCGGGACCCTATGGTCCACAGGCCGATGCTCTATCCACTGAGTCAAACCAGCTAGGACAATTACATCTCTTTAAAAATACTGGCTGATCAGTACCAATAACAGTAAGAATGCCTCTATATTCTAAGAAAATCCTCATTCTCTGAATCTAATCCTCATTATGTCAAGTCACCTGAATATGACCAACAGACTTAAATACCATGCATTAATATAAGAAAACTAGAGGCCCAGTGAACGGATTCATATACCGGTGGGGTCCCTCGGCCTGGCCTGTGGGGATCAGCCAAAACTGGCAGTCCAACATCCCTCGAGGGATGTAGTAGTGCTCAAAGTTGCAGGCGGCCAGGGAGGAGCCTGGGCCAGGCGCCATGCCACTCCTGCACATCCCAACCCCACTGCGCCTGCCGCCACCGTTGCTTGGTAGGCTTGCTGCTGCTCCGCTACAGTCTCCATGTGCCCATCCTAGGGCAATACCAGTGTACCCATGACCAAGAAGCATCTGCGGGCTCATGACTAGTCAATCCTGATGCCAGTGCCAATCCCAGTCCAGATGGAGGAAGAGTGCATAGGGGGAGTGTCCATGGGAGAGGCTCATGCCACTACAGCTGTGCTTGCCAGGCAAGAGCCTGGCATCTGGCACCCATTGGTGAGCTGAGTGGCACTCCCACTGTGGGAGCACACTGACCCCCAGGGGGCAGCTCCTGCTTTGAGCATCTGACTCCTTGTGGTCAGTGTGCATCATAACTACCAGTCAAGCAGTCAAGCGGTCACTTAGGCTTTCATATATATATATATAGACTGGACGCCCAGTGCACGAAATTCATACACGGGTAGGGTCTCTAGCTGCTGCTGGCCACCAGGGCCTCCCTTCTCCCAGCTGCCTGCCGCTACTGCTGGTTGGGGCCTCCCTTTCCCTGGCTGTCAGACACCCTCCTTGGCCTGGAGCCGCCTGCTCATCTGCTCTATCATCCCGCCACAGTCCCGCTCTCGTCTGGGCCCATTGGGGCTGGTAGCGCCTCCGCTTCTGCCCGCTGCCAGTGCCACGTTGCCAACGCCCGTCATGTTTCACGCCAACCCCTGGTGGTCAGCGCATATCTAACTCCCAGTGGGTCGAACTCCCACCCATAGGGACAATTTGCATATTAGCCTTTTATTATATAGGATGGCAGGACTCTTTGCTAGAGTCAAGTAAGTCCAAGTCCACACTTAGAATATCTCTTTACTTTCCTTTAAAGCTCTTTAGAGCTGCCACTTTTCAATTGATTGTTGACTTTCAAATTATTAAAACTTAACTTTTGGAGAGGCATTTCTTGCTTCTTTTGGTGTAAATTGCAAAGCTTAACCCCACATATTTACCTACCCACATTAATAGAGAAATGCAGGTATGCCAATTTCTAACAAGACATGCAGGTAGTCTTTAATAAAGCCTAGAATATACAAAATTAACAAATAATGCCAATCACTATAAGCACAGCAGGAAAATACTGAGAAGAACTTAAAGCAATTTTAAAATTCCACACTAAATACATATAGCAACTGATACTATTTTAAAAAATAAAAATGTTGTTCTCAGAACCCTTGTTCAACTAGCTATATTATGAAAAAAAGGACTCCATGGTCAAAGTCTTGAAAGTGTTACACATTATATCCCAAATTTGTTTGGCTATGGAAACCTTTGTGTGCAACATCTTTTAAGAAGATAATTTATGAGGGTTTTACAGATTAGTAAATTTTATTTCAATTATATTCTTCATAGTTTATTAGCTTAAATAGTGCAAAATCAATATTTATTCTTGGAATTATAGCATAAATAAGTAACAAAAAGAGTTTTGTTATAGAAAAGGTATAACTGGGTGGATTTTAAGTATATCATATTCTGCAGTTAGTCTGAGAATAGCTTAGTCAAGGTTATGTCCCATAAATCTAATTACCCCTTTCCACGTAGTAGCAGAAATAGATACAGTTGACTCTTGAACAACATGGGGTTAGGGGTGCCAACCACCCATACAATAAAAAATCCTCATATAACTTTTGACTCCCCCAAAACTTTGCCACAGTTGTCCCTCGGTATCCATGGGGGACAGGTTCCTGGACCTCCTGCCCCAAATCAGTGGATGCTCAAGTCCCTCATCTAAATAAAATGGCATAAAATAATGCATGTAATCAGCCCTCCACATCCACGGATTCCCAACCTGGTGATATGGAGAGCTGACTGGGTATTTATTGAAAAAAACAACAATGTATAAGGTGCCTTGCCTCATGCAGTTCAAACCCATGTTGTTCAAGGGTAATCTATATTTTCAAAATCACTTCAAAATGAAATGATGAGGATTCAATCTATTTTAGTAATGGCAAATATGATTATTTACAAGGCAAGAGCCTTTTAATTCATATATGACTCTCAGTTTTGCCCATCTCTAATTATTATTCTTCAGATTATCTTCTAAAAGGCACATTGATGGTGATATTCCTACTTAAAAACCTTTCTATAGCTCCGAAATGCTTCAAAGTAAAATATTCTAAATTCTTAATGCTGCACACATGATTCTAATCCACCTTTCCTAATTCTTCTATCACTTCCACACCTGCTCTAGCTATACAAAGTAGTTATTATTCATAGATTGCTGTTTCATGCTTCCTTGCCTCTGGAATTGTCTTCCTCTTTCTTTTCTCCATTTGTTAAATTACTACTCATCTTTCAACACCCAACTCAAATGACTTTTCACATTGTCAATAATAAAATGTACTTCTTATAAAATGCAGTTCACTCTGCATTTCAGAAAAGCCACTATTGTATTTAAAGTAGCAATGTTTAAAAATTTATGAATACATGAACATCAGTGACTTTGATTAGAGTCCGTCTATTTTTAATGGATATCCTTAAAACTAACTTCTATCTCTTCTAGATTCAATTCTTAGATTCAATTTTTCATAGATGCTTACTGAATATCAAATATGTCCTAGAGACAGTCTTATTCTTAAGACTGGGCCTATAGTCTTTTCTACAGCTAAAAGCATATGCAACAGGACATTAAATAGAATTTTTCCTCTTGTTCCAAAACTGTGGATAAAGTCCAAATTAAATACCCCTTCTTCTAACTTCAAGGAGCCAATAGTAGTTGGTACTGGCCTCTTCTCTTAGGGCTTACTGAGAGGCACCGATTTATTGAACCAGCCCTATCGTCAATATTATAACACCTCCCCGCGGTGTGAATCTAAAAAGGTCGAAAAGAGAGGTTTATTGGACTTTGAGGAAAACACAGAGTTTATGAAAAGAGGATATTCCATTCCCTCTTTGGGGAAAAAAGCAGTTGTATGTGAATCCACAGGGTAAGAATCAAAGTTTAAGATCATCTAAAAGAAAGGCACACTGGTATTTCATCCCATTTGGTTACCTATATAGGCAAAAGATTTACTGATTTGCCTCCCTGTTATATGCACAGGAGAAGAGAGAAATGGAGCGAGAGTGTGGTGGGTAAGTGTCAGGTAAAGAGGTAGGCAAAACTATTGTCCACCCTGAGTGGTTGGTTCCCAAGAGGTATAAAAAAATGTAACCTCTTCCCCACCAGGTGTGAATGCTAACAGTCAGGTTTAGCTAGAAGATGTGACCAAATCTTGCATGGGATGGCATCAATGCCTATGGAAATGAGATAGGATCAAGCTCACTGTCATCAGGGTAAACTTGAGCTATCACTCATTTTCATTTAGCCTGTTGACAAAGAGCTGGAAATTACTGAGGAACAATCAAGAAAGAGAAGTGCCACCTCAACACTGGGATATCATGCAGAATTCTGCCTCCCCATCACTCCTCCCAGCTTCAACACCAGAGGAAGAAAACACACAAGAAAAAGAGAGGGCAGAAGTGTGTGACCAAAAAAAAAAAAGAAAAAAAGAAAGGAAAAGAAAACAAACCCCTACTCATCTATCCCCAAAGTTTCCAACCCCAGATTAAGATCAGTTTGTCCTTGGATAAAGTGATAAGAGTACTACATCAAGCCCGTGACTGAAGCTATAATATGAAAAGTACTAAGTCTTAAATACTAAAATAAGACTAGAGCATTTGAGTACTATGGAATAGTGACAAGATGTTGTTAAGGTAGTCAATGTCCAGTAGGAAAAGAGTTTGGCATGGTAGAGTTAGAATTAGAAGACAGTTACCAGATAAAAAGCAAAACTGATTTGTATTTACTTGCCAGCAAGTTGAGATCCTCAAGGAACTGGTTACATATAGATGGATAGTCTCTGAAATTAGCTTCCCTATATATTGGTGTTCTCAAATCTCCATTTCTATAATTAATAAAATCCTGATATAAGTTCTATTATACTGTGATATTTAAGTCTAGAACCAGGCCATCAATTTGCACACTACTATTTGCTGCTCAGTCTACAAAATACTAATTGGATAAGAGCCATACTTTTATATCTGGGAAGACACCACTGAAGTCACAGATATGAATGGACATATAAGCATTACTAATAATGGAGGATGTTGGAAGTAGCAATAGATATTTCAAGTAATAAAGTGAAGGAGACTGATGAGAACAAGGCTCAGAAAACAGAAATTAATTTGATAACTCAATGCTTTCAACATTTACCTTTTAATGATCCAACCAAAGAAGAAACCACAAAGAGGCTTATCTGACAAAGAGGAAAAATTAGTATATTGTAAATGGAGATTGTTCAGCTGCATGATACAGAGGAAGGAAAATGAAGGTTCTAAAGAAAGAGAGTAAGAGAAAAGCAAGTGAAGGCTGATTAGGAAGTGGGGCCTTAACTGGGGCTGCATACTGAGGATGGACAAGCATGAATGATAGACAGAGTAGAACAACTCTTGGATGGATGAGAGACAATAATGTAAAGTGGCTGTAACACATTGCAATATTAATACATACCGAGACTGAACTGCGGGTAATGCTCATAAATCTAACTGCAATTAGTACAGGTTTCTGGATTAGGAAGGACATGAAAAGGAAAGCAGAAGGTTAGAATGTACATGTCATTGTCCCATTTCAGTGGACTTACTCTGCAGCATCAGCAAAAAAACACAGCTAGCCTACCTGCTTTGAAAAGTAGCTTTTCAGTAAAAGGTCTCTTCCCTTCCTGCCTGGATGAGCTAAATTGAGCCTCTCAGAACTGAGTTCTTGAAAATTCATACTACAGAAAGGGTTTTACTTTTAAATGGGGTTTCTTTTTTCATTTTCTGAGGAAAAGATTTAGATAGTAAATCTTTAGATAGTAAAGCCCTGTGATGGGCTTTACTGCTTGGAAAAAGTCTATCTTTATGTTTGTTTTTAGAAAAGACCCTCTTCTAATCTAATCAATAGACATTGGTTGAGTACTTGTTCTTTGCCAGGTAGTTTTAATATTGAAGGAAGAACAGAGTTATTTTAATATTAATCTAAATATAAGTCATGAAGATGGAGGAAGTATTGCTGTGCCACTGGAAAAACACAGGTATGATGATGGGGGAAGCCTGCTTCTCTTTAGAGATTTACTGGGGATCTGAGTGGGTGTTCATCACTACAATTTTGTTTTACAATTGAGGGGAAGGGTAGAAAATGGGCAATAATTAAACTTTAATTCAAAGTAGTTTTCCAGTTACCCAGATCCTATTGATTATTGGTCAGTGAGAACTGGAATTATCTATATATATGTCATTGGTTACAAAGGAAAATAGTAAACAGAAAGGTGGCCATATGGAGAAAATAAAATATAATTTTTGCAAGGCTTTTCTCAAAACACAACAATAAACCCTTGAAGAATCTTTATTTGATAATGACAGACTTATAGATGAAATTCTAATTCCTTATAAATCATATTTTTGCAGTTGGTTAAGTTCTCTACATCCCAGGAGTATTGGCAGGACCAACAAAAATGATATGTTTGAGGTGGTGGAAGGAAGTAGAGAAGAAAGTTAAGATAGGTTAAGTTTTCAGAGAAAGAACAGGAAAAGAAAACAGGGCAGATTATTAAACCACCAACATTTTATTCAAATACCTGATTTTTAAAATCCTACAATTTAACTGTATATATATTCTGCACATACAAATAGAGTTAAAAGATCAAACATGAGGCATCCATAGTACCCTGAGATTTGATGATTTTTTTTTTTTACTTGTTTCAGGTGAAAAAGACTCAGAGAATAATCTCTCTCTTCACCATAAATGCACACTTAAAATCCCAGGAAGGCTCTCATTTTCCCGTGATTTCACATCGTGCATCTTACCATTGATCTACGAATCAGTGACAACCTGGTCTTTGCCTTATTCTCAGCAAATTCCAAACTACTGATGTCTTTGAGACGAGCCTTATATTTATTCATTTGTTCCACAACAATCAGCTCCACACAACTGAAATGGGAGGAAAGAGAGAAAACTGTTAAGAGCTAAAGTAAATCAAATAAAGTATAACATCCACAGACTGTCTTTCAGCTAAGTGTGGTAGATGGTCAGAGGGAGAAAGAAAAACCAACATCCCTTATTTTATGAGCTCATAGATAGGGTTTAGAATGGTGGTTCAGAACTTTGGCTGCACTTCAGTACCCATCTGAGGAGTGGTTATAAGTCCCAAAGCCCAGGACATACCCCAAACTATTAAATCAGACTACACTGTGGGGATAGGATACAAACACCAGTATTTTTTTTAAACCTCCTTTTGCAGATAAGTTAAGAGCCATTAATCCTGAAGGAAAGAAAGCAGAGGCTCACAAAGAAAAAGGCCAAGGTGAAATACAGGAATACTAAGGGCAAAGGAATTCAGAACCATAAGACCAGACTAGATTACAAAAAGATACAAAATATATATAATTTGGTAAATTGGAATTTTAAAATATATTTAGAAACCATAGCATTCCTAAGTAAAAGCCAAATTTTATTTTATTTTTTAAAAAAGGTTGACACTGCCGAAACCGGTTTGGCTCAGTGGATAGAGCGTTGGCCTGCGGACTGAAGGGTCCCAGGTTCAATTCCAGTCAAGGGCATGTACCTGGGTTGAGGGCACATCCCCAGTAGGGGGTGTGCAGGAGGCAGCTGATTGATGTTTCTCTCTCATCGATGTTTCTAACTCTCTATCCCTCTTCCTTCCTCTCTGTAAAAAAAAATCAATAAAAATATATTAAAAAAAATTTTTTTTTAAAATAATAAAAAAGGTTGACACTTGTCAGGCTGTTGTGGCTCAGTAGTTGAGCATCCACTTGTGAACCAGGAGGTCACGGTTCGATTCTAGGTCAGAGCACATGCCTGGGTTGCGGGCTCGACCCTTAGTAGGGGTAGTGCAGGAGGTGGCTGATGGATGATTATCTCTCATTATTGATGTTTCTATCTCTCTCTCCCTTCCTCTCTGAAATCAATAAAAATACATTTTTAAAAAAGTTTAAAAAGGTTGACACTTTGCTTCAATCATTTTGTTATTTATTTTTATTGATTTGAGAGAAAGAAACAGAGAGATCAATTTGTTCTTCCACTTATTTATGTACTAGAGGCCCAGTGTATTAAAATTCATGCACTGAAGGGGGGTGTCCTTCAGCCCGGCCTGCCCCCTCTCACAGTCTGGGAGCCCTCAGGGGCGAGAGGTGACCCGGCGATCAGGGGAAGGCAATGCTCCCATCACACCTCTGCTGCTGCCACTGCCAGCAGTGCAAGCCTTGCTGGCCCTGGTTACCTGAGCCTTGGGCAGCCCAAGTCAGGCATTGACTTTATATATAGGAAAAAACAATCTATCAGTTTTCCAAATAAAAGAGCTCTTCATTTATTTAAAAGAATCCAAGTTGCCATCCGAGGCTTGCCTGTGCCTTGGGCTGGCCCTGGTGCGGCTGGGCAGCCACCATCTGAAGCTTGCCTGCGCCTCAGGCCGGCCCTAGGCAGCTGGGGGGCTGAGGGCGCCACCGTCTTTGTGAGGGTGTGATGGTCAATTAGCATATTCCCTCTTTAGTAGATAGGATTCGTTATGTATTCCTGTCTGGGGATAGAATCCACAACCTTGGCATATTGGAATGATGCTCTAACCAACTGAACAAGAAAAGCCAAATTTTAAAAATAAGAATCCTCAAAACAATGATGCTCACTTGAACAGACTCTTAAAGAACTTTAGCATTAAAAAACACAAGGTGTCCAGAAACCTTTTTTAAAAATATATTTTTATTTATTTTAGAAAGGAAGGGAGAGAGAGAGAGAGATAGAAAAATCAATGATGAGAAAGAATCATTGACTAGCTGTCTCCTGCATGCCCCCTACTGGGGATCGAGCCCACAACCCACGCATATGCCCTTGATAGGAATCGAACCTGGGACCCTTCAGTCCGTAGGCTAATGTTCTATCCACTGAGCAAACCAGCTAGGACCAGAAATCTTTTAAAAATAATCTAAGCTTATAAAATAATTTACTATGTTTGATATCTGGATAAAGTGACTACACTGAAAAGGTGATGGTGACTGGCCTTACGTGGTAGTCTTACTGATGTCTTGCACACTTTGTAGTGGGTCAATGGTATCAGGGCAGCGTAGAATGCAGGGTGCAAACACAATGGCTAAAGCATTAGCAGACATTCGATTAGTGTTTTCCTGCAGAGCAATCCTAAAGAAAAAAAAAAGACCCCAAGTGAAACAAAGAGAAAATAGTAGGGAGGTAGGCAGAAGAGATGAGAAAGAAGATGTATGCCATCAAATACATAGTACTGAAGGACATTCATAACAGTTGAAGGGCGACACTGTAGGCTTTTCTGAAAACTGTTCCTTTGCCTCTGGAAAACACACTTTTACTCTGTTCCTTCTTTAAAGTAATGTAGGCCAGCAGATAGCTTATCAAGGGAAATTTATGGTCCATGGCTCAAGGTTACAATTATTAGATGAACACGTCTGAAGAATATAGAGTAGAAACTTTAAGGCATTTTCAGATAGTCTTATTTATCTAAAAAGAAAGATGATGTTCTTTCCAAGTACTGCTCAGAGGAAGAAAACTACTCCTGAACTCTCTTTGATCAGTCCATTCCTAAGCACCATCTGAACCTATCTCCTATGAATCAGTTTATGTCAACAGATTTACAAACTTTCTAGTTCAGGATTTAAATAATAGGTCAGGCTACACAGTGCCACGCTGAGACTAAAGTTGTTACTTGACTCAAATAGAGCAGAGAAGCACCTGCCAGATTGTCAAACTAGTCTGAGGATTTCTGCTCCACGGAATTGTTAATTATCTCTTTCAGGCATTGACTTTATATATAGGAAAAAAACAATCTATCAGTTTTCCAAATAAAAGAGCTCTTCATTTATTTAAAAGAATCCAAAAGGAACTGTTAGACATCCCTTGTTTCTTGAAGTTACCTGACAAGATGAAAGATGAGGCGTTCCAGTGTATTAAGATGAGTTCGGGAGAGCTGATCAATCACAGAGTATACACCATGGATTGTCTCTTTCCTCTCCTGAAGACCTAAAAACAGTAAGAGCAGCAAATAAGATTGAATATCCCCTCTTAAATACAGCATATTCCTCCTGGATAGACACTAGGTAGCAGGGGAGAATGGCTCTAGAGTTTTAGGAGAGGTAGTTGTGCCTGTGTGGCAGGTTAACTCAGTTACCACTTATCTCTCATTGCTTGAGTTCTATTTTCATTAAGCAATCTTCTGAATTTTATTCTATATTGCAGTAATCCTTGATTACAACAAGGAGAAAGAGATGTCCTCGTTTTTCAGGCATTTTGGTGGCTAACTGATCCTCCATTAAAATTAATCAACTGCCATATAATTTTTAAAAAAGTCTTATGGGACTTTGAGAAATCATGCCTCAGAGACTAAATACTTCTAGGCCTTCATCCATAGTCTACATATCAGCACTGAAAAACTAAATTCCATAACCTGTTAGGCCTGGCATAAAATAGACAGCCAGCTTTACACAGAGTTCTTGCCTAGATTCAAAATTTAAATGATCATAAACCAACCCTTAAATATCCTGGTACAGTTTAAGAAGCAGCTAGGAAAATTCCATGGTGGGAGGAATAGGGAAACTGACATAAGAAAATTAAACAAGGCCAAACAGTTTGGCAGCCTGCCGTCAGCTTATAAATAGCTAGCCCTTTATCTTCCCCCATTCAAGGGTGCATGAGAGCAAATGGTTAATGTTTCTCCAAAGAATGCAGGAGAGGGGGAAAGGAAGAGGGAGAGACAGAGAGGAGGAAGAAGAGGGAAGGAAGAGTGCAGTCTTATCTCATCCCACTGTTTAAACAGAAAAGCCAACAGTCTCTGAATTTAATTGCCAGGTGCTTCTCATAAATTCTGAGAAAGCCATAACAAAGTAAAAGAGAGAGAGAGAGAGAGAGAGAGAGAGAGAGAGAGAGAGAGAGAGAGAGAGCGCGCGCATGCGCTTTAGAGTTAAACTGTACTAGGATATCTAGCAGAGGAATTTTAAAATTTATAAACAGAAAAGTATATAAGGCAGAACCCGTCCCCACACCACACTCACTCTTCAGATTAGCTGAGAGCCGATCCGTGCTTCATGCCACATAGATTTGCTTGCCTTATTTCTTTAATAAATTTGAATGCTTTACTTTAATAAATTAACGTTAACGCAATGCAATTATCTGGAGTCACTTGTTTGAATTCATTAATACAAGAAGACAAGAACCAAGGAGGGGACAGACCTCTCCTTCCCACTCATGGGGCTGTCCCCTAACACCTCTTTGGTGTCTGTGAGAGGTGCTTATAACATATCCGATTTAATCTTTTAATTTGTTTGTAACCCTAGTCTTGCAATCTGTTTGGGACAAGCAACTAACTCAGAAAACTTTTAGGACACTGACATTTTAGTGAGCCTCTTAAAAAGTCAACATTTACTGCCAGTTTTATATTGACTACTAAAAGCATAGTTTTGGATCTTCATGGTAAAACCACTAGAGGATGCCTAAATAATCTATAACAAAGGTAGCATTCCTTACCCAAGTGTAGGCCTTCCCTCAAATTCAGGAAGCCTGTGCTTACCCATAGCTCGAAGAAATTCCTCATACAGCTCAAAGGTCATGAGTGGATTGGGCAAATCACGAAGCCATTGTTTGAATACACTTGCAATGACGTGTATGTTATAGTCATCTAGGTTTACACTCTCAGCATCTATTTATAGATAAAAGTTTATAGGTAATAAACACAAAACATGCAAAGAGATTCAAATAATTCACTTCAGAAACTATCACCACCAAAAGAAGGCTTCATGTTCTTAATCAGGCTGACTAATTTATATCTTCTACAATCTAATCCCATGCTTTGGAACAGTACTTCAAACTATAGTTAGTAAATGAGCAGTTTGTTTGTTTTCCAAATTTGTTATAGATCGATCCATGTGTAAAATAAAAGATTATGTTTTCAAAGCATTGTTAAATTGCTCTAACAGTTTCCAAACTCTTACTCTCAACTTCTGTACTTACCTTGCTATGTTTGTCTTGAACCACACTTTTAGTAACAATGCTTTAGATGGCAAATGGAAAAAAGTCCCAGAGAACATTTTCTAAAAGTTAGGCTGATTTTAAGTCATTCTTAGAGATGAAAGGAGAGTAATAATTGAACTTAGGAAATGTAAAGAAAATACCTTTACTGTTTCACTTATTAACTCCTTAAGGAGTTTCTACAGATGAGGTTTAAAGATGAGATAATCAGAATAATCGAGAGGATACAGGATGATTGATTTTTCACTTGTATTGACTCAATATCCAAGAGACAAGTTGGCAATTGCCTTTAAACTGGAGTAGACCAAATCTCTACAGGCAGAACCTCTTGCTTAAGTTTTACCAGGCATTTTCTGTTAATATTTCCATACTGATTCATTTCTCATTGATTTGTTCATTTAAAAAAAAAACAACCTACTGTGGGTAGGTTCTTGACTATGCAAAGGCAGGCTTTGTACATAAGTGTGATTCAAAATGACCTATTCCCAATAGCAATAAAGAGTAGAAGTTGAGAATGAAACCAAAGTCAAACCCCTGGATACATTCCAGAGCTGTAGCTAAAGCTGTTCACAGCTACATGTTCAACCCAGTAATTATCAGTTTAAATAACTATGTCATCAATGTAGGCAGGCAGGAAGATGCATTGTAAACTATACTTGGAATAAAAAAAATAGATATTAACAGGCAATGGTTTAGAATATGAAGTCTGAAGATTTGGGGTTAAATTCCAGATTGACTACTGAAGGGTGATGAGTCTTTAAACCTATGTTTTTTTTTAATCTATAATATGGGTAATAATCCCTAATTCATAAGATTGTTGTGAAGATTATTATATAACAGCATTAGCTCAGTGCCCTGCATCATCAACAGCTCATTTTTCCCTGAACCTAAATTTTTCTTTGCAAATTACAGGTATCATAATCTTACCATTGTTAAAAAGATTAAATAAGATTTGTCTGAAGTATCTAATAATGTCTTGTATAAATGACACACTCAATATGTTTGCTGAATTGACCACATAGAAACAAAAGTCTCCTGGTCTGTGCAGCTTGATTGAGCAATATCCCGTGCAAGGAAAGGTCGCCAGTTAAATTTCTGGTCAGGGCACAAGCCCAGGTTTCAGGTTCAGTTCCTGGTCCAGGTAGGTACTAGGAGGCAACTAAGCAATGTTTCTCTCTCACAACGATATCTCGCTCTCTCTAAAATCAATAAAAAGTTTTTTTTTTTTTAAAAAAAGTCTCTTTAGAAAGCCACAAAATGATAAAATAAGCATCACAGAAAAGATTACATTCTTCTGGCATAAGAAAATGATCAACATATACTAAAAACTTTAAGAGCACAAAATGACCTATTTTTTCATTTGGTCTTGATTTGGAGGGCACCATCTTACCTGTGTCTAGACCTTGTCGAAGCTCCTTGATTTTATTAGTTGAACCAGACTTTCGGTAAATACCTTCTGTGTACAGTCCATGCATTTCAATGTAGTTTATGAGCTTTTCCACCACTAAAGGAACAGTTCGGTCTTCACTAGTCAAACGGGACAGTTCAACCCCAAATTGTCGAGATGATAGCTCTGGATCATACTAAATGGAAGATAATTTTTGTTTCCAAATACATTCAAACATCTTTAAACATGTTTACTTTATTATCCTCAAAAAATCTTCAGGGCTAATTAGTATATATCAAATAAAAGGTGCAAACATTCCTCAGTCTAACATTTAAGATATTACTTGAATTGATCCTAATTTCTCCTTACAGTCTTATGTTAATGCATTTGTCACTTATGTGTTAAACAATGGGGAAACAATCAAATAAGAGATAGTCCTTATCCTAAGACTAATGCTAAGACTAGTAGTTTAAGCGTGTGGAGATAAGTAGAAGAGAAACAACAGATTTATTCAGTATTATGGAGCTATAGAAGTGAAACAAGCTAAGGATTGGGCTGGGTAACAACTAATGACCTTGAGAAGACCTGATGCTTAATCTGTTGGAAAGCAAATACTAGTACATGAGTAAAGAAAACAAGAAAAGCACCTTTTAGACACAGAAAACAAAGAACTACAAAATTGGGCAAACAAACTAACATTAATCTGATATGGCTGAACTAAAAATGAGAAAAAGCTAACATTATAAAGGACTTTGAATACTAAGTTACAGAATTTGGGTCTTGTCCTGATAGCTAGGGGAAGCCACCAGAGAGTTTTAAGTAGGGAAAGATAAAAGTTTTATATTTTTATGCATCATTCATCTACATATACTCTGCATTCCAGCAGCCTTAAGTTATACAAGGTAATATCTCTGAAAAATATTTCTAGGTCTGAGGTAGAATAGAAAAGACATTCAATCTTGAACTACTTATAGGATACAAGTCAAAATTTTATATAATCACTATATAAATTAGGTTATTTCATATTTGTAACAGGAATATCATTTTTCTATCTCAGAGGGTTATTGTAAAGATTAAGTTACAGATAAACATACATAGCACAGTACCTGGTAAATGAGAAATGCTCAATGAATTGTTAAATAAATAATGCTTGTTGCAATGATTAAAACAAAATAAATATTGGCCACACTTCTTCTTATTATTATTATAATACATACATGCACTCATATAATTCACTTATTTAAATGATATGGCTAACGCTAGGGCATTGGGAATGTTAATGAAGACTCAAGAAATCAAGGAAAAATTAATTTGAATATTTTCAACTGAAAAATTTAACTGAGTTTTTTTTGTAAAAATGTTTTTATAATTTTTTTCCTGCAAATTAACTTCCTTGTGAATTTTAAATAAAATTTTATTGACGTATGACATACATACAAAAATGTGTACAGATCCTAAGTGTACAGACTTTGACAAAATAAATGCACACTTATTACCAGGACCTAAATCAAGAAATAGAATATAACCAGCAATATAAAATTCCCCTCAAGGCACTCCCAGCAATTGTGTTTTACTGTTTACAAATAACCAGAATCTATACTTGTACCACTATAGTTTTATCTGCTTTTGAACATTATATAAATGATAGAACATGCATATCGAGTTAGTTTCATCCATTTTGAACTCTTATGTTTCTGAGTACCAACAGTTTAATTTCATTGCTATATAGTGTTCCATTATACAAATACTCGAGGCCTGGTGCACGAAATTCTTGCACTTGAGGGGTTGTCCCTCAGCCTGGCCTGCGGCGTCTTGCAGTCCAGAAACCCTCAGGGGATGTCCAACTGATGGCTTAGGCCTGCTCCCTGCCTAACATAGATGCAGAGGTGGGAGAGGCTCCTGCCACTGCCTCTGCACTCGCCAGCCATGAGCCCGGCTTCTGGCTGAGCAGCGCTCCCGCTGTGGGAGTGCACTGACCACCAAAGGGTAGCTCCTGCACTGAGCTTTTGCTCCCTGGTGGTCAGTGTGCATCACAGTGACCGGTTATTCCACCATATGGTCAATTTGCATATTAGCCTTTTATTATATAGGACTAGAGACCTGGTGCACAAAATTCGTGTGTGTGTGTGGGGGGGAATGTCTCTCAGCCCAGCCTGCACCCTCTCTAATCTGTGACCCCTCTAGGGATGTCATCCCTCTCACAATCCAGGACTATTGGTTCCCAACTGCTCGCCTGCCTGCCTTCCTGATTGCCCCTAACCGCTTCTGCCTGCCAGCCTGATCACCCCCTAACCACACCCCTACCAGATTGATTGATGCCTAACTGCTCCTCTGCCAGCCTGTTTGCCCCTAACTGCCCTCCCCTGAAGGCCTGGGTCGCCCCCAACTGCCCTTCCCTGCAGGCCTGGGTCCCCCCCAACTGCCCTTCCCTGCAGGCCCGGTCACCCCCAACTTCCCTCCTCTGCCGGCCTAGTCACCCCTAACTGCCCTCCCCAGCAGGCTTGATCACCCCCAACTGCCCTCCCTTGCTGGCCTGGTCCCTCCCAACTGCCCTCCCCTGCTGGCCATCTTGTGGTAGCCATCTTGTGTCCACATGGGGGCAGTCATCTTATGTGTTGGAGTGATGGTCTTATTAGATAGGATAGCAGCCTGGTGCATGGGTGGGGGCCAGCTGGTTTGCCCTGAAGGGTGTCCCGGAACAGGGTGGGGGTTCCCTTGGGGTGTGGGGTGGCCTGGGCAAGGGGCCTGTGGTGGTTTGCAGGCCGGCCACGCCCCCCGGTGACCCAAGCAGAGACCCTGGTATCTGGGATTTATTTATCTTCTGTAATTGAAACTTTGTAGCCTGGAGTGGAGACCTGGGCTGGCCAGGGTGTGCGGAAAGCTTGGCTTCCTCCATCACCAGGGAAACCCAAGCCTCCCTCCTGCTCTCTCCATGGCCGTAGCCATCTTGGTTGGGTTAATTTGCATACCCACTCCTGATTGGCTGGTGGGCGTGGCTTGTGGGTGTAGTGGAGTGATGGTTAATTTGCATATTACTCTTTTATTAGATAGGATACTACAATATATTTATTCATTCTATTACTGATGGACATTTAGATTTCTTTCATTTTGGGGCTGTTTCAAACAGTGCTGATATAAATGTTCTTGTATTTGTCTTTGGGCACAAATATCTATGTATATCTGTTGACTATAAATCTTAAGAGTGGTCTACTGCTAAAAGTCATGAGAAAGCTTATGTTCAAGTTTGATAAATACTGTAAAACATTTTCAAGAATATGTCAACTTACACTCCTATCAGTAATGGATGAAAGTTCCAGTTGCTCTAATCCTTGCTAGGGTGTTTTTAATTTCAGCCATTCTAGTGGGCATATACTATATCTCACTATTGTTTCAATTTGCATTTCCCTTCTTCTTTGAATAATGAATGGGTTTTGAGTTCTAATATTTTTTCCTGTATTTATAGAGATGATGACATTTTTTTCTTTACTTGCTCAATGTAGTGAATTACATTGATTTCTGAATGATAAACCAACTTTGCATTCATAAAATAAAAACCAACTTTATCATGAGTTACTTTTTCATTTTTTAACCATTAGTACAGAGTCAATGTGCCAATATTTTAAGACTTTTACATTTATGCTTATGATATATATTTATCTGCAATGTTCCTTTATTGTAATATCCTTTTCATGCTGCCTTCAAGGTTTCACATAAGTCAATTTAGTTTAAAAAAGTCACAAAGTATTCACTCTTTTGCCATTATCTAGCGTAGTTTGTAAAAGATTAGTGTTGATTCTTCTTTAAATACTAGCACATATTTAATAGTAAAACCATCTGAAGATTATCAATTACAAATTCCACTTTAATAAATAAGACTCTATTTCCTATTTTTTGTTAACTTAGTTTAGCTAAATTGTGTTTTCGTGGAAATGCATCCAATTAATCTAGATTGTCAAATTTATTGGTACCAAGGTATTTATAATAGTGTTTTATTTACCTTATACTGTATGCAGTATCTGCAGTGACACAGCACTTTCTGTTAAAAATTTTATCGTTTGCTAAGATTATTGTTTTAGGTTTTTCAAAGAACTAAAATGTGTCTTTGTACATTTTTATCTTTTGAACAAATTCTTCTGATTTAATTTATTTTTCTTTATTATCTTCCTTTTGCTGTCTTTGGGTTTAACTTCCTAGGATTTTTTTTTTCCTAGAGATGGCAATTTAGATCATTTCTATCCTTGTATCTTTTCTAATATATGATTTAAAGCTATTTAAAGCTAATATTCTTCTAATATTCTTCAGCTATCGCCACACTTTTGCTATGTCATTAATTTCATTACCACTGAAATAAAAATATTTTTCTACTTTTACTGTAATTTAGAAGTATACTGCTTAATTTCCAAACATGAAAATTGTCTAGTTATCCTTATGTTTATGTATAGCTTAACTCAATTCTGCTCAAAGAATATACTCTCAATATTTTCTATCTTTTGAAAGTTGTAGGAACTTGCTTTATGGCCCAACATGACTGATTTTGTCAAATGTTCCTTGTGCACTTGAAAAGACTGTAGTCAGGCAATTATAGAATCTCAAGTTCAATACATGACAACTAGGCTAAGTTTTTTAACCTTTGTTTTTCATGTCATTTTCATCTTTACTGAATTTTTATCTGCCAAGTTTTAAAAGTTATATTAGACTGTTCTAAAGATAAAATTTTTCTGTCTCCCTAATAGGTTCACCATTTCCTCATTATTAAACATCTTTATCTGACATAATGTTTCTTGTCCTAAAGTACACTTTAATATTATACAGCTACTAGAGGTCTGGTGTGTCCCTCAACCCAGCCTGCACCCTCTCCAATCTGGGACCCCTTGAGGGATGTCCGACTGCCCTCTCACAATCCAGGACTGCTGGCTCCCAACTGCTCGCCTGCCTGCCTGCCTGCCTGAGTGCCCCTAACCTCTTCTGCCTGCCAGCCTGATCACCCCCTAACCACTCCCTCAGCCAGCCTGATCGATGTCTAACTGCTCCTCTGCCAGCCCAATTGCCCCTAACTGCCCTCCCCTGCAGGCCTGATTGCCCCCACTGCCCTCCCTTTCAGGCCTGGTCCCTCCCAACTGCCCTCTCCTGCTGGCCTGATTGCCCACAACTGCCCTCCCCTGCTGGCCATCTTGTGGTGGCCATCTTGTGTCCACATGGGGGTGGCCATCTTGTGTGTTGGAGCGATTATCAATTTGCATATTACTTCTTTATTAGATAGGACTAGAGGCCCATTGTACGAAGAGATTCATGCAATAGGCCTTCCTTCCCTTGGCTTCCAGCACCAGTTTTCTTCTGGCACCTGGGACCCAGGCCTTTGCTCCGGCCAGAGTCTGCCTTCTTCGTCTTTGCTGCAGAGTCAGGCCGGAGTCTGCCTTTTTCATCTTTGCTGCAGACTCTGGCTGGAGTCTGCCATCTTTGTCTTTGCTGCAGGCTCCAGCCAGAGTCTGCCATCTTCGTCTTTGCTGAAGACTCCAGCCAGAGTTTGCCATCTTTGTCTTCGCTGCAGATTCTGGCTGGAGTCTGCCTCCTTTGTCTTTGCTGCAGACCCCGGCCAGAGTCTGCAGTCTTTGTCTTCACCGCAGACTCCAGAGTCTGCAGTCTTGTCTTCACTGTGGCATTCTGCTCCTGTAGATCCCCCCCGCCCCCGCCCTCCCTCTCATAGCAGGCATCCTGCCCCGCCTGGCCACTCCGCGCCTGGAGCATCTGGGATGCTGCCATCTTTGGCCTTCTAATTTGCATACTCACTCTGATTGGCTGTGGGCATAGCGGAGGTATGGTCAATTTACATGTTTGTCTATTATTAGGTAAGATACCACCTTTCTACTGGCTACTCTTTCCATCCGATATCTATCTATCCTTTGCTTTCAACTTTTCTCTATCTTTATATTTAACATGTCTGTTATAAACAGGTTATCACTGAAATCTTTCAGTTGGTTTTAACCTGATGTTGTAATTTGAAGTATTTGGTCTATTAACATTTTTTTATTTTCAATATGCTGTTTATTTATTACTAGAGGACTGGTGCACAAAATTCATGCACTCAGGGGGGTTCCTCAGCCAAGCCTGAGCCCTCTCACAGTCTGGGAGCCCTCGGGGGATATCCAACTGACAGCTTAGGGGAGCAGTCCTAAGCCGTCAGTCGGACATCCTTAGTGCTGCTGCAGAGGCAGGAGAGGCTCCCACCATTGCTGCTGCACTCACCAGCCATGAGCCCAGCTTCTGGCTGTGTGGCGCTCCCCCTGTGGGAGTGTACTGACACCAGGGGGTAGCTCCTGTGTTGAGCATCTGCCCCCGGCGGTCAGTGCGCATCATAATGACTGGGTGTTCCGCCATCGGGCCAAAACTGGCTCTCCAACACCCCGGAGGGGTCCTGGATTGCGAGAAGGCACAAGCCAGGCCGAGGGACCTCAGCGGGGCATGATCGGGGCCAGGGAGGGACACGGGAGGTTGGCCAGCTGGGGACGGACCACGGGAGGGCTCCAGGGTATGTCCGGCCCATCTTACTCAGCCCCAATTGGCCGGACCCTAGCAGCAAGCTAACCTACCAGTCAGAGTGTCGGCCCCCTGGTGGTCAGTTACATCATAGCGACTGGTTGACCAGTCGACTGTCTACCCCCTGGTGGTCAGTGCAAGTCATAGTGAGCGGTTGAGTGGCCTTAGCATATCATTTGCATATTATGCTTTGATTGGTTGAATGGCCAACTGGATGACTGGACACTTAGCATATTAGGCTTTTATTATATAGGATAGCTTTGGACAAGTTTTTCTTTCTTTTTAAAAAAATTTTCAATTACATTTGATGTGCAATATATTAGTTTCAGGTGTATAACATAGTATTTAGCCATTTATATAACCTACGAAGTGATAACCCAGGTAAGTCTAGTACCCACCTGACACCATACAGTTATTACAATATTAACTATATTCCCTATGTTGTATTTTACATACCCATGACTATTTTTATAATTGGAAATTTGTACATCTTAATTTCTTCTCCTTTATACCTATCCCCCAACCTCCTTCCCATCTGGCAACTATCAAAATGTTCTTTGTATCTGTGAGTTTCTATTTTGCTTGTTAGTATATTTTTTAGATTCCACATATAAGTGAAATCATATGGCATTTTTCTCTCTCTGTCTGACTTATTTCACTTAGCATAATATCCTCTAGGTCCATCTATGTTATCACAAATTGTAAGATTAATTTGCTTTTTATGACTGAGTAATATTCCATTATATATATGTTCCACCTCTTCTTTAGCCATTCACTTATCAATGGAGACTTAGGTTGCTTCCATATCTTGGGTCTCTAAATAATGGTGCAATAAATATAAGGTTGCATATATCTTTTTGAATTAGTGTTTTGGATTTCTCCAGATAAGTACCCAGAAGCAGAATTGCTGGGTCATAAGGTAGTTCCATTTTTAAATTTTTGAGGAACCTTAAAACTGTTTTCCATAGTGGCTACACCAATTTACAATCATACCAGAAGTGCATGAGGGTTCCCTTTTCTCCACATCCTTGACAACACTTGCTGTTTGTTGATTTATTTATTTGTTTTTATTAATCTTCACCCAAGGATATGTTTTGTTTTTAATCTTCACCAAGGATATGTTTAGAGAAAGGAAGGGAGAGGGAAGGAAGTGGGAGAGAAAGAAACATAGATGTGAGTGAAAAACATTGATCGGTTGCCTCCTGTGCACACCCCGAACTAGATATGTTTCCCTGACTGGGAATCAAACCTAATACCAGGGCTGTTTGTAGATTTATTGATGACTGCCATTCTGACAGGTGTGAGGTGATATCTTATGGTTTTCATTTTCAATTCCCTAATAGTTATGTTCAGCATTTTTTCATATATCTACTGGCCACCTATAGGTCCTTTTAGAGCAAGCATGTCAAACTCGTGGCCCATGGGCTGCAGGCAGTCCACAACGAATATTTTTGCGGCCCAAGCAATGTAACAGTACGTAAGAAATGTTTTTATAAAAATTTTGTAACCTAATTTTTATAATATCCTGTTATACATAATTATTAATAACGAACTACTACGTTTGCTAATTACTGATTACTATAATCGTGTTGCATTCATTTCCCTTATGCGCCTTACGCACAGGTGCACCATTTCTCTCCACTAATACTAGCAGCAAATATGTTAGCAACTGATTGCCATGTCATTAGTCTTGTACTGACTTGTTTGGTGTGCACAACAGGAAATATTTCGCTTTTGGGGAACAAGAAAAATAGGCTTATTTGTGTTAGGCTTATTCAGTTATTCAGTGTCTGGTAAGTTAATGTTCAAGAAAAAATATTAATTTTTATTAAAATGTTCTATTATTTTATGTTAACGATTACTCATTTATTTCAGCCCTTTGTATTCAGCATGTGTCTATCAAAATAAACCTATGATTCTATGAAAATTGAAGCTTTTGTTTTTTTTGCGGCCCACATAAACTTAAACCTTGTTTATATGGCCCGTGTTAGCCTTTGAGTTTGACATGCCTGTCTTAGAGAAATGTCTTTTCAAGGCCTCTGTCCATTTTTTAATTGAATTGGCTTTCTTTTTGTTTTGTTTTTTGGTGTGTGTGTATTTTAAGTTGTATGAGTTCCTTATATATTTTGAATATTAACCCATTATCAGACATATCATTGATGAATATATTCTCCTATTCAGTAGGTTGTCTTTTTGTTGATGGTTTCCTTTGCTATGCAAAAATTTTTAGTTTGGTGTGGTCCCATTTGTCTTTCTTTTGTTTCCGATGCCTGAAGAAATATATCAGAACCAATAATGCTAAGAGAAATGTCAGAGATTTTACTGCCCATGTTTTCTTCTAGGAATTTTATGGTTCTGAGTCTAATATTCAAGTCTTTAATCCATTAAGAGCTTTTTCTTGTATATGGTGTAAGAAGGTGATCTAGTTTCTTTCTGATAGACAAGAAAATTTCTATCTTTTTACCTATTATTTGAACATTCTAATAAAAAAATTTTAAGTACATGTCTGACAAGTCAGTAATTGGATCATCGGTGAGTCTATTGATATTGTCTGTTTTTCTCTTGGTCTCATTTCTTAATATCTGATATTATACATAAACAAATTATAAAAACTCTGGATGATGTTATCTCTCTTTATAGTGGATTCACCCTATTCTCTCTGGTAAGTAGCCATGATTTGTCTACTAATTTGGAACCAATGAAAATTCTATCTATAGGCTATAGACAGCATGCACACACATTTATATTAGAGTTCAGATTTGCACAGTATTGTTACAATTGTCTGTATATTACTAATAAGTAAGAAAATGTGATCTAATATCGTACAAAGCATATATACATCAATAAAAGCCTGAAATCTTTCAAAAACAGTTGCTTCCTTGAAGCATGAGACACCAAAGTACATGTTCAATATCTTTTAGATCTCTGTGTATCCACCAACTAACTGGTGCATTTTGATGTTTATGTTAAAATATTTAATTGTAAACTACCACTTTTAAAACAACTCCTAGGAAGACATATGAGTGTTTAATGAAGTAGAAAACCTTTAAAAGTAGTGTTTTAATATATTGTAGGGGAATTAGTTTAGTAGCTCCTATGTAGTGAAGGTCAATGTAGTTCCAGGAAAATCAATTCAGTTATATATAAATATATATTTTTCTATATGTTTATGCTGGATCGTGACATAAAATGTGTATTTCTTATTGTGATTTGTGGTCAAAAGTTTAAAACCCACTGCTCTATAAAACTATGAAAGAGGCCTTGGTTTCTTTTCATGAGGCACAAAAAAACCAACAGACCTGTTAATTATTACTCATAGGTAATAACTTCTTACCTTTTTAGAACACTTGGCTATGGTTTTCAGACAGCACTTCTTATGGCAAGCATACTTGCATACTGAAAAACAGGTTAAGAATGCAGAATTTTTAGAAGTCTGTGCATCAATGACAAGAACTTAAAAAGTTTATGTTTATTTTGGATATAAATTTTTTTCTTTAGATCCCAGACTGCCATAATATCATATATATGCTTTGTACAATATTAGAAAGAAAAAAATTTAACCCATCCTTTATAAGTTCAATTTACTTATTTAACCCATTCTATTTGGAAATATAAAGCTGAAAAGCATGCCTAAAGTTTCTAAACAATGTCTATACTTTTTAAAATTCTGCCCACCATTCCTCCCCTCCTCTCCCATATTACAGTAGAATATTTATCTGTCTCTCTGGTTTGATTCACAAATTATTTATGTAACCCTCACTTTACAATCTGCTAAAATGCCAGAAATAGCTACATTTGCAAACATTCCAATGGGTAAAGAAGGCATTACTGCCAAAGACGCTTACTGAAATAAAAACAAATTAACACATAAGGTATAAGAAAGCCCTTAAAGGTCCAGAATAGAACTTTGAAGACCAAAACATAAAAATATCAGTTGTATTTGGGAAGATAAGATAAAGAAAAGGTTCAGAACAGAAATAACATCTTAGAGCAGGAGAAAACAGGGTGTCTGGGCAGGTGGGAAGAGGCACACCAAGAGGAAGATACTAAGAACACAGCTGGTCTATGTCATTTTGCTATACAAGCTCCAGCACTTGCATATCATATCCTTGACCTCCAATAGTTTAACTTGCAGCGTTTCAAGGCCAAGACCAAGTAAGGACATCATTGACCGGAGAAATCACCAGTATAGTCACAAAGAAAGTAATTCTACTAAGAAATCAAACCAAGCCCACCCAAGTCATAAAAAAGCAGATTCTTTACATTTTCAGTTTCAAATCAAGAGATAAAATTATACCAAATCAAAAGGAATCAGACTAACATTAAATAGTCACTATAGCTTTTTAAACAATACAAAAGGAAACAATTGTTGAACATAGAACATGTGAACATATCTAGCAATAGTGGTATTTGGCTGTGGTGAAGATGACTTTTATGCTTGTCACCTGACTAGACCCAGCCCTTAGTAAATAAACCCTCACAGGATTACTGACAGAGTAGATCCATGAAATGACAGGAATGAAAAAAGATCCTCTGTAAGCCAGAACCAAGTTGACCTACAAAAAGTCCCAACTTACAATCTAGGATTTATATATTCTGATGAAAGGATTACAGTAGAAAAAAAGTACCCTTTTAGGTTATAATCTAATAATTCATTAGGTAATTAATCCATTCTATAGGTCCATCTACATTAACATATATTTATTAAACTTATAATATGGAAGAACTGTTTTAGGCACTGGTGATATAGAAGAGACAGATAAGTTTCCCAACCTTATAGAACATACATTCTAGTGGGACAAACAAACAAGAAAATAAATGAATACCTAATATAATCTTGAGTGGAGATAAGTACTATAAAAGATTTTTAAAGTTGAGTAATGGGACAGAGAATTAGGGGACTAGGTAGCATTTTAGGTAGAGAATAAGAAAGAGCTCTCTAAGAGGTAACATTTGAGTAGAGACATAAATTAACTGAAATAGTAAAGTCCTATTAACATCTAGAAGAAAAGCATTTCAGACAGAGTGAGCTGCAAGTACAGTGACCAAGAAACATCAAAATATCTGGATTGGCTACTGAGAGTAGAGAGATATGACATTAGAGAATTAGAAACAGTGACATAAGAAAACTAAGGGAACTCTGCCCGTCTGGCTCAGCTGGATGGAGCACTTTCCCATATGGTGGATTCAATTGTCTGGGCAATGTATTTCTCTCACACTGATGCTTCTTTCTCTTTTTTTCTCTCTCCAAAGTAAATTAATTTTTTTTTAAAGTAGAAGAGGTCTTTAAAAAAAAAAAAGAAGTAGGAGAAACCAAGATGGCAGCATAGGTAAGCAGCTAAACTGCTGTCTTGCACAACAATTTCAAAACTACAACTAAAAGACAGAACGGACACCATCCAGAACCACAGGAAAGCTGGCTGAGTGGAAATTCTACAACTAGAAGGAAAGAGAAAAGCTCGCGGAGAATTGGAGGAACAGCAAAGGCTTGAGGTATGGCAAAGGGTCTTTGTGAGCGCAGAGAGGAAGGGTGGCTGAGAGCCTGGCTGACTTTCTCTGGCGGGAGGGGGAAGGAAGCCCCCAACTGCACTGAACCGCAGTTCCGACTGCACTGAACCCCAGGTCCGGGCGAAACCCCGTGGACCCAGGCTCATACAGGGGGAGTCTGGACTGTCAGGTAGAGAGAAAGGCACTTGGAGATCGGGGGAAGAAGGAGGAAGAAAGGGACTTGGTGGGGGCAGCCACGGCAGGCAGGGATCTGAAGGCACACGCGCGCCAGTGCACACAAAGACTGCGGAGGTTGCCATAGGCTTTCCCTAGCAGAAGGGAGTTGGAAGCTCCTGACTGCACTGAACCCCAGTTCCAGGCAAGCCCCTGGGGACCCACACTCTTGCGGGGGGGATCTGGACTCTCGGGCAGAGGCTCGGGAGTCTGGGAAGCCAGAGTTCTGGAGGCATGCGTGTTCATGCAAGGGCAGGGCTGACGGGAAGCTAAGACTGTCTGCTCCGCCCTGAGACTCCACCCCATCCAAGCTGAGCACAGAGGCTTTTGCAATTTGACAAGTCTAATCCTATAAGGCTGTCTCCAGCACTGAACTTCTCCCAGCGTAAACATAGCTGATCCTCACAGCCAACTGGCCTGGAGGTCAATTCCTCCCAGTGATATCAACAGCAATCAAGACTTAACTACAACAAGGCTGTACACACAGTCCACAAAGGGGTGCACCAAGAGTGTCCACCTCAGGTAACTGGGAGGCCGACCCACTGAGCCATATAGGACATCTAGCACACAAAGCTACCCTACCAACTCAGGGAAGCAGTGAAAATGCAGCGACAAAGAAACAGATCACAAACAAAAGAAATGGAGGAAAACAAACGACTGGATATAGAATTCCAAACCACGGTTATAAGGCTTTTCAAGAGTATCCTAGAAAAGGCTGATAAATATAACGAGACCCTCGAAGATATGAAAAAGGACCAACTAGAAATTAAACATACACTGACTGAAATAAAAAATATTATACAGAGACCCAACAACAGACTAGAGGAACACAAGAATCAAGTCAAAGAATTGAAATACAAAGAAGCAAAAAACACTCAACTGAAAAAGAAAAAAGAAAAAAGAATCTAAAAAGTTGAAGATAGTGTAAGAAGCCTCTGGGACAACTTCAAGCGTACCAACATCAGAATTATGGGGGTGCCAGAAGAAGAGAGAAAGCAAGATACTGAAAACCTATTTGAAGAAATAATGACCAAAAACTTCCCCCACCTGGTGAAAGAAACAGACTTACAAGTCCAGGAAGCACACAGAACCTCAAACAAAAGGAATCCAAAGAGGACCACACCAAGACACATTGTAATTAAAATGCCAAGAGCAAAAGACAAAGAGAGAATCTTAAAAGCAGCAAGAGAAAAACAGTTAGTTACCTACAAGGGAGCACCCATACGATTGTCAGCTGATTTCTCAACAGAAACTATGCAGGCCAGACAGGAGTGGCAAGAAATATTCAAAGTGATGAATAGCAAGAACCTACAACCAAGATTACTCTACCCAGCAAAGCTACCATTCAGAATTGAAGGGCAGATAAAGAGCTTCACAGATAAGAAAAAGCTAAAGGAGTTCATCACCACCAAACCAGTATTATATGAAATGTTGAAAGGTATTCTTTAAGAAGAGGAAGAAGAAAAAAGTAAAGATAAAAATTATGAACAACAAATACATATCTATCAACAAGTGAACCTAAAAATCAAGTGAATAAAAAGTCTTATGAACAGAATAAACTGGTGAATATAATAGAATCAGGGGCATAGAAAGGTAGTGGACTGATAATTCTCAGGGGGAAAAGGGTATGAGGTGGAGGGGTGCATGAAGAGACTGGACAAAAATCGTACACCTATGGATGAGGACAGTGTGGGGGAGGTAAGGGCAGAAGGTGGGATGGGAACCGGGTGGAGGGGAGCTATGGGGGGAAAAAGGAGAAACAATTGTAATAATATGAATAAAGATTTATTAAAAAAAGAAGAAGTAAAGGAAATAGAAATGTCAAGCAGTTAAAAAATTCCTCAAAGATCTCTTATACTTACATTTGCAAACAGAGGCTCGGTCCATTATCCATATCAAAGAGGAACAGTACTCACAGTATGTAGGAATGCTATACTGAGTGGCCTTAAAGATATGACCATTGTGCTCTTCCACCTGAATGAAAGAATACAGCTACTTATGTAAAAGCCAACCTAGTAAATGTTGCCCTAACATGGTTACTCATTAGGAAATCCTTCAATCCCTTATTAAGTCCTTTTGAGTGCTTATTCCACAAGGAAAATTATGATCTTATCTATAATAATAAAAGCATAATATGCAAATTAACCAAATGACCAAACAGCAGAATGACCATCCAGATGATCTTCCAGACGACCTTTCAGATGACCACACTATGACACCCACTGTTGCTAGGCCAGCCAACAGTGTGATGCAATTGGTCGGGGGCCCAGCCATCGCCCCATGATTGCCCTGCAGAGGGAGGCCCAGGACACCAACCAGCGGGCTGAGGGTGGGTGATCCATTGCAGCGCCTGGGCCGGGTGGGCAGGGCCTACATCTTTGGGGCAATCGATGGCGGAGCCCCGCGATCAATCACCTCAAAGTGGGAGACCCAGGCTACCCAGCCGGTGTCCTGGAGCCCCTGCCAGGTGGGCGGGACCTACCTCTTTGGGGCGAACAATTGCGGGGCTCCTGGACTGTGAGAGGGCACAGGCTGGGCTGAGGGTCCCCATGCCCCCCTGCCCCAGTGCACGTATTTCGTGCACCGGGCCTCTAGTAAGAAATAAAATAAAAGTAAAGTATGTGTTCCCTGCTTTCAAAAAGCTAACAATTTAGTAGAGAAGCAAGACTAACTTAATATGAAAATCAGAAAGCAATGCTATAAACACCTAAGAGTTAGCTTAAGTGAGTCTAGTCAGCATGTTAAATTAAAAGCAGCAGTTCTTGAATTCTTACTTTTAACCTCAAAAACCTTTTGCACTTTTGAAAATTACTGACAACCTCAAACATGAGTTATACCTACTGATATTTACTACCATATCAGTATGAAATAATTTTAAGTATTTATCCAATTCATTTAAAATTAACACTAAACATATTACATGTTAACATAAATAACAATTTTATGAAAAACAACTATATCTTTAAAATAAAGAAAGTAATGACAAAAAAGGGTATTGTTTTAACTTTTTGTAGATCTCTTTAATATCTGGCTTAATAAAAGACACATCTCATATCCCCATCTTCATTCAACCTGTTGGCAGGTACAGTTTAGTTTGGAAGATACAAAGAAAATCCAGGTTCACACAGATATAAAATTGATAAAAATAAAAGAATACTTTAATTGTCCTTTTAGATAATACTACATCAAACCTCTACAAATGATACCTTAAAGGTTAAATGAAATATGGATACTAAAACCACACCAATGAACACTTCATGCTCTCTGACATTAAAATCATTTTCCTGGCTTCACTAAAATTTAAAACTTTTACTCTAAGTACCATTAAGAAAATAAAAAGATAAGCCACAGACTTGAGAAGATATTTATAAATTATATAGCTGATAAATAACTTCTATCTAGAATATATGAAGAATGGTTACAACTCAAAAATAAGAAGATAATTTTAAAATGGCAAAACATTGAATAGACAGTTTATTAAAGAAGTACAAATGGCCAACAGACACATGAAAATACACTCAAAATCATCACTAATCAGGAAAATGCAAATTAAAACCATGATGAGATACTGTTTCACACTCACTGGAATGGCTACAATTTCAAAAGACAATAATGACTTTTGGTGAGAATGTGGAGAGACTGGAACCTTCAGATACTGCAGTTGGGACTGTAAAATGGTACAGTCATTTGGAAAACAGTTTAGCATTCTTTGAAAATATTCAACGTAGAGTTATCGTATGACCCAGAAATTCTATTCTTAGGTTTACATCCAAGAGCACTGAAAGATATGTTCTCACAAAAAAATATTCATAAACACAAATATTCACCGTAGCAGCATTTTTATAATACCTCAAAAGTGGAAATAACTTAAATACCCATCAAATGATAAGAGGATAAATAAATGTGTAATATCCACATAATGGTTTAGTAGTATTTCTGCACCAAAACCCACCAAACTACTGATATACATAACTTGAATGAACCACAAAAACATTATACTAAGAAGCCACATGCAAAAGGCCACATATTGGATGATTCCATTAATATGAAATGTTCAGAAAATGCTAAAATATAAAAACAAAAAGTAGATTAGTAATTGTCTATAACTGGGAATTGTAAAGGGCAATGCCTGCAAATTGGCATAAAAAATCCTCTTAGGGTAATGTAAATGCTCTAAAATTGGATTGAGATAATGGTTATAACTATAAATCTATTGAAAATCGCTGAACTGTATTCTTAGAAGGGATAAATTACATTGTAATTAAATTTAACTCAATAAAGCTCTTTTAAGAAACATTTTTATCTATCCTACACTTTAAGTGGACATGATTTTATAGTATTATACTGTGATGATTCAGAAAATACTGGGTCACAGAGTTGTGTGGCCCTTCCAAATGTTGACACATTTTAATACACACTATCAGAAAGTGATATTATTCATATTATCAACAATCTCATTAGAAGATTCTCTACTAGAAAACTGTCATGCTCACAGTGGGAAATAAAAGTTTTCCAGAATTCTAATATTTGCTTGAAATCTCAAACTTTACCACTTATAATATAGTCAGGTGTTTTCTTTGAAGTGAGAGGGTCACTTTGTTCATTTGCAGAAATGTCTGCCAAATACCTAAGTCTAAATAAGTATAGCTTATTAATAAAGAAAAAATGATTTCTATTTAAAAAGTGGATAGAGACACGTGTTGATATAAAAGGTTGTACACAAATATTCCTAGATAAAAAGTAGAAAAACCCCAAAGTCCATAAACTGATGAATAGATAAAGAAAGTGTAGTATAATCTATACAAGAGAACACAATTTGGCTATAAACAGGAATAAAGTACCATACATGCTACAATATGCATGAATCTTGAAAACAATAAGTGAAAGAAGATGGATCTAAAAGATCAATATTGATTTTTTTTTTCAATATGAAATGTCCATCATAGGCAAATCCACAGAGACAGAAAGTAGATTAGTGGTTGACAGGGTTGGGGGAAAAGAGAATGGAGAATGACTTCTCAGTGGTGATAGTTACCCAATGTAGTAAATACAGTCATGTGCTGCTTAGGATGGGGATACATTCTGAGAAATGCGCCACTAGGTTATTTCATCACCATGCGACTATCATAGAATGCACTTATGAAAACCTAAATGGAATAGCCTACTACATGCACAGGCTATATGGTATAGTCTATTGCTCCTAGGCTACAAATCTATACAACATGTTACTGTACTGAATACTGTAAGCAACTGTAACACGATGTTAAATATTTATGTATGTAAACATATATAAACATAGAAAAGGTATAATCTATGCTAATAATACTATCTAATAAAAGAGTAATATGCAAATTGACCTCACCTCTGCTACACCCACAAGCCACACCCACCAGCCAATCAGGAGTGGGTATGCAAATTAACCCAACCAAGATGGCTGCAGCGATGGAGCTGCAGCAAGCAGGAGGCTTGGGTTTCCCTGGCAATGGAGGAAGCCAAGCTTCCCTGCCACCCTGGCCGGCCCAGGCCTACACTCAAGATTACAAAGTTTCAATTATAGAAGATAAATAAATCCCAACAAAAATGGCTGTGGTCATGGAGTGAGCAGGAGGCTTGGCTCCGCTCAAGGCTACAAAGTTTCAATTATAGAAGATAAATAAACCCCAGATACCAGGGCCCCCTCTTGGGTCACGGGGGATGGGGAGGACATAACCAGCCTGCAAACCACCATAGGCCCCTCGCCCAGGCCGCCCCACACCCCAAGGGAACCCCCACCCTGACCCAGGACACCCTTCAGGGCAAACCAGCTGGCCCCACCCATGCACCAGGCCTCTATCCTATGTAATAAAAGAGTAATATGCAGATTGACCATCACTCCAACACACAAGATGGCTGTCCCCATGTGGTCAAAGATCCTGCCCCCATGTGGACCCAAGATGGCCAGCAGGGGAGGGCAGTTGGGAGGGACCAGGTCTGCCAAGGAGGGCAGTCGGGAGTGATCAAGCCTGCAGGGGAGGGCAGTTAGGGGTGACCAGGCTGGCAGAGGAGGGAAGTTGGGGGCGACCGGGTCTGCAGGGAAGGGCAGTTGGGGGGGACCCAGGCCTGCAGGGGAGGACAGTTGGGGGGACACCAGGCCTGCAGGGGAGGGCAGGTAGGGGTGACCAGGCCTTCAGGGGAGGGCAGTTAGGGGCAATCCGGCTGGCAGGGGAGCAGTTAGGCATCAATCAGGCTGGCAGCGGAGTGGTTAGGGGTGAGAGCAGGAAGCATGAGCAGCCTGGCAGAATACTTGCTTCGTCACCATAGCAATGAGGCAAGTGTTCCACCCTGGCCGCAGAGAGCCTCTGGCCAGGCCAGGGCACAGAACGCTTGCCTTGTCATCGTGGTGACGAGGCAAGCATTCCACGCCATCACGGATGGGCCTCTGGGCCATGAAGAGCCTCTGGGCAGCGGGCGCAGAGCAGCCAGGCCCCACAGAGAGCTACTGGTGCATGGATTCATGCGCAGGGCTACTAGTATAGTGTAAAAAATAAGAAATGGTACATATGCATAGGGCATTCATGAATGGAGTTTGCTGGACTGGATCTTGCTCTGGGTGAATCATTGAGTGAATAGTAAGTGAATGTGAAGGCCTAGGATATTAATCCTATCTAATAAAAGGATAGGATTGGGGAGGGTAGTTGGGGGCGACCAGTCCAGCAGGGGAGGGCAATTAAGGGCTACCAGGCTGGCAAGGGAGGGCAGTTAGGGGTGACCAGGCTGGCAGGGGAGGGCATTAGGAGTGACCAGGCAAGCAGGGGATGGCAGTTGGGGGTGACCAGGACAGCAGCGGATGGCAGTTAGGGTCAATCAGGCCGGCAAGGGAGTGGTTAAGGGGTGATCAGGCTGGCAGGTAGAAGCGGTTAGGGGCAATCAGGCAGGCTGGCAGGCGAGCGGTTGGGGGACAGCAGTCCTGGGTTGTGAAGGGATGTCCGATTGCCCCTTTAGGCCCAGTTGGGCCTAAACGGGCAGTCGGACATCCCTTGAGGTATCCCAGATTGGAGAGGGTGCAGGCTGGGCTGAGGTACACATACACCCCCCTCTCCTCTAATGTAAACTGTAAACATTTTACACTTAAGCTACACCAAATTTATAAAACAATCCCAGATTAAATGAAGCATAAGAGAAAATGATGCAATCTAGAGACACAGTAAACGCGAGATGTATGAGGCACATCATACTGTTTTAGAGCCAAGTTTTTTGAATAAGTATACTCTAAAAATAACAATAAAGAATATAGTACAATAAATAAACCAGTAACAGTAATTTATTATCATTATCAAGTATTACATACTGTACACAATTGTATGTGCTATACTTTTTACTGGCAGCACAGTAGATTTATTTACACCATCACCACTACAGGCATATGAGTAAAGGGTTGTGCTCTGACATTATGAAAGTTCTGACCTCACTAGGCAATCAGACTTTTTCAGATCCATTATATTACTAGAGGCCCAGTGCACGAAATCCATGCATCGGGGGGGGGGGGGTGTCCCTCAGCCCAGCCTGCACCCTCTACAATCTGGGACCCCATGGGGAACGTCCGACTGCTGGTTTAGGCCCGATACCGATTGGGCCTAAACTGACAGTCAGACATCCCTCTCACAATCCGGGACTGCTGGCTCCCAACCGCTCACCTGCCTGCCAGCCTGATCGATACCTAACTGCTCCCATGCAGGCCTGGGCACCCCCAACTGCCCTTCCCTGCAGGCCTAGTCACTCCCAACTGCCCTCCCCTGCAGGCCTGGTGACCCCCAACTGCCCTCCCCTGCAGGCCTGGTCACCCCCAAGTGCCCTCCCCTGCAGGCCTGGCCACTACCAACTTCCCTCCACTGCAGGCCTGGGTCCCCCCAACTGTCCTCCCCTGCAGGCCTGGTCACCCCCAACTTCCCTCCTCTGCCAGCCTGATCGCCCACAACTGCCCTCCCTTGCTGGCCATCTTGTGGCAGCCATCTTGTGTCCACATGGGGCGGCCATCTTGTGTGTTGGAGTGATGGTCAATTTACATATTACCTTTTTATTATACAGGATTATTATACAGGATAGTTTAGTGGGTTTGAAGTCAGCCAGCCATTTTAGGGAGCCACCACTAATAAGTCAAATCACAAAAGACAAAGCCACATCTCATTCCAAATATTTTAAAGCCAAAAATGATTACACTATAGGCAACTGATAAACTTATTCCTTAAACATATCCACATAAATACGGTATGATATGCTTTAGATTGCTGGTCTAAAAATTACTTTTTTTTATAACATAAAATACTATGACTTACTAAATCAGTTTCTTTTTTCCTTCTTTTCTTTCTGTCTGTTTTTGGCACCTGGTGGAAAATAAATACAGGAACTGTGATATAACAAAGACCAACATACTTTCTTACTTCTTTGCAAATGCTAAGATTTTTTTGCTCAAAAGGTAATAGAGTACGCAAATGTGAGAAATTTTGATGTTTTCTAAAAAAAGTATTCATAAAAACAACAGAATGAAAGAATACTTTAGAAAATATTTTCCTTTTAAACCTCAGTTCTGTCCAGAAACTACACCATATTAATTTAAATGGCTTTATTTTACTCATTAATTAAATGATTACTGATGACAAATATTGTACTTACTCTATTTTGGCTCTATAAAACTCACTATTCCAGAGCTAAATATAAAAAACTAGCATTTGGAATACAAAAAAGTTCTTTTATATATGACATTTCCTGATAACCATAGTATAGAACTGAAGCCTAACCTTTTAAAATTATAAACAAAGACTGTATAAGCCTAGTAAGAATCTTCTGCATAACAGAAAGACCTTAACCTAGATCTAGAACAGAACTTCTAAGGATTTATTTGTATCTGACTACTTCAAAAATGATTTAAGATAGTTTGTAAATCTAAACACATATAACCAGAATAACTGAAAATAAAATGTAATATAACAGAAAGGATTAATAGTATTCCCAATACCTAATAATTATATAATATTAATACCTAATAATTCAGTATCCCAGCTAATTATTTAAGCTGGGATACTAAAAGGAAACACAATGGTAACATAATGACCTCTATCAAAGCTGAAAGTATAATATTGAGGGAACATTAAATTTCATCTCAGTGAAGAATGTATTAATGTATTAAATAACATATTCAGAAAATATGGTCTGATGAACTTTTCAGACAGATGGAGTTTATAAAATCTCAAGTAATGCTAAGTTGACATTTCATTGTAATATTTTTCTCAAATACTAGATGTTCCAAACAGACTCTTAAGTAGAGTTAATAACTGAACACTTTAAGAAATCAAAATATAACATATTTACCTTTGGGGGTATACAATCCAAAGTCTTGAATTCATTCATATATTCATCTAAAAACACTTTAAAAGTGTTGACCCAAACTCTGACTGGAGATTCTCTCCAATCTCGCTGCTCAAGTCTCATGGTCTTTTCCAGAATCTGCTCAAATAGTGCATAGAGGTCTTTATACCGTATGCTTTTCCCATCATCTATCTAATAAGCAATAAAAGAAGAAATTTAAGGTTTTTAGGAAGAAATTCTTTCATATAGAAGATTGATTCAATTTGCATTGGATTAATATTCAGAATAAAAATTAGGAACCTGATATACTTTGTAATGGGCATGCCCATGAGGTCATGTGGTACTTATCTAGATATAAATTCCTACTATACTGTGAAATATCTGCTGAGTAAAACCTGCTAAATTTTAGTAAAATACTGAACAGTTTAAAGAATATAGTAATTTGAAAAAGTCCTGGGAATTTCTCCCATAGTTTGGCATTATAAAATAAATTTTCTAAAACACAACCAATATCATATGAAAGCATAAAGTAAATCTGAAAGTGATATAAACTGATAGATAGAAATCAGTAAAGAAAACTACTCTAATTCCACTGGAAAAAACTGTATAATAATTCCACACATGTAAGAATTAGAATCTAGAACTAAAGGATTACGAAAAGTCAAAATAGTAGAGTCCATGGGTAATATCCAGAATATCTAAATTCAGTATCTTAAGAAGATGAAAATATACCCAGGAGGGAGAAAAAGAAAACTACTTAAGGAAATTTGAGGAAGCTACTAATCTGAGATCAGTCAGTATGCTTTTCCCTAGCTATACCTAAAACAAAAACAAGGAACTGAAGAAATCTCTAGTTGAACATGGCCTCTGTATTATCTTCTACAGTACTGACAAATTTTTCATATGTTGATCTACAAAATATATACTAATACTGCCCAACTTACCGCCAATGCAGATGAATAAAAGCTGAAGATATTCTGCCGGAATTCTTTCAGGGCTTTTTTAAATACAACATCCACTAGTGTGTCTTTCTTGCTGTCTTCATTATCTAGGTCATTCATCTGGGGACCACAGAAAGAGTTTTTGTACTGACTCAAGTAATTGAAAAGAGGTAAATGAAATAGTAAACACATATGACTGCCCTGAAAGTGCAAGCCACTGCTATTATAGGTAAAAGCATGACTAAATAGCCAAAGTTTCATTATTGCTAGATGATTTTCTAATGTCCTTTCTAACATTTATGATTCTATAGTTCTACCAGAAAAACAACTCCAAGTATGCAATGACAAGCTTCATCTTCACATATGTAATATATAACATGACAGTTACAGTAAAATTCTGTTTACCCAGACTGACTAATGTATATTATATTATTTACACCTTTCTCGAAAAGACCATTTAAGGTAATAAAGCATATGTCTCCTTGATCTCTAGGGGCCATATCCTGATATACACAAGTATTCCATAGTCAAAGCTGCTCAGGGGCCTAATTCAGCATTCAAAGTGTACCTTTTTCAGAAGAAATTCATCCATGCTCTTTAAATCACTGGCACTTTCTATGATCTGGACAGAGTCATTTTGCCAATGCATAGATTCCAAAGCCATGCTGCTGATCTTCACACTTTGCTTGCGCTTTGCCTTTGGAGAGGGCTCTTTATTCTCTTTGAACTCCTTCTGGCAACTACCAGGCAATTCTGGGCTCAAAGGAGGTGTTGGGTGATACTGAGCTAATTCTACAATTCAAGAGAAAGTAGCCAAAAAGAAAAGAAATTTAGTAAAAATAATGAAATCTCCACATCCTTAAGTTCCTTTAGTAAGTCACTGTAAGAAACACATGTAAATGTTTGAAAGCAAAATAATAATAATGTTTGAGGCCAGGCAGTTAAACAATAAATCCAGACTGCACATTTGTATATAAAATGTATTTAAGAATGACCACTTTTCTTTTTAAAATAAATAAATTCTTATTTATTTCAGAGAGTAAGGGAAAGACAGAGAGATAATAGAAACATCAATGATGAGAATCATTCATCAGCTGCCTCCAACACTGGGGATAGAGTCTGCAACCTGAGCACAGTGCTCTGACCGGGAATTGAACCCTGATCTTCTGGTTCATAGTTTGATGCTCAATAATTGATCCACCTCAGCCAGGTAAGAATGACCACTTTTCAATAAAAATGCTATCTACCCTGTCTTCCTAAGGTTTGATACTGAAAACCTAAATGGAAGTATCTTATAGAACTGAAGCCAGTGCCAAGGGAAAGAAAGAAGAGCACAAAAATCACACTAGCATGTTAAATACTGTTAACCCAGTCATAATTTTACTGTATTTATATGCAAGAACACCCTGCTATATAAAAATCCAACAAACAAGTGAAGTTTGATTATTACTTCTGCCCAACAATAATTAAAAAGCTACAATCTTAACTTTTAACGATATCCTTATGAAGCAAATACACAATGAAGACTCCTAATAAAATATGCTTCAATTAGGGGCTAAAGCCATGGACACTTCAGTAATGATATCTGAACTTAATTTGACAACATGTTTAGGGAGCCAGGTAACAACTGGTTCACTTCTACTTCAATCTCTTGTATTTGGGATTTTCTTATATATCTTCCACATAACTGTCTGAATTTCCCAGAGAATTCTTGGAATGAACTTGGCTTTGTTTTATATATAATACTAGAGGTCCAGTGCATGAAATTTGTGCACAGGAGGGGGGGTCCCCTCAGCCCAGTCTGCACCCTCTCCAATCTGGGACCCCTTGGGGGATGTCTGACTGCCAGTTTAGGCCCAAAGCTGGGGATTGGGCCTAAACCGGCAATCAGACATCTCTCTCACAATCCGGGACCACTGGCTCCTAACTGCTCATCTGCCTGCCTGCCTGATCGCCCCTAACTTCCCCCCCTGCCAGCTTGATCCCCTTAACTACCTCTGCCTGCCAGCCTGATCATCCCTAACTGCCCCCATGCTGGCCTGGTCACCCTCAACTGCCCCCCCCCCCACCAGCCTGGTCATCCCCAACTTCCCCCCTGCTGGCTTGGTTGCCCCCAACTTCCTCCCTCTGCCAGCCTGGTCACCCCTAACTGCCCTCCTCCCACTGACCTGGTCTCCTCTTACTGCCCCCCGCTGCCGGCCTGGTTGTCCCACGCAGCCTGTTCAGTTGTTTGGTTGTCCCTCACTAACCCCCCTGCCGGCCTGGTTGCCCCACGCAGCCTGCTATTCAGTCGTTTGGTCATCCCTCATTAATACCCCTGCCAGCCTTGTCACAGCCTGCTGTTTGGTCATTACTGTTACTATGACAGCATCCTAGACAATTTGCATATTCCTCTATTATTAGTATAGATAATATTATCCTATCTAATAAAAGCATAATATGCAAATTGACCATCACTCCAACACACAACATGGCTGCCCCCATGTGGTCAAAGATGGCTGTTCCCATGTGGACACAAGATGGCCGCCACAAGATGGCCAGGAGGGGAGGGCAGTTGGGAGGGATCAGGCCTGCAAGGGAGGGTAGTTGGGGCAATCAGGCCTGCAGGGGAGGGTAGTTTGGGAGCGACCAGGCCAATAGGGGAGGCCAGTTAGGTGTGACCAGGCCTGCAGGGGAGGACAGTTGGTAGTGACCAGGCCTGCAGGGGAGGACAGTTAGGGTGACCAGGCTGGCAGGGGAGGGCAGTTAGGGGTAACTAGGCCAGCAGGGGAGGGCAGTTAGGGGTAATCGGGCTGGCAGGGGAGCAATTAGGCATTGATCAGGCAGGCAGGTGAGCAGTTGGAAGCCAGCAGTCCTGGATTGTGAGAGGGATGTCCGACTGCCCGTTGAGGCCCGATCCAGGTAGGATCGGGCCTCAACGGGCAGTCGGACATCCCTTGAGGGGTCCCAGATTGGAGAGGGTGCAGGCTGGGCTGAGGGACACACTCCCGCATGCACGAATTTCACGCACTGGGCCTCTAGTATGTATATAAGCAAATAACTTCTCTGTGCCCGTTTTCTCATCTATAAATTAGGAATAATAATAATATTACCTCAAAAAGTTGTGAGGATCAACTGATTTAATGTATACATACTTAGTACAGTGCTTTATACATAGTAAGCACTGAAATATGAGCTGCCGTTATTTTTACTAATAATACAGATTTGTGAGTGTATGAGGACTAAATTTTAACACTTTAAAAAAATGAGGCTAACCAAAGATTCAGCCATTCTTAAAGTAGTTGTTGCTTCACCATTTTGTACCACATTTCCTTGAATTTCTATTATAGGTACAATGTATTTTTATAGTTATTTTTTAGTTAAGGAAGGATTTCATAATCCTGGTCCTATCTCAGGAAATATAGCCAACAGGATTGCCATTACAATAATTAGAAAAATAGCAAACTTTCAAAAAGAGTAAACAGAAATTATGGAGACAATCTCCACCCTTTGTCTATTTTTACCATCTGGAAACTGATGCACTGGAATCATATCTGAGCCAGCCAAGAGTGGTAAAACCTCCAACTGGGTGGCAGGTTTTACTCTGGTGGTCTTCTTCTCTCCTTGTTTCCCTTTGGCCCAGAATCTCATCCTCGCTCTCTGAGGTCTATTTAGAAAATAAATAAATAAATAAATAAATAAATAAATAAATAAAGGCAAAAATGGAAATCAGCCAGTTCCAGGGATAATATTTGTAACCATTTTAAGCTATAAGTATGTCTTAGTTCATTTAATATTCACATGTAAATTTAAGCATATTTAATTTTTAATTTCACACTTAAATTTTATCTGAAAGGTAAATATTTTCCTCACCTAGAATACAGCAATAATAAGACCTAGACATTAAATAATTTCCTAAAATAAATGGCTACAAAGCAGTGGAACAAGGATTCCAACTCAGGTTTTCTAATTCTTAAACTGGTTATCTCTTCATTCTTGTCCTTGTTCTAGCTAGGATTTAGTGTATAGATAACATAACAAGAACAAAAATACTTTTAAAAAATCACTGATATGCCATCACTCTAAAACATATTAGTTTACATTTTGGGGGATAATTTCTTCCCAGTATTTATCCATATGCATATCCATTTTCACATCTTGTAATCATAATACAGATACAATTTTGAATCTTTCCTCTTGCCATTATGTAACAAAGGTTTTAATGTTACTCTTTTATATTCATGAGTCATCAATATTATTAACAAAAGCCACCACTTACTTCAGTTGTTATCTTGCTCCAGGCACAGTACTACGTGCTTGTATAGGATTACTTTTTAAAATTATTACAACAAGCTTACTTTCAAACTATTATAACCACTTTACAGGTGAAAAACTGAAAACTTAACCAGTAGGTACTTTTCCCAAGGATGCACAGCTAGTGAGTGACAAAGTTGCAAATCACACCTACTATGCTATATTGCCTCATTCTTCGTGCTTACTCTTTTATCACATAAACCAAGGCAACACCTTGAGATAATAACAACAGCTTACATTTACTGACTACATATCAATTATCCTAACCCCATACTAGGAGACTTTTGTACATTAGTTTGTTCCTTCATATATTCACTGAGTTAATAAAAAAATTTTTTGAACATCTAATAGAAGCCAGGTATTATGCCTTATATATGATATGCGTAATTTTCACAATTACAGCTGACCCTTGAACAACAAACATGAGGGTTAGGGGCACCCACCCATGCACAGATGAAAATCGTGCGTAACTTTTGACTCCCCAAAAACTTAACTACCTACCAATAGCCCACTGTTGACCAGAAGCCTTACTGATAACAGTCAATTAACACATATTTTTATGTTATATTATATACTGTATTCTTACAATAAAATAAACTAGAGGAAAGTGTTATTAAGAAAATCATAAGAGAAAACATATCTACAGTACTATATGTATTTATTGCAAAACATCTGCATATAAGTGGACCCAAGTAGTTCAAACCCATGTTGTTTAAAGGTCAAATATACTGTGATAAATAGATATTATTATCCTACTTTACATATGAGCAAATGAGGCTCAGAGGGCTGATGGAACTGGAAGTTAAAATGAGGTCTATGGGTTTTGAAGCCATGATCTTTTTTCTTTTGTTTTATTTGTGCTTTTTTTAAAGCTTCTTACTAACTTATATGTCCATATAGCATAAGGAAAAATTTTCTACAAGGCTTATTACAAATGATAGCATCCTTCTGCCATTCTCATTCCTTTTCTACTCCCTGAAAACAATGCTTTTGAATTAATTTAACTGATTCTTTCAATATTTATTGTACTTATATTGCTATCATATTCGTAGCCACAGATAATAATTAAGCATGTTCCACCACATCTTTTTTACACCTTCCACAATCACAGATGTGACCCCAATAGAATCATAATTTTTGTTAGATCAATATACAGTATTTTCTTTTAGTAATTAATTTTCACTATTTTTATTATGTAAATAATACAACTAAAACATGTAGTTCCCTGGATAATCTATTTTTTTCTAGAGTTAATACATGTTGTTCTATACTTGCTTACTTTTCTCCATAGTTTCCCCATTTGTGTATATCTCCTCTCTTCATGTTCAAACATAGTAGGTACTCCATCAAGTTCATGTTCTTGAAATCTCTCTCCCGAGTCTCTATGATATGGTTTCCCTCAGGGCTTGCTGTACAACCATCAGTTGAAAAGCTACTTTCACAGATATAATAGAGTACTTTTGCTGCTTAGCCTATCTGATAAAGAGGGAATATGCTAAATGACCCTCACGCCATCGCAAAGATGGAAACGCCCATAGCCAATAAGGAGGTAATATGCTAATTGACTGCCCCACCCTCAAAGATGGCGGTGACCACAGCCAATGAGGGAATATGCTAATTGACTGCCATGCACTCAAATATGGCAGCACCCATAGCCACAAAATGGAGGCGCCCAGTCCCCACAATCCCGCTGGGGTGGCAGACGCGTAGCAAGGCCAGGCCCGCCCCCAGGCGAGCCCAGGCGCTCTGCACACCTGCCTCTGGAATCCCCCTGTCCCCCCAGCCCCCCTGCCGCCCAGGGCCGGCCCAAGGCGCAGGCAAGCCTCGGATGGCAGCTGCCTAGGCAACGCCCAAGGTGCAGGCAAGCCTCAGATGTCAGCTGCCCAGCTGACCAGGGCTGGCCCGAGGTGCAGGCAAGCCTCAGATGGCAGTTGTCCTGCCGCCCAGGGCCGCCCAAGGCTCAGGTAACCAGGGCTGGTTGAGGATTGTGCTGCTGGCAGTGGCAGGAACAGAGGTGTGATGGAGTGTCGCCTTCCTGATTGCCGCGTAGCCTCCTGCCCCTGAGGGCTCACAGACTGTGAGAGGGGGCAGGTCGGGCTGAGGGACGCCCCCCTCCAGTGCATGAATTTTCATGCACCAGGCCTCTAGTTGTTTTATAATGACACTAGAGGCCTGGTGCACGAATTCATGCATAGGTGGGGTATCAAGACCTGGCCAGCAACTGGGGCCAATGGGGGCAAGGCTGGCTGGGGGAAGGGGCCACAGGAAGCTGACCAGTGGGAGGAAGGGGGATGGGCAGATTGGGGCAGCTGGCCAGGGGTGAGGGACCACAGCCAGGGCTGGCCAGGGGGAGGGGCTGCGGGAGGTAGGCCAGCCGACCCCCCCATCAGGCTGATAGGGAGGCCAGCAGGCTGCGGGGAGAGACTGGGGGACATTGGCCAGCCGCAGGAGGTTGGCTGTGGGAGCACATTGACCACCAGGGGGAAGCTCCTACATTGAGCATCTGCCCCCTAGTGATCAGTGCACGTTATAGTGACTGGTTGACTGGTCATTCCAGTCCTAACGGTCACTTAGGCTTTTATATATAGACTAGTGGCCTGGTGCACGAAATTCATGCATGGAGGGGGGTTCCCTCAGCCCAGCCTGCACCCTCTCCAATTGGGGACCCCTTGAGGGATATCTGACTCCCAGTTTAGGCCGGATTGGTCAGACATCCTTCTTGCAATCTGGGACCACTGGCTCCTAACTGCTCACCTGCCTGCCTGCCTGCCTGCCTGATCGCCCCTAACTGCCTCTGCCTGCCTGCCTGATCGCCATGACTGCCCTCCCCTGACGGCCTGATCTCCGCCCCCAACTGCCTCTGCCTGCCCGATCACCCCTAACTGCCCTCCCCTGCTGGCCTAGTTGCCCCCAACTGCCCTACCCTGCCGGCTTGATCTCACCCCCAACTGCTTTCCACTGCCGGCCAACGTGGTTCTGATTGGTCAGTTTCTATGCCAGCCAGAGTCAAAAGCTCTGCCTCCTAGGCAGCCCTTCGCTCCTCACAGTTCATCTAGATTTGGTTCTGATTGGCTGGTTTCTATGCCAGTCAGCCTCTCTGGACCTATCTCCAGGCCTGATCAGAGAGGTGGGGCTGATCAGCAGCCCCGGCGGAGGCCCAGAGAGAAACAGAGGTGTGGCTGCTGGTGAAGCCCGGAGAGAAAGAGAAAAGCAGTGAGTGATCAACAGCTGCCACGGAGGCTGTGGGTCAGACCCTGCCTCTCTCTTTGGGTCTCTCTCCGGGCCTGATCCGCAGCCCCCTCAGCAGTCAGTGCTGGATTGCCACAACCGCACCGGCAGCACGGCAACCCAGCACTGACTGCAGGACTGACTTATAGTGTTTGGTCGAGCCTTTGGTCAGTTGTTACAGACCCTGGGTTTTTATATATTAGGACTGGAGGCCCGGTGCATGAAATTCATGCACAGGGAGGTGTCCCTCAGCCCAGCCTGCACCCTCTCCAATCTGGGACCTCTTGGGCTATGTCTGACTGCCGGTTTAGACAGTCAGACATCCCTCTCACAATCCAGGATTGCTGGCTCCTAACTGCTCACCTGCCTGCCTAATTGCCCCTAACCACTTTTGCCTGCCAGTCTGATTGCCCCCTAACTGCTCCCCTGCCAGCCTGATTGACGCCTAACTGCTATCCTGCTGGCCTGATCGCCCCCAACTGCCCTCCCCTGCTGGCCTGATCGCCCCCAACTGCCCTCCCCTGCTGGCCTGATCGCCCCAAACTGCCCTGCCCTGCAGGCCTGGTCTTGCCCCCAACTGCCCTCCCCTGCAGGACTGATCTCACCCCTAACTGCCCTCCCCTGCAGGCCTGGTTGCACCCAAATGTCCTCCCCTGCTGGCCTGGTAGCCCACAAATGCCCTCCCCTGCGGCCTGTTTGCCCCAAACTGCCCTCCCCTACTGGCCATCTTGTGGTGACCATCTTGTGGTGGCCATCTGTGATGACATGATGGCAGCCATCTTGTGGTGGATATCTTGTGATGACGTTGTACACCATCACCTAGGCTTTTATTATATAGGATAACTTTTGGTATGGGCGTATTTTTAGCCATTATGTTGGGCTCTCGGTGGTACCTTTCTATCTAGAAATTCATGCCCTTCAGTTCTATAAAATTTATTTGAGTTACTTTATTAATGATTTCATCCTCTCCATTTTCTTTGGTCTATCTTTCCAGAGCTCCTATAAGTGGGTCATTGAATCTGCCGAACAGCTCCTCTAATTTTCTTATTTTTTTCTTGTCTTTTCCATCTCTTTGCCTATTTGCTCAACTTTCTGAGATATGGCCTCATTTTTCTAACATGTCAGAGTTGTTTCTTTATACTATTATAATTTTAATTTTCAAAAGCTCTTTTCCTTATGAATGTTTCTTTTTCATGCACTCTGTTCCGTTTCACAAATGTAGTCATATTTATTAATACAAGTCTATTGATAATTTTACTTGTCAAAAAAAAATTGTACTTGTCTGTCTTGAATTCCTCCCCCCCCCCCCATGGTTTATTTCTTCCAAGTTGTATTTTATGTATTATTTTTAGTTTAGTTCATTTAAGAAGTTCCCTTAAATGTGTAGCAATCAAAAAGTAAGGTAAAAAACAAGCCCTAGACAGTTTGGCTCAGTAGGTAGAGTGTTGGCCTGTGGACTAAAGGGTCCTGGGTTTGATTCCAGTCAAGGGCACATGCCCAAGTTGCAGGCTCAATCCTCTGTAGGGATGTGTGCAAAAGGCATCTCATCAATGATTCTCTCTCATTACTGATGTTTTTCTCTCTCTCTTCCTCTCCCTTCCTCTCTGAAATCAATAAAAATATATATTTTTAAAATAGGGTAAAAAACAAAAAGCTGTTGGAAGCTCCAGTGTGCATTGGTGGGGATTCCAAACTGTGGTCTTCCTTATAGGATTATCTGGTGGTTATGTTTTGTAGGGAGAGCCCTTTTACAAATATCTCTACGACTTTCCTAGAAGGTTGGACAAAAAGTCATAAAGACTCTAAAACATCTGCTTAGAAGGTACATGAAATGTAGAAGCCGAGTCAAGGAAAAAAGTTGGGCAATCTAATATTCAGTATGTAAACATTCATTAAAATCATCTGTGCCAAATATGTATCCCAATCTTCAAAAGTCTGGTAATCTCCAAGTGGAGAGATCTTTTGTTTTACTCTTTCTAGGGAATAAATCTCCTGTTTTCTGCTAGGATTGGGGAAGAACAGTCAACCTGATGCTTCTTTCTCAGCTTTACTCAGTTGGTTTAGGATTCAACTGTCTCATATTTTTTTAATTGATTTTCAGAGAGAAGAAGAAGGGGTGATGGGGGAGAAAGAGAGAGAGAAAGATAGAGATGAGAATGAAACATTAATCAGTTGCCTCCTATCCTACATGGCCCCTACTGGGTGGGGATCGAGCCCACAACCTGGGCATGTGCCTTGATTGGGAATCGAACCAGCAACCTTTTGGTGCATAAGATGACACCTAATCAACTGAGCCACACCGGCCATGGCATACAGTAGGTCCTCGGGTTATGTCAGATATCCATTCCTACGGCGTGATGTAACACAATTATCGCCGTAAGTCGGAACCCACCTACATAAGCATCTACATCACTCACATAGAGCATATACACAGCAGTAAAGAAGTGAAACAGTAAAAAAAAATTTAAAAGAAAGATAACAATTCCTGACCTTTACTTGTGGTAAATAAATAATAAAAAACATAAAGCACATATGTACATACGTCGAAATGACGGAACTTTTTTTTTAAATAAATAAATGGGAGATGGCAACATAACCATGAAATGACATATGTCGAGTCTGACGTAACCCGAGGACTACCAGTATTTAAAATTTGTTTTTAGTTTTTTATTGATTTCAGAGAGGAAGGGAGAGATAGCGACATCAATGATGAGAGAGAATCATTGATTGACTGCCTCCTGTATGCTCCACACTAAGGATGGAGCCCCCAACCCAGGCATGTGGTCTCACTGGGAATTGAACCATGACCTCCTGGTTCATAGATCAACGCTTAACCACTGAGCCATGCCAGCTGGGCTATTTACTTTTTGGATACCGCAGTTTTATTATTGTTGTCTTGTGCTGTTTTCCTGTTGTTGTTTTTGTTTTTTTGTCCTGCATAGCTTTTACCATTTTAGTAATTTTGAAGGAGAAAGTGGAAATTAAATTTGTATACTTAATCTGCTATCTCCAGCTATATGTTCTTTCTAGTTTGCCAAAATTTATCTCTAGGATAAATTGCTCTGGATTTGGGTTATCTGGCTTATGCCTCTACAATCATTAAGGAATTGCTCTTTAATAGTGTTATGAACCAGATAGATTTCAATGTGATGTTCAAGTGTTCAGTGAGGGCCTGACTGCTTTATATAACACAACTGGAGGCCCGGTGCACGAAATTCATGCACGGGGGGGGGGGGCGGGCAGGGATGTGTTCCTCAGCCCAGCCTGCACCCTGTCTAATCTGGGAACCCTCGAGGGATGTAGGATCAGGCCTAAACGGGCAGTCGGACATCCCTCCCACAATCCAGAACTGCTGGCTCCCAACTGCTCGCCTGCCTGCCTTCCTCATTGCCCCTAACCACTTCCCTGCCAGCCTGATCGACACCTAACTGCTCCCCTGCTGGCCTGATTGCCCCCAACTGCCCTCCCCTGCCAGCCTGGTCACCCCCAACTGCCCTCCCCTGCAGGCCTGGTCCCGCCCAACTGCTCTCCCCTGCTGGCCTGGTTGCCCCCACTGCCCTCACCTGCAGGCTTGATCACCCCCAACTGCCTTCCCTTGCAGGCCTGGTCCTTCCCAACTGCCCTCCCCTGCTGGCCATCTTGTGGCGGCCATCTTGTGTCCATATGGGGCAGCCATCTTTGTGTGTTGGAGTGATGGTCAATTTGCATATTACTATTTTATTAGATAGGATAAGGAACAAAGATATTTATTTATTTAGTCTGCTTAATTTTTCTTTAAATATTTTCCAGAGTCAGTTTTGGTAGTAACTATTTTTCTTGAAGTAAGTCAATTTTATTTGTACTGCAAGTTCATTTTTTAAAATAAATATAAAATTACTTTAAAATTTCTTTTTTTCCTGTAATGATTTCTTCATTGTCAATTAAGATACTATAAAATTGTGTTTTTTATTATAAACTGGGTGTTTTTCTTTTTCTTTTAATTTCTCCCCCTAAACACAGTCCATGCCCAATATCATTCTGCACTAGCTCCAGATGTACTGCAAAATGGCTAGAAAAGCACATAACTACAGAATGATCTGCCTGCTGCCCCAAGCATCCAACTGGCACCTTACATAGTTATTACAATATTACTGATTATATTTCCAATGTTGTAGTTCTCAATCTCTTCAACTTTTTTACCAAGTCCCCCAACTCCCCTCCCTTCTGACAACTGTCAGTCCGTTCTCTGCTTCTATGAGTCTGTTTCTTTTTTATTTGTTGCTTATTTTGTTCCATTATATTCCACATATAAGTGGAATCATATGATATTTGTCTTTCTCTGACTGGCTTATTTCATTTAGCATAATACCCTCTAGGTCCATTCATTCTGTCACAAAAGGTAAGACTTTTTATTTTATTTTATTTTTTTATGGCCAAGCAGTATTTCATTGTATAAATGGACCATAGCTCTTTTATCCACTCATCTACTGAGGGGCACTTGGGTTGCTACCATATCTTGGCTATTGTAAATAACGCTGCAGTGAACATACGCATGCATATATTCTTTCAAATTAGTGTTTCAATTTTCTTCAGATATATACCCAAGGGTAATCACTGGGTCATAAGGCAGTTCCATTTTTAATTTTTTGAGGAACATCCACACTGCTTTCCATTAGTGGTTGCAACAGTCTGCATTTCTACTAACAGTGCACTAGGTTTCCCTTTTCTTCACATCCCAAATATATTTATTTGACAAATAAAAATTCTACATACTCTCTTAAAAGGGAACAGAATTATTTCTCAAAAGACTTTTCCAGTTCCATTTGTAAATCACTTAACTTAGAATAAAATCTAAGTCCAAAACTGAAAAATATTTTCAATCTCATCTGGTCTAATCTCTTCTTTTACAACAACAACAAAAAAATCACAAGTCATATAATGATTTAAAGACTTTGCTCAATTCACACTTAGAAAGATAAAGCTCATATTATATATGTGACCTATTATGTGCTTGTCACACAGTAGGTACTTAATACTTGTTGCAAATAAATTTCAAAACTAATTGTTCTGTCAATTATGCTTTTGAAAAGAAGCTAAGTATTTAACTATAGTCAATTAGGAAATAAATTATATTTTCCCTATTAACTTTCAGTGTATATTTTATACCTTATATCCAAATCTGAAGACTTCTCTCTCACTGCCAACTTCGTAATTTCTCCTTGAGACATAGTCTTATGAAGCTTTGTTTCTTCATCAACCGAAGAAAATCGTTGTGAAGTCTGTAATAATTACATATGTGGAAGAATTTAAAACTAAGTAATATATCATAGCACTATAACTGAAATTCAGGTTATATAATTTTTTGAGAATTATACCTATTAAAAATATACAAAAAATACATTAATATTATACAGAGATTTACTGACATAAGAGAACCTATTAAAACTCTGCCTGGTGTAATCTGAAGTAAAGAAAACTTGGGTCAATGAAAATGCTAAATAGAACCTACCAGCTCATGTTTTCTGACAGTTTATAATAAAAAATGTCAAGTGGAATGATAAGAAAAAAGTTAAACCATCTAAAGATACAGAAAAAAGATCCAGGATCTGACAAATATAAGATGCTAAGTACAGTCTTTCATAGTTCATTTTTATGGCTTAACTTGCTATTATAGATTCTTATATTCAGTAAGGGATTTAAAAGAGCAAGTACACAGAAAGAAAAGATAAAACAAAGGAGCAAAGAATAAAAAATCATTATTACCACCGACAGTCTAAATTATGAACAACTTATATGGCTATCCAACTGGGACCTGAATTTCAATTGGCAATTCCTGTGCCATTTGTTTACAATATTACTTTTTAAAGGAGTGAATTTCCTGTTACCTATTCAAGTCATTTCCTAATATTTAATTTTTCTATAGTTATAATATCTTTTCCTTAACCCTTTCGTCTGCTTGACTATGGCCTTAACAACAAAAACTATCTGGAGTTGTTAACATTTAAAGAACAAACTTCTGCTTCTGGCAAAGATGGAGTAACAGGGACCCTTTTTATCCTTTTGCTGAAATAATCAAAACCAGAAACCCATACAAAACAACATGGAAACAGCACTTATCAAGATGATGGACAGTTATCCCTGAGAAAAGAGAAAAAAAAGGAAGTGTGTCCTACAACTGCCTCAGCTTAGTGACTTGAGGTTGTTTCCAGCTGTGACAGAGAGGGAGAATCCAGGTGAAACTTGGCAGACTCTCTGAGTTGAACACATGAAGCTAAAAGTCCAGAGAGACGAAGGTGACCAAAAGTCAGGAGCATGGAGGGAAGAGGATGTACAGAGAAAGAACTTTGGAGATCTTCAGAGTTTACACATTGAGTTTTTAGCTGAGTACGAATCAACACCTCTGTGTCAGAAAGCTGCCCAAGACCAGGAAAAGCCTACCTGAAAGGATTAAAGGTAATAGTGCTCATCCCTCACAAAAGGCCAGTAACAGTGCCTGTGCCCAAGAATCAGAGTACACAACTTTATGATTCCCAGGGCACTGAGTAAAGTACATTGAGAATCTTGCCTCAATAGTCAAGAACAATGCCTCAACAGTCTAACCCAGTGGTTGGCAAACTGCGGCTCACGAGCCACATGCGGCTCTTTGGCCCTTTGAATTATTAGCAAATGCCAGCTTAGGAGTACCCTAGTTAAGTTAATAACAATGTACCTACGTATATAGTTTAAGTTTAAAAAATTTGGCTCTCAAAAGGAATTTCAGTCGTTGTACTGTTGATATTTGGCTCTGTTGACTAATGAGTTTGCCGACCACTGGTCTAGCCTAAGTACTGCTCTGCTTGAGCCTAACAAATTTTTATTTTATTTAATAAAAATTGTGTTTAAGCTGTATGAATTTTACTTACATATAAGTAGTAAAATGATTACTACAGTAAAGTTAATTAACATATCTCCTCACACAGTTACTTTATTTTTTCTTTGCTGATGAGAGCACCTGAAATCTACTCTCTTGACAAATTTCCAGTATTCAATACAGTGAGCCTAACAAACCTTAAAAGGAAAACCTAAAAGGACCAAGTTGCTTCCAGAACAAAGTTTTGGAATATTGCTGGAATATAACAGGCTCAAGAATATTAATCAAATATAAATATTCAACAAGACAAAATTCACAAAGTCAGGCATCCAGTAAGAAATAACTAGGCATGCAAATAAGTAAGACTATATACCAAGAATGAGAAGAAAAATACTAACACAAATGTTATCAAGTACTGGTAGTTAGAGAAATGACTAAAGAGAAAGAACATAAAATGGCACGTGATTCAAAATGGCCTATTTTTAGAGGCATTATTTCTGAGGTAAAAGATGATAAAAAAAAAGGGAGGCAGGTGGGCAGCCATTGAGGAGCAGTAGCCAAGGCTTTGCGCTAGTCCATAGCCAGGGGCCTCAACAAGGGCCACACCAAGAACATAAGCAAGCCAAGGCACAGCCACCACCATGGATACCTCACCAAGCAAAATAAGTTTATGTGGGACATGATCTGAGAGGTGTGTGGGCTTTGCCCCCTATGAGCGGCATGCCATGGAGCTGCTCAAGGTCTCTAAGGACAAGAGGGCCCTGAAGTTCATCAAGAAAAGGGTGGGACACACATCTGTGCCAAGAGGAGGAGAGAGGAGCTGAGCAATGTCCTTGCAGCCATGAGGAAGGCAGCAGCCAAGAAGGACTGAGCCTCATCCCCTCTGTATACAATAAAACCTGTTGGGAAAAAAAAGGGAAGAAAGGGGTGCCTTTTGGAGATTGGGCATTAAAGAGGAAACACAGCACAAGGTGAAAATTTATAATCCAGTGCCTGGCCAGCATGGCTCAGTGGTTAAGCATCGACCTATGAACCTGGGGGTCACAGTTCAATTCCTAGTCAGGGCATATGCCCGGGTTGCAGGCTTGATCCCCAGTGTGGGGCGTGCAGGAGGCAGGCAATCAATGATTCTCTGTCATTATCATTAATGTTTCTATCTCTCTCTCCCTCTCCCTTCCTCTCTGAATTCAATAAAAATATATATTTTTTAAATTTTATACTCCAGCAATACAAAAGAGAAGGAAAATATCAGAAACACAATGTCTCTGCCATCACAAAAACAAACCCAAAAAGGCTGTGTATAAAAGAAACTGAACTTCGCTACACTGGCAGAAGAGAAAGCGCTTGAACTTGTACTTTAAAACTACTCCAAATGCACAAAACTAATAAGTTGAAACATACAAAATCTACACAAGCTCCAGTAAGAAAACCAAAATTCAAACCAAAACAACTCAGTTGGTTAACTTCACTTTCCACTGCCCTTTCCCCTGAAAAAAAACAACAAAACACCAAGCTCAAAGCAGAAAATTATAATTCAATGAATTACATATCCTTACATGTATGAAATACCAGTAAGAAATGAAAAAACACATTGAATGAATTCAGAAAAGAAAGAAAAACATAGTGCAATGAAGACTAACTTATAAGATGACTAAGGGAAAAAGGTACAAATGAAAACTTAAAGGGACTAAACAAAGGCAGGAAGATTATATCCCTCCCCCCAACTGGTGGGCGGAGTTATGACGTTACTGGCATCTGCTGCCGAGACATCCCGGGATATTGAACCACCAATCAGCACGTGCCAAGTGCCCTGGGGCCCACCCCTTCCCGTTCTGCCCTGGGCCCAAACCCTTCCTGTTCCTTCCCTTAAAAGGACTCTCCACCCACGCACGTGGTACTGTATTTCCCTTCTACAGGGAGCAGTCAGGCTGGGCCCCTTCTTCTCCTCCCCCCCCCCCCCACTTCCCGGTTTCTCTACCTCCTCTGTAAGGAATAAACCTCCCTTTTAATGTATCTTGGTTTCCAACTCCCATTTTCTGTGCCTCAAACCTTACATCTGGTGCTGAACCTGGGTGGGGGTGTGCTCCCTGTTTGACCTTTCATGGTCTGCCCCCCCCCCCCACTCTCCCCCTTCTTTCTTCATGGCTCAGGATACTCAGCCTTCTTCCCTTGGCTAGGCAATGTCAGCGGTAAGTCCCAACTCGTGCTAATTTCTGGTGGTTTTTCCGGTGTCTTTGTCCATAAACCGCAGCCCATGTCAGAGATTGCCTTCCGATCATAGCCCTCTGGGCCTCTCCAAGAGAGGTTCTGAACCTGGGGAGGCAGCGAAGATGTTCCTGCCCCCCTCGGTTCCCATCCTTTTGGCCTCCAGCTGGACCCCAGGAAGTAGAGGAGACGTCCTCTACTGTCCCTTGGGTTCCCCGTCGTAGCACTGGCTCAGGGATTGGGATGCTGGTCCTTGACCTTTTGTTACCTGACCCCAGGAATTGGAATGGGCACTCACCAAAGACACCTCTAGGATGTATCCTCACCAATCTGGCTACTTCTGTAATGTGGCATGGCCTCAGTGGGTCCAGATGACCCTGAAAGCGGGACTAACATAACCTCAGTAATTGCTGCCAGAAAGCCTGGAAGTGGCGCGAGGTTCCATATGGCCAGGATTTTTTTTCTATCTGCTCTCCCGTCCCTCCCTCTGCTCCTTCTGTCCCACAGCCCAGGTTCTCCCAGCTCATGAGAAACCCCCTCAAATTGGTCCTCAGCCAGTCTCTGATCCCCCCTCTGTCTCTGACTCTTTGGACCCAGCCACTCTCTTATTTCCACCCCTCTCGTTCCCACCGCGTGCTTTCTGCTCCTACTCTTCATCCTCCTTCTTCCCCGCGGCTGCCACAGCTGCTGCTGCGGGAACCACCATCACCGCCTCAGGCCTCGAGCTGACCAGAGGCTGCTGTGCAGCGAAGAGCCACCCATCCACCATCCCACCAGACGTGCCAAACAGCTAAGTGAGATTTCTGTTTTGGGTTGCTCTTGCCTTGTGTATTGTGGGCAGCCAGCCGCCATGTGGCAGCATGGCCTGCGGTTCCCATGGGGGGGCGCAATCTTGAAATGACTAGTCCCACCCCTCTCTGCCCACATGGTCTGTGGTTCCCACGGGGGGCCACCATCTTGAAATGACTAGTCCCGCCCCTTTCTGACCACATGAACTGCCGTGGGGGCTGCCATTTTGAACCACAAAGTCCCGCCCCCACAGGCCTGGCCTGGTGTGGCCACCCGCCGCCACGCTCTTCCTCATCCAGCCCACGGCCCGCCTTGTGCTCTGCCACCTCCCCTCCCCTAACGCCTTCTCAGACCCAAGTCCGAGATCCAGTGAACATTTAAGGTTTAATGCCCATGAGGAGCAGGCAGAGTAAGCCTGACTTTGACAGGAGGTGAGTCTGCAAACCCAAGCCTTGCTATCTTGAGGCTGACGGCAGCCATGCATGGTCCAAAGGGGACTGTGCGTGGTGGGGGTGCAACGAAAGGACAAACACGACCTGGAAGATGCTTCAAATGCGGGAATGAGGACCACTGGGCAAAGCAGTGCCCCCAGCCCCAGGCTCCAACCAAGCCCTGCCTGGCGTGCAGTCGAAACTTCCCCTGGAAAAGTGACGGCCCTCTGCATCTCAGCATAGAGAGGCTGCCCTTCCAGGTAATGACCTGCTGCTGGCAATGCTGGAACTGGCTGAAGACTGGAGATGCCAGGACTCGACGACCCCCATCCTCCTAACCGAGCCTAGGGTAATGCTCAAGGTAGCGGGTAAGCAGGTCTCCATTCTGGTCGACACTGGAGCTACCTTCTCTGTCCTACCCTCCTTTTTCCGGGCCACTCTTCCCTTCCACGATCTCGGTCATGGGTACTGATGGCAAATCACCTTTTAATGCTCTGAAAACAGCTCTGGCCTCAGTGCCCTCTCATCCCGCCCTCTCCCCACTCCACCTTCCCTAGAGAACAACTTTCTTGCTGGCACAGGCTTATCAGAAACTCAGTTTTGAATTCAAGCAGCTAGAGGCCTATTCCCTCCTCCCCCTGCCTTTTCTAAATATTTTAATTGCTAGACATGTTTAGAAATATTTAATGGAAGGTATGTTGAAAGAAAGAACTCCTAAAGTTAACTGTTGACAAGAATTGTAGAAAGATCCACTATGCCAGGCCCCCTCTCCTCACCCTCCCTCGTTCGCCAGGTTTTTTTTTTCTCTAAGCTCCGGGATACCCTTCTGGCATCTCTCTCTCTCTCTCTATCTCTCTCTCTCCCCCCCCCCCCTCCCGAACATCTCTAAGCCTTTCCAACTATTTACTGATAAGAAACAGGGAATAGCTATGGGGGTCCTCACCCAGCCACTAGGGCCAGCTTTCACCCCTGTAGCCTACCTGTCCAGACAGCTTGATCCCATGGTTTGGGGATGGCAGCCCTGCAGCCGCTGTTCTCATCAAGGAGGCCCAGAGGATTTGCCTCCAGCAACCCGTACAGGTCTTCTCCACCCATAGATTACAGGATCTTCTGTCCCACCGATCCTTATCTCTCCTTGCCCCCTCTCCCATGCATAAACTCCATCTCCTGTCCCTCAAGAATCCTGCCATCTCCCTAACTCAGTCCCCAGCCCTGAACCCGGACACTCTCCTTCCCGCTGCCTCCACCCAACCTGCGGCAACGCACTCCTGCCCTGAGGTCATCGAGGCCTCACTCAACCTTGGGCGGGACTCTCAGATCTTCCTCTCTCTAATCCTGACTTAACTCTGTGGGTGGAAGCTCGTGCCTAGACCCCCAGGGACATCGGAAAGCCTCCTACGTGGTAGTAACACTCGAGCGGACCTTGGAGGCGGCCTTCATAAATTACAAGATCGCCCTTCCCAAGGCTCAGGTAGGGGCCATTGCCCAACAGGTCCACTGGTCATTGTACATTGGACCTCTGGTACTTTGGAGGTTCCTTGAACCCCTCTTCACCTCACCCACACTGCGAGAGGCAGTCACGAGTGCCTGCTCCTCCTGCTCCATGTGTGCAGCTGTCTCACCCCAGGGAGGAATGCTCCCCAACTTTCCTACCCATCTAATGAGGGGACACCTCCCAGTGCAGGACTGGCAGGTAGACTTCACCCATATGCCTCCCCACAAGAAGACCAAATACCTGCTTACCATGGTCAACACCCTGACAGGGTGGGTAGAGGCCTTCCCTACCTGCAAGGGAACTGCTGAGGTTGTGGCTGAGACCCTAATAACACACATAATTCCTAGGTTTGGCCTTCCCACCTCCATACAATCAGACAACGGCCCAGCTTTTATATCAAGGGTCGTTCAGCAGGTTAGCACCTCTCTTGGCATCTCCTGGAAACTGCACATACCCTACCACCCACAATCAATGGGTAAGATTGAGAGGATGAACAGCCTCCTTAAAGACCATCTAACTAAACTCTCTCTACAAATTTGCAGCTCCTGGCTGTACCTCCTGCCCATGGCCCTGACCAAAATCTGGGCTACACCAAGGAGCCCCACCTTTTTACCTGCCCTTACTCAGGCAACTGCTCCGGGAACACGCTGACAGGTTTCTGCCCAGGCCTGGACCAGCCAACCAAGACTCTGGAGGACCAGCCCTCCAGCTAGGGGACTCATTTCCTCCTCAAGAACCTTAACCCCCAGGTTGTATTTCAGCTCTGGGGCCAGAAAAGCAGAAAAACCAGGCAAGTGACACTGTGGCAGCCTCAGGACCAGCCTTTACCTCCCAAGTGACAACAGGATAGCTCTCGAGACTTCACTAACCAGTCCCTTGGGAAATTATGCTGCTGCACTCCTCATCCAGCCTCCCATCATTAGGCCAACTGGTGTCTATTACTTTAATTTGCTCTTTACCCCCTTTCTCATGCACGGTTTCACTAGTCTTTTGCAGAACAGAATGCAGATTGCAGGCGTTCACCAACCAGAAGGTGGGAGAGATCTATCCGGCCCTGAACTCAGAACCTAGCATCAGAATCCTTGAGACTCAGGGTAGATGCCCCTAACAACGCCCCCTCCTAGCAGGAAGTAGCTATGGAAGATGGACCTTCAGCCCCTGCCCCTGACCTTGCCCAGACTCTCAATTTTTTTATATAATATCACAAAAAGCCTGGAATGTGAGATCTTCCCTCCCCCCAACTGGTGGGCGGAGTTATGACATCACTGGTGTCTGCTGCCGAGACATTCCAGGACATTGAACCACCAATCAGCGTGTGCCAAGTGCCCTGGGGCCCACCCCTTCCCATTCCGCCCTGGGCCCAACCCCTTCCTGTTCCTTCCCTTAAAAGGACTCTCCACCCAAGCATGTGTTACTGTCTTTCCCTTCTGCAGGGAGTAGTCTGGTTAGGCCCCTTCTTTCCCCCCCACCCCCTTCCTGGTTTCTCTACCTCCTCCGTAAGGAATAAACCTCCCTTTTAATGTATCTTGGTTTCTGACTCCTGTTTCCTGCGCCTCAAACCTTACAGTCCCCTTGGGAGTTCGACCAGGAGACTGGGAGTTTTATCGCTTGCTATGACATGCACTGACCACCAGAGGGAGGTGCGGAATAAAGGAAGGCCCTGGCAGGCAACTGGCAGACAGGGAAAGAAGGCCCCGGCTGGCAGCCGGAAGGCCCTGATCACTGGCCAGGCCTAGAGACCCTACCCGTGCACGAATTTTGTGCACTGGACCTCTAGTAAAGAATATAAGGTGATATAAAGAAATAAGGAAAAAAGGGTCAGAAAGAAGGTGGCTGAAATGGAAGACAGGAAAATAAGAAAATAACTTATTTATAGTAATTGGAATTCCTAAACAGAGAAAACAACAGAAACTTAAAACAATAATCCATTAAAACTTCATAAATAAGGCAAGACCAGAATTTAAATATTGACAGAGTCCTGCAGGTATATGGAGTAATTGATCTATAATGATCAACTTGAAGACTTATCATAAACTTTAAATATAAAGAAAAAATTCTGAAAGCCTCCAAGTAAAAAAATCAAATAATTTATAAGGACAAGAAAATTATACTGGCAATAGGCTTACCAAAACTAACAAATAAATCAAGTAAACAATAAAACATTATTTTTTTAAAATTCAGGGAAAGTATGAATCAAGGATATTTTATATGGCCAAGATGTCCCTTCAAATATCAAGCCTTTAAAAAGAACTCAAGGAATTCCACATCTATGAGCCCTTCGTGAGTAATTTACTAGGGGAAGACCATCATCCAAACAAGAGATAAATCAGGAAACTTCAGCAAAACATTTAATGTCATCATTCAATATATTTAATAGTATATCTTAGGGAAAAACAAGGATGGGGACTAGGGTAAAAGAGTATTATGGAAAATAACATGTTCTGACAAAGTAGAAACCTAAGAAACAAGAGTAGAAGGGAGAGGGAAAGTAGAGAGTAGAGTAACTCATCAATAGTTGGGTCACAGTAGATGAGAATTAAAGAATATTACTCATTAAAAATTACTGGAGAATAATTGGTTAAAAAGTAGTAAATTAAAGGCATTTAAAAAAGTTATATACAAAAGAAAACAACCAGTAGAACAAGAACATGACCCTCCCTAAATATCAAAAGAAATTTTTAAAAATAAGAGGAAAAAGACATGTAACATAACAGCAAATTTGATGTAGCACAATATAAAATTATAAGAGTTGAGACTGAATCTATCAATTATATTAATAAATATGAATAGATTGAACTCATCTATCAGAGGAAGAAATTTTTAATTTGGCTCACAAAGCAGGACCAAACTATACTGTGTAGAAAACATCTAAAACAAAAAGATCGGAATGGCTAAAATAAGGGATGACTATAAGTATTCTGGGCAAATAGAAATAGTAAGAAAACAGAGGCTGTGATATTATTATAGAGAATTCAAGCAAAACATGCTAAATGTGACAAAAGCCACCATTCCCAATGATAAAAGAAGGGGGGGGGGAGGAGAAGAAGGGGCCCTTAAGACAACATTCATTGTGTATAAGACAGATCAAGTGTATAAAAAAATAATAAAAATATAGAAGACAACATACATAATCAATAAGGTAGAGATTATGGAAATGTACTAAAATTTTACACTCAAAACAGAAAATATACCTTATCAAATGCACATGATATATTCACAAAAACTGATCACATAATAAATTTTAAAAATACTGATTGTTTCATAAGGAAAGTCTATGCAATCTTCAAAGAGCAAAGCCACAATGCTATAAACTATCCCTAAGTTTCCGGAGGGAATAAAATACACATATAAATACTCAGTGTATTTAACATTGTGGCTGTTGTGTGAGGGCCACCAATCCAAACCTCTTATGTCATAAACTTTGTTCACTACCAACCAGCTTTCCAACTATCAAGACCACCTCAAAGTCATTAGCCTAGGTCCCGAAATCCTATACACAGCCTCTCTTGACTTCCCCTTTCTGAGAAATTACTAAGACCTAATCAAGGTTGATTTTCACTTACTATAAAATAAGTTAATAAACTTAGCCATACTTAATCAGCAGGTTTTTCTTCCGGATTTTGGGGGAGTGGACAGCGGAAAGATGGAAAACTCAACACAGATGACGATTGGAGAGTATCTCAGAGTATAACACACAGAAATAAGAACATAAGAAGCAACAGCAGTTGCGGGGGGTGGGGGGGAGGGAATGAGAAATTTAGTTTTATCATACTGGAGATAAAAAAGACAAATTCTGGAGTGCTATTTTGAAGTCATACCCATAGAAATGATTGGTTTAATTCTGGAAGATGGTAGAAGAAACTATACAGAGAAAATTGTAATGTTACCTATACCAATCCTATGAATAAAGGATAGAAATTATTTTATTAAACTCACCATTCAGAAGATTGAGAGACTAGAATCCTATATAAAAACCACCTTAAAAAATACTGCTTAGCATGATGTGTCATTCTTCTTGGGTAAAAGCCAACATAGTGGGTATAAGAACTAAGTGACAGCAGCACACATAGACTAAACAATTATTCAAAAGACAGAGTTAAAAGTAGAAATTTAAAAAAAACACACACACTTAAGTCTTAAGGAGGGAAACCACTATTCTTGTTTCCACTCCCCCACAACTGGTTAACAACTGATGAGCAACAATTCATCAACTTAGGAGGCAATGCTTATCAAATTCCCTTCATGTAATTCATTTATAAACTGCCTTTATCCCATTAGATGTTTCACAACTGGAAAGGATAGATGGCTTCTTCCAAGATAAAACTGACACACATTTTAGCAAAAGTCTGTGATGGGATCACTTTGTCCAGTAAAAACAACAACAAACAAACAAAAAACAAAGCAAAAAAACTACAAAACAATAATGTTTTTTAAAGTCCATGTGCCATAGAATAAAGCCCATTTAAAATCCAAAAGATATCTCAATTTTGAAAATTCAGTAGATTCCATTTAGAAGCAATTAGTCTTTATCTTCACAATATCAGATATTAGAACATGGCATATTTTCAAGATAAACAGAAACACTTTAAAACTGTCCCTACCCTTCCCAACCCAACCCCACTAAATATCAGGATCTTCTTCATGCAAGTATCCACCAGAAGCAACCACCACCACTTGTTCCTAAAATAGTAATGAAACAGAAGGGCAGTGAGAAAGCTGGAGAGGTGACTAACATACTGCAGAAGGTGTTCTATAACTACTGGCATGCAGTGACTGTCAAGCAGGTGAACAGAATCACTGGCAGAGGCTACCAGCTAGAACCCTTAAAGGAGCTGAATGCTCCAAGCAGAAAGCCCAACTTCCTAGTTCATCTCAGTAGAGTTCTCAGTAAGAAAGAATTCTACCACCAAAACGACTAAGGTTTGTAACAAAGGAAACTCTCAGGAACAAAGCAGCAATTACAGATGCTAAGTTCTTCCATAAATAAAGTATTTATTTCTGCTTTAGAGAATAAATTAAGCATGCTCCCTATTCACAGTAAAAAATACATAGGCAGTGCTTTTCATTAAAATTAGTTTGCTTCAGCCCTGACTGGTTTGGCTCAGTGGACAGTGTTGGCCTGCAGACTCAAGGGTCCCAGGTTGGATTCCGGTCAAGGGCATGTACCATGGTTGCGGGCACATCCCCAGTAGGGGGTGTGCAGGAGGCAGCTGATCGATGTTTCTCTCTCATGGATGTTTCTCTCTATCCCTCTCCCTTCCTCTCTGTAAAAAAATCAATAAAATCTATTTTTAAAAAAATTAGTTTGCTTCATCACATAATTCATCTTTAACTAATAATCATAAAAGAATACGTGTTACTATTTATAACTAAAAAACAAGGCACCTCCAAAATAGAGTTATTTTATTGTACCTGAAGAGAGGGCTTTCGTCTAATTATATATATTAGTGATATACAAATTGTTCCAATCATTTACAATCCTACAGTTTGGCTCAGTGTAATGAATCATTTGTCTAATTAGAGAACTGATAGTGCACTTTTCTGTGTTGTTTTTTCTTCCTTAGAATGTCAATATTGTTATTTTAAAACTGGGTCTATCTACAACAAAAGATAAAGAAAATGAGAATATTCTGGAAATTAGCAAAAATTTTAATAAACTCGATCTTTGGCACAAACAGCTTAAAATAGGTCAAAGATAAAATATTTTTTAAAAAAGATAAAATATTTAATGAGTCAAAAGAAGACCACCCTAAAATTTTCCTCCCATAAAAAAAAAAAATGAGATCCAACTTAATTAAGGATATGCATGGTTATAATCTGCATATCACTCCACTTTACCAGTGTAATGTTTTAATACATAACAGACATACAGGGTTCTTATATTGTCTATTTTCCAGGTCAATTCCAAAATTAACACGTTATATGCACAAATACATTCAACACTTGCCCAACTTTAGGGTGTCTCCCAAAATGTATACACATTCTTTGAATAATTATAATGGCAGTATTTATTAAAATACATTTCATATTCAAAATTGAGCTATCAGCTGTTACAGTGTGTTTACATTTTTTTGGGGGGGGGGACACGTGTGTGTGTGTGTGTGTGTGTGTATATATAATTTTGGTTGAGATCTGATGATAAAGTTATATTCTTAGTTGAAATAATGCAGTTTTATTTAAACCTAGTTCCAATGTTATAATTTGTGATTATAACAAACTCACAGTACATACAAAACCTCTCCTTGGCTGGGTTGGTCTAGGGAGACATTTATGGCATTGCTCATTATATTAAATTTTTAAAAAGCCATGTTTATTTTCTATTACTAAAAAGTTAGGGAGGAAAAGCAACTTTAAACGCAAAAAAGAAAAAAAGAGAATACCATTTCAATTAAAAGCTATTGGTTGTCTAACTCTAACACATAAGCTAAGTCACTAGATCAGAGAGGGATCAGCAAACTATGGCCAACAGGTAAAATACAGCCCATTGCTGTTTTTGTAAATAGTTTTATTGGAATACAGCCATGCCCAGTTGTTTACTTACTGTCTCTGGCTGTTTTCACTCTGTGGTGGCAGAGTTAAAAAGTTGCAACAAAGACTGCTTGACCCACAGAGTCTAAAATGTTTATCATCTCACCTGTTACAGAAAAAATACTTGAGGGTCCATGTTCCAGACCTTTCAAGACATAATACAGAACATTTCTATATTAAGTTAACCATAATGCTGCCTAATTTATGATTTGACATGAACTGCTAAAGTGCCTTTTATCTTTGTCCTATTAAATTAAAGTTTAGCTTATTTGCTGTGTTCACTGAGGTTTCCCATGTACAAAACATTATCCAGGGAAGAAGCTGTGAAGGTTAGCTTTAGATTAGCAAAGACTATGCCCATCAGATTTGCTTGTGCCTACTTTTCTTATATAAAATTACCATTTCGGAGTCACTGTGAGAGGCCTGACCCAGGATGGGGGCTGGCTCTAGCTCAGAGTGAGAAGGTTGGTCAAGGGAGAGAAGGGGCTCAATGTCATCGTAATCATCTTCCTCTGTATCCCCCTCCCCATCAGCAAAAGTACCTCTAGTCAAGAAATCGGAGCGCGTCCGCGCCATTCGAGCTTTCTTTTTATGGGCCGGTCTGGCAACCTGCTTGACCAAATGATAAAACAAATAACACAACAATGTTTTGTTTTGTTTTAGAGATGATGCCAATGAAAGATATCAGAGAGCTCATGAATTTCTTGAAACATCCCTCCACCCACAATGTACTTTCCACTAGAAGTGACAGAGATAACCAAAAGCAATCCATATACATTACTCTGGACAAAGGATGAGAATGGAAGCTAAATTTACACTGTTCTTCTCCATAGCCATGGAAGTCATCTTTTACTGCCATAATAAGTCACAAAAATCATTTGCATAAATTTCCTTCTTTTTCTTAGCAACTTCTTTTTTGTAAATACCATCTGAGTTTGTAGACACCATTCCCTGCCTAAAGTACACCTCCCTAAGTAAGAACAAACTGAACTCAGGGCTTCTTTCTCTATAAACTCTTCAGATTAAATGAGTAGATGAGATGCTATGTCTACAAGAATAATAATTTCCAAAATAGCATGCATTGATTTTGCATAAAATATAGGCAGACAAAATTCCATACTTACCTCTCCTTGGCCTGGCCCAGTTAACATCACAGGTTTCCAAATTGGTTCATCTTGTTTATGGAGTTTAGGATTTCCATTGTTTAAGGATTCCTTGTTGACACTTAGAATATAAAATGAGGATTACATTTCAATTCCTGGCCGCAGTCTTAAAGTACAGCATAAAATATACTTCCACAACCAGGTTGAAGAATTCCAGCAAATTCCATAAATATTCAATTCCCCAAAAAATATTTCAAAAAATTTCTGATTATCACATTGATAGTATTATCAAGAATTTATGTTTTTTTTCAAGGTGGGACAGGCTAGGTTGGATCTTTCTTGATCCTCCTCCCAGAACCAAACTGGAAATGAAACTAAATTGGGGAACATTCTCCTTGAATTAGCCAACTGAAGACTAGCTAAAGAGGAGACTTTTTAAACAAGTAAGGGCAAATACCATCTTGAGACTGCACCTGTACAACAGCTTACATGATGTGGTCAGGGTTGAGTATCACAGCCAGTCAGCCCAGGGGAGATCCCACCCACAAAGGGGACAATAACAATCAGGACCCAATTACCAGAGGAGAGCCCAAAAAACCCACAAAAGAAACATTTCTAGACCTCCAGTTCAGGAGATAAAAGAGACTGCCCCGCTTGATACCACAGGACAATTAAGGCTACCCCACGAAGCCTGGGAGTCATAGCAGCTGTTTCTAATACATAGAAACAAACACAAAGAGACAACTAAAGTGGGGAGACAAAGAAACAACCCCCAAATGAAAGAAAAAAGGACTATCCAAAAAAAGAGCTAAATGAAATAGAGGCAAGCAATTTGTCAGACATAGAGTTCAGAACAAGGAATTTAGTGAGAATTACAGAACTTAAGGGGAACTACAAGGAACTTAGTGGGAATTACTACATCAGCATGAAAAAGTACATAGAAACCCTGAAGAAGAACCAGAAAGAAATAAAGAATATCTTATCTGACATCAAAATATAAGGAATTAAAAGTAGGCTGGATGAAGCAGAGGATTGAATCAGTGATATGTAAGGAAAAAGAAAAACAACCAATAAGAACAACAAAAAGAAAAAGAATTTTAAAAAACAAGGATAGTTTCAGGGAACTTTGGGACAATAGCAAACATAACATTAACCACATCATAGGGGTACCAGAAGAAGTAAGAAAGGAATAGAAAACCTGTTTGAAGAAATAATAACAGAAAACTTCCCTAACCTGGTGAAGGAATAAGTCACACAAGTTCAAGAAGCACAGAGAGTTCCAATCAAGATGAGCACAAAAAGACCCACACCAAGACACATCAAGATTAAAATAGTAACCATTAAAGACAAAGGGAGAATCTTAAAGGCAGCAAAGAGAAAGTTACCTACAAGGGAATTCGCATAAGGACATCAGTTAATTGTCCAACAGAAATACTTCAGGCCAGAAGGGACTGGCATGAAGCACTCAAAGTAATGAAAAGCTAGGACCTGAATCCACAACTACCCTATGCAGCAAGGTCATCATTTGAAATTGAAGGCCAAATAAACAGCTTCCCAGACACACACACACACACACACACAAAGGTAAAATTAGTTCAATACCACAAACCAGCATTGCAAAAAATGTTAAAGGGACTTGTGGACGAAAGGGGCCACAAGCTAACCTGACAAGCTCAGGGAAGGACTGCATGGTAGTCCTGCAAACTCAGAGACCTAAAGTAACCACAAAGGATGGTCTGAAATTAAACTTGAACTAAAAGCAGTTATGGGTAGTTACATCCTAGGCCGGTATCTTCACTGACAAGGTCAACCTTTGCCTTAACTGAGCCTATCTGTCCTTTTGCATCTATAATAACATACCCTTGAAATGTCTGGGCAACTTGTAACTTCCCTTTTTTCTGGACCCCTTGGGGCACAAGTTAATGTGCTTGGGCACCAGGACAGATACCTCAAATTCCTTCATTGTTATCATGTTAATTGTTCCTGCACCCACCTAAGTACGTGTCTATCATTTTACTTCTTATCCAATCCCAGAGGTTCCCCTCCCCCTTGCTTTATCCTGCCTCTCTAATCTATCTATCACCAATGGATTTCATGTAACTCATCTTTGTCCCTCCTTTGATTGCAATATATAAATATAGATATAACCCGTCATTCTCTGGAGCATTATCTCAATTTGTTGAGGTTCTGCTTCCTGGCAACTGTCAACAGATTGGCTCAAATAAACTCACAAGAACTCTTTTCAGGCTTGCATTTTTCTTTTTACATTAACAGACTGCTTTAAAAAGAAGACGAAATATAAAGAGAGGTACATGGGTATAAAGGGAAAAAATGGCAATAAATAAGTACCTAGCAATAAGAACCTTAAAATGTAAACAGATTACATGCTTCAGTTAAAAGACATAGGGCAGTAGAATGGATAAGAAAACATGACCCATATATATGCTGTCTACAAGACACCCACCTCAGAACAAAACATATAGACAGGAAGTGAAGGAATGGGAAAAAAATATTCCATGCAAGTGGAAATGAAAAAAAAAAGTTGGGAGTAGCAAGGTGGGACTAGAGGGATTATACAACATAACAACGGCCATATATGAGAAAACTACAGCCAATATCATACACAATGGGCAAAAAATAAATAGAAGCATTTCCATTAAGATCAGGAATAAGACAGATATGTCCATTCTCACCACTCTTATTCAACACTAGAGGCCTGGTGCACAAAATTCATGCACTGGGGTCAGTAGGGGGTGCCCCTCAGCCCAGCCTACACCCTCTCCAATCTGGGACCCCTCGGGGGATGTCCACAGGGATCGGGCCTAAACCGGCAGTCAGACATCCCTCTCACAATTTGGGACTGCTGGCTCCTAACTGTTTGCCTGCCTGCCTGCCTGATTGCCCCTAACTGCTTCTGCCTGCAGCCTGATCACCCCTTAACCACTTCCCTGCCAGCCTGATCAATGCCTAACGGCTCCCATGCTGGCCCAATTACCCCAAAAGCCCTCCCCGGCCGGCCCAGTTGCCCCCAACTGCCCTCCTCTGCCGGCCTAGTCGCCCCTAACTACCCTACCTTGTGAGCCTGGTCACCCCCAACTACCCTCCCCTGCCAGCCTAGTTGCCCGTAACTGCCCTCCCCTGCCAGCCTGGTCACCCCCAACTGCCCTCCCCCGCCAGCTTGGTCGCCCCCAACTGCCTTCCCCTGCAGGCCTGGTCGCCCTTAACTGCCCTCACCTGCTGGCCCAGTGGCACCTAACTGCCCTCCCCTGTTAGCCCGGTAGCCTCCAACTGCCCTCCTTTGCCAGCCTGGTCTCCCCTAACTGCCCTGCCCTGCTGGCCTGGTCACCCCTAACTGCTTTCCCCTGCTGGCCTGGCCCCCTCCAACAGACCTCCCTCCCTGGCAAGCCCGGTCACCCCCAACTGCCCTCTCTCCCCTGCAGGCCCAATTGCCCCCAACTGCCCTTTCCTGCAGGCCTGGTCCCAAGTGCCCTCCCTCCTCTGCAGGCCTGGTTGTCCCCAACTGCCCTTCCCTGCTGGCCTGGTTGCCCCTAACTGCCCTCCTCTGCTGGCCTTTCCCTGCCTCAACTGCTCTCCCCTGCTGGCCTAGTCCCCCCAACTGCTCTCCCCTGCAGGCCTGGTTACTCCCATCTGCCCTCCTCTGCCATCCCGGTCACCCCTAACTGCCCTCCCCTGCAGACCTGATCACCCCTTCCCTCCCCTGCCAGCCATCTTGTGGCAGCCTTCTTGTTTCCACATGGGGGTGGCCATCTTTGACCAAATGGGGGTGGCCATCTTGTGTGTTGTAGTATGGTAAATTTGCATATTACCTCTTTATTATATAGGACTAGAGGCCCGATGCACAAAGATTCATGCAAGAATGGGCCTTCTTTCCCCTGGTTGCTGGCACCGCCTTCGCTCCGGCCAGAGCCACCTTTCTGCCTTTGCTCCAGCCTGGAGCCACCTTTACGCCTTCCCACACTGCCCAGAAGCCCGGACCGGCTGGGGCCGTGTGGAACTCCTACATCCCACCCTGGCCGCTCGCACCTGTGTATGCAAATTAACCCGCCATCTTTGTTGGGTTAATTTGCATACTCACTCCTGATTGGCTGGTGGGCGTCGTGAAGGTTCGGTCAATTTGCATCTTTCCCTTTTATTAGTGTAGATAGTGCTGGAAGTCCTAGCCACAGCAATCAGACAAGAAATCAAAGGCATACAAATTGGAAAGGAGGAAGGAAAACTGTCATTATTCACATATGACATAATATTGTACAAAGAAAACCTTAAAGACTCCACCAAAAAACTACTAGACCTAATAAATGAACTCATCACAATAGCAGAATACAAAATTAATATCTTGTCCTTTGTCCTATGTAATAATCTCTAAAAAATCCTAAATAGATGGCAGTCTTTACTAGGTAATGGCATTTCAGATATCTCCCTTTTTGACTAATGCATGATCAAGCCTAGCAATCCTAACTTCTCCTAAAAGATTCCCTTTTGGCCATTATAATTTCCCTTGCCACAGTTATGCTTATTGGTCTTTGATTAGTTCTCCAAAGAGAGCAATAATTATTAGAACCTTTTTAAAAAAATTTCAGAGAGGGAGAGAGATAGAAATATCAATTATGAGAGAGAATCATCAATCAGCTGCCTCCTGCAACGCCCCCCACTGGGAACTGAGCCCGCAACCCTGGCATGTGCCCTGACTGGAATAGAACTGTAATCTCCTGGTTCATAGGTTTATGCTCAACCACTGAGCAATACTGGCCAGGCTACTAGAACATTTGATAGCACTTGACCACCCTAATTTTTAAACTCATGGCATTTCCTTTAGATTCCACTTCTTTTGGTCTTCCTCATGAACCAGATGAAGACCATCATGTACTTATCACCACTATGAAACCCAATGCTGATTCCTAATCATGAAACTCAGGTTTTAGTCCCAGCTATTTAATGTGACCTTAAGTCATTTCACCTCTGGAGGCACCAGTGAACGCATCTATAATATGTGAGAACTGGACTAGATAAATTTAAAAACACCAACATTTATAATTCTATAAAATGCTAAGGTTTCTAGTATTACTTATAGAATGAGAGACTTGAAATATACATTTTACTTAAGCTTTTACATAAACAATCTAATATATAATCATTTTGAAGATAAGCAGATCTTACTTAGGTAAAGCAAACTAGATCAAGTAGACTACAGATAGTTTATCTTGAAAAATTTATTTTAAAAAATAATTCACAAAAACGTAATTCACAAGGATGATTAATGATTAATAAGCAAAAAGATTATGACTCACTTTACTGTGATACTCGCTTTGCTCAGTGGTCTGGAATTGAACCCTCAGTATCTCTGAGGTATGCCTGCAAAATTCTCCAAAAAGTTTCCCATTTATACATAAAAATAAATAAACATTTCACTTACAGGGAAATACTCATATTTTCCTCTGGTGTGAAGAAAATGGCTCTAGTAGTTCCATCTCTGGGAGGGTCATTAGATTTGTGGCTATTAGACTGAGTTGGCCTGAAGTGTTCTCTTTTTGAAATGCCATTATTATTGAATTTACAGGCTACCTTCAGTTGGTTGGACATTCTGTCTGTCGTGGATAATTCATTGACAGTACTAGATTGGCATGGGCCTCCTTTTCTTTCAAAGAACAGGGTGACAGGTCGATCCTTCAGGGGAAAGTGAGCAGAGGGATTGTCTTTTAGGGCAAGAGCTGCATCTTTTACAGTTACTGATGGATGCCCTACTACATCAGATTCTTTCTTATTTGGGGTATTCGGAATGAGGAGAGAGGACGGCCTCTCTACTCTCTGCTTTGATTGATAGAAAGATGATACTGGAAAAGACTCGCCAATTCTTTGTTTTTCAATTGTTTTGAAGGTTTTACGCTCCCTCTCTAAAATATCTGTTTGCTGTCGAATCTGTTCCATCATCTCTTTTTCATTCTGCTGCTGCAACTGTTTTTGCCTTTCTTCCTTCTCAGTGTTCAGCTTTTCCAACTTCTTAAGCACAGTATTAGAAGAATCTGTACTCAAAGCAACAACTTCATTTTCTCCTGAGAAGCAATACAGTCTAGTTTTCCTGTTAATATCCAAAGTAAGAGCTGGAATTGTTTCTTCATTTTCCATTAGTTTGTTTCTCTGGATACTTGTGTCTAGTTGGGAACTTGTTTTCAGTGGGTCTTGAGGAATATAAAAAAATGTAGGCAGACTACTGGAAACAAAGGAGTCTCTCAATTGTGGCTTACAGGTAATGGATTCAGAACTGCAAACCAGTTTTTCCGTCATAGTCCCATTATTCAAATGCACTGAATAAGAGGATGCTCCTTTTTGAATCAATGTATAGTTAGTCTCACTTGAGGCACTTCGGGCATTGGCCTGTGAATCAAATTTTTGACTGCTAGATATCTTAGGTGATAGAAACTGCAAGTCTCCTTCATCTAACATTTCAGACTCTAGTTTGTTCTTTTGGCTTTCCTCACAGCTCAGAAGTTCCAAACTTTCTTGAGAGCTTTCACTATCAGGTGTACCCTGTAAAGACTGAAGGCCTTCAGGCATCAGTTCTGTAGACCATCGGCGTTCTTCTGAAGGGGACACACCACCAAGAGAACGAACTTTTAGCAATTCTAAGCTAAATATAGCTTGTTCTAGTTCTCTCATTCTCCGACTTTCTCTTTTGGCCCGACCTACTTTTTTCTGGTGGAGATCTTCCAAGGACTTGGGTCTCTCTCTTATAATCACATCTTCCTGCAAATCCACACCACTCTGGCTTCTGGCTCTCTCCTGTCGCTTGTTTGAGAAATCCTTCAAGCAGTCCACTGAACTAATTCGATTACTCTCTATCACAGATTTACATTCCTCTATGGCTTTTACTCTATTGTCAAAGGAACAATCCTCCCATTCTGAAGGGTCTGAACCCTGAATTCTCAGAGCTCCATGTGGCTCAATATTCATCAACCCAAGTTCTAGTTTTGTTTCTTTTAGCCTTTGTTCTTTTAAAGCTTTAAATCTATATGAAAATAGTAAAAAAAAAAAAAAAAAGTAGGTTATCACTGGAGAAAATACATTTACTGAGAACTTAAGAAAAAAATTTTTAATATACCTAAGTATTTTTCAAACTAACTTCAAAGCACATTTCATAGTTCTATTTCGATGAGTGAGATTATATATCATTAAGTGCATTATTCGTAATTAAGCATTCTACTAAAAAAAATAAAGCCAGGAGTAAGCTCTCCTTTAACAATATCCTTATTCTATATAATAAAGAGCAAATATACAAATGGTTTGTCATGCCCTCATGCCATTATGCTATAATGGCTCAGACATTCAACACTGGGGAGAGGAATGGGGACCAGCCAGGCACAAATGAGCTCACGAGAGAGGAATGGGGACCAGCCAGGCTGCAGGAGAGGGACAAGCCGCATGCCCCAGCGGCTGGGGCTGCGGCCCAGAAGAGGGACAAGCCGCCTGCCCTGCAGTCCTGGACACCAGCAGCTGGGGCTGTGGCCCAGGAGAGGGACAAGCCATCTACCCTGTGGTCCTGGGAGTGAGTGGCTGGGGCTGTGACCCAGGAGAGGCACAAGCCGCCTGCCCCGCAGTCCTGGGTGCCAGCGGCTGCACCTGCGCCTGTGGCCTGGGAGAGGGACAAGCTGCCTGCACTGTGGTCCGGGCACCTGTGGCTGTGGCCCAGGCGAAGCCACCTGCTCATGGTCCCCTGTGGCTGCAGCCAGCCCAGGCAAAGCCGGCCCGGGTCCTGGGTGCCTACGGCTGGCCAGAGGTAGGGAAGCCCAGGTCCCGGGTGCCTGCGACCAGCCAGAGGAGGGAATCCTGGGTCCCAGGTGCGGGGTGAGGCAGAGGCAGTTAGGGCCAATCAGGCCAGCAGGGGAGCATATTCTTATTTATATGTTTCATATTCTTATTTATATGTTTCATATAAATCAGGCCAGCAGGGGAGCATATTCATATTTATATGTTTATATTCTTATTTATATGTTTCATAGGGGTGATCAGGCAGGCAGGCAGAGGTGGTTAGGGGCATTCAGGCAGGCAGGCAGAGGGGTTAGGGATGATCAGGCAGGCAGGCAGTCGAGCAGTTAGAAGCCAGCAGTCCCGGATTGTGAGAGGCAGTCGGACATCCCCCGAGGGACCCCGGATTGGAGAGGGCGCAGGCCAGGCAGAGGCACTGGGTCTCTAGTTTAAACATAAAATTAAAGTTTCTAAAAGTAAAAACAGTTGAATAATGCCGATTTTTAAAGATTCAGCCTAATGTAAAAATTAACTTAGCAGTTATAACCACAGACCATGTAGGTTTTCAGTCCACTTTAATTCAATAAACACTTATTTAGCTTCTATTATAAACCACACAATGTAGATTAAAATTGCTATTAGTATCACAGTTTAGTGGAGAAGACAAATTGCACAAAACCAATTCTAATACAAGTTAGGCAAGTGTTAGAGCAAAAGTATAAATAATGTACTTGAACAGAGAGAAGAATTATAAAAACAAAGGTCACCTTTGTCTTGCTCTGAATCCTCTACATATTGACTGCAAAAGGATAATTTTGTTCTTTTGTTCTTGATACTTCTTATGTTCCCTGTAGCCTTTCCACCTTGCCTGTATACAAATAGCAGCCATGTGCCTCCACCTATAGCACTCCCTCCATCTCTGCTGGATGATGATGGTTGCAGTCCGGAGCTCCAAATACCGCTGCCTCTCTAAGTGAGCACGCCAGGAAGCTTGTAGAAGAGTAGCTGCACTAACCATAACTAGAGCATCCTTTTGCACAGCTGCGTCTCTGACTTGCTTTTGATTTAAGTAATTCCGCCAGAATCGCTGTAGGGAAGACAAAATAATAGAAACTGCTGTCATATCTTATACCACATTTTCACAGAAAAAGGAAAAAAATAAATTTCTTATGTCATAATTAGAGGGTAAGTGGCTAAACAACTAAATTGTGGGTGATTAAAAAAAGTTTTCTTCTCTAGATATGCTTAGTTAAAGCAAAGTTAATTATAGAACTTAATTTAAAATTTTGATGTTTTCATGTCCTACAAATTAACTTTAACAAGTTATAAATTATTCTCATACTACAATTTGCCTATATTAATTGGGTTTAAGGTCAACATGTACACATTTCAAAAATTAAGATAAAAAGATTTTCTTGTACAAACAGAATAGGTCCTGTGAAACAGCTATTGTATAAATCGATGAGAAAGAGAGTAAAACAGGTAAATGTGAAATAAGGTACCTATAAACCAAGATGAGTAACTAACAACAATGTATTTATAACATGCAACTGTCACTCAGAAAACTATTAAATATAACTATATAACAAAAATTAAGGCACATAATTCCTTTGCCCCAATCATACCTCACAAGCCATTATAACTATAAATTCAATTTAATTTAAATTCAACTCTATCGATATTTATTAATAGTCTTTATTATATGCCAAGTAATCTTTTCAGTGTTATCAACATTTCAAAAATGTGTAGAACACATTCTCATCTCTGAAGAAGTTTATATTCTTATTTATATGTTTCATAGTAAAATAATTCTAGCTACTAAAACAAAGGCCAAATAAAATAGCCAATCTCATGCAAGGAATCCTTTGTCTCCCACCTGAATGATAACTGATGCCTGTCTCAGATGGAGAAAATGCTGCCTGCACAGCAAGACCCTAAACCATTGTTGTAACAATATTATTCTGCGGAGCACCTCTTGGTGAAGCAGATCTTGTAGGTGCTGTCGTTCCTGTTCCTTTAGAAACACCTACCAGAAAGAAGATGAGAAATACAGTTTAGGAAGAAATGAGAAGTTTATTTCATGAATCATCCCTTCTGTGATAAGCATTTTTAGAGAAGAACAAATACAGTGGCAGATTTATAAAAGCAGTACTGATAAATATTTTTACAATTTATCCAAAGCAGTCATTCTCAAAATGGAAAGAAGACGTTAGGATACAGAAGGGGAAATGGGAAGGTGCACGTATGTACAAAAATCCCAGGACAAGGTATTATGATACACTAGAGGCCTGGTGCACAGATTCGTACACATTGAAAGAAAATTAATTAGAAGGTGGCCGGTGGGGCAGGATTAGGCGAGAGGGGACAGACATGCCCTGAGGCCAACTTCCCACGGTCCTTCCCTGGCTGGCCACACCTGGGGCAGCACCGGGTCTTGCAGGGCATCTGCTGAGTGAGCAGGGTCCCTCCAGCAGGTGGGGTCCCTCGGCCTGGCCTGTGGAGATTGGACTGAAACCAGCAGTCTGACATCTCCTGAGGGGTTCCAGAGTGCAAGAAGACACTCTGCAAAGTTGCAGTTGCTCAGCAGCTCCCGCATTGAGCATCTGCCTTCTGGTGGTCAATGCACATCATACCGATGGGCCAGTCGGCCCATCACTTAGCCTTTTACATATATATAGATTATTCCCTTGGAAAATTCACCACCATCATGAGCCAATGTACTGTTGGTAGTATGTCATATTTCCATTGATTTTTTTTTTTTAAGAAAGAGGAAGGGAAAAAGAGAGAGAGAAACATTGATGTGAGAAATATCAATTGGTTGTCTCCCACACATCCCCCAACTGGGGATCAAACCTGCAACCTGGGTATGTGCCCTGACCAGGAATGAAACCCACCACCTTTCTGTGTACAGGATAATGCTCCATACAACTGAGCCACACAAGCCAGGGTGTCATATTTTTCAAAGACATTGGAGTAGGGGGAAACAAGTTGAGAACCACAAATCTCCAAGTTTGATCATAAAATGAATAAACCAATAATAAGTCTTTAGAAACCCAGTATGCACCAAAGGCTTCTTGCTGCCCAAAGCTATTAATCAGTTTATTATTTTACTCCTTCATTCCATTAAAAAAATCTAGGGTGATACAAAGATAACTTAGACATGGTCCCTTAGAAAATAGGATTTGCACTCACCTTAAAGAGCAGATAGATATTAAAAATTGTATACACTTAAGGTATACGTTTTGATGTATGTATACACTGTGAAATGATTACCACAATCAAACTAATTAACATATCCATCACCTCCCATTTTTGTAAAAAATAAAAACATATTTTTAAAAAGAGCACCAGTCCTGGCCAGAGTCTCAGTCAGTCAGTTGGAGGATTCAATTCCCAGTCAGGGTAAAACCTAGATTGTGGGTTCAATCTCTGATCGGGGCACCCAGGAGGCAACTGATCAATGTTTCTCTCTCACATTGATATTTCTCTCTCTCTAAAATCAATAAAAACATATCCTTGGGTGAAGATTAAAACATAAAATAAGTTGCCTTTAAAAAGAGCACATAGATATTAGATACCAAAATGGAAAAGAGTAAACTAATGAGGGCAAGAGACAGAGGACCCCACCTGAGCAAAACAAGAAGTTGGAAATAATGATAAAAACATGTACAGGGACAATGAAATACCTAATCTTAAAATGAAGGAATCAAATAGTGTAAGATTACAATATGAAGGTTCTTGAAAAGGAGAAAGATGTTTGAATCTAATGAGAAGGTTATCAGGAGATTATTACTGAGCAGGAAGTCAATATAAAGAAAGAAACATATTAAGATGATTTTGACAAAATGGGTAGATTTCAACAGAATAACGAACAGACTGGAACTAGATGAGGGATCTGTTTACTGTAAGAGAAATATATGTGAAAGGTAAAGAAACAGGCCTACCATGGAAGCAGTAGCATTAGAGAAAAAGGGAGAGATGTGAGAATCATTTGTTAAAAAAAGAAACAATTTTGTAAAAGGATTAAAGGGTAAGCCAAATATGATTATGGTTTCTAGCCTAAGGAACTAGAAGAAGGATGACAGAAAAGAGTAGTTGACAAATTAAGGATAGTAGGGAAATCAGGATAAGGTGACTTTGGGCAAGTAGAGTTAGAGATTACAGTAGAGTACTAGGGGAGATGATTTTTAGGCAGTTAAAATTTTAGGTAGAACTAGAGAATTGGCCAGAAGCTCTTTAAATTGACTATATTATTAAGTAAAAAAAGATCGTGGCCTACTCAAATTATGACATCTGGAAAACTATGTTTTTCTTTGTTTTCTTGTTTTTTTGTTAATCCTCACCTGGGGATATTTTTCTATATATTTTTAGAGAGAGTGGAGGGGAGGGAGAGAGAGACAGAGAGAGAAACATCAATGTAAGAAAGACACATCGATTGGCTGCCAACCACACCACGACTAGTGATCAAGTCTGCAACGTAGGTATGTGCCCTTGAATGGACTCGAACCCGGGACCCTTCAATCCGCAGGCTGATGCTCTATCCACTGAGCAAAACTGGCTAGGGCTGGAAAATTATGTTTTTTACAAAACATTATCATAGGCAAAGATTGTCATTATTATTTAAACACAAAAATACACTTAATTTTGACAATATATATTTACCATAGATTTTCCAACTTGATAATTATTTGGATTAATATTTATTTTCCTGAAGAAATCCTGAATGTAAAATTTAGATGGAGTAATATTTCGAGGAAGAAGTACATGGAAGTGGCTCACAAAATCCTGAAAAATGAAAAGAAAATGTTATAAAGCCACAAAAGAATGACATGAAAATGTTATAAAGCTATAAGATCCTAAATTTTAGCTAACTATCCTTTTATTGATCCATTTCTCCTTCTTTTAAATATGGTGAAGCCAAGGAAGTACTTATTAACTTAAAGTATTACCAAAGGTTAACTTATAAAATGGAAGGAGGTGTAGTGAGTTCGACATAGTATTTTGTTATCAAAGGGAAGCAGGACAAGAAATGGAGAACAGAATCTAATCATCCCTCTTGAGAAAGCTGTACTAAAAAAAAAGAAAAGAAAAAGTTATTTAACAATAATCAGAAACTTTTAGCAAAATTTAGAAAAATAAGCAAAGTAACAGTTATTACAGGATGAAGCTTTCCCTCCAAGTAACAATAAAGACTTGCTCAGTTGCTGAAAAGCTTCAATATACTTTTTTATACCCAGAGCAGCAGTAACTGATGAGAATAAGCATGAGTCTTGCTGGCAGCTTCCTATAAAAGAAAATCCTGCTCAGAAAACTTTAGCAAAAAACAAATGGAATCTTTTCTTTTGAACTAGACAGTTCTGATTGAGTTACTTTAGTGTGAAGACTTATAATACATGTGAAGAATTGCTATGCTGCGAGTAAATTTAGTATTTACTCATAAGAGTCTGAAGAACTGCTAAGCTATGAGTAAATATAGTATGAAGCAATCAGTGTTATGAGTAAATTTAGTATTAGGAAACATTCAGATCAAATGAGAATAGTCAAGTATTGGATTCTCTTAAAACACAAGTTTAATAAGACTGGTGCCATTCAATGGAAGTGAGTACTCACTACCTGTTTAATTCTGTGTACAAAAGATGCATGGAAAGGAAGAATTAAGAGAAATAAGCCCCAAATAAAAAATAAGCAAGACAGGAATAATTTACTTGATATGCACATATACTTAAAGATCACTGTAAAAGTATAACCTGGAAAGAGTATTTGCAGCTGTATCCTGATTGGCGAATTCGAACTGTCTCCAGCATCCCAGTATACCGAAGCTGCCTAAGTACCAAGGCATCACTGAACCTTAATGGCAGCTAAAATAAAGCAATAGAAAAAAAAATTGACCTAGAAGAATAGATCTCCAAATTAATGTTCGTCAAAATATGATTAAATTTTGAATATCTAGGAACTGACTTGAAGCTTGTCTGGTTAAGATATAGTGAAGTGACAGGACAATCTTACTTCCCCAGTTGGTAGCTTCAAAAAAGTTCTGACTGCCTGACCCTAGGGAATATGAGAAACCAGGTTTCCAGACTTCTCTAACCATAGTTCAAAAGGAATGTAGTTACTCACAGAGAAGGCCACATAGCAGTCAATATAAAATACCTAACAAAACTGACCTACTTAGATATGGTCAAGAGTGTCTGTATTTTTGTTTTTAATTGTGATTTTATCTATAATCTCACTCAGAAACTACCTGCCCTACTGTACCAGTTGCCTTGGTTAATTGAGAGCTGACAGATTCTTCTTCCAATGACTAGTACAAGGTTAAGAGTAGTTTATTTCCTTAAATACTTTTGCTGATAATACTGGTATGACACACTGAAAAACAAAAAAATTCCTCCAGTCCCTGACAATTGATTTCATTGTAAAGGCATTGACAGAGAAGAAGCTAATAGTCACAATGCCCTTAAACTCCTAGGTATCTCTGTAGACACATTTTCAGACATTCAAAACAATATGCATTTGGAGCTTCTGATTTTTCTCCCTATTCATTCTAAATACTATTTTCAATGATTCCCTAAAGCAATCCCAAACATTTTCCTTCAGACAGATGGGGCATACCAGTTGTCAAGAAAAAAAGTCAATGTGCAACTTACGTTAAATAGTAATAATACTAGTTGACAATTATTTAGTACTTATTCTATACTCTGAAATACTTCATTAATTGAATTCTTTGTATAGCAAGGTCTCATTTAATAACAGGGACTCAAACTTCTATTTAACTATAAATAAAATGGTTTCTTTCTTAGTCACTATAAAGGAATAGCGACATTTACTAACCACTTAGTATGAACTAGGAACACTCTTAAGTATATTACCAGTATTAACTCACATATACTCACAAAACACTATGAGGTCCTATAAATACAATATATTCTTATATGGATGCAAATATTTAAACCACAGAAAGATTAACTTGTCTAAAGTTACAAAGCTTGTAAATAACCAAGTTAGATACTGCTTCCTAAGAATTAAAAAGCTGAACATAATTCCTACACAGTTTAGCTGTTCAGGCTGGGAACTACTTTTTCCTATGATGAACATAAAGAAAGATGATAAATGTTTACACTTTTTAGATATATTCTGCAAAGCCCTAATTAGGGGATCTGTCATAGAAAACAGAAAGGAATCAAAAACGCCCATATCTTCCCTATTTTACAAAGATAAGAATCTCTAAACATGAAAAATGCCTAGCAAGTTCTTTAAGAATGACAATATATATCCAAACAAGAAGGATTAATCTCCGGGTAATAAAAATTGCATAAAACTCTTTCTCCTTATGGAATTTCAAGAGATATTTGCTTCTCAAAATTCTTGTAACTATTAAATCAATACCATATAAACACCTTACAGGCAAGTAGGTATAAAAACAAGAAAAATATCCACAGACATTATAGAACACTGTTTTCCTTAAAAAATATTATAGACAGCTCTTTCTATCCACTTGCTCTTAGAATTTAAAGCTTGGTTTGAAGTAAGCTGAGCGAGAAGGTCTCATGTATAGGACATTTTTACCTTTTCTGCATTAGAGCGAATGCATTTTACAAAATATGGTTCTGCTTGACCAAGTGTCTCCATCAGCTTGTTTAATGAGGCCTGGGATACAAAGCAATAATATAATGAGAATTTTCTTCCATTCCACATTGGCAACAATTTATAAACAATGATGTTGTTAAAATATGCAAAAATGAGTGGTATACAAAAAATAGGTTTATTTCTGAAAAGCCAAATGACCATTACAGCATGGCTTTAGAGTCACATGAATCATATCCCATTCAGGTTATATTGCAATCATTTTGACCTTTCAGTATCAATCTGAAAGAAACAGATTCCTCTTTGTTAAAAGTAAAATAGAAACTAACCTGAAACTGAGCACTGATGCTGGGATGTTTCTTCTTCTTGTGCAAATGAAGAAGGGACTTGGTAATGCGATCCTGCAGAGTCAGTCTTGTCAGGTGCTTTAAAGAATTTACCTCTAGTAAGTGCTAAAAAGAAGTGTGTGGGGGGGGGAGGGAGATCAAATTCTTCACATAAATTAATCTAAGAATAGGGAACACAAAATCGTAAGCCAGTTTTTATCATTTCCTATGTATAATGACTATGGTGAATATGGGAGATTGATAGACAAGATCCATCTTACCTTCCTCCTGCTTTCCTGCAGAAGCTTTCCAGCTAACAAAAAAACTACTTTTCCCAAATTCTCTTGCATCTCAGGTTCTGGAAGTGATTTAAGTTCATCAATTGAATTCCCACACATGAAACTGGGAAGGTATAATGAGGCAGAGGCTTTGGCTAGTAGCTTCTGTTTCTGCTGGCAAGCGTGTACATAATAAGTTGCTTCAGTTTTCTGTCCAGGTACTATTTTTTTGAGTGTTGAGAGGCAGAGTGTATTGTCACTGCAACTCTAATAAAGGCACTTGAGCCCTGGAGCCAATAGTTTTAGCAGCTTCTCCAGCAGCTACAACTTCCTGATTGCAGGTCAGGTCAGTTCTGCACTGTTATTTTAATACTCTGAAACTAAGACTTCTAATGCTTTTCTAAGTGCCTCTCTGAATTAAGTCCCTTTCTACATAAAAATATCTACAATAATTACTGTTATCTGCAACTGAATCCTAACTCACAAATTAAATTCAATCCCAGGGCTATATCAGATATGCCATGAACACAGAAAAGAGAAAGTCCCTATTATGAGAATAAACAAGTCATCTTTCTGTCAAAGAATAGTTTAGACAGCCGCCATTTTGGACTGCATGACTTGGCAGCCACCATGTTGGCCACATGGCTTGCAGTTCCCCTGGGAGCCACCATCTTGAAACCACAAAGGCCAACCCCTCCCTTTGAATTAGCCAATCGCGAAAGACTGTGCGCCTGAGCTCCAATCAAGAGCAAAGGACAGGTCACATGCATCAGGGATTATAAACCCAAGCTGCCTACCTGCTTGGTGTGCACATGCTTCCAGACCATGTGCATGCACCCTTTTATGTAGAAGTAAATATGTTTGCCTTGCTGCCTGGCTCCCGAGTGTTTTGTATTCTACCAGAAGCCCTGACTTGGGGGGCTCGTCTTATTTCTAACACTATCAACAGTCATCCTGATGTACTAATTATTAATCTTAAGATTGAAGTTAAACATAAGCAATTAAAGAATGAAAAATAAAATATTAATAAAGTATGTGGGAGCTTTTTTAGCCCATCAAAAAATACAGGGTATATCAAAAAAATGTATACACACTTTGAATAATTATTAATTCCAATGGGTTAAATCTGAAAAGAAACATCAATTGAGCTATCAGCTGTTAAAGTGTGTATATTTTTTTGGATGGGGGGGAACACCTTGTATATGGCAGTCACTTTGCTAATGAAAAGAATATATCTATACAGATGTACAACTAATAATGTTATTGAAAAGGAAGTAAAAGTTTTATTCTATGTAAATCACAATATTGAGTTAAAAAGGTATGACAACTTTTAAGTCTAAAAAATATTAATTTTGCCCTGGCTGGTGTGACTCAGCTGGTTGGACGTCATCCTATGCACCAAAAGATTGCTGGTTCAATTCCCAGTCAGGACACATGCCGGGTTGCAGGCTCAATCCCCAGCAGGGGGTGTGCAGGAGGCAGTGGATCATCATCGATGTTCTGCTCTCACATCAACGTTTCTCTTTCTCCCTCTCCCTCTCCCTCTCCCTCTCCCTCTCCCTCTCCCTCTCCCTCTCCCTCTCCCTCTCCCTCTCCCTTTTTCTCTTTCTAAAAAATTAATAACAGTATGGAAATTTTTTTTAAATATTAGTATTGACAATATAAGCATTAAAAAATAAAAACTTTCAGGCAATAAATACAATACATATTTAAACAAGTGCAACTAAGAAAAATATGTTTCCAGCAATGATAATGACTCATTATCTGTATATAAGAACTGTAAGAAACCCTGTAAAAATTCACAAAGTATAAATGACAACACAATGACATTTAATTTCATTTGTAAGCAAAGAAATAATTTCTTTTAAAGATATTTTCTGCATATCAGATTGGCAAACATAATACTTACAAAACCCAACATTAATGAGGATGTGGGGAAGTAGGTTTATATATGCACTGTTCTTAGGAATACAAATCAGTATAACCTTCCTGATAAGCAATGTCACTCTCAGGTATTTATTTAAGGAGAATGTCAGATAAGATCTGAATGCTATCTCTGACAACTTCAAAATATAAAAAAAATTATGAACAAAGATAGGCATTTATATGGAACTCTTTTCATAAAGTATGCTTCATCCACACAACTGAGTACTACTGTAGCTCATAAACAGAGGGAAAGGGGGGAAGGGAGGAAGAAAAGGGTAAAAGGGGACCAAATGGTGATGGAAGGAGACTTTACTTGGGATGGTGAGCACACAATACAATACACAGATAATGTATTATAGAATTGTACACCTGAAACCTATAAGAATTTATTAGCCAATGTCACCCCAATAAATTCAATATTTTTTAAGGCCTGTATTTCCTGACATGGAGAAATATTTGCAAATACTACTGACAAAAAATACCATGTAAAATAATAACACATATGTATGATGGTGTGTGTATGTTGAATTTTGGAGGGTTTTTATTTCTATTATCATTTTTTTAATTCTCAGAAGAAAATTCATTGCATGTTAAGAAAAAAATAATTTTACATACAGGTCAAAACTAATGAGAATAATTTTAGAGTTTATCCATAAGTATTAACAAATTAGCACTGAAGCCTGAAATGATTTTTATCTCAAACATTTAAGATACTTCTGAGAAAAAGACCTTGGAAATAATGGTTTCATTTTGTAAACCATATCTAAAATGGTAGTAAAATTAATTAATAAACATTTGTCACTATGTGAAAGCATCATATGGACAGTGGAAAATACAAATAACTATTCTTTAAAACATTCTTGCCTTTAAGGAGTTTAATTGGAAAAATATTTAAAAAAAATAAATACCACATGTATTATTACATAATAATACACATTTTTCTAATTTTTCATTTGCTTGGAATACTCTACAGCCAGATCTTCACATGGCATGATTTTTCTTGGCATTCAACTTCTAACTTAAATGCCCAAAACATTCTCATGAAGTTCTTGCTTAACTACCCAAAAAATCAACATGTCACTTCATTTTCCTCTTTGCACATAATATCATCTAATTATCTTTTCATATATCTATTTACATTTTCTTCTAGAAGATAAACTAAAGGAAAGCAAAGACTCTGACTAGACTGCTCATCCCTGTACCCCTAATGCCTATGTTCTGGTGCAGAGTAGGTAATCAATAGGTATTAGTTTTGATGAATGAATGGATGGATGGTTAGCAACTAATGATTTTTGAGCATTGTTCCTTAGCAAGTGAAGGCCAGACTTCTGCCCATAAAATCACCATGCTCAGATCAATCAACAAATATTCAGATTACTACAGATCAGGCTCTGTTCTAAGTGTTTGGAATACAGTACATTTAAGTAGAGGGAAACAGGCTACAAGGGCATTATAAAATAAACGATAACTTGAGGGTTATTAAGATTTATAAAGAAGATAAAAATAGGACAAGTGAAAAATGGGGAGACGAGGCAAAACAGAACAATGTGGAAGGCAAGAGACTAAGGGGACAAGAGAGGGATTAATCCAGTTAAGTGACAGCTGCCATAGCCCAGCATGATGTGACAGAAACCACAAGCTAGAATGTGGAACAGAGATCTAGTGGAAAAAATATATAGACTTAATTTCTTTCTTAGATCTCCCATTCATTATCTACTTTATTCATTTCTTAATTCCATTTTCATTGTTTGATTTATTCAGCTTAATTAATCAGTTCTTTTTTAAAAAAAACTATTATTTACTGCTTGCTGTGCAAGGTGTTATAGAAACAAACATAAAAAAGATATTGCTTAGACATTATTTACAATAGCCAAGATATGAAAGCAATCCAAATGCCCATCAACAGACAAATGGATAAGGAAGAATTGGTACATACGTATATACATGGAATATTACTCAGCCATAAAAAAGAATTAAATCTTGTCATTTGTGACAACTTGGATATATCTAGAGGGTATTATGCTAAGTGAAATAAGTCAGACAGAGAAAGACAAATATGATATGATTTCACTTATATGTAGAATCTAAGAAAACCAAAACAAAATAAAATAATAAACAAAACAGAAACAAACTCTAGAACATTCTGATGGTTGCCAAAAGGTGGGTGGGGGAATAGATGAAAAAAATAAGGGATTAAGATATATAAATTACCAGTTATAATTACAGTCACAGGGATGTAAAGTATAGCATAGGGAATAGCATCAGTAATATTGTAATAACTATGAATCATGCCAGACGGGTACTAGACTTATCAGGATAATCACTTCGTGAGGTATATAAATGTCTAATCACTGTGTTGTATAGCTGAAACTAATGTAATACTGTAAGTCAACTGTAATTGAAATTAAATTTTTAATTTAGAAAAAGAAGATACTGCTCATGTTAAGGAAGACTAAGACTAACTTCATGTCTTGAGCCTGAGTGACTAAAAATTTAATAAGGAAATGACATACTAAAATCACTCTGGGCATCAAGAAAGAAAGATGAGCAGGAATGTACAATAAAGTAGAAATGTACAACAGGGCAACTGACAGTAAAAAATTGGAAATTAAAAGTGAGGTCATGTTAGAAAAGAAGATTTAACAGAAGTGACAATTTCAAGCTATGAGCAGAAATAAATTCTAAGGGGAAAGGGAAAGTACTATCTGTAATAACCATTGAAAACAAGAGCTATAGTGAATCTGATGAGGAGGAAGAACTAACGGCCACCTTCTGGGGGCCACAAAAACTCACCAAGTAGACTCCAATAATCTGTACAAGCACCCCCTTCATCATGGAGAACCTAATCTGCCATAGCTTCCAAATGGCCAAGGGCATGGAGTTCCTTGCTTCCAGAAAATGCATTCATCAGGACTTGGCTGCTCAGAACATTCTTCTAGCTAATGACAACATTGTGAAGACCTGTGACTTTGGTTTGGCCAGAGATATCTACAAAGACCCTGACTATATCTGGAATACAGATGCAAGACTCTCACTTAAGTGGCTGGCATCTAAAGCCATTTTTTACAAGGTTTACACTACCCAGAGTGATGTGCGGTTGTTTGACATCTTGATGTAAGAAATATTCTCTCTGGACTGTAGTCATACCCTCTGACTTAACTTGTGTCCACTGGCGGAACAACATCCCAGCCAAGACCCCAGAGCCAGCCAGGTCTGGGCCCACCACCTGAGACTAGAGGCATGCAAAGCTGCACAAGACGCTTGAATCTGAAAGCAGCTCAGCCTTCCCAGCTGAGCATCCAGGAGCCTGAGTGACAGGGGCCTGAGCTGGGCTGCAGGTGCCTGTTTCCTGGTCTCTCTTCCTGCCCACCCAATCAGGAAGCCTTAAAGGAAGTTAGTCAAGTAAGAAGCTTGTCCAATTGGAAGAATATCAGAAAACAGAGCTATTGTTGAGGTTTAATTTGAAACCATTCATTCATTTAATCATATCTTAGTAATACCCGCCTCACAGGGTGTTGTGAGAATTAAAGATAAAAAATGAGACAAAAAAAGAAAGTACTATCAAAAGATAACTGAGTGGAAATAAATTCTAAGAGAGAAAAGGGAAAGTACAATAAAAACAGAACTATACAAATGAACAAGAGACAAACGAAAAAATGCTCAAAGTCACTAACATCAGAGAAATATAAATTAAAACCACAGTGGGATATCACCTCACACCTATCAGAATGGCTATCATCAAAAATCAACAAACAAATGCTGGCAAGGATGTGGAGAAATGGGAACACTAGTTCATTGCTGGTGGGAATGGAGATTGGTGCAGCCACTGTGGAAAACAGTATGGAGTTTCCGCAAACAATTAAAAATGAAACTTCTGTTTGATGCAGTGACCCCACTTCTGGGAATATATGCTAAAGACCCCAAAACACCAATCAGAACAAATATATGTACCCCTATGTTCACAGCAGCGTGATTTACAATAGGTAAGATTTGGAAACAGCCAAATCAGCAGATGAATAGATAAAAAAGCTATGGGACATTTACACTATGGAATACTATGCAGCTATAAAAAAGAGGGAGCTCTTGCCCTTTGGGGCAGCATGGATGGACCTAGAAAATATTACGTTAAGTGAAATAAGCCAAATTGAGAAAGACAAATATCACATGATCTCACTTATTTGTGGAATCTAATGAACAAAATGAATTGACCAACAAAATAAGACCCAAAGCAGGGACTAATGGAGGCCACGCCGAGGGACCCCACCAGTGCATGATCAGGGCCAGGGAGGGACACGGGAGGTTGGCCAGCTGGGGAAGGACCGCAGGAGGGCTCTAGGGTGTGTCCAGCCCATCTTGCTCAGTCCCGATCAGCTGGACCCCAGTAGCAAGCTAACTTACAGGTCAGAGTGTCTGCCCCCTGGTGGTCAGTGCATGTCATAGAGAGTGGTTGAGTGGCGTTAGCATATCATTAGCATATTACTCTTTGGTTGAACGAACGACTGGATGACTGGACACTTAGCATATTAGGCTTTTATTATATCAGACTAGAGGCCCAGTGCATGAAATTCGTGCAAGGTGGGGGGTGGGGGGAAAGGGAGTCCCTCAGCCCGGCCTGCACCCTCTCCAATCTGGTACCCCTTGGGGGATGTCCGACTCGCCATCTGGGATTGCTGGCTCCTAACCACTCACCTGACTGCTTGCCTGATCGCCCCTAACCCCCTCTGCCTGCCTGCCTGATTGCCCCTAACTGCCTCTGCCTGTCTCTTGACCTGATTGCCCCTAACTGCCCCCCTGCCAGCTTGATCGTCCCTACCTTTCCCCCCTGCCAGCCTGATCACCCCCACCTTGGCCCCTGCCAGCCTGATCGCCCCTACCTTGCCCCCTGGCCAGCCTGATCGCCCCTAACCACCTCTGCCTCGGCCCCCAGCCTAAGCCGCAGTCTGGCCTCCCTGTGCCAGAGGAGACCTGGCAGATCAGGGGAAGGCACTGCCCCCATCACCCTGCTGCTGCTGCCACTGGCGGCCACCATGGCTGCCTGAGCTTCGGGCCTTGCAGCCAAGTGTGGCTGCAGAGCCTCCGGAGGGCCCTGGGCAGCGGTAGCTGCCATTCTCAGCTTGCCTGAGTCTCAGGCAGCCGCTGCGGCTTTGTCCAGAAGGATGTCTGGATGTTCATATGGAAGACGTACGCCCTAATTAGCATATTATCCTTTTATTAGTATAGATATGCATAGCCCATGGATACGGCCAATAGGGTAGTGGAGACCTGGGGGGGGAGGGGGGAGGGTTTGGGGAGGGAGAAATGGGAGATATTTGTAATACTATCAACAATAAAAAATATATTTAAAAAAAGAGAACTATATTAACAGGGCTAAGGGCTTTTGAAAAGTACATTTTTTAAATATTTGCTGATGTTTAATTGTTTGGTATTGTAGTAAAAATAAAGCATTCTAAAGCCTACCAATCTCAATAAAATGAGAGGTGCCTTGAATACAAGTGACTGAATCTTATTTCCACTAGCTTAGCTATAAAAGTTATACAGATGCATGCAAAAATGCTTCATATAGCAAGATATAAAAGAGGCTATAGGATTTCACCAAGGCCCAAATCCTGCCCACTATTTTTTATATGGTTTATATGGTTGAAAAAATTAAAATAATATTTAAGGGCATGTGAAAATTATGTGAAATTGAAACTTCAGTGTCCATAAATAAAGTTTTATTGGAATACAGTCACACTCATTCAATTATGTATTGTCTATAGCTGCATTTGTGCTACAATAGCAGAGCTATGTAGTTAGAACAGAGACTATAGTTCTGTAAGCCTATATGGACCTTTACAGAAAAACTTAACTAATGCTAATGATAATAAGAATCAGGCAAGGTCTAATTAGAAATTATTTAAAAATCAAGTAAAATTCAGAATTTGATATTAACCTGGCTCAAGAAGAAATAAAAAGATCTCATGTAAAGAGGCAATTACTCAATAAAAATTTGCATTTTATTCAGAGGTTTTTCAAATACTAAAAGATATAGCACAAATAAATACCTACCTGAAAAATCAAGCTTGGCCATTTTATAACATCCAATCTTACTTCTAACATGGATTTAACTGAATATACACAGTCCCTATTTTGGATATAAATAAGGTATCTCTTGTCTTTGATTTCTAAAGATTGTTTGCACAAGTAACAAAAATATAATTATGAAATAGGACACCAATAGGAAAAAGATTTTTCATAATACCCACCTTCGGAAGGCCAGGCTTGAATTTGAAGTTTCTGTTTCTCCTAAAGAGATAAATCATACACAGAAAAAAAAACCTATTGTAAAGATGAATGATTTCAAGGTCTCTATTGAAACAACAGGTTATATACCCATTTCCAAGAAGACACAGATCATTTATATGAAAATGCTGTCTGATTCTACTAAGCAGGCACCTTTAGGAAGGAAGGATAGGAAAAAGAGAACAAGGAAAGAGATGCCTGCTCTGTAATATAGGTATAAACAGACTTATGCCTGATGATCAATAACATCATGTTGTATATTTAAAGCTAAACTTTCATTTTCTTTTGGATGTTAATAGGTTTCTAATTTCTTATGACTACAGACATTTTGTTTCTGTCACTTTAAAGTTTAAATAGATGCTTATATTATAATGAATTTTTAAATGTACTTTTCACTAAAACTTAAATTAATTCTCTTCTCCTTTTTTTTCTTATTCATAACTCAAAAACATACTTACATCAAGACCATTATTTTTTATTATGGCCACAGAAAGAAAGATAATAAAAGCTAATTCTGATTAACGTGGGTTGGTGAGTCAGAAAGACCTGGGCTTGAATCTAAGCTCTTTCACCTACTAAGTTATGATATTAACCTCTCTAAGCCTTGTTTTCATTACATGACAATGTAAAATACCACCAACCTCTTAGAGTTATTGTGAGAATTAAATTAGTTAATTCATAATTCTGGATTATAGCAAGATTTACATAAATTGAAATATGACACTGTTAAACAATAACTTAGGGATTAAGGAATCCAATTTAGTCACACCTCCAGCTAGTGGTCCAAAACTATGCTTTGGAAGTATCTGGAATCTGTAGATATAGGTAGCTAACAACTTTTAACTGGTCTACCATGCATGGTGTATCTATGTCCTCAAACCAATTCTAGAACTAGGTAATGGCAGGCTTGGATAAGTGTTAGGTATCTATCACTCTATGTGGTACCATTCACCATTTCATAGAGAATTTTCCTGCCCAATCTGTCAGGACTGCCAGAATTGAAGGACAATTGCTGTTAAAGACCAAGAATCCTAAAAAGGGCTAATAGTATTTTCTCTCTCTGGATATAAGGTCCATCAGAGAGCAATAAAGAATCATCTCTATAACGAGTATATATTCAACCATGATTCTCCTGCTGAGATGAAAACAAACAAACAAAAACATACCAGCTTAATAATGCATATGATTCAGAGCTCTAAAAGTTGAGTATTTTTTAATCTTGCTTTAACTCAAAATTCTACTCATGAAGTAGTATGTCCATCACTCCCTCTTTTTTTACCCAGGATTTTAAACCTGTCACATAAAGCAATCCACATCATTGATTAATACTAACGTGAGAATTCCATGGGCTCTTTCCAATAGTTTGCTGCTAGCTGAGTTGGCAAATATCCCATCTTTGTCAAGCAAGGAGGTGTTACTTGATAGTCTGCTCTGGTGAATCCCAGTTCTGCCATTCCAGGCAATATCAAATGTATCACTGTAAAAATTAAATATAGTACAATTTGCTTTAGTTAATTGAGACATCTCTAACATTCTAAATTGCTTTAAAAAGTAAAATGAAACTTTAAACACTAAAGTTTTAATTTAGACAAAATGCTAAACCAGCAGCAAGTGTGTGTTTTTTTATCAGAGGGATTATCAATCAATTTAAACTAATCTTTCATTCATTCAAAACAAATTTTTTTCTATGGATTCTAGCACATTTACATGCAAGTGTGCATGTAGATGACCACATCATACAGCTGTCTTTAAATATATTGTAACCATTTAACAATCAGTATATAATAAAACGTAAAGGCTTTTGTCTTTGTTAGATTTTAGAACTTCCAAATGTTACTAAAGGAATTTCCAATTTTAATAGGCCATCCCATTGTGGAATATTTCATTTCCTCCTGGGAGGTCTCACTATTACACACATGTCCACTAGGGCTGAGCACTATTCTAGGCACTGAAGATATAGGAATGGACAAAACAGATAAAATTATCAGTGATTACAATAAAAAGGGTTAATACGGGGCTTTCCAGGTAGACAGCAACTTGCATTCATATTTGAATGCCTCCGGAAACCCATAAAAGCATTAATAACTTTTAAAGGAATAAACACTTAAGAGAATATACTAATATACAACCCTAACACATTTTTGAAATATGGAAAGCAGATGTAGAGAGTAAATAGCTTTTTCAGTACTAAACCTTAAATTGGCTGTGGGGAAAGTTAAGAAACATTTCTATTTATTCTGCAGGACTCCCCTAAGGCTCTGAAACTGGAAGTAGCAAGCACCTCTGGAAGTGGTGAAAATGTAGGTTAAAAATGGGAGCACTAGTTGAAAGTCAGTTTAAGAAGCATTTAAAACTCCATGAAGCCAGATGACCATCCCTCACTTACATAAGGAAGAGGATGAAAGAGAAAACCATGCACAATGGAGGATGGGTATGTTATATAGAAGTCAAAGGAAATACTGAAAACAGAGGTCTCAGTTTGTTACCCAGCTGGCTCCAGAATGCTGGTATCTGGGCTTCAGTTGACCCCTCAACAACACAAATTTGAACTGCACAGGTCCACACGTTTTTTCAATAAATACTGTAAATGTATGTTTTTCTTAATAATATTTGTTTTTCTCTAGCTTACTTTCTTATAAGAATAGTCATAATATGTGTAACATATAAAAGCTGTGTTAATAGACTGTTTATGTTAGCAGTAGTTCAGTTTAGAAAGTCAAAAGTTATATATGTAACTTTTACTGCACAGGAGGGTCAGTGCCCCTAACTCCTGTGTTGTTCAAGGGTCAACTGGATATTCTCCAGGCAGAAAATTAGAATAAAGTTTTGTGTGAAATCTGATTATGCCAAGAGGAAAGACACAAAGATACTGATTAAGTTCCAGAGACTAATTAGAAATTCCAACTAGCATTTTGATATCTCAATCCTAAATATGAATAGTTGACCAAGGCTCACTAGACATCTGAAGGAATTCCCTAACATGAAACATAGAGATCAAAACAATCATGACACAAATAGCGTGAAGGAAAAAGGCTAGACAAGGAAAAGAAAAAAATTTTAAAGCCATCGTTCTCTTTAGAGAGTAGAGAGAATATTTCACGTATAAAATAAGAACAAGATGCTATAAAAAGCATAGAAAAGATAAAATTAGTAACAAAAAACATATGAAAATTAAAATATGATACTGATGAAAATGCAGTAGAATATACCTTCACACATTCAAAATATTTTTTGAACACCAACTAGTGTCAATTATTTTTCTAGCAGTGGGCATATACAATTAACATACTAAAAGTTCTACCTTCACGAGGATTAAATTCAGGTGGAAAGAGACAAATAATAAACACATGACAAAATATACTGTACGCTCTCAGCCTCCCAGCCGCCCAGGGCCGGCCCAAGGTGCAGGCAATCTACGGATGGCAGCTGCCCAGCCCCCAGAGCAGCCCAAGGCTCAGGTAACCAGGGCCGGCCGAGGCTCGTGCTGCCAGCAGTGGCAGCAGCAGAGTTGTGATGGGGGCGTTGCGTTCCCGATTGCCAGGTCGCCTGCTGCCTCTGAGGGCTCCTAGATTGTGAGAGGGGGCAGGCCAGGCTGAGGGATGCCCCTCCAGTGCATGAATTTTCATGCACTGGGCCTCTAGTATAATATAAAAGGTATATGTAACATGGCCTCCAATTTTATCTCCTGTCACTCTTCCCCAGCTTACTCTATCTCAGTTTTGCTGATAATATTCCCCAAACTGATCTACAGATTCAACATAACCCTATCAAAACCCCAGCTGCCTTTTTAAAAGAAACTGACAAGCTGATCCTAAAATGCATATGGAAATGAAAAGAATCCTAAAATATCCAAAATGATGTTTACAAAATACACCAAAGCATGGAAGAATTATAATTCCTGATATGTAAGCACATACAAAGCTGCAGTAATCAAGACAACATGGTACTGGCATAAGGAAAGATCAGTGGAATAGAACTGAGAACCCAGAAATAAATGCTATCAGTTATGGTCAATTGAGTTTTGAAAAGATGTCAATAATTCATTGGGGGAAGAACAGTATTTCCTTTTTTTAAATATGTTTCTATTTATTTCAGAGGGATGAGAGAGACAGAGAGAGAAATATGATGAGAGAGAACCATGGATCGGCTGCCTCCTGAATGACTCCTACTAGAGATCAAGCCTACAACCCGGGCATGTGCACTGACCAAAAATTGAACCATGGGCCTTCTGATTCATTGGTCAATGGTCAACCACTGAACCACACCAGCCAGGCAGAACAGTATTTTCAACAAGTGGTGTTGAGATAACTGGATCTTCACAGGCAAAAGAATGAAGCTGGACTTCTATCTTATAACAGATTCAAAAAATAAACTCAAAATGGATTGTACATCTAAATTTATGAGTTAAAACTATAAAATTCTTAGGAAAAAACATAACCATTGTGACATGGGCTTAGATAATAATTTCTTAAATATGACAACAAAGTATAGCCAAAAAAATAGATAAATTAGACTTCATCAAAATAAAAAACTTTTCCACTTCAAAACACCACCATAAAAAAGTGAAAGGACAACTAACTCTCAGACTGAGAGAAAATACTTTCAAATCATATATCTAATAAGGGAACTATATCTGGAATATATAAATAAATCACTCAAAAATACTAAGACAACCTTATTTTAAAATAGGAAAATTACTCAGAAATAAAAGGAATGAACTATTGATATATGTAACAACCTGACAGACTAAGCACTGTGTTAAGAGAAAAAAGTTAACCTCAAAAAATTAAGAGGGTTAGGCTATATAACCCCAAAATACGCTATTTTGGCATAAGGGTTATTTTTAGCTGAAAGGAACTGAGAATCAATACATAACAGGGAGAGTTCGTTCTCTGCCCTCAAAAGCAAAGCATAAATTCTCCTTTATGAAGGTGTCCCTCTCTCCCTTACAAGGAAAAGGAGAGCAACTCTTCTCATCAGAGACATAGAACAGACACTGAGATCAATTTGCATAAACAAACCTTATGAAAATAACTTCCATTAACTTTCCCATATATTTCCTAGTCATTTCCCCACTTTTTAATCATTCCCTGAAGCCCAAATAATCTTTTCTTTGTTAACATAATATAAGCCCCCAAATGCTTCTAGATTTGCTTTTCTATGAATACTGATGCACATAAAATATTAATAAAAATTATAAAAATCTATACGAGCTAAAACTGCAAAAAACTACAGATACACATATATGCATATTTTAAATGGTGAAAAAACTGTAGTTCAGTTAATATGAATGTACTAATATAAATTTCCTGGGTTTGATAATGTATTACTATTAGATGTCACTTAAGGGAAACTGAGTGAAGATTACATGAAACTCAATGAACTATTTTTTTCCCTTTGTACTATTTTTGAAATGTCCTGTTTTGAAAAATGGAACATAACCTTATAAATTATTTTCCTATTAGTTCTTTATTTAAACTCTATACAGTAGGTTCTTGGGTTACGTCGGAGATCCATTCCTACAGCGCAACGAAACGCAATTTTCACTGTAGGTCGGAACCCACCTATATAAGCACCTATGTCACTCACATGGAGCACATACACAGCAGTAATGAAGTGAAACAGTAAAAAATATATAGGATATATATTATATATATCCTATATAATAAAAGGCTAATATGCAAATTGACCCCTCGACCAGGAGTTCAACCAACAGGCAGGCTGGCCAACTGCCCATGTCCCCTCCCCGCTGGCCAGGCTGGCCAGACTCCACTCATGCACGAATTCATGCACCGGGCCTCTAATATATATATATACACACACATACACTGAGTGGCCAGATTATTATGTGTTCAGAGATCACAATAATCTGGCCACTCTGTGTGTGTGTGTGTGTGTGTGTGTATGTAATGGAGTACTACTCCGACATAAAAATATGAAATCTTGTGATTTTCAGCCACATGGATGGACTTGAGTATATTATGCTAAGTGAAATAAGCCAACAAAAAGACAAATACTGCAAAATTTCACTAATATTTGAAATCTAAAAAACAAAACAAAACCAGACTCACAGATGCACAGAACAAATTGGTGGTTGCCAAAGGGCAATGGGATTGAAGGGTGAGAGAAATAAGTGAAAGAGACCAAGAAGTACAAACTTCTTACAGTTTTAACATAAATACGTCATGGGGTTGTAATGTACAGTATGGGGACTACAGTCAATAATATTGTATTAACTTTGTATGTTGACAACGGATAACTAGACTAATTATGATAATCATTATGCAAGGTATGCAAATATTGAATCATGATGTTGTATACCTAAAACCAATATAATATTGCATGTCAACTGTATCTCAACTAAAAAGATAAGAGGAATTAAGAGGAAGGATGTATATGGAATCATGAGAAGCTCAGCTACAAGCCCATAATCTTAGCAGCAAGATTTATAATTTGAGGTTAGAGAAAACAGACTAACCCAAGAGAAATAATCTTGAGATACAGATATTTGGAAATTACCAACTAAATGGCAGGTCCCCAATCAATTACAAAATATATCTCTAGCACAAATATCTCATCTCATTTGAGTGTATTTGTGTATCCAATGATTTCTTCTCTCTCTCCTGATGAATGTCTCTCAGAAACCTCCAGGTAGTATATCCATGCTGAAACTTTCACTCCCCACTCAAAAATACTGCTCCTCTTACATGCCCTATAGCCAAAAATCTAGAAACCATCCTTGTTACATCCTCTCCTCACCGGATATATTGCAAAACTTTTGCAGACACATAGATATTTCTTCCCCCCGCCCTCTCTGAAACAAAAGCATACCAGAGTTGCAGATTAAGATGAGTTGGACAAGACTAAATTTTTAATGGCTCCCAAACCAATTCTCTTCCTCCTACATGCTATTGGAAGGCCTAAGGTGAAACAGAAAAGTTTTACTGGTATTTTACATATTAAGTAACAGGAAGAGTCCCAGCATTAGAATGGCAGGCTCAATGGTAAAACAGAAGACTGAAAATAAAAGAAAACAAAACTTGGCTGTGGCACAAAAAGAGAGGACAATAACGCCTTGCCATGGGAGCAGTCAGCAGCTGTGCACCGCTGCAGGTTACCTAGGACCAAACCAGAGAGGGTCGGACATGCATTGCCACCATGTGCCCACCATCCAGATATCACTGCTGACATGTACACATAAGGAACTGTTGGACATTGAAATTGTGACTCAAACATTTTTTTGTTTTGTCTTGTTTTGTTATTATATGTTTATTTCCAGTCTGCAAAGGCAAAACTTTTTAAAGGAAAGAAATGGTGGGAAAAAGATACAGAGGCAAAGAAGCATTGAACAGACTGTCAAACTACATTGGGAAGACAGGGGTGGTTGGGCGAGGAGGGCTGTAAGAGACCAACCGAAGGACTTGTACGCATGTATATAAGCACAACCAATGGATATAAGACACTGGGGTGGGGAGGGGGAGGGTGGGCAGGTGAAGGCATGTCCTGGGGGGTAGGGGAGGTTGGGGGGAGATCAAAGGGGAAAAAAAAAAAAGGAGACATATGTACTACTATTTGTAATACTTAAAACAATAAAAATAAAATTAAATTAAAAAAAAAAATGGAATGCTATGGAGAACATAAAACCTCTGTGTGCACTTAAAAGTCTTTATACCAGTTGGTTGTTTCAACAAATGATTTGACATAGGTATTTGTTCCAGATTTTCCAAAGTTAGGTATTTCAGTCTCCCTTATTATTGATACTAAGATTTATGGCATACACAATGTCTTTGTGTGTGTGTGTGTGTGTGTGTGTGTGTATATACTTTTAACTCATATTAGATCACAGTCATGTATTTATTGCATACATATAAAAATTATTTGCACAAAGTAGAGAAGATCCAATATGTACTTTCATAAACTCTGAATCCTCATTAAATAAGGTGAGACATATACTCTCTCTTAACTTTCCTTCTTAATATAGGTTCACATCAATGTATATCCACCACGACCACCCATTCAAAACCATCATCTCTTGCCAGAACTACTAGTCTCCATGTATCTACAAATCATTCTCCATAAGTCAACTAGAATCTTCTGAAAATGTCAGTCCTCTGCTTAAAAGCTTTAAACTTTTAATCATAACTGCCCTACATGAACTAGTCTATAACTGTTTTTCTTGCTGGAATCAATTCTCAATACTTCTCACTTCATACTCACATTCTTTTAATTCTTTATTTGTGTCATTCTTTCCCTCCCTACCACCCTCAATTCCCACCCCCCACCCCTTTTTGTTCATACAGGTTACTCCTCTGCTTGCAATATATCACTGCCCTCTTACTCTTACTCTTCCCTTGGATAATAGTTTAAAAGATTATTTTTCTTAAAAAACCTTTCTGATATATCTACCCCCACATCCAATTCTTTACAAACACCATCAACAGAAAAAATTAAACTGCCTGGCTGGTGTGGGTCAGTGGTTGAGCATCAACCTATGAACCTGGAGGTCACAGTTTGATTCCCAGTCAGGGCACATACCTGGGTTACAGGCTCGATCCCCAGTGTGGGGCATGCAGGAGGCAGCTGATCAATGATTCTATCTCATCACTGATGTTTCCATCTCTCTCTCCCTCTCCCTTCTACTCTGAAATCAATAATAAAATATATTTTTTAAAAATTAAACTAAGCAGTCCCTTTATGTGTTATTTCTTCTATCATATCACTTATCACACCTATCTTACAAAATATTGAATCTCTAGTTTCTACCTGGCACTAAGTACTTGTTAAATAAACACATGGTCTGCCAGGACTGTAAGTTGTTTTTGTCTTAATTTATCTGTTTAGGAATGGATATAACAAGCAAATTATGCCTGAGTAAAAACAGCCATTAATTTTTATAACAAATAAAGGACCAACAAACTATGTAAAAACACAAAAAAGACTTTTGAAATGACTATACCATGCATAACATTTTAAATTTATAGTAAAATATGTGTTATTTCATAATACTTATAATTTGCTATTATTATATGATTTCAAGTTATCACATACACCTAATTACACTAATATCCAAGTTTTATATTTTTTCTAGAAAATTTGGTAAACCAAATATATACTAAGACGAAGAAATCAGTGAGATTTATCCAGCTATAACATAAAAAAAATCACTACATGCTATTTTGTGACATTGAATCATATCAATTCTAATAGAACTTTGAAATCCACTCATCTTTATAAATGTTAAATATAATCATTTCTAAAACAATGGTATTAATAAAGAACTTGACCTTTTTAACAAAACTTTATCAGAAGTACTTACTTTTGGTCTCATTACTGTATTTTACAATAGAATATCTCAGATGATACACAATTGTCCAGATCAAGAGGAAAAGTTGAATTTAAACATCAATTATGCTTTAGACAGTGAGTTTTTACTTGTATTAAGAATAGAAATCAGGATGCACCACATGCAACAGTTAACTTTTACAGGATAAGTTTATCTCAGTCATCAAATATGTGGATATCAAAATAGTACAAAGTCCTAAAGATTGGTGCCATAACCTAAGAGTTTTAATGAGAGTTATTTCTGTTCCTTAATGCCCTGGGATTTGCATGGTAGTACAATAGATACCATTTAATTATAAAACCTACCATATAGTTCTACAATGTACAAAATTCATTATGTATTTGTTGATAATAAATTCAGATGACACACACTTTTGTTTCCTCCTAGATAACAACTTTCCAAAGGCATTTTTTTTTCAATATAAGATGGTGTATTTTAGTTTTCACACATTCTGCTTTGTAACTATTCACTTAAAAGAGCTACTTCCACCTAGAAATAAATATATGTGTCTTTCGTTACTAGTGCAGTCTTTTTATTCATAATAAGGGTTAGTACAGCAGCGTCTCTAGTTCATTTACAATCTTTGCTTTATGATATGTAGTCAGAGACTCTGTACTTTTTCTCAAATCATAGTTTGATATAAAGAAATTTGTTTCCAGTTTATACTCACTTACCAAAAATAACAATTGCCCTCTCAACATTAATGAAAGTTTTATCTCTCACTTGAGGAATATTTGCACTAACTAAAAAATGTTATACTATTTACATTTCATTGGTTTTATACAGACTACATCAATTCTTAGTCCTAGATCACCATCAAATTGGACAGTCCACTCTTATCATTTAAGATTCACTTATTAGGAGAATTACATAGAAAAGATCCAAAAGACTCCACTTAATAGACATAGCTAACGATTTCATAGTTGATCTTATCTTCTAAGTATCTAATACCCTGTCTTCTTCCTCTTCTCACCAATTTTCTCTAAAATAGTATAAAATAAATTCACCAATATAATAAATACAATCTGGAAGAATCCTCTTGTTAAGAATGCTAGCTGGCCTTTTCCTGATAACATTGCTTCAATGCCACATATATCTTTCTTTATTGTATACAAAAGAAAAGAATCAAGCTGATGTAATATAATTTCCTGTAAAGAAGGGTCGCATATAAATTTATATACATATATTTACAAAATTAACTTATCATTCCATGAGTGCCTAAATTCAGTTAATTGCTTGAGTCCACACCAACTCAATCAATTTTAAGTATTAGACTATCCCAACTGATATATAAAAAACAGAAGCCCATATAGGTCACTTCAGGTACCCAAAATTTAAAGTATAAAGAAATACAAGCTAGAAATTAAGAGAGTTATAAGCATTAAATTGCTTTGGGAAATGGGATGTCACTGTATCCTTTTATTTTTTTAAAAATATATTTTTTTAAAATATATTTTTATTGATTTCAGAGAAGAAGAAAGAGGGAGAGAGAATAGAAACATCAATGATGAGAGAGAATCATTGATTGGCTTCCTCCTTCTAGGGATCGAGCCCGTAACCCGGGCATGTGCCCTTGACTGGAATAGAACACGGGACCCTTCAATGGACTCTATCTACTGAGCCAAACCAGGCAGGTACTAAATATATTTTTAATGATTACAGAGAGGAAGGGAGAGGGAGAGATACAAACATCAATGATGAGAGATACTCAATGATCGGCTGCCTCCTGCATGACCCACACTAGGGATCGAGCCCGCAACCCAGGCATGTGCCCTGACCGGGAATCGAACCATGATCCCCGGGTTCATAGGTTATAGGTCGACATTCAACCACTAAGCGACACTGGCTGGGCTCTTTTTTTAATCCAAATCAAGAAAACAGGTTCCTTAACTCAGAGATCTCTAATGACCAGGGTTAGAATACAGGCACACCTCATTTTATTGCACTTTGATTTACTGCACTTTGCAGATATTGCATTTATTACAAATTAACGTTAAGTCCCTCCATCAGCAAAAAATACTATAACTTGCTGAAGGCACAGATGATGGTTAGCATGTTTTAGCAATAAAGTAATTTTAAATTAAGATATGTACATTGCTTTTTCAGACATAAGACTACTGCACACTTAACAGACTAAGCATAGTGTAAATATAACTTTTATATGTACTGGGAGATCAAAAAGTTCATGTGACTCATTCTATTGCAATATTTGCTTTATTGCGATGGTCTAAAACCAGCCCCACAATGTATGCCTGTACTCTCAATAGACTGAATTGAAGGTACACAGGTCACCAGATTAAAGATCTAATTTGTTCTTGGGTGAAATTTAACATGAAAATATAGTGGTGAATCTCATCATTAGTCAAGTATCACTGATAAGAAAACAAAATGCATACTCTATAAAGATAGTAAGTCGCTCAATTTGTTGGCATCACAAATTGGTAAACAGAGTTGAGATTGGATACTTGGGCTGTAACAGCTCTTGCATTTGAGACTAGTGAATCTAGACTTCTTTTAACAAGCAATAAAGAGTTATATACTGAGTAGCCAGATTATTGCAATCTTGGAACGCATAATAATCTTAGCCAGGGGTAGGGGACATGGGTGGTTGGCCAGCCTGCCTGCTGGTCGAACTCCTGGTCGAGGGGACAATTTGCATATTAGCCTTTTATTATATAGGATATACACTGAGTGGCCAGATTATTATGCATTCACAGATCATAATAATCTGGCCACTCAGTGTAAAAAAGTTATTGAGCAGGGAAGTGACAAATATACATTAAAAATATAGTAATGCAAAATAGAAAAAGTGATCAATAAAGTTATACCTTGATTTTAATGACAGAACATCTCTATCTATCTCTATCTCTATTTCTATCTCTCTCTGTTTCTCTTGTCCCCCCACCTCTCTTCCACCCTCTCTAAAAAATCAATGGAAAAAATATATATGCTCAGGTGAGGATTAACAGCAACAACAACAAAAGTAAAAAGCTAAGCTACAAATTGGGAGAATATATTTGTAACATGTTACTTAAGTGGCATCAGTACATAAGATTTATTTTTCAAACTTTTAAAAAATGTGCAAACAAAGAACAGGCATTTTATACAAAAATATGTTCAGCATCATTAATAAGCAAGAAAATGAAAATTATAACTATAATAGATACCATTTTGTAAGTACATCCTTATTACTAAGAAGCTCAATTTACTTGATGATGTTTAAAATGAAGAAAGCAGACTCTCTAGACACTAAATAACGTTCTTTTGCTCATATAAAGTACAATCTTTAGAAAACAGCATGTATAAAGAACAAAGTAACTTTATTTACCAACTGCGAAAATTACACTTGTAATTTTCAAAATTTGCTCAAGAATTCTTCATTAAAAATGGTTAAAAAAACAAGCTCTGATTATCATACTCAGCAACAAAAGGTATTCAATGGTTTGATGTAAACCAAACTACTCAATTATTACTTACCAATAAGATTTCTCCACAGAGAGCAGGAGAATAACTCTTAAACTTTGCAAAAGACATAAAATGCAAGAAGGGTCTCAGAAATAAAAACAAACGTGGTTAGTTTAAATTATTCTGGAAAACTTGTTTTTAATTGTACAACCACTTTACCAGAGGCAATTTTAGATAATTTAGTCCTAATAGTTTTGTTAACGCTAACCTTATTAACTTACTACATCATTTATAAAAGAGTTAAGAAATATAAAGCAAACTAGGCCTGATTTTCTTTATATTTTTAAAGCCACAAAAGTATTAATAAAATTCTAGATATTTTTTTCTATACTTCCTTGAAAACAAAAGCCAAACATACTTACTGTTGGTTTTTTTCATTTAAAGTATTCATGCCCTGGAGATCAGAAAGAGGTATCCTAGGATTTTTACGGGTTACACCTAGTATATAAAAAGCAAAAATTTTCAAATCAGTGCTAAGAAAAACTAAACATGAAATAATGTTTCCAATGAAAAATGAAATGAATGTACTTTGATAGTAAATATTTGCTAAACATGTCAGAATAGCTAAATAATAATATGAAGCAAGTCCCATGACTGTTACTTACAAATCTGACTTAACCAACAATGAATCCAATTTTTTCAGCAATACGTATATTGCTAACTTTGACTATAGATTTTAGTCTATTTTGTCGGATATGAGTATTGCTACTCCAGCTTTTTTTTTCTTTTCCATTTGCATGGAAAAATTTTTTCCATCCCTTCACTCTCATCCTGTGTGTCTTTTGTTCTGAGGTGGGTCTCTAGTAGAAAGCATATAGTTGGTTCATGTTTTTGTACCCATTATGCTACCCTATGCCTTTTGATTGGAGCATTTAATCCATTTACATTTAAGGTTATTTTTGAGAAGTACTTATTTATTGCCATTTTAATTCTGTATGTCTAGGTTTCTCTCTCTCTCTTTCTTCTTCTCATTACAAGCAGTCCCTTTAGCATTTCTTGTAATGCTGGCTTGGTGGTGATGTATTCCTTTAGCCATTTTTTTTTTTTTTCTGGGAAGCTCTTTATTTGACCGTCTATTTTGAATGATAGCCTTGTTGGATATAGTAATCTTGGTCTCAGATCCTTGCTTTCCATTACCTTGAGTACTTCATGCCATTCCCGTCTGGCCTGTAGAGTTTCTGATGAGAAATCAGGTGTCAGCCTTATGGGAGCTCCTTTGTAGATAACAGTTTGCTTTTCTCTTGTTGCCTTTAAGATTCTCTCTGTCTTTAATTTTTGGCATTTTAATTATGATGTTTCTGGGCCTGGGCCTGGTTGGGTTCTTCTTGCTTGGGGTTCTCTATGCCTCCTGAACTTATGGGACTTTTTACTTCACCAGGGTAAGGAAGTTTTCTGCCATTACTTCTTCAAACACATTCTCTATCCTTTTCTCCCTTTCTGCCTCTTCTGGCACACCTACTATTCTAATATTGTTACGTTTCATGTTGTCCCACAGCTCCCTTAAGCTATCCTCCTGTTTTTTAATTATTTTTTCTTTTTGGTTCTCTGATTGAGTGGTTTTTTTCAACCCTGTCTTCTAATTCACTGATTTGATTATCAGCTTCCCCTAGTCTGCTCTGTATTCCTTCCAAAGTGTTATCTGTGCTATGTCATTCTTTATTTCCGACTATTCTTTTTTCATAGTTACTATATCTTTTCTCATGCTGTTGAGCATCTTTATCATCATTACTCTGAACTCTGTTTCAGATAAATTTCTTATCTCTGCTTAATTTATCTCTTCTTCTGGAGAATTCGCTTGTTTTTTCATTTGGGGGTTGTTTCTTTGTCTCCTCATTTTGGCTGTCTGTCTGGGTTTGCGACTATGTATTAGGTAGATCCTATATACTTCTCAATCTCTAGTGCAGGACAGTGTCAAATGCTGTTTTTCAACTACAGATTTTAAAGATCAACTAATCTTACATATAAAAACACTAAGAATCAACTACAGATTTTAAAGATCAATTAATCTTACATATAAAAACACTAAGAATCAAAGATGACAAATTGCTTTCTTAAGGATTACCAATATTCTTAAGTTTTAATTTTCTTCAAATCATTCAATAAACACTGGAACTCTATAAAGCACATGGGAAAATTTTCATAACCTATCCACACAGACATTTACTATAGGTAAGACACATATGACGAAGTGAAAGTATCTCTACTTAAGATAACAGTCTTTTATGTAGAAAATCATAATTAACCCACACAAAAAATTAGAATAAATGAGGGCAATAAAATGACAAGATATAAGATCAATATTCAAAAATTGTATTTCTATACAATAATAAACAATCAGAAAATAAAATTAAGAAATTCCATTAATAACATCAATATAAAAAACAAATTTAACAAAAAAGTATAAAATGTCTATACTGAAAATGGCAAAATCATTAAAAGAAATTTAATCTAATTAAATGGAATGCCATCCATGCTCATGGATTAGAAAACTTAATAATGTTAAGATGGCAATGCTACCCAAATTGATCTACAGATCTATGCAATATCTATTAAAATTCCAGCTGCCTTTTTTTATAGAAATACTAGTAAATACACTGACCCTATAATTAATATGTATATGCAAGAGACCTAAAATAGCCAAAACAACATTGAAAACGAGGAGCATGGTTGGAGGACTCACACTCCTTGAATTCAAAACTTACTACAAAGAAACAGTAACTGAGACATGGTACCAGCATAACAATAAATATATCAATGGAAGAAATTGAGAGTACAGAAATAAACCTATACACATTTATGATCAACTTAATTTTTATAAAGGTGCTAAGACAATTCAATGAAAAATAACTTCATTCCTTCAGTTCCTAATTCATGGACACTAATTTCCCTATGACAGATTATCATTGTCTATCCTCTATATCCATTCTTCTGCATATTAAAACAATCATCTCAAGCCTTCAATATTAGTAATCCAATTTTCATCTCTTTCCACTACTTCTTGAGCTCATACAAGTGTTGCTTTATAACTCTGCTTGTTTCAGTAGCTCAATACCTATTTTTATTATCATACTGATATTTTATATCCTCAAATGTGTGCTACTGCTTTATTGGCTTCATGTTCTTAAATTCTTCTATACTGTTAACTGCTCACAGGGAATATTTTCTTGGTAGTATTTTTCCTACAAACAAAATAGGGTGGTTCTTTTGTGCATAACTCCCTTATTGTCCTCTGTGTAATGATTTAATATCAATTATTAAATATTTTAAACATTAAAAAGACCTAAGGAATAGTATACTGAACACTTGCAACTGATCACTCAGATTAGGAAATGAAGCCCGGTGCACCACACTTGGATCCCATTCCAACAGCATCAGATCCCAAAATTGATCACTTGTTGAAATTATCATAAAAGTACTTTAAACAGCTATCATAATGTTCAATGACTTAAATTAAAAGATTATCTTACTGAGTTAACAGATAGTAAGTCTCCAGAAAGAAATGGAAACTAAAAAAGAACCAAATGGATATTTTGGAACTGAAAACTGAAATTTTGTGAAATGAAAAATTCATTTCACGGGTTTAAGACTTGAAACAGCATAATGAACTTGAAATCAGATAAATAAAAAGTATCCAATCAGAAGAAAATAAAGAACAAAAATAGAAAATAATGAACAGAGTATGAGGAATGTGTGTGATGTCAAATATTCTAAGATCATGTAAATTGGTATCTCAGAAGGAAAAGAAAAATTGTAGCAGAAAAAGTTTTTTTAATATTGGCCAAAAATTTTCTAAATTTGATTAAAAACAGTGAAGCACAAGTCCAAAAGGTGAAGCAAATCCCAAACAGGATAAATATAAATATTTAGGGACATCACAGTCAAATTGCTAAAATTCAAAAGATAAATATAAAATCGTAAGCAACCAGTGTAAAAAAGGTGCGTTAGATATGAAAAAATAACAATAGGGTGACATCAGAATTTATAATCACAAATAATGTAGGGGAAAAATGGAACAACATCCTTAAAGTGCCAAAAGTTTGATAGTTCCTAATGATGTTAAATATATGTCTATGTTATGACACAGTAACTGCACTGATAAGTTTCATTCCAAAGAATAAAAATATATATATACACAAACAACAATGTTTGAATAGCTGGAGCCCTCACAATAGCTCAAAACAGTACACAATCCTTTTATCCACCAAGAAATGAATGATAAACACAACGTTGTATATACAACTGTATATATGTGTGTGTGTGTATGCACACATATTCCACACAATGGAATAAGTCAGCAACAAATTACTGAGATATAAAACAACACACACGAATATGTATAGTATTATGTTGCATAACTTCAGAACACCAAAGAATATACACTGTATGATCCCATTTCTGTAAAATTTTTAGAAAAGGCAAAACTAATTTACATAGCAATGAAAAACTTTTTTTATTATTATTACAGGAATCTTAACAAAAGTTGTCTAGCCCTAGCCGGTTTGGCTTAGTGGCTAGAGCATCGGCCTGCGGACTAAAAGGTCCCAGGTTCGATTCCGACCAAGGGCACTTGCCCAGGTTGGAGGCTTGATCCCTCACAGTAGGGGACATGCAGGAGGCAACCAATCAATGATTCTCTCTCATCATTGATGTTTCTATCTATCTCTCTCCCTTTCTCTCTGAAATCAATAAAAAATATATTTTTAAAAAGTTGTCTAAAGGAGCTGGGAAAACATACAAGAGAGCAAGAATAAATTTTCTGATACAATTTTATTCCAATATTTTATTTTTAATCATTTTATGTTCATGGTTTGTCTCTTACCTTTTAACTATTATTTCTTTTGTAACTGAATAATCTGTTTTTTAAATGTTTAGTTCATTTTAATTTATTGGTATTGCCCTGGCCAGATGGCTCAGTTGGTTGGAGCCTTGTCCCATACACCAAAAAGCTGCAGGTTCAATTCCCTGTCAGGGGTGCATGCAGGAGGCAACAGATCTATGTCTCTCTCTAAAATCAATAAAAACATAACCTCAGATGAGGATTAAAAATACATTATAAAAAAATTTATTGGTGTTACTGATATATCTGGGGTTTTTTCTGCCTTTTTATTTTATGCTTTGTATTTACCCTAATTATTATGCAATTTTATCCAGATTTCCACTAAATTTATTTATATTCTGATTTCTTTTTTTCATTTTATAAAGTTATATAGTATACACTCTTCTCTTTGATTATGAATTTTTAACACATTCATGAATTCGAATCTAAATTCTTTTCTTTTCCTAAAGAGTACAAGAAGTTTCTAATGCTTTGATTCTAGTCAAACCATCCCTGTAACAGATGATGCTACACAGTACTTATTTTCACCTTGTTTTCTTCCGATTAATCAACCAAATTAGATATTACTACTAAGTTATACAGACTGTTTATTTAGATTTATGCACATTTACCAATTTCTTTATCAGAACTCAAAACTTTCTAGTGAGTTAGTTCAGCTTCTTTCTCCACAAAATCTTTTTGTAAGTTCTACTGTAAAGTTTTTCTTCAGATTACTATGTTATTTATGGCTATTGTTCATCTCTGCCTGGTATATCTTTGTCCAGCCTTTCATTTTCATCATTTTAAAAATTTTATAAGTAGTCAATTAAACGTTTTGAAAATCCATTTTGAGACTGTAACTGGTGAGGTTAATCTATTTTTATTAATTTTAAATAGTAACATTTGTATTTTATTTCATATCTCCCATTTAGTTTATTCTTTAAACTCATTTTCCCCTTAATTTTCACTTGTAAAGGTTTCTTATGAGACTTTAAAAGATTCTATTTTTGTTTACCCATACTTAAAACTGAAACTAATGGGCCTTATGGAAAATATATGCTTATCTTTATTGAAAACTGACAAACTGTTTTTCCAAAATAACTGTACTATTTTACATTGCCAATAGAGTTTATAAGTGTTCCAATCGCTTCACATCCTCATCTGCATTGTGATTATAATTTGCATTTTCCAAATAACTAATGAAGCTGATAATTTTTCATGGGTCTATGGACCATTTACATATCTTCTTTTTGGAAATGTATATTCAAATCTTTGGCCATTTTTTTTACTTATTTTTGTCTTACTGTTGAAGGATTTTTTTTTTTTAATTTTGTTTTCAAGTCCATTAACAGTTTTCAGGTTTTCAGTATTACAAATATTGTTTCCCAGCTGGGGTATAATTTTTTTTCCTAATATATTTTTAAAAGATGAAGTTTTCAATTTCAGTGGACTCCAAATTATCAATTTTTTCATGCTCTTATTGTCCCATCTAAGAAATCTTCGCCTGTCCCAAGATTGCAAAGATTTTTCTCTCAGGTTTTTTTTTCTATAAAAATTAAAAGTTTTACTCTTTATAAAGTCCATTTTGAGTTAATTTTTATGTATTAGGGTCAAAGTTCTCTTGTAATATGTAAATATTCAGTTGTTCCAGTGCCATTTATTTAAAAGACTATATACTTTACCCCCACTGAATTACCTCAGCACCTTTGTGGAAAATCAATTGACCATATATCTGTAAGACCTACTCCTGGATTCTTTACATGATTCTATTGATCAGATTCTATTGATGCTTACACTGAGAATAATTTCATGATTATCTTAGTGTTGAAATCATATAGTGTAAGTCTCCAGTTTTGTTCTTTTTCAAAATTATTTGGTCATTCTAGCTATTCTATATTTCTATATAAATTTGTTACCATCTTATGAATTTCTACCAAAAATCTGCTCTGATATTCATTAGGATTACATATTAAATCTACAGATCCATTTGGGAGAGAACTGACATCTTATAAAAACAAAAACATGTACCTATTTTCACCTATTTAGGTATTTTTTATTTTCTTTCAATTGGACACCAGTCTAATACATATTTCATTAAATTTACCCCTAAGTATTTCATGTTTTGGTATATTATTGTCTGTTGCATATTAAATTGGTCTAAAACCTAGCACTTTAAAATAACAGTTATCATATCAAAGATTCTAGAAGAACAGGTTTCAAGAGCTGCTTAGCTAGGTAGTTCTGACAAGATCTCATTAGGTTATATTAAAACTGTCGGCCAAGGCTGCAGTCATCTGAAGACTGGAATAGAACTGAAGGATCTGTTTCTAAGATCACTCATGTAGTTGGTGGCACGCCTTAGTGCCTGCTAACTAGAGGCTTCAGTGGGATTTTTAATAGGGCTACTCACAAATGGCAATTTACTGTTCTTAGGGACAATGAACAGAGAGAGCCAGGAAGAAATTACCTAAAATGGAAATTGCAATCCTGAATTTCAGAAGCAACATACTATCACTTCTGCCATGTACTATAGATCACTAACACTAGTAAAATCTGAGAGATTACACAAAGTTATAAATATATCAGAAGATGGGGATAACTGGGCTATCTAAGAGGCTGGCAGCCATAGATGTATAAATAAATGGAACTTAGAAATTTCACTTTCCAAGTATTCATGGTTAGTATATTACATTTTAATTTCACATATTTACCTGGTAATCCTTTGACTGTTAAATTCACTTTTTAGATCAAAGAGCATTTTTTCAAACTCCTTAGCACTTTCTATACAGATGCTCATGCTGTCCACATCTTCCTTTTAAACCCATGTACCTTTTATTTCTTTTTGTTACCTTTAGTACATTGTTGAGGGGTAAAAGGAAACATCTTTGCCTTGTTCTAAATGTCAGGGAGAAGCATTCCATCTTTCTCCATTAAATATAAAGTCTGCTATAAAATTTTCATGTGTAAAGTTGAAAAAGTTACCCTGGCTGGGTAGCTCATTTGGTTGATCATCGTCCCATGAACCTAAAGTTTACAGGTTTGATCTCCAATCAGGAGGCAAACAATATCTCTTCTCTCTCTCTCTCTCTCTCTCTCTCTCTCTCTCTCTCTCTCTCTCTCTCTCCCCCTCTCCTCTCTCAATTCAAAACATATCCTCAGATGAGGATAAAAAAAAGTCACCCTGGTTGGTGTTGCACGGTGGTTAGAGTGCCAGCCTGAACACCAAAGGGTCGTGGGTTCAATCGCCAGCCCAGGCCGGGGTTGCATGCAGGGGGCAACCAATCAATGTGTCTCTCTCACATCAACGTTTCTCTTTCTTTTCTCGCTCTCTCTCTTTCCTCTCCCCCTCTGTCTGCATCTCCCCCTCCCTTTCTCCCTTCCACTCTCTCTAAAAAAAAAAAAAAAATCAATGGAAAAAATATCCTCAGGTGAGGATTAACAACAACAACAAAAAGTTGTCTTCTATTCCTAGGCTGCTAAGTTTTATAATAGGAATGGGCATAGAATTATGACAAACTCTTTTTATACAACTACTGAGATAACCATGTGTTTTTTTAGATGGTTTATATGGCAAGTTATATTGATTTTCTATTATCAAACCCCAAACTTTCATTCCTAGAATAAGTTTCACTTAGTCTTCATATATTATTTTCTATATTGTCCTGAATTCAGTGTGCTCTTACTCAGGATTTTTACATCTAACATTGTGAGGTATGTTGGTTTGTAGATTAGTTCCTATAATATTTTTGTCTGATTTTGGTATTTGAGTAATAATGCTGATCTCATGATATGATTTGTATAGTGTCCCTTACTTCTCTGTTTTCTGAAAGAGTTGAGAACTGGTATTATTCTTTTCTTAGACATTTCTTAAACAAAATTCACGATTGAAGCTATTTGGGTTTGAACTCTTTTGTGTTTTTGTCTGAAAATTTTACTTATGAATCCAATATCATTAACAGATATAGGACTAATAAGATTTTCTATTTTTCCTTGGGTCCATTTAGATGACTTGTTGACACTGAATGAATTTGTCAATTTCATCAAGGTTGAATTTATTGGCATAAATGTTCATAAATCCACTGCTCCTTAACCTTTCGATCTGTACCATATGCAACTATGTCTATACTTTAAATCCAGATAACAGTATTTGCTCTTTGCTCATGTTTCTTGATCAGAATGGTAAGAACAGCACTGTCCAATTCAGTAGCCACTAGCCATATGTGGTCATTCAAATTTAAATTGATTAAAGCTTCGGTTTTTAAATTTTTTTAAAATTTCAGGTACTTAACAGCCACATGTGGGCTAATGGCTACAGTTTTGGACAGCATAGTTGGAGAACATTTCCATCTTCACAGAAAGTGCTATTGGACAGTGCTGGGCTCCAACTTTATCCATTTCATTGTTCTTTTTGAAAAAACAGCTTTTGGTTTCCACTGTTGGCCTGCTTTCTATTCACAGATTTTAGCTCTTAACCTTTCTCATTTCCTTCTACTTGTTTTAGGTCTAATATGTTCTTTGTTGTAGCTTCATAATGTAAAAGCTTATTACATCATTAATGATATTTTTATCTTAATTTTTCCTAATATAAAGATTTAAAGCTAGAAATTTTCTTCTAAGCACTTTAGTTGCGTTACACACGATGTAATGTGTTGTTTCCATTATCATTCAGATCAAAAGACTTTCATGTTTCCTTTATGAATTTTTCTTTAACTCATGAGTTATTTATACACTAGAGGCCCGGCACATGAAATTCATGTGCGGTAACAGTCCCTAGGCCTGGCCTGCAATCAAGGCCATCTTCCACTGCTGCCCGCAGCCAGCCCCGCCCCCCCCACCACTCACCCCCAGTTCCCCGTTCGCCATTGGGCAATCGGAGCCTGCCGCACGGGGGAGGGACCAAGATATCACCATTCCCGCCCACTCGCCAGCTCTGTCCCACTGTGGGTCGCCCTCTGTGTGTGGGGTGATCATTGAGGTAGGGACCTTGGCCTGGCACTGCCCGCATCCCTCGCCATCCAACCCTGGTTCCCTGTTCACCATCAGGTGATGGGAGCCTGCTGGCCGGGGAAAGGAACCAAGAAGTGGTCAGTGTGCCTCATAGTGATTGGTCAAGCAATTGTGGTCGTTCCACAGTTAGGGTCAATTTGCATATTACCCTTTTATTATATAGGATGTTGTTTATTTTCCAAATATATAAGAATTTCTCAGATAACTTTCTATTGTTAACTGTCCATTTTGGTCAGACAACATACTTTAAATTTCAATCATTTGTGTAACCACACTAAACTAAAGCCTGAGGTCCCGGACATTAAGGCAGCCACAGTCAGCAAGGTGAGAGTCATTAGGAGCATCAAGCCCACACACAGCCCCTTTCTGACTATTGATCCTTCATCTTTTCCATGAATATCACCATCTCCATTGTCCTGAGACTAGACTGTCAAAAGTATGGGTTCAAATTGAAATGAAGTTCTATTCTACCCTTTTTCTCTTTCTCCTGCCATCTTATGCCTTATCCTTTCCAGAGCTCCTGACCTTTGCAAAAGTGGGGCTGCATCTCATACTCCCGAAAACCCCAATTTCTACCCAATCCTCTGATTTCCTCCCTGCCAAATCTCAGGGAATTAGTCACTGCAGAGGGAATGTGGGAGCACCAGAAATGAAAAGGAGGAGGAAAAGCCACAATACCTTTTATGCCTTAACCTTGAAGGTCACAAAGTCACTTCTGCCACATTCCATTTGTTAGAAGGGAGTCACTAAGTATAGCACAAACCTTTTGAAGGGAGGAGTACCAAAGAATTTGTGGACACATTTTAAAGTGCCAGAAAATAATTTTTACCTTAAATAGTCATATACCTTTTCTAAAGAAATTAAGAAATGGAAAGAAAATACATATAGTCATTTGTTTTATACATATTTACTATTTCTGATTTCTTTATTCCTTCCAGTAATTCATGGATCAACATAGATGAGTCCATGGGCCAAATCAAACCCATTACCTATTTTTTGCAAGGTCTATGAACTAAGGATGGTTTTTATATTTTCAAATTGTTGAAAAAAAATTAAATGGAAGAATCTTTTTGTGACATTTGAAAATTATATGATATTTAAATTTCACTGTGTATAATAAAGTTTCATTGGAACATAGCCATACCCACTTATTTATATATTGTCTATGGCTCCTTTCACAGCAGAACTGAGTTGTTTCACTAGAGACCACATGACCTACAAAGTCTAAAATGTTTACTATCTGGCCTTTGCAGGAAAAGTTTACCAATCTCTACTATATATACAAGTTACCATCTTGTGGTGTCATTTCCCTTTAGCCTGAAGAATTTTCAATACCATTTCTTGTAGAATACAAACTATGGTGACAAAGAGTCTTAGATTTTGTTTATCTGAAAACATCTTTACTTCAGTTTCATTTTTGAATGATACCTTTGCTGTGAATTGGACACTGTGGATAATAATTTGCAGCACCACTAGATTCTGTTACATTTTTCTGACGACTGTTGATTTTTTTTCTAACAGATAGTTAACTTTTCTTCTAACAGGTAGTTAACTTGTCTGGTCCCAAACTACAAATACAGAAATTTTGCCTAAAAGCTGTTTTGGTTTAGGGGTTTTGCACTGTTTTGTTTTTAATTGTGATTTTTTTTTTATATCTTTCATTTTCCACTGCTTTCAATGAGAACTGTTAATCATATTATTATTCCCCTATACTTAATGTAATATTTTCTCTTAGCTGTTTTAAAGATTTTCTCTTTAGCAATTTGCCTATAATGTGCCAAGTTGTGGCTTTATTTTGTACTTATTATTCACGAAGATCACTGATCTTCTTGGATCTCTAAGCTAGTTTTTTTTTAACCAATCATGAAAAGTTTTCAACCACTATTTCTTCAAATATTTTTTTGTCTCTCTCTCTTCTCTACTTATGAGATTCCAACTAAGGCAATAGGTATTCAGCTTTCCCCACACAAAAGCTATGCACAGATACAAAAAACCCTCAGTCAGAAAAGCAGCAAACTTGCAAATCTCACCTACTGCATGCATCTTTTAAAGGTTTGTCCTATTTGGTTTGCAATGCTTCTTTCACAGAGCTCCTACAGTCTTTCTTTCCAGTATACTCACAGCAGTCAGTCAGGTATGGCTGGCAGTATTCATATTCTAACTTTGGGTTTTAGCTCTTTGGCAATTCTCTCAGTTCCAGGATTTTCCTCCTAAATTCCAAGCTGCTTGCCAGTCCTCAACTTTGTCCTCTGACGCCGCAAGCCAGTTATAGAGCTACTAGGGGCCCAGTGCACAAAATCCATGCACAGGTGGGGTCCCTAGGCCTGGCTGGCGATCAGGGCCTACTGGGGCCGTCTTGCCCAGTCCCAATCGGGGCCGGGCAGGCAGGGGCTTGCCAGCTGCTGGCCAGGGCCTGGGGGCCTGCTGGCTACTGGACAAGGCCTGCCAGCTGCTGGATGGGGTGAAGGACGAGGGGAGGGACCGGGGGAGGCTGGCTGTGGGAGTGCGCAGCTCCTGCATTGAGCTCCTGCATTGAGCATCTGCCCCCTGGTCATCAGTGCGCATCATAGTGACTGGTCTACCGGTAGTTCCGGTCTTTCAGTCGTAAAGGTAGCTTAGGCTTTTATATATATACTAGAGGCCTGGCGCACAAAATTCGTGCATGGGGGGATGGGGGAGATACGGGTCCCCTCAGGCCAGCCTGCACCCTCTCCAATCTGTGACCCCTCAGGGGATGTCCGACTGCCGGTTTAGGCCCGATCCTGGGATCGGGCCTAAACCGGCAGTTGGACATCCCTCTCACAATCCTGGATCGCTGGCTCCTAACCGCTCACCTGCCTGCCTGCATGATTGCCCCTAACTGCCCCCTGCCAGCCTGATCACCCTTAATTGCCTCTGCCTATCAGCCTGTTCACCCCTCACTTTCCCCCTTGCCAGCCTGGTCTCCCCTAACTGGTCCCCTACCGGACTGATCACCCTTAACTGCCTTTGCTTGCCGGCCTGATTCCTCCCAACTCCCTCCCCCTTCCCCCCGCCTCCACCGCCGGCCTGGTTGCCCCCAACTGCTCCTGCTGTGGACCTGGTCACCCCATGCAGCCTGCTGCTCAGTCGTTTAGTCACCATCACTAAGCCCCCTGCCGGCCCGGTCGCCCCACGCACCCTGTTCAGTTGTCCATCAGTTGCAATGGTCGTTTAGGCTTTTATATAGATAGACAGATGGGAGTTGGGAAGTACTTTGTGCAAAAAGCCACACATTCATAATTCTTACCCAGGACTTAAAGAATGATTCTCATCAAGTTTCTGCTTCTTTTTGGTCTTTTTTGGTCTTCTAGTCTTTGGGGTCTTTTTCCAGTCCTTTCAAATAGTTATTTGGAATTTTTTTCAAGGTTTTATCATTTTTATATGAGAGAGGGTTCATTCACCTCACCAATTTACCATTACCTAAAGCTAGTAGTCCCCGATTTTTGTTTTTAAAACTATCTCCCAAACATGAGTTTATAATTTTATACATTATAAAATTTTAATTATTGGTAGCACTACAATGGAAAAGGAAATAAACTACCTAAAATAATGAAAAAAGTCCAACTTCCACAAGTGTAGAAATAAATTTGCATGTGAATGCAGGTAAATGCACAATTTCTTCATACAGCCTGTGCTGAAATTTGTGCTTTCCTACTCTGGGCCAAAATATACCAAGCTGGAATACAATCAAGCCTAAGAATGTCAGGCTGAGAGACATGAAAATCAATAAAACAAATAAATCACTTGCAATTATTTACAAGTTAAAAACAATTAATTTAAGCTCCCAGAAAAGATCTATAGATTACCTTAAACAATGTCCCATGGATTAAAATATTTTAAAAAGAAAGATGGATAAATGGAATAAGAACTTGTATACCTTTTAGAAATAATACCAATAATTAACAGTAACATTTAAGGATGTCTTTTTTTTAATGAGATACTTACCTCTGTTCTTTTTAAAATGAGAAAACATTTTAAATAATGTTTTTCAAAATATATTACATATTTTCTTATACCAAGATATAATAAGAAGAACTAAAGAAAAAAAGTCATAGCCCGGCTGGCATGGCTCAGTGGTTGAGCATCGACCTATGAACCAGGTCGTCAAGGTTAGATTCCAGTCAGGATATATACCCAGGTTGTGGGCTCAATCCCCAGTGTGGGGCATGCAGGAGGAAGCTTACCAATGACTGTCTTTTATCATTGATGTTCCTATCTCTCTCTCCCTCTCCTTTCCTCTCTGAAATCAATAAAAATATATTTTTTTAAGAAAAAAAGAAAAGCCCTAACTGGTTTGGCTCAGTGGATGGAGCATCAGCCTGCACACTGGGGGGTCCCAGGTTCGATTCCAGTCAAAGGCATGTACCTTGGTTGCAGGCACATCCCCAGTGGGGGGGTGTGCAGGAGGCAGCTGATCAATGTTTCTCTCTCATCGATGTTTCTAACTCTCTATCCTCTCCTTTCCTCTCTGTAAAAAAAATCAATAAAATGTATTTTTTTTTAAAAAGAAAAGAAAGAGAAAAAAAAACCTTAATATTTCCTCTTAGGAATTTCATTCACTGATAACAGGATACTAAAATTTCATGGAATTTCAATCACAAAACTGGGAAATTAGCAAAGCGTATCTGTAGTGTACTGTAAAAAGCTTAGAACAGAAAATGTAAGTAGTTTAGATCCATCAATATGCAAATTTCTGAGTTAATCATCAAGTATTCTGTAGTATCCTTTTATTCTCATTATTTCAATTAGCCAAATAACTATAATCCACAACAGGTAAAAGAACTCATTTTTATGCAGAAGGAGTATAAAAAATATAAAAGGAGGAAATGGAGACCAAGAGCATCTGTTTACACCTATTTTATTAAAAGAAAAAAGAACATCCACTATGATTCTGTCATTCTTCCTTAAGTCAAATCATTAATGTGGTAGCTTTGCTCTAAACCAGACATAAGAAAGCCTGATAGGAGGACTGCAATCAAATTCAACTATAAGCAAACATAAAAATCAGCAGGAATTTGAAAGGGGAAACTTGTAGCAGCATTGGATATATTAACCATCTTGTGGTGATTATTTCACAGGTGCATATATTATATAAAAACTTACCAAACTTTATGCTTTTGCATGCTGTCTGTTTTACCTCAATTAGATTTCAATAAAGCTTAAAAAAAAAAAAAGTCAGCAGGAAAGAAAATCACTATTCATTTTTACCCACCACTCAGCTACTTTAAAGACAAAAATAAAAATCAATTCAGAGTCTGTAATTAAAATGTAATTAAAAACTCAAGGATCACAAGCAAGCAGACATTCAAATTAAAAAACCAGGTATAGCGACTTTTTTAAGAGAAAAAACTAAAATTTCATTAAAAATATCCTGAGACCAATTAGTCAAAGGATTCTGGAGGTCATATTGCCTATATAATTTATGCCCCACCCTGGTGTAGAATGCTCTTGGTTGCCATTTCCAAATGGATATATGATGACATAGTTTATCAGGATTTTCAGCCTTACTGTACTTCTCTTCCTTGCATCTCTGCAGAATCTCTAAGCTCCTCTGGTGGACTGGGTGTTGGAGAAAGCTAAAACTATCCATACTTTTCAAAATTGCACATGGCGCTGTATCATCATGCCCTTAGGAAACAAAAGAAAAACAAAAACAAAAAAAAATTGAGAAAAGAAAAAGACATTATATAAGCCCAAACCAACTGAGAATCAAGGACAATGCTGCCAACTTTCTTAGAGTATATAAAAATATATCAAATGATAGGAGTTAAAGGTGAATGATTTTTCCAATTAATATGAGGAAATTACACAACAATAACAGTAAAAAATAAAGGTCCTTTTTAGTAATCAAAATGTCCTTTTCAGTACTCAAAGTGTTGGGAGTTAGCACCATACTAATAATTTCTAATTTAAAATACAACTGGTATGGAAATTTCAAAAACAATTGGTATGGTTTAGACATTTTTTAAAAAATTGACTCATTTTTTTTAGGTCTGAAATATAATTGGCATATAGTTGGCAATAATGCAAGAAACACTGATGAACCCCAAAGAGAAATTTACCCAAAACAAATTACCAAACGTTAAACAATTATATCACAAATCTTGCAATTAACACTTGTAGGAATTCCAACAAGTGTGTCAATGTTGAAAGAGTGGGAAGAAAGTACCACAGAGCAGGAAATCCCAGCAGCACTTCTGTATATTTATAAATCTAAAAACAAGCTAAAAAATCTGTACCTCACCACCAATTCTTATAAAGTGAGACAGAATCAACTACTGGTAAGAAAGGGAAGAGAGCACTTTCAAGTAAGGACCAAAGCCCCAGATTAGTGTTGCTGAAACAATGAATCACTCAAGCAATAATAGGGGGTTGGGGTGGGGGAGCTTCAGTACCATAAATGCTAGCAATAAAATAATTTAAAAGAGAATACAGGTTTTCCAGGTATGGAGGGACTTAAGTATCATTTACTTAGAGAACATCTCTAGACTTATGCCATTAAGTTCAAATTTATGTACCTTGCCTTTAAAAAGCAAAAGTGAATAGTTACCAGATAGAGGTAAATTAAACAATAAACTGAAGTTCCATTGGTGCATATCTATATATATAAAATCCTAAGTGACCAAATGACCTAACACGTCAACAGGTAGCTATGATGCACACTGACCATCAGGGGGAAGATGCTCAACGCAGGAGCTTCCCCCTGGTGGTCAGTGCACTCCCACAGCCAACCTCCCATGGCTGGCCAACCTCCCACAGCCGCCAACCTCCTGTAGTCCCTCCCCATGGCTGGCTGGGTGGTCAGTGCACTTCCACAGCTAACCTCCCACAGCCAGCCAACCTCTTGCGGTCTCTCCCCCCAAGCCAGCCAGGCCCAACTGGGACTGTGCAAGACGGCCCCAATGGGCACCGATCACCTGCCAGGCAAAGGGACCCCACCCGTGCACAAATTCATGCACCAGACCTCAAGTCTATCCTATATAATAAAAGGGTAATAAGCAAATTGACCCTAAAGGCGGAATGACCAGGAACACCCATTGCTATGACTTGCACTGACCACCAGGGGACAGATGCTCAATGGAGGAGCTGGCCCCTGGTGGTGAGTGCGCTCCCACAGGGGGAGCGTTGCTCAGCCAGAAGCCCGGCTAGAGAGCCCAGCAGCAGTGGCAGAAGCCTCTCCTGCCTCCAAGGCAGCGCTAAAGAGCAGCAAGCTGGGCTCAAGGCTGGCGAGCACAGCGGTGGTGGCGGGAGCCTATTCCGCCTCCAATGCAGGTGGGCGGTAAGCAGTGAGGGGTCCCAGACTACAAGAGCCCCAGACTGTGAGAGGGATGTCTGACTGCTGGCTACCTCCCCCAAGTGGTCCTGGACTGCAAGAGGGCAGAGGCCGGGCCAAGGGGCACCCCCTACCAGTGCACGAATCTCATGCACAGGACCTCCAGTTCCTTTATAAGGCAGAATGAAATTCCATTTTATAGATATACCACATTTGATTTTTCAATCACCAGTTAATGGGCATTTGGGTTGTTGCCACCTTTTGGTTATCCTATAAAGGCAGTCCTCGGGTTACGTCGGATTCAACATATGTCGTTTTGTGGTTACATCGTCATCTCCCATTTATTTATTTAAAAAAAAAAAAAGTTCCACCATTTTGACATATGTACATATGTGCTTTATGTTTTTTATTATTTATTTACCACAAGTAAAGGTCAGGAATTGTTATCTTTCTTTTAAATTCTTTTACTGTTTCACATCATTACTGCTGTGTATGTGCTCCATTTGAGTGGCGTAGGTGCTTAAGTAGGTAGGTTCCGACTTACTGCGAAAATTGTGTTACATCACGCTGTAGGAACGGATCTCCGACGTAACCTGAGGACCTACTGTATACCAGGTGTAATGGTTAATGCGGATTTTGTAATCAAAGAAAATACAATAATTTCAAGAGAAACATCAAAAGTGCTTTATTCAAAGTAATGTCCATCGCTAGCTACACATTTCCCCCATCCTTAAGGTATACCGTCCCAATAGAACTTTTCTTGTTTTGAGCCAAACCATTCAGAGACCAAATTTCCCACTTCTTCGTACATTTTGCAGTGCTGCTCAGAAAGTGTGTGTGCCACAAATCAGAACAAGTGGTAATCTGAAGGAGCAAGGTCTGGTGAATAAGGTGGGTGGATTAATACTTCCCAGGCAGGATCTTTTAACATGTCTTTAACTGGTTTTGAAGTGTGTGATGGTGTGTCATCATGAAGCAAAATTACTTTGCAGTGTCTTCTAGCCCATTCTGGTCGTTTTCACAAAGCATGGTTCAAATTGATTATTTGTTGTCGGTGGCGATCAGAATTAATGGTTTCATCTGGCTTTGAAGCTCATAATACACCACACCTTCCCGATCCCACCAAATGCAGAGCATTGTCTTCTTTCCGAAGCAATTTGGCCTTGCAGTCGATGTTGATGGTTGACCTGGATCAACCCATGATTGTGTGCGTTTGGGATTCTCAAAATAAATCCACTTTTCATCGCCAGCCACAATTCGATGCAAAAAAGACTTTCTTTCCTGCAGTTGAAGCAACATTTTACTGATGACTTTTCACTTTTCCAATTGTCTTTCGTTCAGTTGATGTGGCACCCATCCCATTTTCCTTCCTTTAAAATCTCCCATTGCTTGTAAATGATTGGAAATCGTTTGCTGAGCAACGTTTAATCCTTCTGCAAGTTGTTTTTGAGTTTGACATGCATCTTCATCCAATAATGCTTGTAATTGTTGGTCTTCAAACTTTTTTGGTTGACCTGGATATTCTTTGTCTTTCACATCGAAATCATCACTTTTAAAGCGTTTAAACCAGCATTCACAAGTATCTTGAGATGGAGCATGTTCACCATAAGCTTCCCGAAGTATACGATAACTTTCAGCAGCACTTTTCTTCAAAATAAAGTAATGAATTAAAACTTCCCGCAAATGCTCTTTTTCTTGGCATGAAATTCGACATTTTTAAGTGTAAGAATATCTATGATGTTACCATCTTCAGAAAATTTGACATATGAAGTTTTGAAGCTTGTTGTCAATACAACAAAATAGCATACATATCAAATCACATATATACCAACATATGTGTAATTCCATCTATTGAAAAAAAAATCAGCATTATTAACTGGTACACCATAATAAAAGGCTAATGTGCAAATTGACCGAATGGCAGAATGACCCGTCACTATGATGCACACTGACCACCAGGTGGCAGACACTCAATGCAGGAGCTGCCCCTTGGTGGTCAGTGCACTCCCACAGGGGGAGCACCACTCAGCCAGAAGCTAGACTCATGGCTGGCGAACTTGGATCTCTTTAAACTCACCCTCCTTATAGTCTGTTGAGATTCTTGGTGTGTAGAGATGATTGAAGTTCTTGAATATGTAGATTATGAATATGTACATATCAGATTTGAGGAATTTAGGCGATTATTTCTTGAAATAAATATTATTTCTATCCCTATCTCCTCTTTCCTTCTGGACTCCCAGAAGTTGGTATGCTTTCTTAGTGTCCCACAGGTCTAGAAGATCTGTTTATTTTTCTGCATTTATTTTTCTTTCTGTTCCTTAACCCTGATAATCTCAACTGATTTGTCTTCAAGTTCACCAATTCTGAAATCTGCCTATTCAAATCTTCTATTGAACACTTCTAGTAAATTTTTATGTCAGTTATTGTATTTTTTCTCTCACTTCAATATATATACATATACACATATATATTTGATCATCTCTATTCAGTAGACATTGTCTCAAAGGTTCTTTTAATTCTTCAGATATGATTGCCTTCGGTCTTTGAACATATTTAGAATAGTTTAATGGCTTTTTCTAGTAAGTTCAATGCCTGGCTTCCCTAAAGGACAGTTTCTATTGATTTCTTTTTCCTGTGCATGGGTCATATTTTCTTATTTCTTTACATGTCTTATAATTTTGTGAAGAACACCATACATTTTAAATAATATAACATGGTAACTCTGAAAATTAGAGTCCCTCTTTTCCCCAGGATATGCAGTTGTTGCTATTTCTTGTAATTGTTGCTATTTACTTAGGACTTACCTGAACTAATGCTGTAAAGTTTGCATTCCTTGTCACATGTGACCATGAAAATCTCTGCTCAGTGTAGTGTAGTGTCCAGCTAATAATTACAGACAGATATCTTTACAAGCCCGAAACCAATAAAACTCCAGTATTTGTTAAGGGTCACTTTTTATGATGTGTTTGGGGCACACCTTCAACACTCAGACCATTTACAACTCTGAGTTGCACAGTATATGAAGGTAATCCAGAGGTAAGAAATCAGGATCTTCTCAGGTCTTTGTAAGTATGTACATAGATATGAGTATGTACATAGCACTATGCATGTGCATGGCTAAGATTACCATAAATATGTGGGAACTTTTCAAAGCTATTATGGAGACCTCATTTCCCAGCTTTTCCTTTTAAGAATTTTGATTAATTTTTCACCCCAACTACTATACTACATCAGACAGATGCAATGTTCAACAATTGCTTCTGATTGTTTTTGACCAAGATCTCTATAACAGCGGACGCCAACCTTTCGGACCTCACGGACCACCAGTGGTCTACGACCACTGCTCTAGAAGACTATAATCACGCTGGGCAAGCACCAAGTCAGGTTAAAGACAGTCTTGCAAAAGGGCTATTCCAGGGAAGACCCACCAGGGGTCCTCAAACTTTTTAAACAGGGGGCCAGTTCACTGTCGCTCAGACCGTTGGAGGGCCGGACTATAGTTTAAAAAAAAAACTATGAACAAATTCCTATGCGCACTGCAGGCCCAGGAGACGAGTCGGCTACTAAGCAGGACATGCAGCAGCATCCGGCAGGCCGGATAAATATCCTCGGCGGGCCCCTGGATTAGACTGACTAATAAAAATTATCTGGAAATGGGGCTCTGAAGAAGCTCCAATACCTTCTACTCTCCCTCGTGGTTACCACACTGCTGCTTTTCATTGTGCCTCAGGCTGCTGGGGAATAAATAGTGCAAATTAAAACACTACAAAGTGAGCCATGTTTATCAATATTCAGCCTTCTCTCTTATACAAACACTTGCAAAATTACTGCAAGCCTTTGATGAATTTCCTGAATTCTGACACTTTCTGCAGAGGTCCTTATTCCATCATTCACTGAACTCAAAATAAAACCTTTATTCTTTAACCAAGAGTGCCAGATTTATAAATAACTAGTGCCCTGGTGCACGGATTCATGCACATTGAAAGGAAATTATTTAGAAGGTGGCTGGCGGGGCAGGGCAGGACTGGGCAAGATGGGCCAGACAAGCCCTGGAGCCAACCTGCTGCGTTGCGGCTCGAAGGGCATCTGTGGAGTGAGCGGGGTCCCTCCGGCAGATGTAGTCCCTCGGCCTGGCCTGTGGGGATTGTGCCGAAACCAGCTCTCCAACACCCCCAAAGGGGCCCCAGATTGTGAGAGGGTGGTTCTCGGGTGACACACCTCAGAATCGGGCTCCCTCCTCTCTGGTTCTGGGATGCGTCACCCAAGAACTGCCGCTGCTGAGTCACTGCAGCTCGGCAGCTCCTGCGTTGAGCATCTGCACTCTGGTGGTCAGTGCGCATCATAGCTACTGCCCAGTTGGACAATCACATAGCCATATATATATATATATATATATATATATATATATATATATATATATATGGAGAGAGAGAGAGAGAGAGAGAGACTAGAGGCCCAGTGCACAAATTCGTGCATAGGTAGGGTCCCATTGGGGCAGATAAGGGGCGGGGCTGACCTGCCAGGGGGAAGGACTGCAGGAGGTTGGCCCCAGTAGCAAGCTAAGGCACTGCCACTTCCACGAGGAATCAGGCTCCCTCCTCCCTCCTGTCTGGGTCCGGAAGCGGGTTAACCAGATTCCAGGCTGTTAGGGCCCCAGCAGCAAGGTCTGGGTCAGTACGCATCATAGCTACTGGCTGGTCCTCCGATCATTCCAGTCGTAATAGTTGCTTAGGCTACTAGAGGCACTGGAGAGGGGGTCCCTTGGCCCGGCCTGCTCCCTCTCACAGTCCGGGAGCCCTCAGGAGTGGGAGGTGACCCGGCGATCAGGGGAAGGCGATGGCCCCATCACACCTCTGCTGCTGTCACTGCCGGCAGTGCAAGCTTCTGCCAGCCCTGGTTACCTGAGCCTTGGGCGGCCCTGGGCAGCTGGGCAGCTGCCATCCAAGGCTTGCCTGTGCCTTGAGCCGGCCCTAGGCAGCTGGGCAGCCAACATCCGAGGCTTGCCTGCACCTCAGGCCAGCCCTGGGCAGCTGGGCAGCTGCCATCAGCGGCTTGCCTGTGCCTCGGGCCAGCCCTGGGTGGCTGGGGGGCTGAGGGGACTGGGGGACTCTGGAGGCAGGTGCAAGGGGCAGCCAGATCCGCCTGGGGGTGGGCCCAGCCGTGCTGCGCACCTGCTGTCCTGGTGGGGCTGAGGGGACTGGGCGCCGCCACCCTGTGGCTGTGGGCACTGCCATCTTTGAGGGCGTGGCAGACAATTAGCATATTCCCTCGGCATTGGCTGTGGGCGCCGCCATATTTGTGAGGGTGTGGCAATCAATTAGCATATTCCCTCTTTATTAGATAGAAAAGGGTCAGCATCCACTTAACTGTCTTTGGTATTGAATAGAACAGAGTGCTGCATTGAGATCCTAGACCCCTGATGGTATCCAAATCAGATTCAGTACCTGTTCATTTCTGGAAATAGATGGTGACTGGAACACTTCTTGCACTTGCAAAAACAAATGGGAGCACATTGCAGTCACTCAGTCCATTAAGCAGGATGGGGAATATGAACAGGTTAAGTGGGAACCATTAAAACCCTATCTACAGACACTATATGAGTGACTTTAACTTCTCTCCCTGTAGATGAAGAAACTGAATTACACTTTGAACTCTTCTTGTTCTTGCCTTTTATCCCAATGCCAGAGTTGAATTCCCCATCTCAGTCTAGTCTTTTTAGAGTGATTAAAATTCCTCTCTGGCTATGTTTAGAGTAACTCCAAAAGAACCAAATAAAGAATTGCTGTATTCACTTGTACATACTGTGTAATTCAGAGTCAAGTTATTATCTCCCTTGTACACTCTAACTCAGGCTCTTTCTTATTCAGGAGGAAGAAATCAGAGGCAATGTAGATGATACCACTAGAATATCTGTTCTCCAGTGCCTCATTGCTGACCAGACCACTACTATTTCTCATTCTACCTCCCAGCAGAGCCAGCATGTGGCTTCACTCACACTGCCTACTTACATGCCACCACTAAGAACATTTTGTGATTTCCTGATCACTTTACCACACATTCCACAACTATAACAAATTTATTCTTTAAAAAAAAATAAACTGACTTATTTTTATTGGGGCCTTAAAATGGCCTTGTCATTTAATTTGAAAGTCTATTAAAAACAACAATAACAACATTTAAGCTCTGCTTGGGTAGCTCAGTTGATTAGAGCATTGTCCTGATATACCAAGGTTTCAGGTTCGATTCTTGGTCAGGGCAAATACAAGAATCCAACGTATGCGTAAATAAGTGGAACAACAAATTGATGTTTCTCTTGCTCTTCCATCTACTCTCTCTAAAATCAATCAGTAAATAAAAATAACAGTTAAAAGTAGATTTTAATTCGATATTCCCATCTTTGCTCAGTTGGCTTCATGAAGAAAAAAAATGTTATGGAATTTCTTTTAAAAATCCAGGATTTTTTGCCTCGCCGACATGGCTCAGTGGTTGAGCATCGACCTATGAACCAGGAGGTCACAGTTCGGGTCCTAGTCAGGGCATAAATCCGGGTTGCAGGCTTGATCCCCAGTGTGGGGCATGTAGGAGGTGGCCAATAGATGATTCTCTCTCATCATTGTTGTTTCTATCTTTCTCTCCCTCCTCTCTGAAATCAATAAAAATATATTAAATAAATATCATTTTAAAAATCCAGGATTTTGGGATCACTGTAAGGATATCTGTTGACGATTAACTAAGATTCCATTTAAATTTTTTATAAAGACAGACTCAAAAGAAGTGATATTGTACTTCTGCAGTCTACATCTTCTTTCTTCTATATAGATGTCCATATATTCTGCTTCTGCTTAAATAACCTCCTATTCCTGTTTCATTTTAATATGTTTGCATACTATTTACAGTCTTTATAAATGTTCTGAATCTACTACTTAATCCATTTTTAATTATTCTGTTAATTTTTATTTTGCAATGCTACAATTTCTATTTTATGGTATCCTTTTACCTCAAACACACCAGAAAATAGTAGATGGTAAGTGGTGTGGAGAGAGCAAAAATGCTGACACTGACACTAATACACTGTAATACAATCATTCTCAATAACATATCTGCTGAGTCATTTGCTCAAAATGCAAATAAACTATAGTTTTTCTTTTCCTTCATAAAAAGTACAATTTAAAAACTTTCTCCAAGTGGGAAGTCTAGGGTGTTAGCAATATTCTTTTTCTTAACCTAGATGGTAGTTACAAGGGTGTTTTCGTTTCTGACAATTCACTGAGCTAAGCATTTTAGTTTTGTGCACTTTTCTGTATGCATGTTATGTCCCAGAATAAAGGAATTTTCAAAGATAGTTTATTATATAAAACCTCTAAATGGGCCAGGAAGAAAAACTAGATTAGAAAACTAGAAGAATCCAGAAATTATGAAAGCAGAGGTAATACAGGTTCAATTTGTTGATCATTAGTAACACTGAACGTCTTTGTATAAATTAATTATTATACACATATAACCCGCTTCCACAAATAATATTTTAAATGTAAAAGGAACATACAATGTAAATAATCTTCTTAGAAAAGAATACGTGTAATAGTAAATAGAAGAAATGTTTCTCTGCTTAGTTACATCTTAGCAGGATATTTAATCAACTTTAAATTCTTCAAAATTGATGTCCATTGTAATAAATAAAACATATCTTAAATTAAAAGAAAAACACTTTGCCTTAAGCCTTTTTTTAAGATAACTTCTTAGAAATAACTTTGCAAAAGGCAAAGCAAATTTAAGATATTTCTTTTACTTAAAAAAACACACAACTATAACTCTCCCTTATCTACAAAGGCCAGTTTACACACATGAAAGTCTGAAAAATGAACATTAAATTAGTTTTGTCTCTCATTTTAGAAATAAAACCTTCCAAATAGTTATTAATTTGAAATATATCAAAGCTGAATTTAAAAGTTTTACTGGTAGTGCACATTCCAAAAAGCCATATAAGTCTCAGAGTCCTAAAAACACAGGTGTACCCAGCATACTTCTATTGAAGTTACTCTGGCCAGAAAATGACTACATATATATTAGAGAATGCTCACTACACAGCAATGGTCTATCGAAGGCTAGAACTACAGCAAGCAACAGTGTGACTGCAGTAGTTAACAAGGGCTTATGAAGATGCCCTCCCACTGAATGTGAAACAGGTATTTTATGATTTAAGGGAGAGGCACACAGAAAAAGTAACCAGCTTTAACCATTTCTAAATGTCAAGGTAAAATCCAATGAACTGTGTTAAGGGTAAGTGGGGGGGGGGGGGGGGGGGAGAGAGACACTAATACTTCATAGCCCTGACCAGGTAGCTCAGTTGGTTAAAGCCTCATCCCAATGCACCAAGGATGTAGGTCTGATCCCTGGTCAAGGCATATACAAGAATCAACCAATGAATGCATAAATAAGTGGAACCACAAATCAATGTTTTTCTTTCTCTCTCTTTCCCCCCCTCCTATCTCTCTAAAACCAGTAAATAAATAAAAAGTCATAAACTGATACTTTGCATTATTAGCTGACTTTACCCTCACAATTTTAAAGGCAGCAGTAGCACTCCAAGAAATAATGCTAATAGCTGCAAAATAAGTCAAGAGAAAAGATGACATTTGGTTGATTACCTAAATCAGGTATCTCCACTATCTACACTACCTCCATCCTAATTTTCTGACTCGTGATTTATGCTTCCACATTAAATTGTTTCATTTCTAGTAAAAACTATCACATAAGCAGAGAAAGATATTGATATCAAATTCTATATACTAAAATAATAATTACATTTCACTTTTGGTTTAAAAATCATAGTAATGTCTTACTAAGTGCCTACTAAATACCAGGTGCTTTACACTCATTATTCCTATTGGTGTTTATTAATAAAAAGTACCAACCCATATACACACACATACATCACATATCTATTGAATTCAATTATATGAAGTTCACCAGAACAAATGATATCTGAAACATGATGTTAGGGTATGGTAAGAAAACAGAATGGCATAAGATTATTGTCTCCTTAGAGAAGTAAAAACTTCGAAAATGAAACATGGTTACTACTGCTTACCAGTTTTTCTCTGAATGTGTCTCTTCCCGGCTTCCCTGAAAGCAACCACAGCTCTGAAAAAGGCCCGGAGAACTGCCCATCGGAAAACAGATACAGGATCAATTCCAATCATCCCAGAGATAAATGCATTTTTGCTACTTCTCAGAAGAGCTACAATGTCCGGGCGCATATGATCTGTATTTTTTTCCCGGAAATCCTATATGAAAAAAATGCCAGTGTTATTTTTTATAAAATTATTAAACCAAGAAGATAATTGGTCACATGTTTGAACAGTGGTTGAATAAGGACTATAGAAGTGATTTCTGTTCTAAGTAGCAATCTGAACAAAATATCTACACTAATAAAAGAGTAAGATGCAAATCGACCATACCTTCCTGACGCCCACCAGCCAATCAAGAGTATGCAAATTAACCCAACAAAGATGGGTTAATTTGCATACGCAGGCACCAAGAGGCCGAGGGGAGGGGCGACGACGCAGGTGTTCTGTACTGCCCCAGCCACTCTGCCTCTGGGCAGCATGGGAAGATGGAAAGGCGGCTCCGCTCGGCCAGAGCAAAGGCAGTGCCAGCAGACAGGGGAAGGAAGGCCCATTCTTGCACAAATCTCCATGCATCAGGCCTCTTGTCTTCTATAAAGTCCCACTCAATCCTAAAACTATTAGATTCTATACTACATTTAAATTAGAAAGCATATTCCACAATTTTATTGCATTTGACAAACCCTGGTCAGGAAGACCTCTCTGAAAGGATACCATATGAAATTACAAGAAAGCTGAATAATGAAAAGGAATCAGACATAAGGAGGTCAGAAACAGCATTCCAAGCAAGAGGAACATCTACTACCTGTAGGTGATGAATATTTGAACAAGTTAGGAGAAAAGCATCAGAGCAAAGGTGTGGGTATTCTAGGCAATGAGTGTTGTGAAAGATTAGACCAGTAAATAAGCTATGTAGATTATATAAACCTGAATTAGGAGTCTGGATTTTATTTAAGTGTAAAGGCAAGTCACTGGAAAGGTGATGACATAAGCTAACTGGTATTTTCTAAACACCATTTGGTTCTGTGGAGGGAATGAATTGTGCAAAGAATAGAAAAAGGGAGACCAGCTATTGCAACATTCCAGATAAGAACTGACAGTGACTGGGACTACGTTGATAGTGTGAATAGAAAGGAAAAATAGTGATCATATTTATGATATGTTATGAAGGTAAAGACAAAGGACTTGTTGGTGGATTAGGGCACGGTGAGGAAATCAGGTTTAACACCTATATTTGGGGTTTGAGTAACTAGGTGAATAGAGGTGCCATATACTGATATGGAAAAGACTAGAGAAAAGAATGATAGGGAGGGCAAGAAGTTTACTGGAAGGAGATCCCAGACTGATATGTATAGTCTGGGCATTTGGCTATAACCAAACCCAGACGGAAGGATCAAAACTTGGAGTAAATCACTACAAGTTTGTTCAGCTTTAAAAAATAGCTCTAACTCAGAATTCTATGAAGAACATGCCTAATATGATGTCATCTACCCTCATGTCCAGAAGGCAGTTGGGGTCGTCCTATTACTTTTAGGGATTTCCTTTCCTAATTCTTCTTTGTTCACCTGAGAACAGGAAAAAGGGGCAAATAAGCAGAAGTCTTGGTCCTTGACTTGTCCCCAAATACCATCTGATTAAAAGTAAAGGGTGGGGCAAACGTAGGTTTACAGTTGTGAGTACATGAAACAGTTCATTCTTGAAACTTGTATATATGATAAAAGTTAGTAAAACTGATAACTTTCAAATCCAAAACATCGCCACTGCCATCATCATCATCATCATTAGTTAATACCTACCAAGTGTAGACAAGATGTCAGGCACTAAGTTAAACACTATACATAACCTACTCAATTCTATCATTTACTGAATACAGTAGAATCAAGTATAAGCCACACTTCATTGATAGGTAAATGGAGAGGTACAGAAGCTTGCCAAAAGTCAAACATAGTAACAGTGCAAGAACTGAAATATCAATCTTCACTACCCCTAGACCATCCCATCCTATAACTGCACTGTAAAACCTAAAATTCCAGAATTCTTTCCCATGATGACTGTCAAATATTGATAGAGACCTTCGTTTTTCAAATGTAATGGTCTTGTGTCTCTGTCTACATAGGTCTAGATTTCTAAATACATTTCATATACTAGTCACATCATTCTACTTGAAACTCTTTTCTCTTGGTTTCTATAACAATACATTTTGTGATTTACTACTTACTTTTTATGCTACCCCTCTCAGTCCCCACTGCTGGTTTCATATTAGAAATTCTTACCATCTGGTCTTATGTACTCTTTTCATTCAATCATCTTACACCAGGTGATCTCAAACATAATGATGGCTTAAAGCACAACCTATATGATAAGGCCCAAATCTGTTTTTCCAGCTCAAATCTTTCTTGTTAAGTCTAACATACATTTCCACATTTCAAAATTGAAAGAATGCATTATCTAGTAAAACAAGGCAAGCCTGGAATTTCCTTTGTGGGAAAGTTTTAAACTACTGGTTCAAATCATTTAACAAACATTTGATTTTCAAGTTTTCCTATATGTCAGTTTTAGTAATGTGCATTTTTCATTGAATTTTCCATTTTATCTATGTTGTCAAATTTGTTGATAAAATATGTTCACATCCTTTTAATATCTGTAGGTTATGTAGTTAAGTCTCCTTTTTCATTTCTGATATCTATAATTTGTGAATCTTTTTTTAATAGTTATTTTTTATTCCTTTTACTTATATTATTTCTGTTATCTTCTTAAGGAACTGACTTTTGACTTTGTCCATTTCTCTACTGTATATCTGCACTCTATTGTACTGATCTCTGTTCTTCCCTTATTTCTTCTCCTATTTTACTCAGATATTTTTAAATAATTTTTTACTTTACAATTACAGTAAACATACAATATTATATTAGCTTCAGGTATACAATCTATTGATTAAATATTAATATAACTTCCTAAGTCAGTGGTTCTCAACCTTTCTAATGGCGCGACCCTTTAATACAGTTCCTCATGTTGTGGTGACCCTCAACCATAAAATTATTTTCATTGCTACTTCATAACTGTAATTTCGCTACTGTTAATGAATTGTAATGTAAATATCTGTGTTTTCCAATGGTCTTAGGCTCTACAGCAGAGGTTCTCAACCTGTGGAGATCACCACATTAAGTCTAGTACCTATCTGACACCATACATAGTTACTACTGTACTTTACAATCTGTGACTATTTCTATAACTAGCAATTTAAACATCTTAATTCCTTCCCATTTTTCACCCATGCCCCCCAATGCCACTCCCATCTGGAAACCATCGAAATGTTATCAGGATCTATGATATTTTTAGTTTATTCACTTATTTTGTTTTCTAGATTTCACATATAAGTGGAATCATATAGCATTTGTCTTTCTCTGACTGACCCATTTCACTTATTATTATATTCCATAAGTCCATCCATATTGTGGCAGATGGCAAGATTTCATTCTCTTTTATGACTGGGTCATATACTCCGTTATATACATATACACCACTTTTTCTTTATCCATTTGTTTATCGATGGACACTTAGGTTGCTTCCATATTTTGGCTATCTCTCTCTATAAAGGCCTAAGCGACTGTTTGACCGGTAGCTATGATGCACACTGACTACCAGGGGGCAGACGCTCAATGCAAAGGCATGGAAACATGGAACAGACTGATGGATCATAGAGGGCAGAGGGCAAGAAGAGATTAACCAAATATCTTACATGCATTCTAGAGGCCCGGTGCATGGATTCGTGCGCTGGTGGGGTCCCTCGGCCTGACCTGTGAGGATCGGGCTGAAACCAGCAGCCCGACATCCCCAGAGGGTTCCCAGATTGCGAGGGTACAGGTCAGACCAAGGGACCCCACTGGTGCACGAATCCATGCACCGGGCCTCTAGTTGTAAGTAATGCTGCAATAAAGAGGGATGCATGTGTCTTTTCAAATCAGTGTTTTAGGTTTCATAGGATAAATACCCAGGTGGAATTGCTGGGTCCTTTGCTATTCTTTTTCTAGTTTCTAAACATGGAAGCTTAGATAATTACTTTTTAATCATTCTCTCTAATGTATGCATTTAAAGTTTTAAATCCTTGCATCCTACAAATTTTGATATGTTGTATTTTCATTAATGTTCAATTTTAAATATTATCAATTCATTGTGATTTTTTTTTTTACTCATAGGTTATTGAAAAGAATTTTATTTAAATTCTAAACACCTGAGAGAACCAAGATGGCAGCATAGGTAAACACCTATACTTGCTGCCTTTCACAACCACATCAAAATTACAACTAAAAGGCAGAACTACCACCAAGAACCGTGGGAAAGCTGGCTAAGTGGAAGTTCCACAACTAGAGAGGTGAGGAAAGTGCATTGAGACTAGTAAGAGATGCAGAGGCGCAGAAAGTGCTGGCACCTGGATGTGCTGCTCTTTTAATCAGGAGGGAGATACAAGCTTCTGCTTGTTCTGAACTTCAGAGCCAGGCGACACTCTGGGGGACCCAGACACATATGGGGAGAAACTGGACTGTCTGGCATAGGGCAGGAATGCGAGGGCGACTTTCTCTCAGAGGTGCTTGCAACTATCATTGTTCCTGCATGGGGGCACATGACGCAGAAACCTGGGGACCTTTCCAGTGCAGGTCTGACTGGCAGCCATTACTGTTTGCTCCATCCTGGTGATTCCCAGAGACCCTGCCACACCCAATTTACAACCCCACGCAAGCTGTGCATACTGGCTTTTGCATATGAATGGCCTGTCCTTTCTCCACCTAAAACCTGTCAAACTGCAGCTGGGTCAGGGAGCCCCAGAGCTTCCAAAAGAAGGCCCAAGGCCTGGCAGCAGCAGCCTGCCTTGCTTCACAGCTAGGGCCTCATCTAGGCACTTCCAAACCCCAAACAAAGAGGAGGAATCTACAGATGTCTCTGTAGCTCCTGCTGGGCAGCTCCAGACAGTGTACCCAGTGGTCAAAGTGAGTCCATATCAGATTACAACTCTTCACATCCATAAGAGACACACTCAAGGGGCAGACTCAGTGAGCACCAAAGCCCCACTGAAGCAAGTCCAGTCCCATAAGACTGTCCCCTGTGCAACAGATCTTCCAGTGTAGACACAGGTGGTCATCACAGCCAATTAGCCTGGAGGTCAATTCCTGCCAGTGAAAACAATAGTAATCAAGGGTTAACTACAACAAGACTGTGCAAACAGCCCATAAAGGGGTGCACCAAGAGTGTCCACCTCAGGTGACTAGGGTGGCTGAGCCACTGGGCCCTATAGGACACCAATCACACAAGGCCACTCTATAAACTCAAAGAGACTTAGCAGCTACCCAATACATAGAAACAAACACAGGAAATCACCCAAAATACGGATACAAAGAAACAAGTCACAAATGAAAGAAATGGATGAAAGCTAAATACTGGATATAGAGTTCAAAACCATGGTTATAAGGTTACTCAAAAATCTTCTAGAAACCTCCGAGAAATTTAGTGAGACCATCATGGATATGAAAAGGACCAATCAGAAATTAAGCATACACTGACTGAAATAAAGAATAATATACAGAGATTCAACAGCAGACTAGAGGATCCAAAGAATCAAGTCAAAGATTTGAAATACAAAGAAGCAAAAAATACCCAACCAGAAAAAAAAATAAATTCCAAAAATATGAAGATAGTGTAAGGAGTCTCTGGGACAACTTCAAGCGTACCAATATCTGAATTATGGGGGTGCCAGGGGAAGAGAAAGAGCAAGATATTGAAAACCTATTTGAAGAAATAGTGACTGAAAACTTCCCCCACCTGGTGAAAGAAATAGACTTACAAGTCCAGGAAGCACACAGAATCCCAAACAAAAGGAATCCAAAGAGGACCACACCAAGACACATCATAATTAAAATGCCAAGAGCAAAAGACAAAGAGAGAATATTAAAAGCAGTAAGAGAAAAACAGTTAGTTACTTACAAGGGAGAGCCCATAGGACTGTCAGCTGATTTCTCAAAAGAAACTATGCAGGCCAGACGGGAGTGGCAAGAAATATTCAAAGTGATGAATAGCAAGAACCTACAACCAAGATTACTCTACCCAGCAAAGCTATCATTCAGACTTGAAGGGAAGATAAAGAGCTTCACAGATAAGAAAAAGCTAAAGGAGTTCATCACCACCAAACCAGTATTATATGAAATGCTGAAGGGTATTCTCCAAAAAGAGGAAGAAGAAAAAAAAGGTAAAGATAAAAAATTATGAACAACAAAGTGACAACAAATACATATCTATCAACAAGTGAACCTAAAAATCAAATGAATAAAAAACCTGATGAACAGAATAGACTGGTGAACGTAACAGAATCAGGGGCATGGAAAGGGAGCAGACTGACAATTTTCGGGGGGAAGGGGTTTGGGGGATGCGGGAAGTGAATGGACAAAGAACTTACACCTATGGACGAGGTCAGTGGGGGTGGGGGGAGACCTGGAGTGGGGTGGGAACCGGGTGGAGGGGAGCTATTGGGGGTAAAAAGTGGAACATCTGTAATAATCTGAACAATAAAGATTTAAATAAATAAATTCTAAACACCCCAAAACTGTCTAGTTATCCTTATGATATGCCAATTATATCAGCTTTTTGAGAATACAATTTAATTTTTTTTTATTTTCTGCTTGCTTATTTTGTTAGATACTAATAGATTATGTCTTAAAATCTACAACAATGAAAAATGGGGAAAAAAATAAAGAAAAATGGACTTGTCTAGTTCTACTTTTGCTCTCCTTTTGGTTTATATATATTGAAATAAAGTCATAAAGTAATATAACTTTTGATGATTATGTCTTCCTGTTGAACTAGCCCTTTTACTGGTTATAAAATGTGCCACTTTATCTCTAATAATACTTCTTGCCTTAAAGTCTACTTTGTCTTATAATAATGTAAATATATCACCTCTTTTAGTTGGGGCTTGCATAGTATATCTGTTTCCCATCCTTTTACTTTCAATCTATGTGATAATATGGATGAATAATCACAGATACAAATGTATATGCTGCATACTTCCATTTATTGGAAATTTAATAACAAGTAAAATTAAGGACAAAAAGGTAGAATAGTGGTTACCTCTGGACGAGAGAGAATGAGCAGGGACGGGGCATGAAAGAAATCCATGCACTTTAGATTTATATACTATGCAACTCACTATATGATGTTATAGCTCAAGCTTTTTTGTTTATGTTTAAAATCTTGTTTGGGAGAATCCAAGATGGCGGCGTAGGTAAACACCTAAACTTCTGCCTCCCACAACAATTTAAACTGCAACTAAAAGACAAAACGTCTATCACCCAGAACCACGGGAAAGCTGGCTGAGTGGAAGTTCTACAACTAGAAGGAAAGAGAAAAGAGAAAAGAGCACTGAGCCATGCACAAGTGCTGAAAAGCTGAGGTACGGAGGCGCGTGATCCGGGCTGGCTGCGGGCGACTGGGTGCGTTGCTTTTTTCAACCTGAACGGAGACAAGCCCCCTATTACTCTGAAATCCAGTCTCTGGGGAGACGCGGGGAACCCAAACTCCTACGGGGAGAAGCTGGACTGTCTGCCAGTGAGGGTGGCTTGCTTGCAGAGCTGCGTGCAGGAATAATTGTTTACTGCACTGGGGCACGGGACTCGCGGATGCCGTTGGGGACACAGAGCTGGCTAACTAGCAGCCATTGCTGTTTGCCACGCCCTAACCTAGTGACACCCTGAGGCCCCGCCCTGCACAACCTACAAACCCACCCAAGCTCCAAGCAGCCGAGTTAGCATAAGAAAAGCCTGCCATATCCCAGCTTAACCTAGCAAACTTGCAGCCTGGGTCAGACAGCTCCAAAACCTCCAAACCCCAAGCAAAGAGGAGAAACCTGCAGCTCTCACTGTAGCTCCTGCTGAGTGGCCTTAGACAGTAGCTGACCTGCACCCCATTGGAGATCCAGAAGCCAGTGTACCTAGTGGTCAGTGTGAGACACCAGATTTCAACTCCTCACATCCATAAGTGACATATTCAAGAGGCAGACTCAGTGAACACCAAAGCCCCACCGAAACAAGTCCTGCCCCATAAGCGTGTCTTCAGCACAGCAGTTCTTCCATTATAGACACAGGGAGTGCTCACAGCTAATTGGCCTGGAGGTCAATTCCTCCCAGCGTACCAACAGCAATTCAGGCTTAACTACACCAAGACTTTGCACTCAGCCCACAAAGGGGTGTACCAAGAGCATCCACCTCATGTAATTGAGGAGGCTGAGCTACTGCCCCCTATAGGTCACCTACCACACAAAGCCACTCCATCAACACAGGGAAGCAGCCAAAATGCAGAAACAAAGAAACATGTTACGAATGAAAGAAATGGAGGAAAGCAAACTACTGGACGACATAGAGTTCAGAACCACATGTATAAGGTTACTCAAGAATCTTCTTAAAACCGCTGAGAAACTTGATGAGACCTTCAAGGAGCTTAATGAGAATGCCAAAAAAATGGGAAAGGATCAGTCAGAAATGAAGCATACACTGTCTGAAATAAAGAATATACAGAAACTCAACTGTAGATTAACGTACCCCAAGAATCAAACCAAAGATCTGAAATATGTGGAAACAAAAAACATCCAACCAGAAAAACAAAAAAGAAAAAAGAATCCAAAAATATGAAAATAGTGTAAGGAGCCTCTGGGACAACTTTAAGCAAACCAACATCCGAATTTTTGGGGTGCCAGAAGAAGGGAGAGAGCAAAATATTGAAAACCTATTAGAAGAAATAATGACAGAAAACTTTCCCTACCTGGTGAAAGAAATAGACTTACAAGTTCAGGAAGTGCACAGAACCCCATACAAGAGGAATCCAAAGAGGACCACACCAAGACACATCATAATTAAAATGCCAAGGGTAAAAGACAGAGAGAGAATATTAAAAGCAGCAAGAGAAAAACAGTTAATTACCTACAAGGGAATGCCCATAGGACTGTCAGCTGATTTCTCAACAGAAACTATGCAGGCCAGAAGGGAGTGGCAAGAAATATTCAAAGTGATGGACAGCAAGAACCTACAATCAAGATTACTCTACCCAGCAAAGCTATCATTCAGAGTGGAAGGTCAGATAAAGAGCTTCACAGACAAGAAAAAGCTAAAGGAGTTCATCACCACCAAACCAGGATTACATGAAATGCTGAAGGGTATTCTTTAAGAAGAAGAAGAAAAAGGTAAAGATAAAAATTATGAACAACAAAATGACATCAAATACATACCTACCAACAAGTGAATCTAAAAATCAAGTGAATAAAAAATCTGATGAACAGAATGGACCGGTGAATATAATAGAATCAGGGACATAGAAAGGGAGTGGACTGACGATTCTCAGGGGAAGCAGGTGTGAGGGGTGCGGGAAGAGATTGGACAAAAATCTTACTCCTATGGATGAAGACAGTGGCGGGGTTAAGGGCATGGGGTGGGGTGGGGAATCAGGTGGAGGGGAGCTATGGGGGGAAAAAAAGGAACACCTGTAATAATCTGAACAATAAAGATTTATAAAAATAAAATAAAATAAAATATTAGCACACACAAAAAAATCTTGTTTGAACTAAGTTATAACTGACATATATAACACAGTATAAAGTGTAAACATGTTGATGTGATACATTTATGTTGCAATGTGATTTCTACCGTAGTAGTATTAACATCTCCATCAAGTCATATAACTATCATTTCTTTTTTGTGGTGAGAACATTTAAGATCTGATCTCATATAAAAAAGAATCTAGCCCTTAAGAACCTTGAACACTAAGTTATAATCATCTCTATAATAAAAAGCCAGGGTGTAACAACCTTTACAACCGAAGCTCGACCAGACCTGTGCAAGGCAGCGGGGACTCTCTGCAGTGACCTGCCTCCTCTGTGTGAGGCAGCAGAGAGGCTGGGACCAGCCTCCTTCACCCTGGGCGGAGCCGCAGGGACTCTCTGGTGGGACCCATTTCCTCCCTGCTAAGCAGCAGGAAGCTCCTCCTGGACCCACCTCCTCTGCGAGGTGGCAGAGACACCACAACCCACCTCCTTCGCTGGGGGGGGGGAGGGAGGGAGGAGGGGGGTACTGCTTCCGCTGCAGGCGCAGTACCCCAGCACTGACTGCTGAGGGGGCTGCGAATCAGGGCCAGAGAGAAGCCTGAAGAGAGAAGCAGGGACTGATCCGTTGCCTCTGTGTCAGCTTTTGACCAGAACTTGCCTCTTTCTCTCCGTCTGGCCAGCAGCCTCGCCTCCATTTCTCTCCAGGACTCCACCAGGGCTGATCAGCCACGCCTTTCTGATCAGGCCTCGTTGATTGGCCCAGAGACGCTGACTGGCATAGAAACTGACCAATCAGAACCAAATCTGGGTGAAGCGTGAGGAACCAATGGCTGCCTAGGAGGCAGAGCTTTTGACTATGACTGGCATAAAAACTGACCAATCAGAACCAAATCTAGGGCCTTAGAGATGTTTCTGCCCAGGGAGTGTCCATCCCAAGGCCAGCTCCAGCAATGGCCTTCAGAAATCTACACTGCTCATCAGTGACAGCCTGGATCCTTGCTGCCAGAAGATCCTGCAAGATGGAGGGCTGCAGGTGGTGGAGAAGCAGAACCTAAGCAAAGAGGAGCTGATAGCCAAGTTGCAGGACTGCGAATGCCTTATCATCCACTCAGCCACCAAGGTGAACACGGATGTCATCAATGCAGCAGAGAAGCTGCAGGTGGTGGGCAGGGCTGGCACCGGCATGGACAACGTGGATCTGGAGACCACCACGAGGAAGGGCATCCTGGTCATGAACATTCCCAATGGGAACAGTCTTAGTGCTGCAGAGCTCACCTGTGGGATGATCATGTGTCTGGCCAGGCAGATTCCCCAGGCAACAGCTTCGATGAAGGATGGCAAATGGGACCAAAAGAAGTTCATGGGAACCGAGTTGAATGGAAAGACCCGGGAATTCTTGGCCTGGGGAGGATCAGGAGAGAGGTGGCCATCTGGATGCACTCCTTCAGGATGAAGACTGTAGGGTACGACCCCATCATCTCACCAGAGGTCTCGGCCTACTTCCGCATTTAGCAGCTGCCCCTGGAGATCTGACCCCTCGGTGACTTCATCACTGTGCACACCTCTCCTGCCCTCCACGACAGGCCTACTGAACGATAGCACCTTCACCCTGTGCAAGAAGGGCATGTGCATGGTGAACTGTGCCCATGGAGGAATCATGGATGAGGGCGCCCTGCTCTGGGCCCTGCAGTCGGGGCAGTGTGCGGGCGCAGTGCTGGATGTGTTCATGGAGGAGCTGCCTAGGTGGACCACGAGAACGTCATTAGCTTCCCCCAACTGGGCGCCAGCACCAAGGAGGCCCAGAGCTGCTGCGGGGAGGAGATCATTGTCCAGTTCGTGGACATGGTAAAGGGAAAGCCCTCGTGGGGATCGTGAATGCCCAGGCCCTTACCAGCACCTTCTCTCCTCGCACCAAACCTTGGATTGGTCTGGCAGAAGCTCTGGGGACTCTGATGCGAACCTGGGCAGGATGCCCCAAAGGGACCATCCAGGTGGTAATGCAGGGCTTTTCCCTCAAGAATGCCGGGAACTGCCTGAGCCCCGCAGTCATTGTCGGCCTCCTCAAAGACGCTTCTAATCATGCGGATGTGAACTTGGTGAATGCCAAGCTGCTGGTGAAGGAGGCCAGCCTCAATGTAACCACCTCCCATAACTGCACTGTGCCAGGAGAGCAAGGATGGGGGGAAGGCCTCCTGAGCATGACCTTGGCAGGTGCCGCCTAACCGGCTGTGGGCTTTGTCCAGGGTACCACACCTGTGCTGCAGGCACTCGACAGAGCTGCCTTCAGACCTGAAGTGCCTCTCCACAGGGGTATGCATCTGCACCTGCTCCTGTTCCCGGCTCAGCTCTCCAACCCTGCCATGCTGCCTACCATGATTGGGCTCCTGGCAGAGGCAGGCGTGCAGCTGCTGTCCTACCAGACCTCAGTGGTGTCCGATGGGGAGACCCGGCACGTCATGGGCATCTCCTCCCTCCTGCCAGCCTGGACACCTGGAAGCAGCATGCGACCGAGGCCTTTCAGTGTCATTTCTGACCTTGGGGCTCACCAGGACCAACCTTGGGGGCTTTGTGATCAACATTGAGAGGTCACATTCCTGGGGCTGACACCACTGATGTGGTCTGACCCCTGTAATAACCACTTAATAAACAGCCTACCCCCCTCCAAAAAAAAAAAAAAAAACAAATCTGGGTCAACTGTGAGGAGCCAATGACTGCCTAAGAGGCGGAGCTTTTGATGCTGACTAGCATGGAAACCGACCAATCAGAACCAAATTGGCCGACAGAGGAGGGCAGTTAGGGGCGAGATCAGGCCTGCAGGGATGGGTAGTTGGGGGCAAGATCAGGCTGGCAGGGGAGGGCAGTTGGGGGCAAGATCAGGCCATCAGGGGAGGGCCATTGGGAGTAGGATCAGGCCAGCAGGGGAGGGCCAGTGGGGGAAAGATCAGGCCGTCAGTGGAGGGCACTTGAGGGCGAGATCAGGCTGGCAGGGGAGGGCAGTTAGGGGTGATCAGGCAGGCAGGCAGAGGGTCAGGGACAATCAGACAGGCAGAGGCAGTTAGGGGTGATCAGGCAGGCAGGCAGGCAGATGAGCGGTTAGGAGCCAGCAGTCCCAGATTGCGACAGGGATGTCCTCGATTGGAGAGGGTGCAAGCTGGGCTGAGGGAACCTCCTCCTGCCGCCGTGCATGAATTTTGTGCCCCAGGCCACTAGTATTAACTATAATCACAATGCTGTGTATTAAATCTCCAGAACTTAGAGATGATTATGATCATCTTCTAAATGCAAGTTTGAATCCTTTGCCCAACATCTTCTCAATTCTCCCACCCTTTAGCCCAGTGGTTACCAACCTTTCGGACCTCATAGACCACCAGTAGTCTGCAGACCACCAGTTGGCGACCGCTGCTCTAGCCCCTGGTAACCACCATTCTGCTCTGTTATTCTTAATGTTTACTCTAAAATCTATTCCTTCCTGTCTTTTCCATCTGAAAAAAATAGCACATCAAATTTACCCATTAGCTATAACCAGAAGTCACTTACCTAAAATTTCTTCATAAGTTCTACTGATTATACCTCTGAAATATATTTCATAATCATTTTCAGGGGTCCTCAAACTTTTTCAACAGGGATCCAGTTCACTGTCCCTCAGACTGTTGGAGGGCCGGACTATAGTTTAAAAAAAAAACTATGAACAAATTCCTATGTGCACTGCGGGCCTGGGACGAGTCGGCTGCTAAGCAGGACAGGCAGCGGCACCCGGCGGGCCGGATAAATGTCCTCGGCGGGCCGCATATGGCCCGCGGGCTGTAGTTTGAGGACCCCTGATTTAGATTTTTTCCAACTCTACTGCCACCCCTGTGGTTCAGTTTATCAGTTACTAATTCACATCAACAGGTTTTAAAAATAACCTAATTTGATCTCCCACCTCCCATTCTCTGTTGTTCTGTCTCCTCACAGTAATCAAAGCAATCTGTTAAAAACACAAATTATATCCTCAACTTTAAAATCTTTTCATGGTTCTCCATAATTTCAACAAAAAACAAATTTATTTAACTTCATCTAAAAGCCCTGAAGAATGAACTTGCTCTCCATTCTCTGAATTCATTTTATGCCACTAGATCCAGTGTTCACTACAATCTAGTAACACTGGTTTGTTTTCAATTATTTTTATATGTTAGGTTTTTTCTATCTAATGATTCATCATTTACATTTACTTCAGGCCATCTTTCAAAATCTGAGTTTCTCAGAGAGGTTTTCATGGATCTACAAATTCAAAATCCAGTATTTCACTAGTTTCTCTCATAGAACCCATTCATTAGTAGCACATAGCCCCCTTCATCTATATTATACACAAACACACATACACAGTAAGTGTGTCTTAAACACACATACATACGTGTGTGTGTGTGTGTGTGTGTGTGTGTGTGTGTGTGTGTGTGTGTATGTATACAGAGAGCCAGGAATATATTTGCCTATTTCACTTTATCACTGTCTCATTCCAAATACCAAGCACAGGGTCTGACATGCTGTGTGTTTAATAAACACTTCCTGAATAAATTATCTTAATTCTGACTCTTACCTCAATATGAAAGAGAAAATATATTGCTCCACTAGTCTCCATATCGTCACTGTCTTGCCTGGGAAATTGTCTTAAATGGCAGGCTCAAACATCAAATGGTTGAAAGATAATAGCTCATTAATTACAAAGAAGAACTGAACAAAATTATGAATATTTCCTTCCATAGGAGTTAAAGAGTTTTAATAAATTCATTAGTAGTACAAGCTCACATATACCTAATGGTGCAGAGAGACATGAAGCTTCAGTCAGGCCTCATGAATGTAAAGAAGAGAATAATTCAACAAACTATGCAGATCAACTAGTGCTTTTAAGACATACTGATGCTATCTATTCTTTCAGATCTAAAAAGGCTATTAGAATGGACTAACGTCAGGTTTATATGTAGAAAAAATCAATAGAAACATCACCTAAGACAGTAATATATTACAAGGTGGAATCTGAATTTTAGTAGTATCCTTATAATAATCCTTATGATGTCTCTAATTGTACTGATGAAGAGCCTCCACACCTACAAAGAGGGTAGTGTGGTATAGAGTTAAGATTACATCTCTACTCTAAAGGCATATGCAATATGAAATTTACTGACCTTTACCCCATATTTTACTTTCCCAGCATAATGCTTTATGGTGAAAGCAGGCTCCATCACAGCTGGAAATTCAATGTAAGAATTCTCTTCATGTTGATGCTTAAATTTATCTAGCAATGTTTGATTTGTAGCCTGTGGAAAGCTGAATTAAAAACAAAAGAAAGATGTTGCAGTGAATACAATCCTTTTAAAAAAATAAAACAAATTATAATTACATTGCCATCAAACACATATAGCAAATTACAAAGAGTTTTTACTGGTATTTTCTAATCTGATTTTCATAACAAGCTAAAAAGTGAGTATAAAAAGAAAAGTATTACTATTTTATAAATGAGGGACCAAAAGTTGTGATTCACCCAAACTCAATTTGAAAGGAGGAGAACTGAGAAATAAACTCAGGTTTTTAAGTATTTAGCTTAAAAACCTATCTATACTAATAATATCCTAGGTGGTCGTCACACCCTGACGCCATGATGTCCTCACGCTGTCACAAGATGGCTGTGTGCAGAGCAGAGGTGGGGCCCAGTAGCATGTCCGCACAGTGAGGCCTGGGAGTCCCGTGGCTCCGTGTGGCAAGGAGTAAGCCAGTCCCAGCATCTCTGCTGCCCCACACGGAGGAGGCGGTCCCGGCAGAGAGTCCCCACCACCTCGAGCAGGGGAGGTTGGTCGTGGGGTCTCTGCCACCTAGCACAGAGGAGGTAGGTCCCAGAGGAGAGCCCCTGCCGCCTCACACAGAGGAGGCGAGTCACAGCAGAGTCCCCGCCGCCTTGCACAGAAGAGGTGGGTTGCGGTGGAGAGTCCCTGCCGCCTCGCGCACCGTGGAGGCAGGTCCTGGCACTCCTGCCATTTTGTGCAGAGGAGACGTGTCCCAAGGCTCCGCATGCTGCAGAGGTGGGACCCCCAGTTCCAGCCTCTTTGGGGTAATCCATCGAGGAGCCCCGGATGGGTGGGCAGGGCCTACCTCTTTGGGGCAATCGATCACCGGGCTCCCGCACTGTGAGAGGGCACAGGTCAGACTGCGGGACAACCCTCCCAAGTGCACGAATTTCATGCATCAGGCCTCTAGTCTATAATAATAAAAGCGTAATATGCTAATTAGACCGACGTTCTTCCGGACTAAGCCGGGGCTGTAGCCTCCATGGCTGCAAAGAAGGGATCCGGGCAGCTGCCCACAGCTGCCAAGGCATACTTTTGCACGAATTTATGCATCAGGTCTCTAGTAGAATAAAAACTAAATCATATGTTGTTTGGTGCCAAGAACTTCCAAATAGAAAATGATGTCTCAATTTGGATAGGTCCTTTAAATCCACAGTAATTTTTGCTTTATTTCTTCATATATAAATTAAGCAGTAATTTTCTTATCCATATCAGTTACTATATATTTTTATATTATATATATTATTTCAACTATATCAATGGTACTCACTGTTGAGCATTTCATATCCAGGAGTAATTCAAATAATACTTATTACAAACTAATTACATAATAGCAAATACAGGAATATAAAAGTTCAGAAGAGAAAATAATCACTAGTTACTGGGAGTAATGAAAAGGTTCATATGGGTATAGAAGACAAGTATGAGCTAGAGGTTGGGTAGGAGTTGAAAACAGGACATATTACCGATAGAGAAAGGAGAGAGCAAGTATCCTTCAGAGAATACTTTCATTTAATAGCTGAGATAATAAGATATAATGTGACATGAGGTTGTAAAGATGCTGAGTATAAAATCTAATGTGTACAAGCGATTCCAAAATTACAACAAAAATGATTAAAGCCGTACTATGTATTGGAGTCAGAAAGGAAAATGGCCTTTGGTATCAGTCATAATCGTAGTATAGGTTACCAGCTGTCTGTGAACTTGGGCAAGTTAGGTAGATAACCTTTTTTAAAAATTGGTTTCCTAACCATAAAATTAGTACAATGAGGTATCACAATGCAAGTAGGATTTTAAAAACCTGAGTAAAAACATCTAACACTTGCTGGCATCCTATAGAGATGATATAACACTTATCTACTTTATTTTGCCAACATTGCCATTTTCCTAGTCACCTAGGTCTGCTTTCACATTCAAATACTATCACTTCTTCAAAACATCTGTAGGCTAGCTCTTCCTTTCCATTTCAGAACTCTAAAGCCATTCTAGAATGGATTATAATCTTGCAATTTCAAACAGCCTCAATAATAGTTCCAGTTATTCTACAAGATTCAAAATAAATTTTCCTACAATAGTGCTTTAATCATGTGCCTCCCTACTCAGGAAAATGTATGGATCACCAGGCACATACACAGAATCCAAGCTCCTAAGCCTAGACCCGTGGTCGGCAAACTATGGCTCGCGAGCCACATGCGGCTCTTTGGCCCCTTGAGTGTGGCTCTTCCACAAAATACCACAGCCTGAGCGAGTCTATTTTGAAGAAGTGGCATTAGAAGAAGTTTAAGTTTAAAAAATTTGGCTCTCAAAAGAACTTTCAATTGTTGTACTGTTGATATTTGGCTCTGTTGACTAATGAGTTTGCCGACCACGGGTCTAGACCAAACCATCCTCTGCAAACTTATGCCTCACTACTCCTCAAGAAAATGCTTCTCTTCAGGAAAGGTTTATTTACCTTCTAATCCAGAGTAATCAAAATGCTTGTGATTTCTTTTTCTCCTACTTTTAATGGAAGAAGGAACTATTCAAACAAAGGAGGACAGATATGAGAACAGTTGTTTTTTTTGACTCGACATTAAAATATTTATTAGAGGAAAACAATATTGAACTTTCATCACATATCGAAAGGGGAGCTGCACTGCTTACTTGAATTTTTCTTTACATAAGTTAAATGTTAAATTACAATAATAACATAGTATAAACCATGCAAAATACCATTCTAACTTCTATTCCAAAATGAGTTAGAACTTTTTTTTGCTTCTATTGATCAATGAAATTTTTTTTTCAGTTTTTTTTAAATAAATCTTTATTCAGATTACTGTTTCTCCTTTTTCCCCCCATAGCTCCCCTCCACCTGGTTCCCACCCCACATTCTGCCTTAACCTCCCCCCGACTGTCCTCATCCATAGGTGTATGATTTTTGCCCAGTCTCTTCCTGCAACCCCCATACCCCTTGCCTCCTGAGAATTATCTATCAGTCCACTCCCTTTCTGTGTCCCTGATTCTCTTATATTCACCAGTTTATTCTGTTCATCAGGTTTTTAATTCACTTGATTTTTAGGTTCACTTGTTGATAGATATATATTTGTTTTTCATAATTTTTATCTTCACCTTTTTCTTCTTATTCCTCTTCTTAAAGAATACCTTTCAGCATTTCATATAATACTGGTTTGGTGGTGATGAACTCCTTCAGCTTTTTCTTATCTGTGAAGCTCTTTATCTGCCCTTCAATTCTGAATGATAGCTTTGCTGGGTAGAGTAATCTTGGTTGTAGGTTATTGGCTATTCATCACTTTGAATATTTCTTGCCACTCCCGTCCGGCCTGCATACTTTCTGTTGAGAAATCAGCTGACAATCGTATGGATGCTCCCTTGTAGGTAATTAACTGTTTTTCTCTTGCAGCTTTTAAGATTCTCTCTTTGTCTTTTGCTCTTGGCATTTTAATTATGATGTGTCTTGGTGTGGTCCTCTTTGGATTCCTTTTGTTTGGGGTTCTGTGCGCTTCCTGGACTTGTAAGTCTATTTCTTTCACCAGGTGCGGGAAGCTTTCGGTCATTATTTCTTCAAATAGATTTTCAGTATCTTGCTCTCTCTCTTCTTCTGATACCCCCATAATTCTGATGTTGGTACACTTGAAGTTGTCCCAGAGGCTTCTTACACTATCTTCAACTTTTTGGATTCTTTTTTCTTTTTGCTTTTCCGGTTGAGTGTTTTTTGCTTCTTTGTATTTCAATTCTTTGACTTGATTCTTGCGTTCCTCTAGTCTGTCTTTGGGTCTCTGTATAACATTTTTTATTTCTGTCAGTGTATGTTTAATTTCTAGTTGGTCCTTTTTCATATCTTCGAGGGTCTTGTGATATTTATTGGCCTTTTCTAGGATATTCTTGAAAAGCCTTATAACCGTGGTTTTGAATTCTATATCCAGTCATTTGATTTCCTCCATTTCTTTCGTTTGTGATCTGTTTCTTTGTCGCCACATTTTCACTACTTCCCTGAGTTGGCAGGATAGCTTTGTGTGCTAGGTTTCCTATATGGTGCAGTGGGTAGGCCTTCCCAGTTAACCTGAGGTGGGCACTCTTTGTGCATCCCTTTGTGGACTGTGTGTACAGCCTTGTTGTAGTTAAGTCTTGTTTGTTGTTGGTATCGCTGGGAGGAATTGACCTCCAGGCCAGTTGGCTGTGAAGATCAGCTATGTCTACGCTGGGAGAAGTTCGGTGCTGGAGACAACCTTATAGGATTAGACTGGCCAAATTGCAAAAGCCTCCGTGCTCAGCTTAGATGGGGTGGAGTCTCAGGGTGGAACAGACAGTGTTGGCTTCCCATCAGCCCTGCCTTTGTGCACGCGCACACGCCTCCAGACCTCTGCCTTCCTGGCTCCCGAGCCTCCACCCAAGAATCCAGATTCCCCCCACAAGAGTGTGGGTCCCCAGGGGCTCGCCTGGAACTGGGGTTCAGTGCAGTCAGGAGCTTCTGACTCCCTTCCACTAGTGAAAGCCTGTGGCAACCTCCACAGTCTTTGTGCGCATTCCCACGCGCCTCCAGACCTCTGCCCTCCCGGCTCCCGAGCCTCCACACGAGAGTCCACATTCCCCCCACAAGAGTGTGGGTCCCCAGGGGCTCGCCTGGAACTGGGGTTCAGTGCAGTCAGAACTGGGGTTCAGTGCAGTCAGGAGCTTTCGACTCCCTTCTGCTAGGGAAGGCCCATGGCAACCTCCACAGTCTTTGTGCACACTGGCGCGCGCGCCTCCAGACCCCTTCCCTCCAGTGCTCCCCTGGGTCTTCCCTGGGTCTCCGAGTCTCCGAGTGCCTTTCTCTCTACCTGACAATCCAGACTCCCCCTGTATGAGCCTGGGTCCATGGGGTTTCGCCCGGAACTGGGGTTCAGTGCAGTCGGGGGCTTCTTTCCCCCTCCCGCCAGAGAAAGTCAACCAGGCTCTCAGCTGCCCTTCCTCTCTGCATGCACAAAGACCCTTTGCTGTACCTCAACCCTTTCCGTTCCTCCAATTCTCCACGAGCTTTTCTCTTTCCTTCTAGTTGTAGAATTTCCACTCAGGCAGCTTTCCTGTGGTTCTGGATGGTGTCTGTTCTGTCTTTTAGTTTAGTTTTGAAATCGTTGTGTGAGGCAGCAGTTTAAGTGCTTACCTATGTCGCCATCTTGGTTTCTCGAGAACAGTTTTTATTTCAAACAAGGAAAGATGGAAAGGAAAGCTGTTCTCATAATTGTCCTCCTAGATCTCGCAGGACCTTGGGGGGCTGGCGAACCAGGCTGACCTAGCCAGGCAGCCTCTGCTATTGCAGTAATCTCTCCTAGAGAACCAGCTCTGCCACAGAAGCTGTGACATCTTGAAGGGGAGAGATGTGGTGACTGGGACCATAGCCTCACCTCCACCAAGGGTGCCCTTAGGTAGCACCCAGGACTCTATAGACACGCCGGCCAGGGAACTGCTGCCATGAAATCCCAGACTGTAGCCTCCCTGGCTGAGGGCTACTGTGAGTTCTGGAACATACTTCCCTTCTGCCAGCCAGACGCTTTAGCCCCAGGCACCACAACCAAACCAGCAGCCATGAGAAAAGAGCTGCCATCCAGGAATGTGCAAGGAGCAAGCAGCCACCACCCGTAACCCCCTGAGGAACAGCCGACACCCACGACCGCCTGAGGAGCAGAACCCACCCCATGATCACTAGAGGAGCAGCCACCACCTGCGACCATGTGACCCACCACCAGGACCTCCGCTGCAGCCACAGGCCCTGTGCAATTTGAAACCTAGATCCTTTAGTGAGAGCAAAAATGGAAAGACAGAAAAACAACTTTCAAAGGGAAAAGGAGGCATTACTAGAAAAGGAACTAAATGAAAATGCACATGCAATATGTCAGAAGAATTCAGAATCAGGGTCATACAATTCATAAACTGATGGAAGAAAAAATTAACAACATATGTAAGAATCAAGAAGTAATAAATAGTGATGTAGCTATGATTAAAAGAACCTTATGGAAGCTTTCAACAGTAGACTAGGAGAGGCAAAGGATCAAATTAGCACATTAGAAGACAGGGATGCAAAACAGACCCAATCTGAACCGCAATTGGAGAAAAAAATCAAAAGATATGAGGAGGGCCTGAGGGACCTTTGGGAGAACATGAAATGAAGCAACATATTTATAATAGGGATGCCAGAATGAAAAGAAGAGGAGCAAGGTTTAGAAAACCTATTTGAAGAAATAATGACAGAAAACTTCCCTGATTTGGGGAAGACAAAAGTCACATAAGCACAGAGAGTCCCAAACAAGATAAACCCAAAAATACCCACAGCAAGACATGTCACAATTACAATGGCAAACATTCAGGAAAAAGAGAGAATCTTAAAGGCTGCAAGAGAGAGACAGAAAGTTACCTACAAGGGATCTCCCAATAAATTATCAAATGATTTCTCAACAGAAACACGTCAGACCAGAAAGGAATGGAAGCAAGTATACAAAGTGATACAAAACAAGGGACCTGAATCCAAGAATACTTTATCCAGCAAGGCCATCATTCAAAATTGAAGGGCAAATCACTAGCTTCAGAGACAAAAAAAAAAAAAGGCTATGGGAATTTATCACTACCAAGCCACCAATGCAAGAAATGCTAAAGGGACTGTTGTAAAAAGAAGGAAAAAAGGGAGAAATCAAGATGGCGGCATAGGTAAGCACCTAAACTGCTGCCTCGCACAACAATTTCAAAACTACAACTAAAAGACAGACAGACACCTCCAGAACCACAGGAAAGATGGCTAAGTGGAAATTCTACAACTAGAAGGAAAGAGAAAAGCTCATAGAGAATTGGAGGAACGGCAAAGGATTGAGGTATGGTAAAGGGTCTTTGTGTCCGCAGACAGGAAGGGCGGCTGAGAGCCTGGTTGACTTTCTCTGGCGGGAGAGGGAAGGAAGTCCCTGACTGCACTGAACCCCAGTTCTGACTGCACTGAACCCAAGTTCCGGGCGAAACCCTGTGGACCCAGGCTCATACAGGGGGAATCTGGACTGTCAGGTAGAGAGAAAGGCACTCGGACACTCTGAGACCCGGGGAAGACCCGGGGGGGCCCTGGCGGGCAGGGGTCTGGAGGCATGTGCACAAAGACTGCAGAGGTTGCCACAGGCTTTCCCTAGCAGAAGGGAGTCGGAAGCTCCTGACTGCACTGAACCCTAGTTCTGACTGCACTGAACCCCAGATCCAGGCGAGCCCCTGGGGACCCACACTCTTTTGGGGGAATCTTGACTCTCAGGCGGAGGCTTGGGAGCCGGGAAGGCAGAGGTCTGGAGGCGCGCGCATGCGTGCGCACATGGGCAGGACTGACGGGAAGCCAAGACTGTCTGTTCCGCCCTGAGACTCCACCCCATCCAAGCTGAACACAGAGGCTTTTGCAATTTGGCAAGTCTAATCATATAATGCTGTCTCCAGCATCGAACTTCTCCCAGCGTAGACACAGCTGATGCTCACAGCCAACTGGCCTGGAGGTCAATTCCTCCCAGTGATACCAACAACAATCAAGACTTAACTACAACAAGGCTGTACACACAGTCCACAAAGGGGTGCACCAAGAGTGTCCACCTCAGGTAACTGGGAGACCGACCCACTGCGCCATATAGGAAACCTAGCACACAAAGTTACCCTACCAAGTCAGGGAAGCAGTGAAAATGCGGCGACAAAGAAACAGATCACAAACGAAAGAAATGGAGGAAAACCAACGACTGGATATAGAATTCAAAACCACGGTTATAAGGCTTTTCAAGAATATCCTAGAAAAGGTCGATAAATATCACAAGACCCTCGAAGATATGAAAAAGGACCAACTAGAAATCAAACATACACAGACTGAAATAAAAAATGTTATACAGAGACCCAACAACAGACTAGAGGAACGCAAGAATCAAGTCAAATAATTGAAATACAAAGAAGCAAAAAACACTCAACCGAAAAAGCAAAAAGAGAAAAGAATCCAAAAAGTTGAAGATAGTATAAGAAGCCTCTAGGACAACTTCAAGCGTACCAACATCAGAATTATGGGTGTGCCAGAAGTAGAGAGAGAGCAAGATACTGAAAACCTATTTGAAGAAATAATGACCGAAAACTTCCCCCACCTGGTGAAAGAAATAGACTTACAAGTCCAGGAAGTGCACAGAATCCCAAACAAAAGGAATCCAAAGAGGACCACACCAAGACACATCATAATTAAAATGCCAAGAGCAAAAGACAAAGAGAGAATCTTAAAAGCTGCAAGAGAAAAACAGTAAATTACCTACAAGGGAGCACCCATATCACTGTCAGCTGATTTCTCAACAGAAACTATGCAGGCCAGACGGGAGGGGCAAGAAATCTACAAATTGATGAATAGCAAGAACCTACAACCAAGATTACTCTACCCAGCAAAGCTATCATTCAGAATTGAAGGGCAGATAAAGAGCTTCACAGATAAGAAAAAGCTAAAGGAGTTCATTACCACCAAACCAGTATTATATGAAATGCTGAAAGGTATTCTTTAAGAAGAGGAAGAAGAAAAAAGTAAAGATAAAAATTATGAACAACAAATACATATCTATCAACAAGTGAACCTAAAAATCAAGTGAATTAAAAATCTGATGAACAGAATAAACTGGTGAATATAATAGAATCAGGGGCATAGAAAGGGAGTGGACTGATAATTCTCAGTGGGAAAGGGGTATGGCGGGGTGCAGGAAGAGACTGGACAAAAATCATACACCTATGGATGAGGACAGTGGGGTGAGGTAAGGGCAGAAGGTGGGGTGGGAACCGGGTGGAGGGGAGCTATGGGGGAGAAAAGGAGAAACAATAATCTGATTAAAGATTTATTTTAAAAAATAGTAAAAAACAAAATAGGAAAAAAAAAAGAAGGAAATAAAAAAGGGGTGGCATGAGGAGGAACACAGGCAAAACAATTAAAACAGTTACAAACAAGTACGTATCTATATACCAGTATATAAAAGCCAAAGCAACTGAACAACCAAACAACCAGTAGTTATGACATGCACTAACCACCAGGGAGCAGATGCTCAACGCAGGAGCTGACCCCTGGTGGTCAGTGCACTCCCTCAGCAGGAGCACTGCTTAGTGAACTTAACGAGCAGCAGCGATGGCAGGAACAGTGTGGGCTCCTCTGCAGCCACCGGCCACTTGGCACATTATTACATCCCCCAAGGGGTCCCAGATTGCGAGAGGGCATAGGCCAGGATGAGGGACCCCAATGGTGTATGAATCTGTGCACTGGGTCTATAGTCAATAATAACTTTAAACATAAATGGACTAAATGCTGCAATCAATAGACATGGAGTGGCTGAATGGATAAGAAAACATGACCTATATATTTGCTCTCTACAAGAGACCCACTTCAGAACAAGAGACTCACACAGACTGAAAGTGAAGGGATGGAAAAATATCTTTCAGGCAAATGGAAATGAAAAAAGAGCTGGGGTAGCAATACTTATATATGACAAAATACACCTCAAAGTGAAGGCCATAACAAGAGATAAGGAAGAGGTAGATACAACCAGAGGATATAACTCTGGTAAACATATATGCACCCAATGCAGCAGCACCTAAATACATAAAAATTCTTCTGAAAGATAACAAAAGGGAGAGATCGACAGCAATACATTCATAGTAGGGGACTTTAATACACCACTAACATCACTGGATAAATCCTCTAGGCAAAAAATCAGCAAAGAAACAGCTATCCTAAATGACTCACTATATCAGATGGACTTCATTGACATCTTCAGAACATTATACCACAAAGCTACAGAATATACATTCTTCTCATGTGCAGATGGGACATTTTCAAAGATAGATCACGTATTGGATCACAGGCAAAGTATCTCCAAATTCAAGATTGAAATCACATCAAGCATCTTCTCAGACCACAATGGCATAATATTAGAAATCAACTACAATAAAAACAATAAAAAAATTCAAACACTTGGAGGCTGAATAACATGCTATTAAACAATGACTGGGTTACCAAAGAGATCAAAAAAGAAATTAAAACGTTCTGGAAATGAATGACAATGAAAAAACAATAAACCTATGGGACACAGTGAAAGCAGTCCTGAGAGGGAAGTTCATAGCATTACAGGCCTAACTCAAAATATAAGAAAAAATGGTAATAAATTATCTAACTCAGCAACTTAAAAGAATTAGAAAGAGAGCAACAAGAAAAGCCCAGAGTAAGCAGAAGGAAGGAAATATTAAAAATCAGACTGGAAATAAATAACAATACAAAAAAAAAGTACAAAAGATCAATGAAACCAAGAGCTGGTTCTATTCCAACAAACCAAAAAACCTAGAGGAAATGGACATATTCCTAGAAAAATACGACTTTCCAAAGCTCAATCAAGAAGAATTAAAAAATCTCAACAGACCGATAACAAAGGAGGAAATTAAAGCAGTCATCAAAAAGATTCCAGCAAACAAAAGCCCAGGGTCAAACAGCTTCAAAGGAGATTTTACCAAACATTCAAAGAAGAACTAAAATCTATCCTTCTCAGACTATTCCAAAAAATTCAAGAGGAAGGCGCTTTCCAAGCTCTTTCTATGAAGCCAGCATTACCCTAATCCCAAAACCAGATAAAGACACAACAAAGAAGAGAATTACAGACCAATATCCCTAATGAACATAGATGATAAAATCCTCAACAAAATTCTAGCAAGTGGGAGCCAGCATTACATTCGAAAGATCATACACCATGACCAAGTAGAATTTATTCCAGGGATGCAAGGCTGGTACAATATCTGCAAATCAATAAACCTGAAACATCACATAAACAAACTGAGAACTAAAAATTACATAATCCTATTAATTGATGTAGAAAAGGCACTTAACAAAATCCAACACCCTTTCCTGATAAAAACTCTCAGCAAAGTGGGAATAGAGGGATCATACCTCAATATAATAAAGCCTCATATGAAAAACCTCATACTCAATGAGAAAAAACTAAAACCATTTCCCCTAAGAACAGGAACAAGACAGGGATGCCCACTCTTACCACTCCTGTTCAACATAGTACTGGAAGTGCTAGCCATAGTCATCAGACAAGAAGAAGAAATAAAAGGAATCCAAATTAGAAACGAAGAAGTAAAACTGTCCTTATTCACAGATGAAATGATATTGTACATAGAAAACCCCAAGACTCCATCAAAAAACTACTAGACTTAATAAATGAATTTGGCAATGTAGCAGGATACAAAATGAACACCCAGAAACCTGTGGCCTTTTTATATGCCAATAATGAATTCACAGAAAGAGAAACTAAAAAAAAAAAAAAAAATTTTTTTTAATCCCATTTACCATTGAAACACAAAAATTAAGGTACCTAGGAATAAATTTAACCATGGAAGTATACTCAGAAAATTACAGGACACTGAAAAAAGAGATAGAGGAAGACATAAACAAATGGAAGAATATACTGTGTTCATAGATTGTTAGAATCAACATCATTTAAATATCCATACTACCCAAAGCAATCTATATATTCAATGCAATCCCCGTTAAAATACCAATGGCATACTTCGAAGATCTAGAAGAATCTCTCTAAAAATTCATCTGGAATAAAAAACGACCCCAAATAGCTGCAGTAATCTTGAGAAAAGAAGAATAAGGTTGGATAGATATCAAGCTATATTACAAAGGCATTGTTCTCAAAACTGCCTGGCACTGGCACTGGCACAAGAACAGATATATAGACCAATGAAACAGAACAGAGACCCCAGAAATTGACCCAAGCCATTATGCTCAATTAATATTTAACAAAGGAGGCAAGAGCATACAGTGGAGTCAAGACAGTGTCTTCAATAAATGGTGTTGGGAAAACTGGATGGATACATGCAAAAAAATGAAACTAGACCACCAACGTATACCATTCAAAAAAACAAACTCAAAATGGATAAAGGACTTAAACGTAAGGCAGGAACCCATAAAAATCTTAGAAGAAGCCACCGGCAGTAAAATAGCAGACATATGTCGTAGTAGTATCTTTACCAATACAGCTCCCAGAGCAATGGAAACTAAGGAGAAAATAAACAAATGGGATTACATCAAAATAAACAGCTTCTGCACAGCAAAAAAAGAAACCATCAACAAAGCAACAAGAGAGCCCACTACATGGGAGAACATATTTGCCAATGTTATCACCGATAACGTTTTAATCTCCAAAATTTATAGGGAACTCATACAACTTAACAAAAGGAAGATAAACAATCCAATCAAAAAACGGGCAAAGGACCTAAATAGACACCTTTTGAAATAGGACATACAGAAGGCCAAGAGACATATGAAAACATGCTCAAAGTCACTAATCATCCAAGAGATGCAAATCAAAACAACAATGTGGTACCATCTTACACCTGTCAGAACGCTATCATCAACAAATCAACAAACGACAAGTGCTGGCGAGGGTGCGGAGAAAAAGGAACTCTCTTGCACTGCTGGTGGGAATGCAGCCACTGTGGAGAACAGTATGGTGTTTCCTCAAAAAATGAAAAATGGAACTTCCATTTAACCCAGTAATCCCACTTCTAGGATTATATCCCAAGAAAACAGAAACACCAATCAGAAAGGATATATGCACCCCTATGTTCACTAGCAGCACAATTTACAATAGCTAAGATTTGGAAACAACCTAAATGCCCATCAGCAGATGAGTGGATTAGAAAACTGTGATACATCTACACAATGGAATACTACGCTGCTGTCAAAAAGAAGGAATTCTTACCATTTGCAGCAGCATGGATGGAACTGGAGAACATTATGCTAAGCGAAATAAGCCAGTCAGAGGAACATAAGTATCACATGATCTCACTCATTTGTGGAATATAATGAACAACATAAACTGATGAACAAAGATAGAACTGGAGTCACGGAAGCATTGAACAGACTATCCAACCTATGAGGGAAGGCAGGGGGTGAGGGGGTAAGAGATCAACCAAAGGACTTGTATGCATGCATATGAGCATATCCAATGAATACAGATATGGGAAGGGGGGTTGAGGGCATTTGCTGAGGGTGGGGGGCAGCAGGGGAGAGGTCAAATGGGGCGGGAAAGGAGACTTATGCAATACATTAAACAATAAAGAATTTAAATTAAAAAAATAAAACAAATAAAAAATAAAGATGAAAAACAAAGAAACAAAAAAAAAACTACTTATGGCTGTGGTCAGTGTGGCTTAGTTGGTTGGAGCATCATGATTCCCAGTCAAGGCATATACAGGGAAAGGGAAGGGGGAGAAGGGGGTCACATGGTAGGCAACCAATTGATGTTTCTCTCTGGGTTCAATCTCTCTCTCTATCTCTCTCTCTCATCAATAAAAACGTATCCTCGGATGAGAATTAAAAAACTACCTATGAAGCTTTCCAAAGAAAATACCAGCGGTAAAGGTACACAAGCAGAGTTAAGAACCACTACCTTACAATTTTATAAGAGATAATATATGTTTCAGGGCATACAGGCAAAACAAAAAACTTTTACACAACTATGGCCATGAAATTATAATATTTTATTATAATAACTACATTTTAAACCATTTAGATTGATATAAATAGTCTAGTAATACAGAGGGTAGCTGTAACTGTCTGCAGTCTCCTTTCCAATATATTTTTCTTTCTGCCATATTTACTCTGTATTTCTATACAGCCATTCTTTGTGTTTATGGCTTATCAATAGGGTGATATATAACTTACTATATAAACCAGGTATTCTGAGGGTAAAAGTAGGTACCTTTAATAACTAAACTGGACAACAGTCATAAACTTTAGATTGTCCTACACAAACATGATGTATGAACATCCTATATATAATAAATCCCTAATATTTTATATCCTAGTTTAATGAGTGTAATATTAATTTCCAAATATTTTACTAAAAAGTAATAAAAAACCCACACAATTCTCCATCACTTCAGTTTCTCCAATTCTAAATCTGCCATCTCTTAGCATAATTTAACTATAAATAATACTTTATAGAGCACTGAGAATGCTCTGGAGGATGCCATGTGAAGCTTTATTTCTGAAGCTTAGAGATAAGTTTAGTACATTGAACAGGATTAACGAAGGATGGTAAATATTTGGCATATATTGCCACTTACCACCTGCACAGTTGTGGCAGTATCACTAATCTATCATAATACATTTTCTACTAAACAGGAAAACAGCAAACACTTCTCACATATAACTTGATTCAAGAAGAGAGAAACACACAACAAAATAAATTAATGCCAACAAATTTAACATCAACCTAACTCTGTAGAAGAAAAATGGAAAAATATATTTAAATGAGTTCTATAATAGTGAAGTCCATACAATTTTCCTAGACAAACACACACAAAATGCATTTGATAATGTAAGAAGAGAGCTTAGGATTTAGACATGAAAAGCCCAAATGGCCTAAAACGAAATGGAGAAGAATTATACTCACTTGCTTTCTTCATCTAAAAGATGGAGCAGTCCTGTTGGTTTCTTGCTAATAAGATTTATGCAACAGGTATTATCTATATAATCTATATTGTGCCAGCTGATACCTTCAGCTCTGTATTCCTCCTAGGAAATAACAAATTAACAATTTATTCATCTTGCAGAAAATAATAGGTATAGGATAATAAGGACTGAAAAACTTTTAACAGGCTTAAAAAAGAATAGTCTAAAGTTTCCTCTTTTAAATCACAAAGACACAAGACAAAATGTATAATTTCAATTTTATAAAATCTTGATACAGTATATGTCTATTTCCTTTAAAAAGTACATGCAACCAGATTTTTTTGTTAAATCCTACTTGTGATACATTCAGAACAAAATTTAGGGTTAAATTTGTTTTAGACATCCTATCTGATGATTACACTAAGGAAAAATATAAACTAGAGAATCCTAATTTCTCCCATGTGACTATAAATCATCAACAATGAATTTAATAAAACAATGTCTGCGCCAAGTGGAAAACCAGTGATCACTGATATAAATCATATAGAATTCAAATATACTTGCCTTTGGCAAAATAAAACCCTTAGTATATTTTCCAAAACAACAAGGTTTCACATTCCAACACTTAAAAATTCAAACCTCAGGCCTTGAGCAACTATTCAAAACCCTCTGACAAAACCCCTACATTCTTTATTAATATTTTCTCTGTAATGAAAAATATTATTTTACCCATCAGTGAGATGCTTTTACTTTTTGACTATTTTCCAGAACAATGCCCCTGAGAACCTAAGAAAATACGTTTCTATATTACAGGGATATCTAGGCACCAAGAAAATACTATGTTCACATGATGGTTTTAGTATTCACTGAAAATACTTGCATACTTCTCTGTAAATATGGTGATTTTATAATTTTATCACGTCTGTGTTATTATAATCCTACAAAGAAAAATGACTAATATACAGAGGCAACCAATTGATGATAGTTATTCTAACTGGGAAAGCCAAATGCTTAATTCTTTCCCTTTAATTAAAAATTTCACAAGCAAGACAGAGTAGGTATATGCAGTGCTCTCATCTCCTCCCACACCCACATCAAAATTACAACTAAACTATGGAATGACCAACATTGAGAACCGCCGGAAGACTAGCTGAACAGAAGTTCTGTAACTAAAAATATACAGAAGAGGCCACATCAAGACCAGTAGGAGAGGCAGAGATGCAAAACGGGCTGGTCCCACACCCACGTGTGACAGTTAAAAATCAGAGGGATAACTCAGCTGCGGAGATCCCTCCTGAGGAGTGAGGGGTTCCATCCCCATACCAGGCTCCCCAGCCTAAGGTTCCAATGCCAGGAAGAAAAGTCCCATAACTAGGGATTGGCTGAGTAAGAGGAAGGGCTGCTGGAGTCCCAGGCATTCCTCTTAAAGGGCCTGTGCACAGATTTACTCACTGACTCACTTGCTCTGAGTAGCAGTACTGGGGCAGCAACTTAAAAAGCACCAGGGCCATACAGGAAGGAACTGAATAGTCTGGTTTCAAAGCAAGGGCTAGAGGAGCAGCTTTCTCTCAGGCAGAAGTGACGGTAAATGCCACTGTTCCTTTGTTGAGCCCTCCCTTCACCCAGCCTACAGGTAAAGGCCAGTGCCAAGTCTGAGTATCCATCAACCTGGCTAACACCCTGCCTGCTGATCTCCAGGACGCCACCCCACACAACTTGTGGTACAACTCAAGCCACTTTTCCATTTAAACAGCCTGTCTCAGTTAGTGCTGGGAACTTTCCTAAAATCTCCCAAAGGTTCACAAACTCCTAACAAGCAGTGGCTGGTCTCAGAGTACCCTATACTTCTTGTTAAGCAGGGCCTAAGCCCAGCACTAGTGCCAACCAGCCTTAGATGGCAGCTTAGATTCTCCCAGGCACCTCCAAGCCAAACAAAAGTAGCAACCATTTGCAGATCACTTTGTAAACCATACCACGTGGCCCCAGAATGGCATAGGCAGTGGCTGACCTTGGCCTGCACCAGAGCCCCTCCCAAGAGGCCCCTGAATCGACATACCCAGTGGCTAGCTACAGACCACAACAGAACACTCAATCTCCTCTACAATGACTTGCCAAAGGACAAACTCAGCAGGCACTAGATCCCCACTAACATAAATCTAGCTCCATGGGGTCAGCCCCTGCACAACAGCATCTCTAATGTAATCATGACCACTCCTCGTAGCCAGTCGGCCTGAGCGTAAATCCCTCCCAATGAAGTGCCAACAGCAATCAAGACTCAACTAAAATAGTAAGACACACACAACCCACACAAGGGAGCACCTAACTCATGTGACCTGGGAGACTGTGCCACTGGACCTCACAAGACACCTACTATATAAGGCTACTCTATCAAGACTGAAAACATAAAAGATCTACCTAATACATAGAAACAAACACAGGTAGGCAGCCAAAATGAGGAGACAAAGAAGCAAGTCACTAATGAAAGAAGAGGAGGAAACTAAAGAAAACTAAACTAAATGGAGACAAATAATATACCAGTTTGCAGAATTTGAAACACTGGTTATAATACTGCTCAATGAACGTAGGGGAAGAAATGAACTCAGTGAGAACTTTAACAAAGAGATAAGAAACATTAAAATGGCAACAAAACATAAAAAAGAACCAGTCAAAAATGAAGAATACAATCACTAAAAATAAAGAATAAATTAGATTAAATCAACAGTAAATTTGATGAAGCAGATGACAGAATCAGCTATTTGGAAAGTAGGGTAGCAGAAAACACCCAATCAAAACAGCAAAAAGAAAAAATGAATTTTTTAAATGAGGATAGTTTAAGGGACCTCTGGAACAACCTCAAGTGTACCAACATTCATTTGCATCATGGGGGTGCTGGAAGAAGAAGAGAGCACAGAAATGACAACCTATTTGAAGAAATAATGATGGAAAACTTCCCTAACCTAGAAAAGAGAAGAGACACAAAAGTCCAGGAAGTTCAGAGTCCCAAACAAGATGAAATCAAACAGACTCACACTAATATACATCAAAATTAAAATGCCAAAGGTTAGAGACAAAGATAAAATCTTAAAAGCAGCAAGAACCCTAGCCAGTTTGGTTTAGTGGTTAGAGCGTAGCCCTGCATACTGAAGGGTACCAGTTTGAGTCTAGTCAAGGGCACATACCTCAGTTGCAGGTTCGATCTGTGGCTCTGGTTTGGGCACACGCAGGAGGCAACCAAGGGCTTTCTCACATCAATGTTTCTCTCTCTCCCCCCCCCCCATCCCTTCCACTCTCTCTAAAAATCAATGGGAAAATGTCCTCAGATGAGGATTAACAACAAAAATAATTAATTAATTAAAATTAATGGAAAATATCCTCTGGTGAGGATTAACAATAAATAAATAAATAAATAGCAGCAAGAAAAAGGCACTTAGTGACCTATAAAGGGGGCTCCCATAGATTGTCAGCTAATTTCTCAACAAAAACTTTGAAGGACAGAAGGGATTAGCATAAAACATTCACAGCGAAAAAAAGGAAGAACCTGCAACCAAGATTCCTCTATTCAGTAAGGCTATCACATAGAATTGAAGGACAAATAAAGAGCTTCCCAGATAAGAAAAAGCTAAAGAGGTACATCACTACCAAATCAGTTTTTACAAAAAATAAGATAAAAAATATGAATAATAAGACAGCAATAACTGCATACCTGTTAATTATAGTTTTTTAGAGAGAAGTAGGGGGTTGGGTTGGGAAGGGGGGGGGGGAGAGAGAGAGAGAAACACTGATGTGAGAGAGAAACATCGATTGTTTGCCTCTCATATATTCTCTAACCCCAGACCAGACCCAAAACCTAGGTATATGCTCTGACCGGGAATGGAAATCTCAAGCTTTTGAGGGGGTGCTGGAAGCTTTCGCTGGTATGGGACAACACTCCAACCATCTGAGCCACACTAGCCAGGGCTATCAATAATTACTTTTAATGTTAATGGATTAATGGTCCAATCAATAGCCATAGGGTGGCCAAATGGATAAAAATACAAGACCCAAACATATACTATCTACAGGAGTCCCACTTCAGGTCAAAAGACAAACAAAAACTGAAAATAAAGAGATAGAAAAATATATTTCATGTAATGGAAATGAATAAAAAGTTGGGGTAGCAACATTTATATCAAACAAACAGACATTTAAACAAAGGCTATTATAATAGACAAAGAAAGACACAGCAATTCCACTTCTGGGTATTTATCCTAAGAAAGCCAAAACACAAACTCAAAAAGACATTTGCAACCCTATGTTCACTGAAGCATTGTTTACAACTAGAGGCCCGATGCATGAAACGAATCTTCATGCATTGGGCCTCTAGTTGTAAACAATGCTGTAAAGGCAGCATGAAGATTCGGAGCTGCCTTTCCACCTTCCCACACTGCCCAGAGGCCCGGAGCAGCTGGGGCGGTGCAGAACACCTGCGTTGTAGCAAGCGTCCCGCCGCTGGCCACTCAGCGCCTGTGTATGCAAATTAACCCACCATCTTTGTTGGGTTGATTTGCATATTCATTCCTGATTGGCTGGTGGGTGTCACGCAGGTACAGTCAATTTGCATCTTTTCCTTTTATTAGTGTAGATAGCCAAGACAGGGAAGCAACCTAAGTTACCCACTGACAGACAAGTCGATAAAGAAGATGGAATATGACTCAGCCATAAAAAAGAACGATATCTTGCCATTTTTGACAACACAGATGGACCTAGAGGGTATTATGCTAAGTAAAATGAGTCAGAGAAAGACAAATGTTATATGATTTCACTTATATGTGGAATCTAAAAAAATAAGATAAGTAAATAAACAAAACAAAAACAAACTCATAGATACAGAAGATATTTTGATGGTTTCCAGATGGGAGGAGGCTTGGAGGAATGGATGAAAAATGGGAAGGGATTAAAATGTGCAAACTGCCAGTTATAAAAACAGTTACTAACTGTTAAGGGAATATAAAGTACAGTACAGCGAATATAGTCAATAATATTGCAATAACTATGTATGGTGCCAGAAAGCTACTAGATTTATCAGGATGATCACTTCATAAGTAGTATCTAGAGTCTCAGTGGAAGGGGTTGATCAAGAGTAGCAGCTGATGAGGAGACATTACAAAGAGAAGGAGGAGTTGCAAGCCAAAATTCAAGGTATAAAGAATGCTGTTCCGAAGAATGACAAAAAGAGGAGGAAGCAACTCAATGAAAATGTTACTAAGTTGGTAGCAGAAATGGAACAGAAACAGAGAAACTGAAGCAATTTAAGCTAATTTCTAGGGAGAGTAAAATACATTCTGGTGCTGTTAACATTTCAAACTTGGTTCTTGAGAATCAGCCACCTCAGATATCAACAGCACAAAAGAGATGAGACAAAAAAGCTGTACTGGAAAAAGAGCAGAAAGAAAGGATAGCTGAAGCTGAAATTGAGAACTTACATAAAGCTAGATGCGTAGAAAGTGAAAAACGTGCTCAAATATTGGCAGCTAGACAGTTAGAAATTAAAGATTCCATCTGATGACCACTGCATGTAGAGAACCATTTAAGATCAAATGAAAGAACAGGAATGCCCTCTGACTATAGCTGCCTTCAGTAATTAAACTGCTAAGTATATGCAAAGCCATGTGGAAAACTTTCTGCCATTTTTAACAAACCTTAATACAGAAGATACGTATACTTCAGAAGAATTCGGAAAGTACTGTGATGGCATCATATACACAACTGCATGGGGAAGTCAGCTTAAGCTAAAATCTCTATCTCATATTTTACAAACACCAATAAAAATAATACAGGAAGATTCTCCTCCCATTGTAGTTGGCAAAGAGTATCAAAAAAACCTATTAAGACTTGCATATATGAGATATGCATATGGTTTAGTGCACAGAGCTACTGGAAATTTCAACTAGTTTACAAAATGTTGCAAAATTATATTTTAGTACAGTGTGCCAATATGAATAATTCACACCAAGTGCTAGAGTGTTCTAAACATTACTGAAAAACATAACTACCTTAAATCAGTTTTAAGGCAAAGCTTCTAACAGGTTTCTCAAAAAAATTGTGTCAGAGATAAACAGTGTCTTCTTAGTGGTATTTTAAAAATACTTCTAAGTTCATTGTCAAGAACATCACTCACAGACTAAGATGCAACCATATATATATAATGGAAATAGACTGAACGGCAGAATCGAACAACAGAACAACAGGTCACTATGATGTGCACTGACCACCATGGGGCATGCGTGGAACATGGCGGGCATCGGATGCAGCGGGATGGTGGAGCAGGTGAGTGGGGGTGCCAGACCAAGACAGGGCACCAGTCGCTGTCATCGGGGCAAGCTCTGGTGTTTATTGAAAATTCTTTGCTACCACGTGCCACAGTCCCGCCCAGTGCTTGCACCTGCTGCCGGCTCTAGGCCTGCTCACACCTGCTACTGGTGCCGGAGCCTCCGCATGCACCCACTGTCAGTGCCCAGCGCCAGTCCTGGCCCCAATCACTCAGCACCATCAGCAGGTGTGAGCGGCGGCTGCTGGCCCCAATCGCCCCTCAGGGCTTCTTCACCTCCCCCTGCTCCTGAGGGGTGATCGGGGCAGCAGCCGCTGCTCACACCTGCTGACGGCACCAGCCCCACTCGCCATCAGTGGATGTGAGCGGGCCCGGCGCTGTCAGCACATGGGAGCCATGGCAGCAGGAGTAGGGCTGCTGGCAAACAAGGGAGGGGGGGGGGTACAGCAGGGGCACGTAGGGTGAGACAAGACCTGCCCCTGTGCCCACGGCAGCCTCGCGGCCCCTAGTTTGCTTATATTTTTATTAATATAGGATCCTGAACATTCTGTTGAAATAAACCTTAAATTTTTTTTAAAAGCTTTCAGTAAAAACCCTAGCTGGTTTGGCTCAGTGGATAGAACATTGGCCTGCAGACTGAAAGGTCCCAGGTTCGATTCCAGTCAAGGGCACATGCTCAGGTTGTGGGCTCGATCCCCAGTAGGGATCATGCTAGAGGCAACCGATCAATAATTCTCACTCATCATTGATGTTTCTATCTCTCTCTCCCGCTCCCTTCCTCTCTGAAGTCAATTAAAATATATTACTTTTTAAAAAGCTTCCAGTAACCATTTCAGTGTAATTTTTCTTTAAGAAATGAAATGACTCAGTCTTTTTGTCACTGCAATAAAGTGGGGGGGGGGGGGTAGCAAATTTAATTAACACTTATAAATAAACTTGATTGCAGTAACCTGGCATTGATGGGATTAATGCTGTGAAGTTTTTTTATGACCCATCAAAATGCAGCTAAGAAGCTTGCTTTAATGACTGAGAATTTAGTTTTGTCTCAATTGTGTGATTTATTTTTAGATGGTAATCAGATGTTAAGCTTTAAGAGATGGCACAAATTCAAAGGTAAATAGGTGTTTCCTATCAGCTTTGAACCTAAAGAAATGCAGATTAGCCTTTTATTTGTGTGTAATGTAAAAAGACGAAACAAAAAATAAATTTTAAAAATGAAAAGATCCAACAGATTAATAATTTATAATTCATGTTACTACTTGCTGTGTCTTAAACTTCAGAATGGAATTAATACCATAATTTCTTCATTAGTTTCATAACTACACATTTTTACATCTTTGTTGTGTTTTCTCCTTCACTGCTCAGCTGCTTTGCTTTCCTTGCAGATTTTTCGACTAAGGAACAGTTTGGCACCTCTCTTATTATTTAACTTGTACAAGTTGAAGGAGTAGCAATGTAAAAGTGTCCAAGGACAAATTTACTTAAAATCTTTCCTCTTTTCCAATTTGTCTTACAAGATCTCTTTTTTGCTTCATTCTCTAGGATTAAAAGAAAGTCTTTTTTGTTATTTTGTTAGCCTTTTAAGGTCATCTTTCCTTAACTCAAACAAGTATTTGAGAATGATTACATGTATGGATAAAGTCAAAAGCTACTCTTTGGGAGATAAGACCTTATAATAAAAATCAATATATAATGCTTTTTGGTGTGAGTGATTTATCTAGCTTGGATTTCAGGTTACACGTAACAATATTCCTTCTAGGAAAATAGTACTCATCAATACAAATGAGTCTGATAATTTGATATGCAAGGAAGTATTATGTAAATGAGACCTTTTTGGTTGAATCTATTTTTCCCCAACTAGAAATAACTAGTAACATTTAGCATGAAGTATATAACATTTGAATTTTTGCTTTCTGAATGTAACAAATTTATAGTTAAATATCGGGTTTATAATATTAAAAATGGGTTATCAATCTCAGGTGCCTAGCAGGTGATGATGTGGGAAGATGGTCAACTAGATCAAATAAGTACTACATGAAAGTAGTCTATTTTAAGAAATTAAAAACCATTCTGCCTGTCAGACAAAATATATGCTGAAGGCTGTTTTGTAATCCATGATCTGAGTTTTCTTGGAGGTCTGTAATATGTAAAATAATGAAATTATAAAATACTAAACACCTTGGCTTTATTTTGAAGTAATCATTACTTTAAAATTAAAAGATAAGCATTCGGAAGTAATAAAACAAGGTATCATGAAACTTAGTTATTATAAATTCCATCTATATTTAAAGTATTGAAAAATACCTTAATGGTGGTTTATTTTTTTTTCTGACAAGTGGCATTTTCTTGATTATAGGTTTATTTCTATTTTTATTATTTTTAAACTAGAGTCCCAGTGCATGAAATTCATGCACAGGGTAGGGCCCCTAGGCCTGGCCAATGATCAGTGCCGATCTATGGGGAGACGGGTAGGGTGATCAGGGAGGCCCCTGCTGGCACCTGCCTTGGCTGGCCTGCAGGCTAGGGGCAGCTCCTGTGTTGAGCATCTTTTCCCTGGTGGTCAGTGCGCATCACAGTGACCAGTCATTCCACGGGTCGTTCCGCAGTTTGGTTGATTTGCATATTAGGCTTTTATTATATAGGATAGTCCATATGGTTATAAACAACATTTGTTAGCTTCTGTTCTTTCATAAAACTTCACATAAAAAATCATTTTAGCTGTAACCTAAAATGGAAGTCTTTAAAAAATGGCAGATGTTAACTTAAAAGCAGATAGACTAATTTATTTTTGCTGTATAATGATAATCTAATGGAAATTTCATAAGTTTTCCTTTGTCCTAACTCAAAAAGCATGTTGGATTTCTGAAATATGTGTCAAGCCAAGAATTTTATCCATATGTTTACAAATTGTATAAAGCAAAAAGGAGTGTGTATAACTAACTATAGCGAGCAATATAGCTTTGTTCATATTATGTTTGCCAGAAGAATAAAAGATGAATTAATTTTTTTAAATGTCCAATTACTATGTTGTACACCTGAAATTAATATAGTATTACACGTCAACTGTAATTTAAAAATAAAGTATTTTAAAAGTTTTTTTTCACAAGTGGTGCTAATAAAGTTTTTCCCCCTGATTCTTCTTTTTTATAGGATGGTTAACAAGTGTACTAACATAATATGAACATATGAACTTTTATAAACAGCACTAGCGGTCCAAAATCCCAACTCATCCCCTCTTTCCAAAGACGAAGAATCTTGCCCCTTAACTATTATCCTAACTTCTGATACCACTGACAAGACTCACCTCTTTAAAAATATTATGTAAATAAAGTCATACAACACATATTCTTTTTATCTGGCTTTTTTTTTTAAACTCAGCATTATGTTTCAGAGACACATCCATACTATAGGATTCATTCATTTTAACTGCTGTAGGGCAGAGGTTGCTGAACACATTTGCTCATTTATACATTACCTATGGCTGCTTCCTCAATATAACAGCAAAGTTGAGACCATATAGACCCAAAAACCTAAGACTTACTTAGCTGGTCCTTTACAGGAAAAATATACCAAAATCTGCTACAGAGCATTAATTCTCAAACTTGAATGTACAGCCCTGGCCGGGTAGCTCAATGAGTTAGAGCATCATCCTGATACACCAAGGTTGTGGGCGGGTTTAATCCCTTGTCAGGGCACATATAAGAAACAACCAATGAATGCATAACGTGGAACAACACATTGATGTCTCGATGTCTCTCTCTCTCTCTCTCTCTCTCTCTCTCTCTCTCTCTTCCTCCTCACCTCCCTCCCTCCCTTTTTCTTTCTAACAATCTATATATACAAAACCCTAATATGTAAATAGACCGAACAGCAGAACAACTGAAAACCTGAACAACCAGTTGCTATGACGTGCGCTGACCAGCAGGCATCAGCAGCAAGTGGCAGAGCGCAGAACATGGCAGACGTCAGCCGCAGTGGGATGGTGTAACAGGTGAAAGGGGGTGCCAGACCAAGACGGGGCACTGGTCGCTGTCATTGGGGCAAGCCTCTGGCGGTTACTGAAAATTCTTGTGATGAGAACTTTTTTTTTTTTACCATTTTTTTTATTGTTTTAAGTATTACAAATAGTAGTACATATGTCTCCTTTTTTCCCCCCATTGATCTCCCCCCGACCTCCCCTATCCCCCAGTACATGCCTTCACCTGCCCGCCCTCCCCCCCGCCCCAGTGTCTTATATCCATTGGTTGTGCTTATATGCATGTGTACAAGTCCTTCAGTTGGTCTCTTACAGCCCACCTCGCCCAACCTCCCCTGTCTTCCCAATGTAGTTTGACAGTCTGTTCAATGCTTCTTTGCCTCTGTATCGTTTTCCCACCATTTCTTTCCTTCAAAAAGTTTTGCCTTTGCAGACTAGAAATAAACATATAATAACAAAACAAGATAAAACAAAAAAAAATGTTTGAGTCCCAATTTCAATGTCCAACAGTTCTGAGTGCCCGTTTCAATGTCTTTGTTCCTGCATGTTGCGGTCCCGCCCAGCACATGCACTTGCTGCCAACACCAGTCCCGCTTGCACCCACTGCCGGCATGGGAGCCACTGCTTGCACCTGCTGCCGGTGCCCAGCGCTGGCCCCAATAACTTGGCACCGTCAGCAGATGCAAGCAGCAGCTGCTGGCTCCAATCGCCCCTCAGGGGTTCTCCACCTCCCCCTGCTCCTGAGGGGCAATCAAGGCCAGCAGCCACGTCTTGCACCCACTGCCAGCACCAGAGCCACCACTCACACCCAATAATGTCTCCAGCCCCGCTCACACCTGCTGCTGGCCCCGGCCCCAATCACTCCGCACTGTCAGCGAATGCAAGTGGGGCTGATGCCGTCAGTGCATGGGTGTGGTGGGAATGGGACTGCTGGCAGACAGGGGGCCACAATGTGAGGGGCCAGGCAGGGGCACGTAGGATGGGCCAAGACCCGCCCCTGTGCCCACTGCAGCCTCACAGCCCACAGTTTTCAGTTCTTTTCAAGGTGCACGAATTTGTGCACTGGGTCCCTAGTCCATTAATAAATTTAAAAAAAAACTTTAATGTACAACAGAATCACATGGAGAGCTTATTAAAACACAGACTGCTGCCCTAGCTGGTTTTGCTCAGTGGACAGAGCTTAGGCCTGAGGACTGAAGTGTCGCAAGTTGATCAGGGTACATGCAGGAGGCAACCAATCTGTTTTTCTTTCTCTCCCTCTGTCTCTCCCCCTCCCTTCCATGGGTAAGGATTAACAAAAATATAAAATAAAACACAGACTGCTGAGACCCATGCCCAGAATTTCTGAAGTAGGTATAGGGAGGAGTCCAATAGTTGTATTTCTAACAAGTTCCTTGGAAATGCTGATGCTACCATTAGGGTTAAGGGAAGAACAAAATTTTTGAGAACCAACGCTGTAGAATATTTACATGCAACTTATTCCCCCATTGCACTATCGATAGACATTACAGTTACTCCCTATTTTTGGTCATTAAAAATACTATTTTGAATATTTCTGTACAAAACCTTCGATGTGCATTTATATGCATTCTAAGTGTGAAAACACAGGCTTATAAACTACACCAGTATAACTTTAGCAGATAGTGCCAAAAAACTTTCTAAAGTAGTTATACCAATTTATGCACCCACCACCAGTACAGGGGACTTCCTCATGCACAGTATTTATCTAATACTTGTATTATCAGTCTTTTTCATTTTAATTATTCTGGTGAATGCCAAGGGGTATCTCATTGTGGTTTTAATTTTTATTCCCTGATAACTAATAAAATATGAAATCTTTTCCATGTTCACTGCTCAGTTGGATGTCATCACATGCCTATACTCCTATATAATAAAAGCCTAATATGCTAAGTGTCTGGTTGACTGGTTGGCCATTCAACCAATCAAATATGCTAATGATATGCTAAGGCCGCTCAACTGCTCGCTATGATGTGCACTGACCATCAGGGGCAGACAGTCGACCGGTTGACCAGTCACTATGATGTGCACTTACCATCAGGGGGCAAACACTCCAACTGGTAGGTTAGCTTGCTGCTGGAGTCTGGCCGATCGGGACTGAGCAAGATGGGCCAGACACACCCTGGAGCCCTCCTGCAGTCCTTCCCTGGCTGGCCAACTTCCCGTGTCTCTCCTCGGCCCTGATTGTGCACCGGTAGGGTCCCTCGGCCTGACCTGCACCCTCTCGCAATCCGGGACCTCTCGGGGGATTTCAGAGAGCCGGTTTCAGCCCGATCCCACAGGCATCTAGGTTTACAATAAAAACTCTGAGGAAACATTCTTCCTTGTTCTCAATCTTAGAGGGAAACCATTCAATTTGTTTCAATTGACTATATTACCTGTAAGTTTTTTGTGAATGTCCTTTATCAGAAAGTTCCCTTCTATACCTAGTTTGCTAAGGTGTGTTTTTTTTAACATATATAATTTTATCAAATGCTTTTTATACTTCTATTATCATCATCATGAGGTTTCTTTCTTCATTTTGTTAACAGATGAATTAAATTGATTGATGGTTAGATGTTAACTCACACTGGAAAAGAACTCTACTTGGTTCTGATGTATTACCCTTTTATATATCTTGCTGAATTTAGTTTACTAATTTTGTCTAAAGTTTTGGAATCTATGTTTATGAGTGATACTGACCTTAAATTTATTTTTTTAAATCCTCACCTGAGGATATGTTTATTGATTTTAGAGAGAGGGAGAGAGAAAAATATTGATGTGAGAGAGAAACATTGATAGGCTGCCTCTCACATGCAGCTCTGCCAGGGACTTGAACATGCAACCTAGGTATGTGCCCTGACTAGGAATTGAACCCATGACATTTTGGTGTATGGGACAACGTTCCAATAAACTTTAGCCACACAGGCCAAGGCAATTTCCACTTCTAATATCCTTGAAAGATTTGAGTATCAATGTTGTCCTGGCTCCCTAAAATACATTGAATTGTCCCTTTTTTTTCTATTTCACATAACTATTTGTGTCAAACCAATCTTCTTTTGTGTTGGTAGAATTCACTAGTGAAGCCATCTTGGCTTACAGTGTTCTTTATGAAAAGATTTTTAATTACATATTCAATTTCTTTAATAGTTATAGATACAAATTTTGTATTGCTTATATGTCAGTTCTGAAAATGTTTTTTTCCCTATCATCTGATAAGTCTACTTATAAAACATAAAGTTGTTTTAACTATTGGAGTCTCAACTTGTGGGGGTTACCAGGGGACTCCTCCTTGCTCTTGAATCTGTTCAGTATCTCACACTTCAAGCTGGACCCTTTCTGAATCAGCAGCCCTTTACCATAATAGAAAAGTCCATAAATAATGGGCTCCTCTCTCTGGATTTCGTTCTTACAGATCTAAGCACAGTAAAATTTTACTTATTTGAAGGTATTCAATGCCTTCAAATACACTTTGTTCAGTTTTTTCAGGTGTTCCTCAAGGCAAGTTTAGTGAAAATTACCTAGTTTGACATCCCCAGAAGTGGGATAGACAGAAGAAAAACTCACCAGATTATGAAATACTCAAATAAGATCCCTGGCACTCTAAATTTTCTATTTTCAATGCCTAGCACAGTGCCTGACACAATTATTTTTCAATTTATTGATTAATCAATGACTTGGAGGACAATTCTGAGCAAGTAAAGAGAATAAAAAGAGAGCACTATTACAAATGACATATATTGATTCGAAATATATTTTCTAATCACAGAAACCTCTTTTGTTCTGTCTCTTATTCCACATTTTCTCTACTAAAACTCTGATTCGGGACTCAATCACTCATCCACACTACTTCAACTGGCTCACATACATGGCTCATATATGATGTCCTTTCCTCTAGTTCACCTCTTTTCAGTCCATCTCCTATAGTTCCAATTCAAATCCTCCACTAAATATATTTCAAATGTCTCCTCATTCTCTAAAATTCTAATCTTCACTTCATGATATATAAGGTTCACAACTATCTGAACTTAGACTATTTCATCAAACTTACCTTTCTTCCTGCCTGCATTCTTTATTTTATACCCTATATTTTAGCTACATTGATTCAGTTTATCAAAAGTGCTATGTCATTTTATATCCAATTTTTAAGGAATTGTTACCTTTGTTTAAAATATCTTTTTCCCATTGACAATCTGGTAAACTCAACCTACCATTTAAAACTATGTTCCAGAATCATCCCTGAAAAGTCTTTGCAGATTTTCAGGAAGTTCTAATCAACTTCATTCTTTATATCACTACTTTACCTTATATCTAACTATAGCATTTACTATCCTACATGACAATTACTACATCCTGTGTGCCTATGTACTGGTTTTAAACAAAATGTAAAGGTGAACATCCGTAATCAAGATTTTCAAGATGTTTTCTCCCAAAGAGTATATTATACTTTTCTATTTCTATCTCCATTTAAAAAAATTTTTATCTACTTGATTTGTATTCAATTGAGTTTAACAAATAATCACTGGGTACCCATCTCATATCAGGTACCACTGATAAATATAATCCCAGCAAATCCATTTTAAGAGAAAAACTTGAGGAAAGAATAAAATAGATGAGATGGCAAATAGGTGTAAGGTTTCTAAACTTTCCAGAAGTAACACTGAAACACAATTACATTACGTCACAAATTACGAATACTTAGACTTGAAAGAAAATAGAGATATGCCTTAGAATCTAAGTCTTCTGATCCATAGTTTCAACAACACATTACCCAAACTTATGATATTCAGAGTAGCAAATCAATGAGAATCAGCCACCCCCAAGTAGTTATGAACACATTTTCCATGAAATGTTTTCTTTTTATAGATGTTTTCTTTTTATAGATGTTTTTAGGTAAAGCATTTCTTGTGACTCCTCCATGTCTAATCTAGACTTCTATAGAAAAGGTAAGAATAATTTCAGTTCACAATAATAGAATAAATGTCTTCTTCAAAAACAATTTAACCAGTCTTCTGGTTGTTTTCTCTTTTTAAATAGATATGTATTTTTTTATTGCTTGCAGAGAGGAAGGGAGAGAGAAAGAAAGAAACATCAATGATGAGAGAGAATCATTAATCAGATGCCTCCTGCATGCCCCCACACTGGGAATCGAGCTCGCAAACTGGGCATGTTTCCTGACCAGGAATCGAACCATAACCTCCTGGCTCATAGGTCGATGCTCAACCAATGAGCCACGCCAGCCAGCACCAGTCTTCTGTTTAATGATCCACAGAGCAAGTGGTGCTTTGCTTTTTAAAGTACAGAACACATCAACTAAATGCAATCCCCTTTGCTCCCCCCAACACATATACCCATTTGCAAGAGATAAAAATACTAATTTGGTATGATCTAGTTAAAAGAACACTGGACTGTTAAGAGACCAATCCCAGCTCAGCTTCTGATTAAAAGCAAAAATTATGGAACCAGAGACTTAAGGATTGAATACTTGCTTTAGGCATCACCTGTAAAACTAGAATAAAAACATTAGGACCTGCCTAAGAAATAGTATGCACTACATAATGCTAGCTACTATTATAGCAAACAATACTATCTTTTTTTGTTCTTGTTGTTAATCCTCACTTGAGGATATTTTTTCCATTGATTTTTAGAGAGAGTAGAAGAGGTGAAGGGGAGAAAGAGACAGAGATAGAGATAGAGACAGAGACAGAGACAGAGAGACCCCGCTGTGAAAGAGCACATTGATTGGTTGTCTCCTGCATATGCCTGGACCAGGAACAGGGCCAGGGATCAAACCTGCCAACCCATGTACGTGCCCTTGACTGGGAATCAAACCCACCACTCTTCAGTGTACAGGCCGGCACTCTAACCACCGAGAAACATCAGCCAGGGTGTAATAATAATACCATCTTTTTAAAAAAATATTTATTGTTAAGATTATTACAGATGTACCTCTTTTTCCCCCACAATGCCCCCCTCCACATGCGGTTCCTGCCAAGCCCCAGGCCTTTGCCACCCTATTGTCTGTGTCTATAGGTAATGCATATATGCATATAAAATCTTTGTTTAATCTATTCCTGGCCCCCTATTTCCCCCTTACTTCTGAGCATCATCAGTTTGTTCCATTTCCATGCCTCTGATTCTATTTTATTCACCAGTTTATTCTGTTCATTAGATTTCTTATTCATTTGATTTTTATATTCAACTAGAGGCCTGGTGCATGAAAATTCATGCACTGGAGTGGGGGTCCCTCAGCCTGGCCTGCCCCCTCTCACAGTCTGGGATCCCTCAAGGGCGATCAGGGGAAGGCAATGCCCCCATCACACCTCTACTGCTGCCACTGTCAGCAGTGCAAGCCTCTGACGGCCCTGGTTACATGAGCCTCAGGCTCCCTGGGTGGCTGGGCAGCTGTCATCAGAGGCTTGCCTGTGCCTCAGGATGGCCCTGGGTGGCTGGGGGGCTGAGGGGACTGGGAGACTCCGGAGGCAGGCACGCGGAGCGGCCGGACCTGCCTGGTGGCGAGTCCAGCAATGCCATGCGCCTGCCGCCCCAGCAGGGCTGAGGAGACTGGTCACCGTCATCTTGTGGCTGTGGGCACTGCTATCTTTGAGAGCGTGGCAGTCAATTAGCATATACCCTCCTTATTGGCTGTGGGTGCCGCCATCTTTGTGAGAGCGTGACAGTCAGTTAGCATATTTCCTCTTTATTAGATAGGATTGTTGATAGTTATGTATTTCTTGCCATTTTGTTGTTCATATTTTTGAACCTTCTCTTTTTCTTCTTTTTTCTCTTCTTAAAGAATACCCTTCAACATTTCATATAATAAAGGTTTGGTGGTGATGAACTCCCTTAGCTTTTTCTTGTCTGTGAAGCTCTTTATCTGACCTTCAATTCTTAATGATAGCTTTGCTGGTAGAGTTTTCTTGGTTGTAGGTCCTTGTTATCCACCACTTTGAATATTTCTTGCTACTCCCTTCTGGTCTGCATGGTTTCTGTTGAGAAATCAGCTGACAGTCGCATGGGCATTCCCTTGTATGTAACTAACTGCTTTTATCTTGCTGCTTTTAAAATTCTATCTTTGTCTTTTGCCCTTGGCATTTTAATTATGATATGGTCTTCTTTGGGTTCCTCTTATTTGAGACTCTCTGTGCTTCCTGGACTTGTAAGTCTATTTCTTTCACCAGGTAGGGGAAGTTTTCAATATCTTGCTCTTTCTCTTCTTCTAGCACCTCCATAATGTGAATGCTGGTAAGCTTGAAGTTGTCCCAGAGACTCCTTACACTATCTTCATATTTTTGGATTCTTTTTTCTTTTGCTCTTCTGGTTGGGTGTATCTTGCTTCCTCATATTTCAAATTGTTGATTTAATTCTCAGAATCCTCTACTATTCGGTTGAATCCCTGTATATTATTCTTTATTTCAATCAGTGTATGCTTAATTTCTGACTGGTCCTTTTCCATTTCTCTGGAGATTTCTGTAAGATTCTTTAGTAATCTTATAACTGTGGTTTTGAACTCTATATCCAATTGTTTGCTTTCTTCCATTTCTCTCATTTGTGACATGTTTCTTTGTCTCTGCATTTTGGCTGCTTCCCTGTGTTTGTTTCTATGTATTGGGTAGAGCTGTTATGTCTCCTTGAGTTGGTAGAGTGGCCTTGTATAGTAGGTGTTCTATAGGGCCCAGTGGCTCAGCCTCCCCAGTCACCTGAGCTGGGAGCTCTAGGTGCACCCCTTTGTGGGCTGTGAGCACAGTCTTGTAGTTGAGACTTGATTGCTGTTGTTGTCACTTGGAGGAACTGACCTCCAGGCCAGGTGGCTATGAAGACTATCTATGACTACAGTGGGAGAGTTGCTGTGCAGGAGACTTGCTTCAATGGAGCAGGACTTGCTTTAATGGGGCTTTGGTGCTCACTGAGTCTGCCCCTTGAGTGTGTCACTTATGGATGTGAAGAGTTGTAATCTGGTATGTTCTCACACTGACCACTGGGTAGTATCCTCGCTCTTGGGACTCCAGGGAGGTGTAAAGTCAGTCATTGCCTGGGGCCACCCAGCAGGAGCTACAGAGAGATCTGAAGATTCCTTCTCTTTGTATCGGGTTTGGAAATGCCCAGATGAGGCCCAGCTATGAAGTGAGACAGGCTGGTGCTGGTGCTGGTGCCAGGTCTTGGGCCTTTTATTGATAGGTTTGGGGCTCCCTGACCCAGATGCAGTTTTGAGAGATTTTAGCCTGAGCAAAAACAGGCCATTCACAGCCACTGCACACAGCTTGGGTAGGGTTGTAAATTGGATGAGGCAGGGTCTTAGTGAATCACCAGGGTGGAGCAAACAAAAATGGCTACCAGTCAGCCCTGAGATGGGGGAGGTCCCAGCATAGGAACAATGATCCCTGCTAGCACCTCAATCTGGAAGAAAGCCACCCCCGAGTTCCTGCCCCATGCCAGACAATCCAGTTCCTTCTCATATGTGTTCATGTCCCCCAAAGCCTCTCCCTGGTGCTGGAACTCAGAGGAAGCAAGACGTTGTAAGTTCAGTTCATAGTGTTAGACTTTTAAGAGGAACAGTTGGGTCTCCAGCAGCCTCTGTGTCACTGAGCCCCCAATCCACACTGGTTTTTACAGCCAAAGTTCTTACTGCCCATAGGCATTTCTTTTCCCAGCTTGGGGATCCTGGGCTGGGGTTTTGGTGTGGGGCTGGGACCCCTTGCTCCTCTGGGCGGCCTCTACAGATTAAAAAAGTGGCACATGTAGGTGCCAGACCAGCCCGTTCCATGCCTCTACACCTCCTACCAATCTCAGTGTGCTTTCTTCTTTAATTCCCTAGTTGTAGTACTTCCATTCAGCCAGCAGCAGTTCTGGATGATGGTTATTCTGTATTTTAGTTGTAATTTTGATGTGGTTGTGGGAGGTGGCGAGTACAGGCGTTTACTACACTGACATCTTATTGTCGGTCAATACTATCTTTTAATAGCTCGATTGAAGAGTCTAGCTAAAAAGTCATGTGTTTAAGAACTTCAAGCATTCAAAATGACCAGACGAATGTTGCTTCTGCAACTGTTAATCAGTCTTTATAACCCTTTAAGCAAAATAGAGGTAGGAGAGAGGAACAAACCCTATGATAAAAGAGATTTTTTTTTCTATTTTATAGACCTGTTGTAGTCTTTCTGTTCATTTCATTATTTTAAAATTATTAATTTTAGAGAGAGAAGAAGGAATGGAGAAAAAGAGAGGGAGAGGAAAAGTTGGGGGGGGTGAGAGAGAGAGAGAGAGAGAATATGAACTCAAAACCTTGGTGTATTGGGATGATATGATCTAACCAAGTGAGCTACCTAATGGTGAAGAAATGAAATGAATATTTCATTTCTTCACCATTCCCTTAAGTCAAATATAAATCCTGCTTCTGCTTATGTCCTCATACATAAACTGAAAAAAAACTGCTACAATCTCAACTTGTTACTGACCTCAAACTTGACTTGGAGGAAGACCCCACATTTTCTTTGACCTTGCATTTAACCTAAGAATTCTTATGGAAATTGATGGCTCACTCTTCCTACACTAAGTCAATTTGAGCTTCTCACAGTATATATCTAGTTACCCACGTTTTTTCTTTCTATATTGTCCTGTTTCCTATATCCACACTATGAGTTGATTTGAGATTCCATTTATAAGTTCCTATATCCCATTCTGGAACTAAGAGACCAAAGCAATCAAACAAGCATACTTAGCATGTGACCAAGCCCATGTAACTAAATAAAAATCAATAACAGAGAAACCAAGATGGTGGCATAGGTAAACACCTAAACTGCTGCCTCGCACAACTATTTCAAAACTACAACTAAGAGACAAAATGGACATCATCCAGAACCACAGGAAGGCTGGCTGAGTGGAAATTCTACAACTAGAAGTAAAGAGAAAACCCCACTGAGACTCAGAGGAGCTGCAGGAGGCAGAGGTACAGACACGTGTGCGCACGTGCAGAGAGGACTGGCAACTGAGTGCATGGCTGGCTTTCTTAAGCGTGAGGGAGACAAAAACTCCCAACTGCACTGAACTCCACTTTGGGGCGAGACTCTGGGGAGTCAGACTCACACGGGGTGAAACTGGACTATCAGGAAAGAGAAAAGCACACTGAGACTCAGAGGAACTGCGAAAGGCAGAGGTCCCGAGGCACACACCCAGAGATGGTGGGCAACTGAGTAGGCGGCTGGCTTTCCCAAGCAGAAAGGAGACAAAAGCTCCCGACTGCACTGAACTCCAGTTCTGGGCAAGACTCTGAAGACCCAGGCTCATTCGGGGAGAAACTGAACTGTCTGGCAGCGGACAGAACTAGAGGGCGGCTTTCTCTCAGAGGTGCCTGCAGTGATTACCACAGGACACTGAGATACAGGGGCCTATTAGGGAAGGGGTGACGGGAAACCAATGCTGTCTGCTCCGCCCTGAGACTCCGCCTCATCCAAGCTGAGCAAAGGCTTTTGCAAGTCTTGTTTCATAAGGGTGTCTCCTTCACAGAAGTTCTCCCAGCATAGACACAGCTGATCCTCACAACCAATTGGCCTGGAGGTCAATTCCTCCCAGTGATACCAACAACAATCAAGGCTTAACTACAACAAGACTGTGCACACAGCCCACAAAGGGGTGCACCAAGAGTGTCCACCTCAAGTAACTGGGGAGGTTGAGCCACTGGGCCCTATAGGACACCTAGCACACAAAGCGACTCTATCAACTCAGTGAAGCAGCCAAAATGCAAAGACAAAGAAACAGATCACAAATGAAAGAAATGGAGGAAAGCAAACTACTGGATAGAGAATTCAAAACCACAGTTATAAGGTTTTTCAAGAATTTTCTAGAAAAGGCCAATAAATTTAGCGAGACCCTCGAGGATATGAAAAAGGACCAACTAGAAATTAAGCATACACTGACTGAAATAAAAAATATTATACAGAGATCTAACAGCAGACTAGAGAGTCGCAAGAATCAAATCAAAGATTTGAAATATGAAGAAGCAAAAAAGACCCAACCAGAAAAGCAAAAACAAAAAAGAATCCAAAAACTTGAAGATAGTGTAAGGAGCCTCTGGGACAACTTCAAGCATACCAACATCTGAATTACTGGGGTGCCAGAAGAAGAGAAAGCAAACACTAAAAACCTATTTTAAAGAAATAATGACCAAAAACTTCCCCCACCTGGTTAAAGAAATAGACTTACAAGTCCAGGAAGCACAAAGAACCCCAAACAAGAGGAATCCAAAGAGGACCACACTAAGATACATCATAATTAAAATGCCAAGAGCAAAAGACAAAGAGAGAATCTTAAAAGCTGCAAGAGAAAAACAGTTAGTTACCTACAAGGGAGCACCTATACGAATGTCAGCTGATTTCTCAACAGAAACTATGCAGGCCAGATGGGAGTGGCAAGAAATATTCAAACTGATGAATAGTAAGAACCTACAACCAAGATTACTCTACCCAGCAAAGCTATCATTCAGAATTGAAGGGCAGATAAAGAGCTTCACAGATAAGAAAAAGCTAAAGGAGTGCATCACCACCAAACCAGTATTATATGAAATGCTGAAAAGTATTCTTTAAGAAGAGGAAGAAGAAGAAAAAGGTAAAGATAAAAATTATGAACAACAAATACATGTCTATCAACAAGTGAATCTAAAAATCAAGTGAATAAAAAAATCTGATGAACAGAATAAACTGGTGAATATAATAGAATCAGGGGCATAGGAAGGGAGTGGACTGACAATTCTCAGGGGGAAAGGGGTTGGGGGTTGTGGGAAGAGACTGGACAAAAAGCATACACCTATGGATGAGGACAGTCGTGGGGAGGTAAGGGCAGAGGGTGGGGTGGGAACTGGGTGGAAGGGAGCTATGGGGGAAAAGAGAGGAACAACTGTAATAATCTGAACAATAAAGATTTATTAAATTTAAAAAAGAAAATAAAAAGAAAAAAGGAAAAAAAATCAGTAACAGATAGAAACTCAAAACAAACCCACCCAATTTTCCTTCAAAGGTGCACTCAAACACATATTACTGAATCTACTTGGGTCCTATTAAAAAACAACAAAACCATGCATAATAATCTTAAAACCTATGGTCTGACATGTTATTTGCTTACATTAATATGAAGACAACAGTATCTGTATTTAAACATAAGATTTAAAATGCTTATGGCCCAGCCATTGTGGCTCAGTGGTTGAGTATTAACCTCTGAACCAGGAGGTCACAGTTTGATTCCTAGTCAGGGCACATGCCCTCAGGTGGCAGGCTCCATCCCCAGTGTGGGGCCTATAGGAGGCAGCCAATCAATGATTCTCTCTCTCTCGGCAGCCAATCAATGATTCTCTCTCATCCTTAGGGTATGTTTCTCTCTCTGTCTCTCTCTCTCTGTTCCTCTCTGAAATCAATAAAAACATTTTTAAATGCTTATCATGACTATGACTCATAAATTTATGTGTGTGTATGTGAAGGTGGAGAATGAAGGCGTGGCATGGGGGCAAGCATATATGCACTTAGGTACTCACCTGCTCCAGTTTAAAGATATGCTGATTAAAGTAGTGTTGTAAACGTTCATTAGCAAAATTAATGCAGAACTGTTCAAAGCTATTATTTTCATAATCTTCAAAGCCAAAAATATCAAGAACACCAATTGACAAAGTCTACAAAGCAGGAAAAAAATTATGGTTGAATAAATGATACTCAAATTTATTTCATAAATAGTATTTATAATAAGAAACAAAATGCTCAAAGTTCTTTTTCAGCACTGGAGAGTAGGTTTGGGGGGCCAACGTTGAACCATATTATACCACAAATAAAAAGCATTTTAGTTCTCTTTAGTTTCATCTTTTTCTTTTTATCCTAATTATTTTTTTATTATCCAAAATTTTAAACAACGTAACCCACTGATAATTCTACAGAAATGTACAAAGCAGGGACACTGGGCAGTGATCTCAGTCTCAGAAATTCTTCAATTCCAAGCGACAAGGGAATGGAAATAACAGGCTATGGGAATTCAAAAAGTTACTTAAGTACTACTAGGTCACTACTGGCTATGCCTTGTTTTTATACCAAGAGGGCCATGCAATTTTTCCTACTTTGGCTTCCATATTCCAATAGAATCCTGCTTTAAAAACCAAGCTAACAAGGATGTTTAATCAGCCTTGTGCAAGCTAGAAATAAAACTGAATATCAGAATATGTGGTTTCTTGAAGTTAAAAATTTTTATCCAAAAAAAAAAAAAAATTGTAGCCCTAGCCAGTTTGGATCAGTGGATAGAGCGTCAGCCTGCGGACTGAAAGGTCCCGGGTTCGATTCCGGTCAAGGGCACGTACCTCAGTTGCAGGCTCCCGGCCCTGGTCAGAGACATGGTCCCTGGTCAGGGGCATGCAGGAGACAACCAATCGATGATGTGTCAACCAATCTCATTGATGTTTCTCTCTGTCTCTCCCTCTCCCTTCCACTCTATCTAAAAGTCAATGGGAAAAATATCCTTGGGTGAGGATTAAAAAAAAAAAATTGTACGAGGATTATAACGTTAAATAGTTCTAAAAGGATTACAACAAAACACAACAATATATTCTTCATCCTCAATATCTGCACCCTAATATCAACAACTCTCAAATCATTGGGCTGTTTAGTATGGAATAGTATAGTATACTATAGTATAGTATACAAGTGCTTATTTTTCTATTTCTTGATATTTCACTTGTAGAAATTAACTTCTAACTACTTACTATTGATGATAGCGATTTAACTCTAATACCCCCATACCAATTCTTCTCACCACTCCACCTCATTCTTGAAATACAGTTGTATGGCAACTTTGGTTAAATGAAAATAATTTTTCTCCACCAGTGCTAAGAGAGATACTAGGCAAAATGATGTAATGAGTGATAGTGAGAGATATTTTTAAAGTTTCCATTAAGAGTATTTTGTTTTCCATAAGTACCTAAATCAATAAAATTCAGATCTATTCCTACTGACCCCTCCAAAATAAAAGTATTTTGTTTGATTAATTCTGTTGACTAAATTCTAAGCCCTTATGAAAATAATGACCTTCAAAAATAAGTTAATTTGGTAAGTTAGATTACAATTAAAATTAATATTCTGTGGGCTCACATAAAGCATGAAAAGTTCATATAAAAGCAATTTTACATTTAAAATAATCAAATTAAGTAATAAAGATGACATTTCTTTTTTCTTTTCCCTGTGTTCCAGAGCTTGAGGATAAAACCTGCAGACTGGAAGCCACCGGCACCAAAGACATGACCCCAAGGGGGCTGGCGCCCTGTCCTTCTGCCTCATTACATTATAGGGACAGGGACAACACACCTGATCTCCCCCAGAAAGAGGATTAAAGATGACATTTCCAAACAGCCTAAAAAGGTAAACTATTCATTCCATAAAAGTTGTTAGAAAATGAATTTGAAATTATTAAAATTAAATATCTAAAATCTACCATATTAAAAGTAAATTCCAATTGGAAAAAAGGTCTGAATATAAAAAACTATATTCTAAATGTATGCAAATCAATATTTTATAATTTGGGCTGGAAGAGGACTTCCAATCTAAAATAAATAAATAAAGTCCAGGACAATAAAAGAATGACAGAACTACACAAAAATTTAAAACATAAAGACTTCAAAAAACACAACATAAACAAATCTTTAAAGAGAAAATGTTTGCAATGTACGTCAAACTAAAAGTCTCTGCAATATCCACAATGACTCCTAAAAAGGAGGAACAAAAAGATTAAATGAACAACAAAAATAGGAAAAATGTATAAAGAAATAAAGAAATGAAACAGAGAAAATATCAGATGCTCAACTTTCATCTATCATTAAAAACATTGGTAACAAAATGGACTAGTCTTCCTTGTCAGATTAGCCTAATGAAAATTCTGAGAATATCCAATGTGACTAAAGGTGTTGCAGGGAAATGGGCACTTTTATGCACTACTGGTAGAAGTGCTGTTTTTTTTTTGAAAAGCAATTTAGCAGCATCTACCAAAATTCTAAACATATATATCCTTGAATCCAGCAATTTGTTTTGAGAATTTTGTCCTAAAGAAATGTATGCAAAAAATATTTGTTACATTATTATTTAACAATAAAAAAATTAATATATTTTAATAGGGGAATTTATGGTACACATCCAAACTATATATTACAAAGCTGATAAAAATGATGTACACATTGGTACAGAGAACAAACTGACAACTGTCAGAGGGTGGGGGGTTTAGGGGCCAGGTTAAAAGGTGAAGGAATTAAAAAAAACTATTAACATATAAATATGACAAATATTAAATATGACAAATATTAAAAACAAAACAAAACAACAATTCATAGACACAGACAACACTATGGTGATTACCAAAGAAAAAGGAGGCTAGGGGAGGAAAAAGGGGGAATAAATGGTGATGTAAGGGGACTTGATGTGTGGTAGTAAACACAATACACAGAAGATGTATTATAGAATTGCACACCTGAAACCTATAAATTTTATTAACCAATGTTACCATAATACATTCAATTAAAATAAAAAAATGAGGTATAGCTATATTTCAAGACATACAAGGTTTTAAAAAACAATGCACATAGAAGCAATACAAATAGTGTGGACAAAAAGGGGGGTTCTGTGGAAAGTAACCTCACAGGGTGATCTGCTCATAAATTCCTAACTAGGCAGTTCACTGTGAGTAATCATGTATGTCCCAGGCCTACAACCTCTTTGGTGAAAAGCTTTAAGCCAGCCATGTCCACTGTTCCAGTGTATCTAGGTTAACACTCCTTTGAAAAACCAGAAGTAATAACCCTCGAAGGGGATATAAACTCTCAAGAGAGCACATAATCTTAACTATTCTGTTGCTTCCTCCCACCTTTAGGTAATCTTCCTTAGTTCCCTCCTAATTTCAAATGCATAAAAGAAACTGCAAAAATATTATTCTCCACAGTACTTGAGATCTTGCTGCTCTCCAGCATATGTCGTCAGTTTGACTCAAATTAGCTCATAGAAATCCACAACAAGTTAAGACATTTCTTACAATGACAATAGTATAATTGTATTTTTATGTTTAAAAGCAACTCTATATGCACATTTATAGGAATGTAAGTACATAAGAAAAAAGACACAGATTAACAGCTCCTCTAAACAGGATAATAAAAACAGAAATAAGGAAGAAAACAGCAGGGAATAGAGATAAAAGATGACTCTTACATAACTCTGTATTTTTAAGTTTAATGTATTAACCATTTTATTAAAACCGTTTTCTAGAAAAAATATATAATTTATGTATGTCTACCTTGGTATTTTGCTCCAAATCTTTACTATTCAGAAGTGCATGATTAATCCGAAAAACTATCCAGTCAAATAGGGCACTATATAAAGACTTAGCCATGGAATTCCTCACTGTCACAGCCTGAAAAAAGAAAGAAAGGGTTAGGAATACAAATGAAATTGGCAATAATCTAACTAAGATATGATAACAAAGTGTGTTTTGTTCTCACTAAACAAAAAAAGCTTACTATCATGAATTCAAAATTAAGTTTTCTCTCAATATAAATAGCTTCTAATTATAATAGGCTATAAGTTTTCTATATACATTCATTGATTTAGTCCAACTCAAAGAATCTAGACTAAAACTGGAAAAAAAAGGAAAAATGTAGGTTATTCAGTTCAAAATAGTTTTACTGAAAATTAAGGTATATATATTTCACCTGGTAAAGACGGTATAACAGGAAGTTTACAAACAAATTAACCTTGCCATCTAAAGTGAGAAGATTATTCCAAGGAAAGCAATAAATCTGTTAGCAAAAAGGCCATCAATTATGTGCAGAATCCCAGTCAGATTCTTAAAACATAACCATAATACCACTACAACTACATTCCTGGTTATCTTCAGCTTGTCATCAATAGTAACTTCTAGAATTTCTCCATCCCTACACAGAGTAACAATTCTTTCATTACAGAGTTATGCAATTTATTTTTCCCTCATTTCAAACTTTCCCCAGTTTATGGAAACTCTGGACTAACTGCTCAATTTTTCTGTAAATCTGAAATTGTTCCAAAACACAAATTCTACTAGTTAAAGAAAATTCAACATTTTAAAAGTACTACAACCGCCCAGCCAGTGTGGCTCAGTGGTTGAGCATATCAACCCATGAACCAAAAGGTGACTGGTTCTAGTTCAGGTCAGGGCACATGTCTGGGTTGCGGGCTCCATCCCCAGTATGGGGTGTACAGGAGACAGCCAATTGATGATGCTTCTCTCTCATCAATGCTTCTATTTCTCTATCCCTCTCCCCTCCTCTCTCTCTCTCTCTCAAAAAAAAAAAAATCAATAAAAACGTATTTTTTTAAATTAAAATAAGTACTACAACCTAAAGTGGGGGGACATATGTCTTAGATAATCTTAAGTCTTAGCACTTAGAATATAATCACTTATATATTTATCACCTACAGACTTATTTTGAAGCTTGTATATTCAGGTACACATTTATATTCAGTTCTGAAGTTTAGAGGAAGTAAAGAGTAATGATTAACAACTGGACCATCTTCCAATACCAAATTCTCTACTTATTCTAGTTGTGTGACCTTAGTCCAGTGGTTCTCAACCTTTCTAATGCCGCGACCCTTTAATACAGTTCCTCATGTTGTGGTGACCCCAAACCATAAAATTATTTTCATTGCTACTTCATAACTGTAACTTTGCTACTGTTAATGAATTGTAATGTAAATATTTGTGTTTTCCGATGGTCTTAGGTGACCCTGCTAGCGGTTCTGCTGTAGAGCCTAAGACCATCGGAGAACCACTGCCTTAGTCAAATTATTTAAACTCTTAGCCTACAGCTTATACATTTGCTGTACAGAGATCATACAGATGATGAGTGAATTTCTGAATTTCAGTTAAAAAGGAAAAAAAAGAAAGCTTCAAGTTTCTAGACAAAAAAAATTACTGCTACCTAAAAACCACTACCAAAGAGAAGACAGGTATCAAATTCTATATCTTTAACATTATCAACTTGAAAATAATTGGAAAATGCTTACAAGTTCTGAGAGAAAAAGGAATGTGGCCCTAGAATTCTATACTTATGCAAGTTATCAACAAAGTATCTTTAAAATATCAATAAAATCAGAGTAGGATGTGTAGAAATAATTGCCATTCTATTTTTCCCAGAGGGAGAAAAGGGAATAAAGATAATCTGATCATATTCAGCAAAAGTAAAACATTTTAAATCTAAATAAACAAGCAAGATACAAAAGAAGAAGACAACATATTGGTTATTTCAACCCATTAAACATAATGGGTTAATTTTTTAGTTGAAAGACAGACCTTCATATTAAATTAAAAACTAAGCCCCACCTATTATTTATGGTTTAGAGTTAGGTACTATTTTCATAAAATATAGTTAAATAGAATCCAGATTTACCAAAGTATACCAATACTTATTTACCTCACAACTCCCAATATTATACTTTCAGCCCTTATTCTCTGAAATGCAGTCCTGCCTACCACAGCTTAATCTCAATAAGCCCAATATTAATTAATATTTTCCCACACAAACAAGATCTCATTTAGTGTTTCCTATATCACTGTATAGTACCAATATTCTTATAGTTGTGTGAACCAGAATATTAAGATTCATCCTTGACATTACTTCTTCCTCCTTGCCTCCCATTTAGAAAATCACTGACAGATCCCGTTGGTTTTACCATCTAAATGTCTTTCGTTTTAACTATAATAATTTCTCCCTACCATTACCTTACCATTCTAGACAAAGCAGCAAACACCTTTCTCCTCAGTACTAATACAGCCTCCAAATTAATCTTTCCATATTCACTCTTTCCCTCTGTTTTCTAATCCTAAAATGATCCCCAAGATTCCCATCTCCTGCTGTACAGGTTCTATATCACATGTACACAACCTAGGTGTGAGCAGGACTGTAACTATGATGGATTTCATTCCACTAATTGTCATATATTATATGACAAAGATAAAGAGATTTTAAAGATTTCATTATGGCCCCAAACAGCTGGTATATTGTTTTTAACTTATTTATAGGAAGATCATCCTGGATAGAGCTGGATAGAGGAAACTCTTAAAAGAAACTGATTTCTTTCATCAGAGATTCTCCTGCTGGCCTTGAAGAAGCAAACTGCTATGTCGTGAACAGTCTAGCTGCTGAGAATGGCCCTTGACAGCCAACAAGAAATTCGGGGTCTCAGTCCTACAACTGCAACAAACTGAATCCTTCAACAACCTGTGAATTTGAAAGAGGATGTTGAGTCTCAGATAAGAACACAGCCCTGACAAACATCTTGACTTCAACCTGATGAAACTCTGAGCAGAGTACCCAGCTAACCTGTACCCAGACATGATCGATGGAAACTGTCAGATAACAAAATTGTATTAAGTGGCTAAGTCTGTTTTACAGCTATACAAAACTAATATACTCGTTTCCAAATAACTCTTCACACTGCTGCCAGAATGAAGAGTTATTTGGAAATTTCCATTGATCTTCAGATGAAATACTAAAAGCCTTAAGGACTGCTCCTCATTTTATACATAGCACATTTAATTCCTAGCACATTTCTAAGCACATATTTCTAAACAAATACACTAAACAAATATAAATAAAAAATAAAGCAGAGGCTATAAATATAATTTCAGAAAGCTAAATTTAAAGTTAAAATGTTTTATAATGAAAAAAGTTGTTAAAGAAAATACAAAAGCAATGAAACCTTATGTAAAAACAGTTTGGCTTTTTCTGCTATTTAGAAAGGAGCTCTCAAAGTTGGACACTATAAAATATGACATAAGATACATGACATACATAATGAAAATATGTAGACTTGTAGGTACAGTTAGGAGGGACCTAAAAAGTGGGATAAATGGATCAACGTCAGCCCATAAAGCATTCTCTACAGTTCAATCACTATTTCCCCACCCTCTTGTCTTCTAATCTCATATTGCTGTCCTATTTTTATAATTCTCATAGATTCATTTCTTATCACTTTCATAAAATTACACTAAAATAATCAGATTTTCAATACTTTCTTACTTCTATACACCTGGATAGTACAATAATAATGGCTCACTATAGCAATAAATCTCACCTGGAAGCCTCACTATACAGATTATAGTTAAAGTCATAGGACTAGGTAAAATAATCTAGATAAAGAATACAGGAAGGAAAAGATAAAGACTGTGTTGTAGGGCATTCCATCTTTCAAAGGTCAGAAAGAAAGAAAAAAAAAAGCAAAGAGACAAAAAATAAAAACTGAAAAAATAAACCAGGAGAGTCTGAAATACCAAAAGATAAGAAACTGCCTCAGTGGTTGAGCATCAATCTATGAACCAGGAGGTCACGGTTTGATTCCCGGTCAAGGCACATGCCCAGGTTGCGGCTGTGGGCTCGAACCCCACTGTGGGATGTGCAGGAGGCATCCAATCAATGATTCTCTCGCTCTCTCTCTCAAATAAATAAAAATATTTTGTAAAAAAAAGAAGGAATAATCAATTGGGTCAAGTATTGCTCATTTATAATTCTATTTTTCATCTCTGGACCCCATATTAATAATATGAAACTTAAGAATGGTGGACAGGGAAAAACCAAGATGGCGGCATAGGTAAGCACCTAAACTGCTGCCTCGCACAACAATTTGAAAACTACAACTAAAAGACAGAATGGACATCATCCAGAACCACAGGAAAGCTGACTGAGTGGAAATTCTACAACTAGAAGGAAAGAGAAAAGCTCATGGAGAATCAGAGGAGCTGCAAAGAGCTGAGGTACAGAGGCACATGCGCAGAGAGGAAGGGCAGCTGAGTGCCTGGCTGGCTTTCTCTGGCGGGAGGGAGAAAGAAGCTCCTGAATGCACTGAACCCCAGTTCCGACTGCACTGAACCCCAGGTCCAGGCGAGACCCTGTGGACCCAGGCTTATACGGGGGGCAGTCTAGACTGTCAGGTAGAGAGAAAGGCACACGGAGACCCGGGGGAGCCACCGAGGGCAGGGGTCTGGAGGCGTGTGTGCGAGTGCACACAGAGAGGACTGACTGCTGAGAATGCTGCTGGCTTTCCCTAGCAGAAGGGAGTCAGAAACTCTCAACTGCACTGAACTCCAGTTCCGACTGCACTGAACCCCAGTTCTGGGCAAGCCCCTGGGGACCCAGGCTCTGATGGAGGGAATCTGTACTGTTAGGCGGAAACTCAGGGGAACCGCAAAAGGCAGAGGTCTGGAGGTGCGTGCACAAGTCCCCGCAGAGAGGACTGACTGCTGAGTGTGCTGCTGGCTTTCTCTAGCTGGAGGGAACCAGAAGCGCCCCTGCGCTGAACTCCAGTTCCGTGCGAGACTCTGGGAATCCAGAGTTATTGGGAGAGAAACTGGACTGTCTGGCAGCGGGCAAAACTCAAGGGCGGCTTTCTCTCAGATATGCTTGCAGTGATTAACCAAGGGACACTGAGACCCAGGGGCCTCAGAGGGCAGGGCTGATGGGAAGACAAGACTGTCTGCTCAGCCCTGAGACTCCTCCTCATCCAAGCTGAGTACAGAGGCTTTTGCAATTTTGCAAGTCTAATCCTATAAGGCTGTCTCCAGCACAGAAGTTCTCCCAGCGTAGACACAGCTGATCCTCACAGCCAACTGGCTTGGACGACAATTCCTCCCAGTGATACCAACAACAATCAAGACTTAACTACAATAAGGCTGTACACACAATCCACACAAAGGACTGTGTGTACAGCCAAGAGTGTCCACCTCAGGGAACTGGGGAGGCCGACCCACTGGACCATATAGGAAACCTAGCACACAAACCTACCCTACCAACTTAGGAAAGCAGTGAAAATGCCGAGACAAAGAAACAGATCACAAACGAAAGAAATGGAGGAAAACAAACAACTAAATATAGAGTTCAAAACCACAGTTAAAAGGTTTTTCATGAATTTTCTAGAAAAGGCCAAAAAATTTAGCAAGACCCTCAAGGATATGAAAAAGGACCAACTAGAAATTAAACATACACTTACTGAAATAAAAAATATTATACAGAGACCCAACAACAGACTAGAGGAACGCAAAATCAAGTCAAAGAATTGAAACACAAAGAAGCAAAAAACACTCAACCGGAAAAGCAAAAAAAAAGAACCCAAAAATTTGAAGATAGTGTAAGAAGCCTCTGGGGCAACTTCAAGTGTACCAACATCCGAACTCTGGGGGGGCCAGAAGAACAGAGAGAGCAAACACTGAAAACCTATTTGAAGAAATAATGACCGAGAACTTCCCCCACCTGGTGAAAGAAATAGACTTACAAGTCCAGGAAGCGCACAGAACCCCAAACAAGAGGAATCCAAAGAGGACCACACCAAGACACATCATAATTAAAATGCCAAGAGCAAAAGACAAAAAGAGAATATTAAAAGCAGCAAGAGAAAAACAGTAAATTATCTACAAGGGAGTGCCCATATGACTGTCAGCTGATTTCTCAACAGAAACTATGCAGGCCAGACGGGAGTGGCAAGAAATTTTCAAAGTGATGAATAGCAAGAACCTACAACCAAGATTACTCCACCCAGCAAAGCTATCATTCAGAATTGAAGGGCAGATAAAGAGCTTCACAGACAAGAAAAAGCTAAAGGAGGTCATCACCACCAAACCAGTATTATATGAAATGCTGAAAGGTATTCTTTAAGAAGAGGAAGAAGAAGAAAAAGGTAAAGATAAAAATTATGAAAAACAAATATATATCTATCAACAAGTGAACCTAAAAATCAAGTGAATTAAAAATCTGATGAACAGAATAAACTGGTGAATATAAGAGAATCAGGGACACAGAAAGGGAGTGGACTGATAATTCTCAGGGGGAAGGGGTGTGAGGGGTACGGGAAGAAACTGGACAAAAATCGCACACCTAGGGATGAGGACAGTAGTGGGGAGGTAAGGGCAGAGGGTGGGGTGGGAACCGGGTGGAGGGGAGCTATGGGGGGAGAAACAGCTGTAATAATCTGAACAATAAAGATAAAATTTGAAAAAAAGAATGGTGAACAGATTAAGAGCTTTTAAGAAAAATGTAAGACTAATTCCTTAAAATCACATTCAACTTTAAGTTTGCAAGTTGATGGAAAGTTCACAAATTTCAAGGGCCCAGAAATATTTCAATCAACCCTTTTTCTTGTTATTTTCATTTTGTGTTAAGAGAAATGACACTACCCAAACTTCTAAAAATTATCAGAGTACTTTGAGACAAAGAAAATCTACTCATACCTCTGCCAGTCGGTATGGTAAAATGAGCTTTTCTCCCACTGTCACAGTCTTCCTCGTAACTAATGCTTCAAAGAGCATCTCTTCTTTAACCTGTAGAGCAGAAAAGTTCAATATATAAGATTCATAACAATGGTTTGAATTATTTATTGAAAAGCCACATAGAGAAAAAAATTGAGATTAGCAAATAGTAAACAACAGAGTAAAAGACAATACACTGGCAATTTTAAATATTGGCCAAAGTAAAATGTAATTGTCCTGCCTGGCCGGTTTTCCTCAGTGGTTGAGCGTTGACCCATGCGCCAGGAAGTCAAAAGTTCAATTCCCAGTCAGGCTCAATCCCCAGTAGGGGGCATGCAGAAGGCAGCAATGTTTTTCTCTCCTCTATGTTTCTATTTCTCCCTCCCTCTTCCTTCCTATCTCTAAAATCAATTTTATTTTAAATGTTTTTAAACATGTGTCCCACAGTCTACACTTCCAGACCCCCTCAAAAAAGAAATCAATGGGGTCTTTTTAAATTAAAGTTTTCATTCTGATCATAATGGAGAAACATGTTTTATTGTGTAGAATATGGAAAATATAAAATAGTATAAACAACAGTTTAAGACGATCAACTATAATCTCCTAAACTGGAGAAAAGGACTGAACAGTAACAACACTTCTTGAGTTCCAGGAAAACTGCAATGGGTACTAATTTATGTTTCAGTTCTTTATTTTTATTTACAGACGTTAAACTTTAAGATAAAGTTGATGCTTCCTTTGTTCTCACTCTCTAGAGGCCAATACTATCATAAATTTGATGTGTCTTTTCAGTTTATATATTTATACATACAGTACATATTAGATGTTTTCATAAACATTATCTTATACTGGCAAGTGAATTTAACTTTTATCTGTATATCATATTCCCATATGTTTTTATGATCTACCTATCTTGATAATTTGGATCAAGCTTATTCATTGTAAATGCTATATAGCACAAAACTATACCAATTACCACAATGTGTGATCCATTCTACTTTTAACAGTGCAAAAATATAAGTGGTGTTAGTGCCTAAAAGTAGAATGGATCACACATTGTGGTAATTGATATAGTTTTGTTCAACTGCCGGTTTAGACAGTTGGACATCCCCCGAGAGGTCCCAGATTGCGAGAGGGCGCAGGCTGGGCTGAGGGACCCTCCTCCTCCCCCCCACTCCTCCGTGCACGAATTTCATGCACTGGGCTTCTAGTACTATTTATAAATGGAAAATTACAAACAACCTCAATCTCCACTAAAACAGATAAGCTATGTTGTTATATTCATAGAATGGAATTTTAAACACCAACTAAAAAGAAGATCCTAGAGTAGTGGTTCTCGACCTTTCTAATGCCGCGACCCTTTAATACAGGTCCTCATGTTGTGGTGACCCACAACCATAAAATTATTTTCGTTGCTACTTCATAACTTTAATATCTGTGTTTTCTGATGGTCTTAGGCTCTACAGCAGCGGTTCTCAACCTGTAGGTCATGAGCCACAAGTTGAGAATCGCTAGCAGGGTCGCCAAAGGTTGAGAACCGCTAGCAGGGTCGCCTAAGACCATCAGAAAACACAGGTATTTATATTACAATTCAGTAACAGTAGCAAAATTACAGTTATGAAGTAGCAATGAAAATAATTTTATAGTTGGGGTCACCACAACATGAGGAACTGTATTAAAGGGTCGTGGCATTAGAAACGTTGAGAACCACTGCTCTAGAGTATATAAATCAGCTTTGAAAAAAATCTCAAAATAATAATATGGAATGAAAAAGTCACGTTTTAGCATGATACACACAGTATAACATTTATATAAAGTGAAAACATGCAGAACAAAACTATATATTCTTTTTAAAATTTTTATTTTATTGTTTAAAGTTTTACAAATAGTAGTACATATGTCTCCTTTCTTTCCCCATTGACCTTCCCCCCGCCTCCTCTACCCGCCGGCACATGCCCTAACCCTTTCCCCCCGCCTCAGTGTCTTGCGTCCATTTGTTATGCTTATATACTTTCATACAAGTCCTTTGGTTGATCTCTTAGATTGTTTCACTTATTCTTTTTTTTCTCTTTTCTTTGTTTTTGTTTGTTTTTTGCTTCTGTTTTCCCTTGCCTCCCTTGATATTAGTTGGTATTGTAGTTTGTATTAATCCCCAGGTACTTGTTGCTGCCATTTGCTGGGATTAGTGGTTGTTCTATTGGAGTTTTCTCCCCATATATATAGTTTGTTCCCCTTTTCTCTCTTAGTCTCTTTCCTGTCTCTCTTATTTTTTTTTCTTTTCCAAATTTCATGTTTACACTCCTTTTTTTTCCTTTCTTTCTTTATTCTCTTCTTGCTTCACTCCTATCCCCTAATTTGCCTTTCTCTGGTGGTCACCTATAATTGAGGTTATTAATATCGTGAATACATTTCTGTTCAGTGCCTTCTGTGTTGTACCTGGTTGTGTGGTATTTTGTGCCTTTGAATCAACGCAGCAGAGAGAGAACTACATAACCTACATCTGGAGAAGAGAGAACATGGAGAACAAAGAAACAGCCCGCATATGAAAGAAAAGCAGACATCACAAGAAAAGGAAGTAAATGAAATACAGGCAAGCAACCTGCCAGAGAAAGAATTCAGAGAAATGGTAATAAGGTGGCTGAAAAGAATGGAAGACAAACTCGACAATATGAGTAAAAACCAAGAGGAAATGAAGAAGAACCAAGAAGAAATGAAAAATGACATTGCTGATGTAAAGAACTCAATAGAAAGCATCAAGACTATACTAGAAGAAGCAGAGAACCGCATCAGTGAGCTAGAAGACAAGAGGAAAAAAATACACAAGTAGAGCAGCTTCTAGAAAAAAAAAATTAAAAAGCAGGAGGAGAGCCTAAGGGAATTTTGGTACAACACAAAACAAAACAACATCCACATAATAGGGGTTCCAGAAGGAAAGGAAACTGAGCAAGGAATACAAAACCTGTTTGAAGAAATAATGATAGAAAACTTCCCTGACATAGGGAAGAAAAAAACCCATAGAAATCCAAAAAGCTCACAGAGTCCCAAGCAATATGAACCCCAAAAGACCAACGCCAAGGCACATTGTAATTAAACTGGCAAACAACAACGACAACGTAAGAATGTTAAAAACGGCCAGAGAGAGACAGAAAGTTACCTACAAAGGAACCCCAATAAGACTAGCAACTGATTTCTCAACAGAAACTCATCAGGCCAGAAGGGAATGGAATGAAATATACAAAGTCATGCAAAGGAAGGGTCTGAATCCAAGAATACTGTACCCAGCAAGGCTATCAATCAAAATTGAAGGTGAAATCAGGAGCTTCACAGAGAATAAACACTAAGAAAATTTATTACCACCAAACCAACAATGCAAGAAATGCTAAAGGGTCTGCGGTAAAAAAAAGAAATAGGAAGCGAAAAAGGAACACAGGGGTAAAGAATAAAAATGGCAACAAATAAGTACCTATCAGTGATAATTTTAAATGTAAATGAATTAAATGCCCCAATCAAAAGACATAGGGTAACTGATTGGATAAGAAAACAAGACCCATATATCTGCTGTCTACAAGAAACCCACCTCAGAAAAAAAGACGCACACAGACTGAGGATGAAGGGATGGGAAAAGGTTTTCCAGGTGAATGGAAATGAAAAAAGAGGCTGGGGTAACAGTACTTATATCTCACAAATTAGATCTCGAAGTGCAGGACATAACAAGAGGTAAGGAAGGCCACTTCATAATACTAAAGGGAGAAATCCAACAAGAAGAAATAACTCTGGTAAACATAACTGCACCCAATACAGGAGCACCCAAATACATAACAAAAACTCCTGGAGGATATCAAGGGAGAGATTAACAGCAATAAAATCATAGTAGGAGACTTTAATACCCGACTACCACCATTGGACAAATCCTCTAAAAAAAAATCAGCAAAGAAACATCAATCCTAAATGACTCACTAGACCAGATGGAATTAATTGACATCTTCAGAACATTTCACCCCAAAGCCACAGAATATACATTCTTCGCAAGTGCACATGGGTCATTTTCAAAGATAGATCATATGTTGGGACATAGGCAAAGTCTCTTCAAATTCAAGAAGATAGAAATCATATCAAGCATCTTCTCAGACCACAGTGGCATAAAACTGGAAATCAACTACAATAAAAACAAACCAAAGAAATCAAACACATGGAGACTAAACAGTGTGCTATTAAACAATGACTGGGTTACCAGAGAGATCAAGGAAGAAATAAAAAACATCATGGCAACAAATGACAATGAAAACACAACAATCCAAAATCTATGGGACACAGCGAAAGCAGTCTTGAGAGGAAGTTCATAGCTCTACAAGCCTACTGCAAAAAAAACAAGAAACAATGGTAATAAATTACCTAACCCTACAACTCAAAGAGTTAGAAAGAGAGCAACAAGAAAAGCCCAGCGTAAGCAGAAGGAAGAAAATAATAAAGAGCAGAGCGAGATAAACGACATTGAGACCAAAGAAACAATATAAACGATCAACAAAACCAAGAGCTGGTTCCTTGTAAGGATAAACAAGATTGATGAACCTCTAGCCAGGCTCACCAAGAAGCAAAGAGAGAGGACCCAAATAAACAAAATCAGAAATGAAACAGGTGAAATAACAACTGACCCCACTGAAATACAAAGGATTGTTAAAAAAATACTATGAACAACTCTATTCCAACAAACTGGACAACCTGGAGGAAATGGACACATTTCTAGAAAAATAAAACCTTCCAAAACTCAATCAGGAAGAATCTAAACAGCTCAATATGCCAGTAACTATGGAAGAAATTGAAGCAGTCATCAAAAAGCTTCCGGCAAACAAAAGCTTGGGGCCAGATGGCTTCACAGGAGAGTTTTACCCAACATTCAAGGAAGAACTAAAACCTATCCTCCTCAGACTATTCCAAACAATTCAAGAGGAAGGAACACTTCCAAGCTCCTTCTATGAAGCCAGCATCACCCTAATACCAAAACCAGAAAAAGACAACACAATGTAAGAGAATTACAGGCCAACATCCCTCATGAACGTAGATGCCAAAATCCTCAACAAAATTCTAGCAAATCGGATCCAGCAGTACATCAGAAAGATCATACACCATGACCAAGCAGGATTTATCCCAGGAATGCAAGGATGGTACAATATCCACAAATCAATAAACGTGATACATCACATAAACAAATTAAAAGATAAAAATCACATAGTCATATCAATTGATGCAGAAAGAGCATTTGACAAAATCCAACACCCTTTCTTGATAAAATCTCTCAACAAGGTGGGAATACAAGAATCATACCTCAACATAATAAAAGCTATATATGATAAACCCACAGCTAACATCATACTCAATGGGCAAAAACTAAAACAATTTCCCCAAAGAACAGGAACAAGAAAGGGATGTCCACTCTCACCACTCCTGTTCAACATAGTACTGGAAGTATTAGCCATTGCAATTAGACAAGAAGAAGAAATAAAAGGCATCCAAATTGGAAAAGAAGTAAAGCTGTCCTTATTTGCAGATGACATGATATTGTACATAAAAAACCCGAAAGACTCCATCAAAAAACTAACAGACTTAATAAATGAATTTGGCAATGTAGCAGGATACAAAATTAACGACAAGAAATCTATGGCATTTCTATACACCAATAGTGAACTTACAGAAAGAGAGACTAAAAAAGCAATCCCATTTACCATCGCACCAGAAAAAATAAGATACCTAGGAATAAACTTAACCAAGGAGGTAAAAGACCTATATACGAAAAACTACAGGACACTGAAAAAAGAGATAGAGGAAGAGGTAAACAGATGGAAGAACAGACCATGTTCATGGATTGGGAGAATCACATCGTTAAAACGTCCATACTACCCAAAGCAATCTATAGATTCAATGCACTCCCCATTAAAATACCAACAGCATATTTCACAGACTTAGAAAGAACTCACCAAAAATTCATCTGGAATAAAAAAAGACCCCGAATGGCCACAGCAATCTGGAGGAAGAAGAAGAAAGCAGGAGGGATCTCAATACCAGGTTTCAAGCTGTATGACAAAGCCACTGTTCTCAAAACAGCCTGGTACTGGCACAAGGACAGACATATAGACCAATGGAATAGAGTAGAGAATCCAGATAACGACCCAAACCACTATGCTCAATTAATATTTCACAAAGGAGGCATGAACATACAATGAAGTCAAGACATTCTCTTTAATAAATGGTTTTGGGAAAATTCGACAGATACATGCAAAAAAAAGAAACTAGATCACCAACTTACACCATACACAAAAATAAACTCAAAATGGATACAGGACTTAAACATAAGACGGGAAACCATAAAAACACTAGAGGAATCCACAGGCAGCAAAAACTCAGACATATGCTGAAAGAACTTCTTCACTGATACTACCCCTAGGGCAATGGAAGCTAAAGAGAAAATAAACAAATGGGACTATATCAAAATAAAAAGCTTTTTCACAGCAAAAGAAACCATCAACAAAACAACAAGAAAGCCCACTGCATGGGAAAACATATTTACAAATGTTATCACTGATAAAGGTTTAATCTCCAACATCTATAGGCAACTTATACAACTTAATAAAAGGAAGATAAATGATCCAATAAAAAAATGGGCAACAGACCTTAATAGAATCTTTTCGAAAGAAGACAGAAGGAAAGCCAAGAGACACATGAAAACATGCTCAAAGTCACTAATTAGCCCAGAGATGCTAATCAAAATGACAATGCGGTACCATCTCACACCTGTCAGAATGGCTATCATCAACAAATCAACAAATGACAAGTGCTGGCAAGGATGTGTAGAAAAAGGAACCCTCGTGCACTGCTGGTGGGAATGCAGACTGGTGCAGCCATTGTGGAAAACAGTATGGAGTTTCCTCAAAAAACTGAAAATAGAAATCCATTTGACCCAGTAATCCCACTCCTAGGAATATATCCTAAGAAACTAGAAACACCAATCAGAAAGGATATATGTACCCCTATGTTCATAACAGCACAATTTACAATAGCTAAGATTTGGAAACAGCCTATGTGCCCGTCAGCAGATGACTGGATCAGAAAACTGTGGGACGTCTACACAATGGAATACTATGCTGCCATAAGAAAGAAGGAATTCTTACCATTTGTAGCAACCTGGATGGATTTGGAGAACCTTTTGCTAAATGTAATAAGCCAGTCAATGAAAGAAAAATACCACATGATCTAACTCTTTTGTGGATAATAAAAAACACATTATAAACTGATGAACAAAAAGATAGATACAGAGTCAGTAAAGCATCGAACAGACTGTCAAATTACAGCGGGAAGGTTAGGGAGAGGTGGGGGAAATAAGAGATCAACCAAAGGACTTATATGCATTCCCTTAAGAATAACCAACGGATGCAAAAAATTGGGGGGTGAGGGCATGTATGGGAGTGGGGTGGGGGGGGGCAATGGTAAGATATGTACACATATAATACCTTAATTTAAAAAATGAAAAAAATAAAGTGTTCCCTCTGATATTTCCAATACTCAACCAGCACCATATATGGTTTTTACAATATTATTGACTATATCCCCTATACTGTACTTTACCGGTACACCCCCATGACTACTTTATAACTTCCGATCTGTACTTCTTAATCCCTTCCTTTTCCACCCAGTCCCGAAAACACCCTCCCCTCTGACAACCGTCACTCTGTTTCTTATCCATGAGTCTGTTTTTGTTTTGTTTCTTCATTTATATTGTTCTTTAGATTCCACAATTAAGTAAAATCATGTGGTACTTTTCTTTCTCTGGCTAACTTATTTCACTTAGTATAACACCCTCCAAGTCCAGCATTTTTTTTTTAATTGCAGAAGAATCTGTAAAACGATGAAGAACAACCTAACTCAATTTAAGAAGTTGGCTTAATGCTGGCACTAAAACCTGACAACAATTGTACACAGATCTACATGCTATGCACAAGCACACAAACAGAACTAATAATGTTTCTATTTGATAAGCATCCTAAAGAAAGTATTACTGAATTCATGATATACTTCTATAACTTTCCAAATGCCCTTAGTTATATTTATATATATATATATATATATATATATATATATATATATATATATATAACTTTTAAAATGAAGATGATCTTTACTAATACAAAATAATTAGTGTCCTGGCTTGTATGGCTCAGTGGATAGCGCATCGGCCGGCAGACTGAAGGGTCCAGGGTTCGATTCCAACCAAGGGCACATGCCTGGGTTGTGGGCTCAATCCCCAGTAGGGGGCATGCAGGAGGCGGTCGATCAATGATTTCCTCTCATCATTGATGTTTCTCTCTCTCTCTCTCCCCTCTCCCTTCCTCGCTGAAATCAATAAAAAATGTTTAAAAATAATTCGCAAGGAGAATTCAAGATGGTGGCATAGGTAAACACCTAAACTGCTGCCTCGCACAACAATTTCAAAACTACAACTAAAAGACAAAACGTCTATCACCCAGAACCACAGGAAAGCTGGCTGAGTAGAAGTTCTACAACTAGAAGGAAAGAGAAAAGAGCATTGAGATGTGCACAAGTGCTGAAAAGCTGGTACGAAGGCGAATGATCCGGGCTGGCGGCAGGCCTTGCTTTTTTCAACCCAAAGGGAGACAAGCCCCCGATTACTCTGAAATACAGTTTCTGGGGAGACGCGGGGGACACAAACTCCTACGGGGAGAAGCTGGACGGTCTGCCATCGGTCGAAAAGTGAGGAGGGCTTGCTTGCAGAGCTGCGCGCAAGAATAATTGTTTACTGCGCTGGTGCACGGGACGAAGTCGGAGACACAGAGCCACAGAGCCAGGTAACTAGCAGCCATCGCTGTTTGCCACGCCCTAGCCTAGTAACTCCCTGAGACCCCACCCCGCACAACCTACAAGCCCACCCAAGCTCCAAGCAGCAGCTTTCGCATAAGAAAGGCCTGCCCTATCGCAGCTTAACCTAGCAAACTTGCAGCCTGGGTCAGAAAGCTCCAAAACCTCCAAACCCCAAGCAAAGAGGAGAAAACTGTAGCTCTCGCTGTAGGCCTGCTGGGTAGACTCAGACAATAGCTGACCTGCACCCCATTGGAGATCCAGAAGCCAGTATACATAGTGGTCAGTGTGAGAAACCAGATTTCAACTCCTCACATCCATAAATGACACATTCAAGAGGCAGACTCAGTGAGCACCAAAGCCCCACTGAAACAAGTCCTGCCCCATTAGCTTGTCTCCAGCACAGCAGTTCTTCCATTATAGACACAGCGAGTCCTCACAGCCGAATGGCCTGGAGGTCAATTAATCCCAGCGTACCAACAGCAATTAAGGCTTAACTACACCAAGTCTTTGCACTCAGCCCACAAAGGGGTGTACCAAGAGCGTCCACATCAGGTGATCGGGGAGGCTGAGCTACTGCCCCCTATAGGTCACCTACCACACAAAACCACTCCATCAACACAGGGAAGCAGCCAAAATGTGGAGACAAAGAAACATGTCACGAATGAAAGAAACGGAGGAAAGCAAACTACTGGACGACATAGAGTTCAGAACCACATTTATAAGGTTACTCAAGAATCTTCTAAAAACCGCTGAGAAACTTGATGAGACCTTTAAGGATATTAATGAGAATGCCAAAAAAATGGAAAAGGACCAGTCAGAAATGAAGCATACACTGTCTAAAATAAAGAATATACAGAAACTCAACTGTAGATCAACGTACCCCAAGAATCAAACCAAAGATCTGAAATATGAGGAAACAAAAAACACCCAACCAAAAAAACAAAAAGAAAAAAGAATCCAAAAATATGAAGATAGTGTAAGGAGCCTCTGGGACAACTTTAAGCATACCAACATCCGAATTTTTGGGGTGCCAGAAGAAGGGAGAGAGCAAAATATTGAAAACCTATTAGAAGAAATAATGACAGAAAACTTTCCCTACATGGTGAAAGAAATAGACTTACAAGTTCAGGAAGCGCACAGAACCCCATACAAGAGGAATCCAAAGAGGACCACACCAAGACACATCATAATTAAAATGCCAAGGGCAAAAGACAAAGAGAGAATCTTCAAAGCAGCAAGAGAAAAATGGTTAGTTACCTACAAGGGAGTACCCATATGACTGTCAGCTGATTTCTCGGCAGAAACTATGCAGGCCAGAAGGGAGTGGCAAGAAATATTCAAAGTGATGAACAGCAAGGACCTACAACCAAGATTACTCTACCCAGCAAAGCTATCATTCAGAGTTGAAGGTCAGATAGAGAGCTTCACAGACAAGAAAAAGCTAAAGGAGGTCATCACCACCAAAGCAGGATTACATGAAATGCTGAAGGGTATTCTTTAAGAAGAGGAAGAAGAAGAGAAAGGTAAAGATAAAAATTATGAACAACAAAATGACATCAAATACATACCTACCAACAAGTGAATCTAAAAATCAAGTAAATAAAAAATCTGAAGAACAGAATGGACTGGTGAATATAATAGAATCAGGGACATAGAAAGGGAGTGGACTGACAATTCTCAGGGGCAAGCGGGTGTGAGTGGTGCGGGAAGAGATTGAACAAAAATCTTACTCCTATGGATGAAGACAGTGGCAGGGGGTAAGGGCATGGGGTAGAGTGGGGTGGGGAATCAGGTGGAGGGGAGCTATGGGGGGAAAAAAAGAGGAACACTTGTAATAATCTGAACAATAAAGATTTATTCAAAAAAAAATAAAAATAATAATAATAATTAGCAATGGGTTCAATATCCAATCTACAGTGTTTCTCATAACCACCTAATTGAAAAGCTGATAGATTTGTTTAAAAAACTCTTATTTACGTTGTTTCATCAGATATTAAAATATACTGAAAAAATGCTAAAAACTTAACACTTTTTGGTAATGGTGATCGTTATAATAGCTCAAAACAAAAATATGATCCACAATTACCTAGTTAATCTATTGGAGCTTGTTCTCTTTCAATAATTTTAGAATTATCTATCCCAAAAAGGATTTAGTAAACAGAAGACTTTAAGATTTTTTAAAATTGATTTTCGGGGGGGAGGGGGGGAATATCCATGTGAGAATAAAACTAATGAGCTGCCTCCTGCATGGATATCGAGCCTGCAAAATCAAAGTAGCAAATTTTTGTTGCAGGGCACACACCCAACCAACTGAGCCACACTGGCCAGGGAAAATTAAACTATTATCTTAATGTTTTCTTACTTTTTAAAATATATTTTTATTGATTTCAGAGAGGAAGGAAGAGGGAACGAGAGATAGAAACATCAATGATGAGAAAGAATCATTGACAGGCTGCCTCATGCATGCCCCTGACTGGGGAGTGGGCCCGAAACACAGGCATGTGCCCTGACTGAGAATCAAACTGTGATCTCCTGGTTCGTAGGTCGAAGCTCTATCCACTGAGCAACACCAGCTGGGCAATCATTTTTTTAAATTCTTTATTGTTGAAAGTATTACATATATCTCCTTTTTCGCCCACTGACCTCACCCCAGCCGTTCCCACCCCTCAGCACATGCCCTCACCCCCCTACTGTGTGTGTCCATGGATTATGGTTAAATGCATGCATACAAGTCCTTTGGTTGCTCTCTTACACCCCTCCCGCCCCTGCCGTCCCTCTGAGGTTGGACAGTCTGTTTGATGCTTTTATGTCTCTAGATCTATTTTTGTTCATCAGTTTATGATGTTCATTATATTCCACAAATAAGTGAGATCACGTGATATTTATCTTTCTCTGGCTGGATTATTTCGCTTAGCACAGTGGTTGGCAAACTGCGGCTTGCGAGCCACATGCGGCTCTTTGGCCCCTTGAGTGTGGCTCTTCCACAAAATACCACGTGCAGGCGCGCACGTACAGTGCGATTGAAACTTCGTGACCCATGCACAGAAGTCAGTTTTTGGCTCTCAAAAGAAATTTCAATCATTGTACTGTTGATATTTGGTTCTGTTGACTAATGAGTTTGCCGACCACTGTCTTAGCATAATGCTCTCCAGGTCCATCCATGCTGATGCAAATGGTAATAGTTCCTTCTTTTTTATAGCAGCATAGTATTCCATTGTGTAGATGTACCACAGTTTTCTAATCCACTCATCTGCTGATGGGCATTTAGGCTGTTTCCAAATCTTAGCTATTGTAAATTGTGCTGCTATGAACATAGGGGTGCATATATCCTTTCTGATTGGTGTTTCTAGTTTCCTGGTATATATTCCTAGAAGTGGGATTACTGGGTGAAATGGGAATTCCATTTTTAGTTTTTTTGAGGAAACTCCATACTGTTTTCCACAGTGGCTGCACCAGTCTGCATTCCCACCAGCACTGTACGAGGGTTTCTTTTTCTCCACATCCTTGCCAACACTCATCATTTGTTGATTTGTTAATGATAGCATTCTATCAGGTATGAGATGGTACCTCATTGTCATTTTGATTTGCATCTCTCGGATGATTAGTGACTTTCAGAATGTTTTCATATGTCCCTTGACCTTCTGTATGTCCTCTTTCAAAAAGTGTCTATTTAGGTCCTTTGCCATTTTTTGATTGAATTGTTTGTCTTCCTTTTGTAAAGCTGTATGAGTTCTCTATACATTTTGGAGATTAAATCCTTATTGGAGATAACACTGGCAAATATGTTCTCCCATGCAGTGGGCTCTCTTATTGTTTTGTTGATGATTTCTTTTGCTGCACAGATTTGATGTAGTCCCATTTGTTTATTCTCTCCTTAGTTTCCATTGTCTTAGAAGCTGTATCAGTAAAGATATTGCAATGAAATATATCTGATATTTTGCTGTCTATGGACTGTTCTAAAATTTTTACGTTTCTTATCTTACGTTTAAATCCTTTATCCATTTTGAGTTTATTTTTGTGTATGGTGTAAGTTGGTGGTTTAGTTTCATTGTTTTGCATGTATCTGTCCAATTTTCCCAACACCATTTAATGAAGAGACTATCTCTACTCCACTGTATGCTCTTGCCTCCTTCTTCAAATATTGAGCATAATGGCTTGGGTCAATTTCTGGGTCTCTGTTCTGTTCCATTAGTACCAGGCAGTTTTGAGAACAGTGGCTTTGTAATATTGCTTGATATCTGGTATTGTGATCCCTCCAACTTTATTCTTCTTTCTCAGGATTGCTGTGTCTATTCGGGGTCTTTTTTAATTCTATAAGAATTTTTGGAGAGTTTGTTCTAGGTCTGTGAAATATGCCATTGGTATTTGGGCAACCATTATTTTAAAAACATTTTTTCTTATAAATTAAATAAATAATATAATACATTATATTAAATTAAAATAAATTTGTATTTATCATTGAATGGAATCACTTGGGTAGTAGGGAAATTAAGTTAAATCTTAACTAAAGAGTTTATATTTTTTATTATACCAGTTACTGTGTCTACCTTTTAATTTTATCTCAACAAAAGCCTTAAGACTACTATTATCAATTGTAACCAATAGAGCTTTTTTTTTTTAATTGCTAACTAACTATAGACAGGATACCATGGTAGGTGCTGTCATATCTTCTCTAACTCCTCACCTTTGAAGGTATCTTCTTTCTGCTTATTACCCAATCTTTATTCCCAGAACCAGTCCAAACTATATATAACAAGAAAGATTTTTAAAAGCTTGTGTTATAATGTGAGATTTGCTATCAATTCACATTTGCTGTTGGCCTAACTTTGACACTGGTAACCATTCTCAGGATTTGATTTCTCCTTTATTTTATCAATACCTCAGTACTGCTTTGAATTGCTTTTAACAGTCTCTCACCAAAGAAGAAATACTGCACTAGAACCAGAAACCTTGCTACTTGTTGATCACCAGCCACAATCCCTGTATTATAATTCCAAATGTTTGACTAAAATATTACTTAAAATGCCTGACTGAAATGTTCTCTGACTCTCATGACCTTCAAAACCACACTCAACATCCTGGTAGAATTTCCACTGAGTGAGTCTAGTTCCAAATTAAGGTACTCCTCCCTTATCCTGCCCCTTCTGCCAGGCTAACTCATTCAGGCATGTACAAAATAATAAACACTTTAAGGTCAGATAAACAAGAAAGAGGCATCCATTGCTCTCAGAGAACACTGCCACCTTATAATGGACATAAACTAGTTAACAATTAACTTTCTGCTACAAAACTAAAAATAAACTATCTTAAGTAGAAACTGATGGAGTCAGACCATTTAACGAGGTTAAACCTCATGAGTTGGCACATGAACCAAGATTTTAAAGATGAGCAGTATTTTAATACAAAAAAGAAAGCTATTCATAATTGAAAAAAAAAACTGTAAACAACCAAGATATCCGTTAAGAGGTTAATGGATAAATAAACTATGATTTAGCTATACATGGAATATTACCCAGCAATATAGAGAAATGAGACAAGAAACATGGATGAGTCTTAAATGCATATTGCTAAGTGACACAAATCAGTATAAAAAGGCTATGTACTGTATGATTCCCATTATTCTACATTCTCGAAAGGGCAAATCTACAGTTAATAGAAAGGTGAGTGGTTGCCAGGCATCAGTGGGGAAGGGGTTGAATAGGTGAAGGAGATTTTTAGGGCAGGGAAACTATTTTGTATGATACTGTTTAACAGAGGATGCATGACATTATGCCTTTGTCAGAACCCATACAGCACAAAGAGTGAATCATAATGTATACAAAGTTTTAGAAAATTATTTAAGGCATTGGGGGATCCTAGAAAAGAATTCAAACCATGACAAGAGAATCTAACTATATGACAAATATATGAAACAACCACAATGTTCAAGAAAGTGGGTGGGGAAAAAAAATACTGACTTAACTAATTCTGAAAATGAAAGAAGTCTATAAAACTAAAAGCAAAAGGAACTACACTCTACTAGTATAGCACTCTACTCTAGTTGATAGTCATTTCCCACAGGAATATGGGTTTACAATTCTTATACTGTTATACATGTACTAGAGGCCTGGTACATGAAATTCGTGCACTGGGGAGGGTGTCCCTCTCCAATCTGGGACCCCTTGGGGGATGACCTGTGGGATCGGGCCTAAACCTGCAGTCAGACATCCCTCTAACAATCCAGAACTGTTGGCTCCTAACCACTCGCCTACCTGCCTGATTGCCCCTAACTGCTCCCTTGCCGGCCTGATTGACACCTAACTGCTCCTCTGCTGGCCTGATTGCCCCCAACTACCCTCCCCTGCTGGCCTCATCACCCCGAAGGCTTTTATTAGTATAGATATGACCCTTCACAGAAAATTTTACTAACCCTGCTTTACAATAAGGGCTTGACGATTGAATCATTGGGACCAGACACCAAGATTTCCTTTCTTTGAATAGTGGAGGGAATAATTATCTTGTCTTTAAGTTGCCCTGAAATTAAAATGAGATAATGACTTAGAAAAGTATAAAAGCACCAAATAAAGACAGCTGTCTTTTTCATGTACTGAAAAAATAAAGTGGTAAAATGAAAAACACTATTTTTATTCTCCCTCTTCCTTCCTATACAGCCTTTATTTACTTGGAAATTTATAAAAATTTCACTCCAGTTTTCATTTCTTTACATTCAATATTATTTTGTATTGGTTTCAGGTTTTATATTAGTTACAGAATAGTGATTGTAGACAATCATAAACTTTACAAAGTGTTCCCCAATATTTCCAGTATCCACTGGCATCATACTATCATTACAACACTATTGACTGTATTCCCTATTTAAGTGACAATGGGTTTACAGGTTCCTTTCAGTCTTTATTTTGTGTTGTTCGCCTTTCCTTTTCTTTCTCACTTCTTCCTTCATTTTCCTTATATAGTATCTCAATTGGCCATCAAAGCTCAGTGAAGACACTGGGACACGCTAAATTCATTTTACAGACCAGGAAACTGCGGCCAATTCCAGTTGGCTGTGGAACTTGACTCAGCGCACAGGGATCCCTCAGAGCCATGCTCTCTGCCCTTCCTAAGGGGCGGCCGCTGGGCAAACATAACAAACCTTCCCATCAGGATTCCAAGCCTCTTTCTCAAGCACCTCTTCATTGCGGACGCTCCACCTTCTTTCTCTTCCGGTCCCCTGCCCCCATTCTTTACTGCCCCCCTTCTCCGGAGCAGGTGGAAGGCTTCGCACTCACCGCCTAGGCATGCTCTGCCGTGGGGCACAGACTTGCTTTTGGGTCAAGGCGGGAGCAGGAGTCGCCGCCTCTGAAGTGCGAAGACCACTTGGGAGCTTCTCTGAATCACCTCAGTCAGTCTGGAACCCTGCAGTGCGGCACCCCTCCACTGAGATGGCACCACCCCTCAACCACCGCCCCTCAACCCCCGCCTCAGTGCTGTGGGTCCACACCCCTCTGCCCCGGTGTCCTTCCATGCCCCTTGATCACTGGCCCGGCCCACCCACATCTTGGGACCACTGCAGAACCTCTCTCTCTGCAGGCGAGGCAGATCCCTGCCCACCAGTCCCCTGCCCCAGCCCGATCCCACTCTGGTGCACCCCGCCTCGCCAGGTTTTTGCATTTCATCTATGGCATTGGTGACAGCACACTCCTAGCAAGCCTGGTACCCAGAGGGGCACAGGGTCAGTTCTTTGCCCAGAATGTTAGAGGTTGCAGTAGCATTTGCAGATGTCGCCCAGAGCCTGCTGGCGAAGGCAGCGCCTATGTGGGGTGTCCTCATAGAGGGATGGTGAGGCACTGCTCCATGCCCCTTGGAACGCCCGCCTCCTGGCCAGCCGCTTTGCCAAAGCTGCGGTACTCACCCTGGAGCCGCCCCTCAGGCAGCCACTCGCGCCTCTTCTTCCACATTTGGCCTTTATCCATCCCTCTCTCCTGCAGTGCTTGGGCTCCAGGCCCGAAAGAAAAGAACCAAGACCAAGAAGGACAAAGCCCAAAGGAAGTGAGTCTTGAACCCCCACATCCCATTCTCTGGATTTCCTCCCGCACCTCCTCTCTATGTCACATCTTGAACGGGCACTCTGTGGCCCACCCACATGGCCACCGGGCGGCCTGGTAGAGTCAGTCTCTGTGAAGCTGTGAATCTGTGGCCAGAGGCCAGGTCTGAGTCTCAGCAACCCCATACCTGCGATGTTCCCAGGGCCCCACGGGAGTTATTAAGCATGCCCAGCCGCTCCTCCCCTGGGCTGCGATGCTCCCAGGGCCCTGCAGGCATGTTTAGGCAGGCCGCTGCCCCTCCCAGGGCCCTGATGGACTGGTACCTTCCCAGTGGCATCTGGTACTGCCCGCCAGGCCTCCCCCAGCCCATGATGGACCCTGACCCCCAGGGGCAGGCCATGGCCTGCCCAACCTGCCTGTGTATGCAAATTTACCCGCCATCTTTGATGGGTTAATTTGCATACTCGCTCTAATTGGGCATGGCTTGACGTAGCAGAGTGATGGTTATTTTGCATGTTTCTCTTTTATTAGTGTAGATACTAGAATTGAATAATTAATGAATGGAAGATGATGGGAGACAGGTTCCTCACTGTTAGAGTGAAAGTTTACATATAAGTAAGGGGAGAAGGCTAGACTGATATATGTGATAATGGATTAGTTAGAAACATTAGCAAACCTCATCTTTATATATATACTAGAGGCCCAGTGCACAAAATTCGTGCTGCAGGGGGCTGTCCCTCAGCCGGACCTGCACCCTCTCCAATCTGGGACATCCCTCTCACAATCCGGGACTGCTGGCTCCTAACCACTCTCCTGCTTGCCTGCCTGCCTGATTGCCCCTAACCGCTTCTGACTGCCAGCTTGATCAACCCCTAACCGCTCCCCTGCCAGCCGGATTAATGCCTAACTGCTCCCCTACTAGCCTGATCACCCCCAACTGCTCCCCTACTAGGCTGATCACCCCCAACTGCCCTCCCCTGCCAGCCTGATCGCCCCCAACTGCCCTCCCCTGGCAGCCCGATCGACCCCAACTGCCCTCCCCTGCTGGTCTGGTCTGGTCACCCCCAACTGCCCTTCCCTGTAGGCCTTGTCACCCCCAAGTGCCATCCCCTGCAGGCCTGGTCATCACCCCCAACTGCCCTCCCCACCCGGCCTAATCTCATCTCCAACTGCCCTCCCCTGCCAGCCATCTTGTGGTGGCCATCTTGTGGTGGCCATCTTGTGATGACATCACGCCCACCTAGGCTTTTATTATATAGGATATAGTTAGACAAAAATATTTGCAGATATATGAATATACCCAGGTTAGTATACACACACATTTCCTTACTCTGTCAGAGGAAAGGGCCTATGAAAAATTATATCCCTTTCAAAATGAATCTGACAAGACAAGAAGTTAGCTGGGAAGCATGAGAAATCATCACTACAGAAAGAAAGAATCCTATATAATAAAGGGGTAATATGCAAATTGACCATCACTCCAACACACAAGATGGTGCCCCCATGTGGACACAATATGGCCACCACAAGATGGCCAGCAGCGGAGGGCAGTTGTGGGAGATCAGGCCAGCAGGGGAGGGCAGTTGGGAGGGACCAGACCTGCAAGAGAGGGCAGTTGGGGGCAACCAGGCCTGCAGGGGAGGGCAGTTGGGGAGAACCAGGCCTGCAGAGGAGGTCAGTTAGGGGCAACCAGACTAGCAGCAGATGGCAGTTGGGGGTGACAAGGCCTGCAGGGGAGGGCAGCTAGGGGCGATTAGGCCAGCATGGGAGGACAGTTGGGGACGATCAGGAATCAGGCCTAAATGGGCAGTCAGACATCGATCAAGGGATCCCAGATTGGAGAGGGTGCAAGCTGGGCTGAGGGACACACAACCCGCCCCTGTGCATGTATTTCGTGCACCGGGCCTCTAGTAAGGTAATAAAGACCTTGTTATGGAAAGAAGCATTATAGGTTTCTATATAACTACTAGAGGCCCAGTGCACAAAATTCATGCACAGGGGAGAGGTGTCTCTCAGCCTGGCCTGCACCCTCTCCAATCCGGCACCCCTCAGGAGATGTCCAACTGCCAGCTTAGCAGGGAGCAGGCCTAATGTGGCAGTCGAACATCCCTCTCACAAACCGGGACCGCTAGCTCCTAACTGCTCACCTGCCTACCTGTCTGATCACCCCTAATTACTTTGCCTGTCTGCCTGATGCCCCTAACTGCTCTCCCCTGCCAGCTTGATCGCCCTAACTGCTCTCCCCTGCTGGCCTAATCCCCCTCACTGCTCTCCCCTGCTGGCCTGATCCCCCTAACTGCTCTCCCCTACCGACTTGATCTCCCCTAACTGCCTCTGCCTCAGCCCCACCACCGTGGCTTTGTACAGAAGGACATGCAGAAAGTAGTCCAGATGTCTGGTCTAATTAGTATATTACCCTTTTATTAGTATAGATGAAGAAAGAAAAATTTAATAACCTTTTCTCCCCATCCATCCAGATACCCCATCTTCAAATAAAACAATCTAATCAAAATCTTAGCATGAGAAGAAATCTGAAATATAGAAGAAAAAGTAGCAAAGGCCTAGAATATTATGCCATCTTAAGTGAAATATTCATCCTATACAGCAATTGGGGGATTATGGGTATCTAGGGCAAGAGGAGGCAGGGTAGAAAACCCAAATTTTCCAAACATTGTGGCACACGCAATAGCAAAATTTCCACCTTTTGGGCAAACACTATTAATAAAAAAGCATTAACCTATTTACCCCTACAAAACTTCCACAAAATAAAAACTGACATGTTGCCCAGTATTTGAAATGACAATTGAGAATGTCACTCACTTCTAATAATTCTGAGACGACAGGAAGAACTTCTGGATTACAGATATCTATGGAGTCATCCCGGTATGTCTTCTTTTTATAACAGATATTACCCAAATGTAGTATTGCTGAGAGAAGAGAGAAAATCCTGCAAAAATAAGATTATAAATTACAACTTGCTTATGTGTATTCTCTAAGCTTATTTCAACCTAAAAATCATAATCATGCAAATTAACTAGTACAAATATGATGTAGTCTTCAGAAAATAAGAAATATGATAATTATAACTATAAAATTTACTGTTTACTATGTTAGTCACTGTGCAGAGTGCTTTACAAAACCTTAACTTCAGTATTGTACCTACCATTTATCAGAAAAGTTATCTGAAGGGGACGTCTTGCTATTATCTGAATCTGCTGTAGTGTTTCAAAAGTCCATTCCTTCCTAAATGCTTTTCATCATGACTGGAATGCCCTTTCCCTACACAATCTATTTCAGATCTACTTAATAAGGATGTTTCATGCCTTGGAATATGCATTTTTAACCATGTATCCTAGGTGATTTTCTCAATTAATAATTATCTATACTAATAATAGATGAAAATGCAAATTGTCCGGGATGCTGTCACATAATGACCAATAGGCAGGCTGCATCCTGCCCCCTGCTCAGGCAGCTGCGAGGCCCAGGGCAGGTAGGATAGGATATGATAGGAGGGGATAAGAAAGGAGAGGGAGAGGAGGCAGGCCTGCATGAAAACAGGCCGAGAGGAGAAACAGAAATATAGAAAGGGAACAAGAAAAAGACACAGGAATGGAAAAGGGGAGGAAATGTGGGGCTGCACATGGGCTGGTAGCAATCATGGGGGGGTGGAGCAGCTGTGCCTGGCAAGGGGCAGGGCGCAGGCGGCGTGGAGCGGGGAGCCCCTCCCAGATGCGGGAAGAGGGCAGTGGCCCCTGGTGCAGGCCGTTGGGGTGGAGGGGTAGACAGTCCAAGGCCTTCTGGGCAGAGGCACTCGTGCTTCACAGCAGCAGCACCTGGGCCGCATGGGCCTCGGCCACCTTGCTGGGCTGGGCACCCCATGCTGGGAGGGGAGATGCAGCTTAGCTGGGGCAGAGTCGGACACTAAGGAGGGTACCACTTTCATCCCCGAAGGCTGAACCCCAAAGACACAGGCCAGGGTTAGGTTGGTGGCGTGTTAAGTGTATTTTGTTGACTAGAAGTTGGGGTGTCCCAGGCAGGGAATGGGAGGAGGACAGTGGCAGGGAGTCCAGGAAAGGGGTGGTGGTGAAGGCCTGGCCAGGACTGGGCCCTGGGCTGGGGATTAATGCCCCCCAGATGGAAGCTTTAATATCAAAGTGCACTCAGGCAGGCTGGAAGCAGGTCCCAGAGAAGAAAGGGGAAGGTTTAAAAGAGAAACCAGTGAACATGGCGGCGGGGGGGGGGGGGGGGGGGTTGTAGTAATATTAGGGAAGGAGGGAAGGAGGCAGGGTTCAGGCTCACAAGGGAAAGGAGAATGGGGGAGAAGGGTGGGAGGAGTAAGAAGGAGACAGAGAAGAGGAATGAAGGGAGGGAAAGGAGGAAGGAGGGAGAGAGAGGGGCCACGGGAGGTTCAAAGGGATAGAGGGAAAGAAAGCAGGAAAGAGAAGGATACTAAACTGGGGTGAGGCCAGGAAAATAGTTAAATAAAAAGAACAAAACAGAACGTAAGAGTGAGGGGAGTTTAAAAGGAGGAATTAGTAAGAAAATTAAGTACAAGGTGATTTTTTTTAAATGTAGTAAGACATCCCCTGTGGGCCAACAGACTGTGAAATGGTGCAGGCTTGGCTGAGATGCCCCCGTCCCTGTACATGAATTTCATGCACTGGACCTCTAGTCTATATATATAAAAGCCTAAGCGACTGTTTGACTGTTTGATAGGTAGCTATGACGTGCACTGGCCATCAGAGGATGTTCAACGCACAGGGATGGAAACATGGAACAGACTGAAGAATCTCAGAGGGAAGGGGGGAGGAGAGAGGGTCAGAAGAGATTAACTAAAGATCTTATATACATACTGATCCCTCAGCATGGCCTGCAGGGATCGGGCTGAAATCGGCAGTTCAACATCCCCCAAGGGGTCCCGGATTGCAAGAGGGCACAGGCCAGGCTGAGGGACCCCACAAGTGCATGAATCTGTGCACCAGGCCTCTAGCATTTAAGAAAGGCTTTCCTACACGTTATCACATGATCTCACTTATATGTGGAATCTAATGAACAAATTAAACTAATGAAAAAAAAGATCCAGAGACACTGAAGCATGCAAAAGACTGACATATTTCAGGGGGGGGGGGGAGAGATTAACAAATGAACTTATATGTATACCAGAGGCCCGGTGCACAAAATTCATGCACTTGGGGGGGTCCCCTCAGCCTGGCCTGCACCCTATCGCAGTCCGGGAGCCCTTGGGGGATGTCCAACTGACAGCTTAGGCCCGCTCCCCATGGATATCCTTAGCACTGCTGTGGAGGCAGGAGAGGATCCTGCCACTACTGCTGCACTTGCCAGCACTGAGCTGAGCAGTGGCTTCTGGCTGGAGGTCAGTGTGTATCATAGCGACCAGTCGTTCCACCATTTGCTCAATTTGCATATTAGCCTTTTATAACTGCATGATTGGTCCAAAACCGGCTCTCTGACATCCCCCGAGGGGTCCTGAATTGCGAGAGGGTGAGGCCAGGCCAAGGGACCCCACCAGTACACAACTGAGGCCAGGGAGGGACACGAGAGGTTGGCCAGCCAGGGAGGGACCGTGGGCGGGCTCCAGGGCATGTTCGGCCCATCTCACTCAGTCCCAATTACTGGACCACAGCAGCAAGTTAACCTACTGTTCGGAGCGTCTGCCCTCGGTGGTCAGTGCACGTCATAGCGACTGGTCGACTAGTCAACTGTCTGCCCCTGGTGGTCAGTGCACATCATAACAAGGGGTTGAGCGGCCTTAGCATATCATTGGCATATTATGCTTTGATTATTTGAACAGACAACCAGGCACTTAGCGTATTAGGCTTTTATTATATAGGATTATATAGGATAAGCATAGACTATGGACAGATAATAGTGCGGGGAAAGGCCAGGAAGGTGACTGGAACAAGGTAGAGGGGCCAAATAGGGGGTGAAAGGGATATCTGTAATACTTTCAATAATAAAGATTTTTTTTAAAAAAAGGCTTTCCTACAGCATATGATGGTACCCTTGATAAATGTTTTTTTTTTAAACAACCTGAGGCCATTGGGGTATATTATCTAGTATCAGGCCCCAACTGTGAAACATTTACATCTGGACCCTCTCTTTTGTCTTCCTTCTCACCCCACAGTCTTTGAGGAACACATGCAACTAATCCAGTCAGCAACTAATCCCTCCACTTGTGCTCTCCATCCCATGAACTCCAGTTTACTGGGATACATTATTATACTTTTTTCCAATCTCTCACCTAAACCTATAAGAATATTTAATCAAAATAATCTCACGTTCACTTCTCTCTTACTTTAAAAAACCCATCTTAGATTCCACATCTTCTTTCTCCCCTTCACAAACAAACATCCAAATAAGGATTGAGATATAAAATCCTTATCTTTACTTTGTCATCCCTATTTACCATCATATTCTGGCATCTAAAATGACTCATAGAAAGGGAGACAAAATGGCAGCGGAATAGAAGGATGTGTCCTGAGCCTTGTCCCGGAGCAAATAGAGGAGGCAGCTGACACGAGCGTAATCCAGCCCGAATTGGCGAGGGAGGCACAGCTGGTGAGGCAGTTTGCAGCTGGGAAGAGCAGGGATCCCCCAGATAAAGGTAAAATCAAAAATCTAGGCAGTAGAATCTCCCGGACCTCTGTGCCCAGAAGGTCAGGGAGAAACTACACAGTGCCAGGCCGCGTCCCTGAGGAGAGGCAAGGTCTGAAGGATTTTAGGCCATAGAGTCTGGATTTGGGATCTGAGCTCAAAAGCAGCCTTTAAGAGTTGCCGGACCACGGAGTGAAGGCGGGAGAGGAACTGGCAGAGACGCTGTCCTTCCTCGCGCTGGGGCCTGCGCCTTTCCCCACTGAACCTAGTTCGTGGGACCTTTTGGAGACAGGCGCTTACCTGTGACAGAGGTGGGGGACAGGGGGTGGTGTTGTGGAATCTGGGCAGAGGGAGCAACTGACAGTCCAGGAGAGGTGGTGGCAAGTCCTGTGCTGAGACACATCTAAGCCCACAGAATCCATTTTCTCCTGAGAGATAGCCCCTCCCCCCAGTCTCCAGGCAACCAATATAGCCACACCCAGATTCCACCCTGATTAACACCATGGAATCTGAATACAACCTGGGGCCATAGGATCTACTCTAAAGAGAAATCTTTAGAAGCTAAGCACCTCAATTACTCCACTACACTGCCAGGGCCCTCCAGAGCGCTTCAGTGTACCTCGCTGGCAAACTTACCGCCAGTGCTCCTGTGAGCCGCCACCTGGAGAAAGCGCCTACCAAGCACAGACACAGCAGCAAAAGTTGAGTCTGCCCACCCCACAACTACAGAACTCTGGGCAACACAGTTAGCCCTTTCTAAAGTGTAGCCCCCTGAGCCACATCACCCTGACAGACGGTTCCTTGGTGCCACTGTGAGGCCCCACTGGGCACACGTGATTTAAATTAAGGGTGCAAGTCACCAAAAATTGGGACACTCCCCTCCATAGCAGCTGACTTCTAGGCACTGCAGTTGTGCCTCTCAAGCTGGCAGGCCTACATCAAGAGAACCCAAATAGCTCAAGTAGGGAGCTACACTAGATAACCAAGCCCAGGAGAACAGAAAGATTTCACCAGTAGCACCATCACCAAAAGAACCTGGGTAGCAAAGCAATTGGATCTACAATTAAAACATTTCAGGAAAACATGGGGAGACAGAAAAAGCAATACCCAAAGGAAAGAAAAAGAGGAATCACCAGAAAGGGAGTTAAATGAAATTGAGGCTAGCAGCTTAACAGAGAGAGAATTCAGAGTAATGATTATAAGGATGTTTAAACGGATGGATAACAAATACACACAACTCAATGACAAATACACACAACTCAATGAGTACTATAAGGAGCTGAATGAAAATGTCACCAACATGAAAAGAAACCTAGAGGAGATGAAGAATGACATAGCTGCAATAAAGAACACATTGGAAGGCTTAAACAGTAGACTAGAAGAGGCTGAGGACCGCATCAGCGAATTAGAAGTCAAGGTAGGAAAACACACACAAACACAGCAGCAAATGGAAAGAAGACTTAAAAAGCAAGAGGAGAGCTTAAGGAAGCTTTGGGACAACACAAAGTGAAACAATATTAGAATAATAGGGATACCAGAAGGAGAGGAAGAGAAGCAAGGAATAGAAACCTGTTTGAAGAAATAATGACAGAAAACTTCCCTGATATTGGCAAGAAAAAAACTATGCAAGTCCAAGAAGTACATAGAGTCCCAAACAAGTTGAACCCAAAAAGACCGACACCAAGACACATCATAATTAAATTAGTGAATACCAATGACAAAGAATCTTAAAGGCTGCCAGAGAGAGACAGAAAGTAACCTACAAGAGATCTCCTATTAGAATATCAACTGATTTCTCAACAGAAACACACCAGGCCAGAAGGGAATGGAATGAAATATACAAAGTGATGCAAATCAAGCAACTGAATCCAAGAATACTATACCCAGCAAGATTATCATTCGAAATTGAAGGTGGAATCAGGAGCTTCACAGACAAAAAAGGGCTAAGAGAGTTTATCACTACCAAGCCAGCAATGCAAGAAATGCTAAAGGAACTGCTGTAAAAAGAAGAAAGAGAAAGGCAAAAAGAAACACAAACACTAAGGGGAAAAATATGACAACGAACATGTACTTGTCAATAATAACATTAAATGTAAATGGATTAAATGCACCAATCAAAAGACATAGGATAGCTGAATAGATAAGAAAACATGACCCATATATTTGCTGTCTACAAGAGACCCACCTCAGAGCAAATGATTCACACAGACTGAGAGTGAAGTGATGGGAAAAAATTTTTCAGGCAAATGGAAATGAGAAAAAAGCTGGGGTAGCAATACTTATATCTGATAAAATAGACCTCAAAGTGAAGGCCATAAGAAGAGATAAGGACGGCCACTACATAATACTAAAGGGAGCAATTCAACAAGAAGATATAACTCTGGTAAATATATATGCACCCAACGCAGGAGCACCCAAATACATAAAAAAACTCCTGGAAGAGATCAAGGGAGAGATCGACAACAATACAATCATAGTAGGAGACTTTAATACACCACTGACATCACTGGATAAATCCTCTAGACAAAAAAATCAGCAAAGAAACAGCAATTCTAAATGACACACTAGATCAGATGAACCTAATTGACATCTTCAGAGCATTTCGCCCCAAAGCCTCGGAATATACATTCTTCTCAAGTGCCCATGGGACATTTACAAAAATAGACCACATACTGGGTCACAAACAAAGCCTCCCTAAATTCAAAAAGATTGAAATCATATCAAGCATTTTCTCAGACCACAATGGCATAATATTAGAAATAAACTATAATAAAAACATTCCAAAAAGTTCAAACACGTGGAAACTGAATAGCATGCTATTAAACAAGGATTGGGTGATCAACGAGATCAAAGAAGAAATTAAAAACATCCTGGAGAATAATGACAATAAAAACACAACAATGCAAATGCTATGGGACACAATGAAAGCAGTCTTGAGAGGGAAGTTTATAGCTCTACAGGCCTACCTCAAAAAACAAGAAAAATGGTAATAAATCTTCTAACTCAACAACTCAAAGAAATAGAAAGAGAGCAACAAGAAAAGCCCACAGTGAGCAGAAGGAAGGACATAATAAAGATCAGAGCAGAAATGAATGACATAGAGACCAAAAAAACAATACACAGGATCAACAAAACCAAGAGCTGGTTCTTTGAAAGGATAAACAAGATTGATGAACCTCTAGCCAGGCTCACCAAGAAGCAAAGAGAGAGGACCCAAATAAACAAAATCAGAAATGAAAGAGGTAAAATAACAACAGACCCCACAGACATACAAAGGATTGTTAAAAAATAATATGAACAACTCTATTCTAACAAACTACACAATCTGGAGGAAATGAACACATTCCTAGAAAAATACAACCTTCCAAAACTCACTCAGGAAGATTCTAAGAATCTCAATAGGCTGATAACTATGGAAGAAATTGAAGCAGTCATCAAAAAGCTTCCAGCAAACAAAAGCCCAGGGCCTGATGGCTTCACAGGGGAGTTTTACCAAACATTCAAGGAAGAACTAAAACCTATCCTCCTCAGACTATTCCAGAAGAAGGAAAACTTCCAAGATCCTTCTATGAGGCCAGCATCACCCTAATACCAAAACCAGATAAAGACAACACAATGAAAGAGAATTACAGGCCAATATCCTTCATGAACATAGATGCCAAAATCCTCAACAAAATTCTAGCAAATCGAATCCAGCAGTACATCAGAGAGATTATACACCCTGACTTGGTAGGATTTATCCCAGGGATGCAAGGATGGTACAATATTCGCAAATCAATAAACGTGATACATCACATAAACAAATTGAGAGATAAAAATCACATAGTCATATCAATTGATGCAGAAAAAGCATTTGATAAAATCCAACCCCCTTTCTTGATAAAAACTCTCAGCAAGGTGGGAATAGAAGGATCATACCTGAACATAATAAAAGCCATATACGACAAACCCACAGCCAACATCATACTCAATGGGCAAAAACTAAAACCATTTCCCCTAAGAACAGGAACAAGACAGGGATGCCCACTCTCACCACTCCTGTTTAATATAGTGCTGGAAGTACTAGCCATTGCGATCAGACAAGAAGAAGAAATAAAAGGCATCCAAATTGGAAAAGAAGAAGTAAAGCTGTCCTTATTTTGATATGATATTGATATTGTACATAAAAATGCACTTGAGATGACATGATATTGTACATAAAAAACCTGAAAGACTCCATCAAAAAACTAATAGACTTAATAAATGAATTCAGCAATGTAGCAGGATACAAAATTAATGCCAAGAAATCTATGGCATTTCTAAACACCAATAATGAACTTACAGAAAGAGAGACTAAAAAAGCAATCCCATTTACCATCGCACCAAAAAAATTAAGATACCTAGGAATAAACTTAACTAAAGAGGTAAAAGACCTATAGGTAGAAAACTACACGACACTGAAAAAAGAGACAGAGGAAGACATAAACAGATGGAAGAACATACCATGTTCATGAATTGGTAGAATCCACATCATCAAAATGTCCATACTACCCAAAGCAATCTATAAATTCAATGCACTTCCCATTAAAATACCAACAACATATTTCACAGACCTAGAACGGACTTTCCAAAAATTTATCTGGAATAAAAAAAGAACCCGAATAGCTACAGCAATCCTGAGAAAGAAGAACAAAGTAGGTGGGATCTCAATACCACATATCAAGCTATATTACAAAGCTACTGTTCTCAAAACAGCCTGGTAATGGCACAAGAACAGACATATAGATCAATGGAATAGAACAGAGAACCCAGAAATTGACCCAAATCAATATGCTCAATTAATATTTGACAAAGGAGGCACAAACATTCAATGGAGTCAAGACAGTCTCTTCAACAAATGGTGCTGGGAAAATTGGACAGATACATGCAAAAAAATGAAGCTAGATCACCAACTTAAACCATACACAAAAATAAACTCAAAATGGATAAAGGACTTAAACATAAGATGAGAAACCATGAAAATACTAGAGGAATCCACAGGCAGCAAAATCTCGGACATATGCCCAAAGAACTTCTTCACTGATACTACTCCTAGGGCAATGAAAGCTAAAGATAAAATAAACAAATGGGACTACACCAAAATAAAAAGCTTTTGCACAGCAAAGAAAACCATCAATAAAACAACAAGAAAGCCCACTGCATGGGAGAACATATTTGCCAATGATATCAATGATAAGGGTTTAATCTCCAACATATACAGAGAACTCATACAACTTAACAAAAAGAAGATAAACAACCCAATCAAAAAATGGGCAACTGATCTAAATAGACACTTTCCGACAGAAGGCAGGCCAAGAGACATATGAAAACCTGCTCACAGTCACTAAGCATCAGAGAGATGCAAATCAAAACAACAATGAGGTACCATCTCACACCTGTCAGAATGGCTCTTATCAACAAATCAACAAACAACAAGTGTTGGCGAGGATTCGGAGAAAAAGGAACTCTTTTGCACTGCTGGTGGGAATGCAGACTGGTGCAGCCACTGTGGAGAACAGTATGGAGCTTCCTCAAAAAACTAAAAATGGAACTCCCATTTGACCCAGTGATCCCACTTCTAGGAATATGTCCCAAGAATCTAGAAACACGCATCAGAAAGGAAATATGCACCCCTATGTTCATAGCAGCACAATTCACCATAGCCAAGATTTGGAAACAACCTAAATGCCCATCAGCAGATGAATGGATTAAAAAACTGTGGTATATCTATACAATGGAATACTACGCTGTGGTAAAAAAGAAGGAGTTCCTACCATTTGCAACAATATGGATGGAGATGGAGAATATTATGTTGAGTGAAATAAGTCAGGTAGAGAAAGATAAATATCACATAATCTCGCTCATTTGTGGAATATAATGAACGGCATAGACTGATGAACAAGAACAGATCCAGAGGCTGAGAAACCTCGATCAGAACATCATACCTCAGGTAAGGTAGGGGAGGGTGGGGGTAACGTGGAGAGATCAACCAAGGGACTTGTATGCATGCATATGAACCTAATCAATAGACACAGGCAACAAGGGGGTGGGGCATAAGTGGGGAGTGGGGGGTTATGGAGAAATAAGGACACATATGTAAAAAATAAAAATTAAAAAAATTAATTAAAAAATTATAAAATAAAAATAAAATACTAAATCTAACAAATACTAGTGGTCACCATAGCCTTAAGAGAAATTGTTTCATGTGACAAAAATTTTTAAATGAAACTCTCTGTAAACTGAAAATTATTTTGGAAGGAAACAAAGAGAAGTTTACTCCAAAAGTCATAAGGATTGTAATTGAAAGTCAATATATTTGGCCTCTTGAACTAAAGTAAGTAATTTGTGTTTTTGCCTCCCTGACAAAGTTTATATAAAGCTACAAAAAGAAATTGACAGCCAGTTTGAAATGGAATTGCCAGGGCCTAGGGCAAAGAATATCCTTACATGATATTATTCTACAATGTCATTATAATTTTAGATATTTTACAACAGCATATTTTACAATTATCCCAAACAAACTTACAAACTAATTCTTTGAATGGTTGGCAATAATTAAAAAAAAAAAAAAAAAAGGACATGAAAGGATTTAATTCCTTGCAGAAGGAATTAAGGCACTGGGAAGGCACTTGAGCATCCTATATTGGCCCTTCTTGCCCTTTGTGCCAAGAGGGACCCTCTTCTCACAATCCAACTGCCCTCAGCTGTTACCTGAGCTTTCTGTTCATGCTGAGCTTGAAGCCTCGTGGGGGCCGGTACCATGGATCTGTCTCACACCCAATTGTGTGAGCTGGGCCCTCACTGGAGAAGAAACCCAAGTTCCCCGAGATATGTGATCAGCACCGGAACCCTGCCAGCAGGCCAGGGGTTCCCAAGGCAGGTGCTGGGTGTGGAGGCCACGGGGGCATAGGCTACCGAGGAGACAGAACTGAACCTCACACCACCCTGCTTGGCCCCGGAGGATGGCTGGTTAGCCAGAGACGGGTAAGATTCCTCAAGGAAGAACAACCTAAGACAGGCACAGTCGCAGAGGGGCCATCAGGAGAGAACTTGGGGGGGCAACAGAAGTGGGGCACAGACCCTCACCCCCCCAACATAGCAGGGGCTTGAACCCTCACCCCTTCTGAAGGAGGTCTCCTGCCCCCATGGCTGCTTCGCGCTTCCCACACCCAGCTCAGATGGGGACCCAGACAACAGAAAGAGACCTGGCCCAGCTCACATCGAGATACACGTGACAGACAGAGACTTGGCCCAGCTCAGATCGGGACCCAGGTAACAGACAACAGACTTGGCCGACAGCAGTTGCCCTATATCTAAATTCAGCCTAGCATCTGGAATGCTCAGGGCCCACTCAAGAATGCAAATAATCCTTCTCACTAATATTTACAGGGTAAACTAAGATTGTTGGTAGAGTATTAAATTTGACAGTAAAATAGTAATCGAGTTTTCAGATTAATTTAAATAGGCTAATTGAAATAAGTGAATATTCAAGTAACGTTAATTGTACTGGACAAAAAGATGTTCTTAAAGTAATAACTAAAATTTCTATTGGTAGTTCATCTCATAGTAAAATTCCTGAATATGCAATGAACCTAAAGCAGTCATATGTGTGGCAAAAAAAAAAAAAAAAATTAAAGTTATCAAGACTGCATTATAAAATTTACAAAGCCTCCATTAATCAAAAAAAAAGGGGGGGGGGGTAGTAGGGTAATATCATGTAAGGAAAAATATCCTATAAGTAAATTACATCTAGAAAATTTTTACTTTACCAAATTAAGTTTCATGTGCAATGCTAACAGCAAGACGGCCATTAAAAACACACATGGTGTCTAAATAAGACAAAGGAAAATCGTTTGAACAAAAATAAAAAGGATCCCAAATCAATTATATAGAAAAGATTCCTTTATTAACTTGTGGTCGAGAATATATTTGTATATTTTCAGAAAACAACCCCAAGACCAGACGGATTCCTGCAACAGAGAGGAATTGACAGATGTGCTCCAACCACAAAGACAAGAGGAAAAACAGTCAGGAGATGGAAGACCCTGACAACGCCTTGCCACGCGAGCAGTCAGCAGCTGTGCACCACTGCAGGTTACCTAGGACCAAACCAGAGAGGGTCGGACCTGCATTGCCAACATGTGCCCACCATCCAGATATCATTGCTGACATGTACACATAAGGAACTGTTAGACATTGAAACGGGGACTCAGAACTGTTGGACATTGAAATTGGGACTCAAACATTTTTTTGTTTTGTCTTGTTTTGTTATTATATGCTTATTTCTAGTGTGCAAAGGCAAAACTTTTTAAAGGAAAGAAATGGTGGGGAGAAGATACAGAGGCAAAGAAGCATTGAACAGACTGTCAAATTACATTGGGAAGACAGGGTAGGTTGGGCGAGGGGGGCTGTAAGAGACCAACCGAAGGACTTGTACGCATGCATATAAGCACAACCAATGGATATAAGACACTGGGGCGGGGGGAGGGCGGGCAGGTGAAGGCATGTACTGGGGGGTAGGGGAGGTCGGGAGGAGATCAATGGGGGAAAAAAAAGGAGACATATGTACTACTATTTGTAATACTTAAAACAATAAAAAAATGGTTAAAAAAACTAAAAAAGAAAAGATATGTAACATACAACATTAAAATAAATAAATAAATAAATAAAATGACTCATAGAGGTTACCAAGGACTTCCATGTAACTAAGAAAAGCATATTATTCCTTAGACATGTAACACAAGTGAACATCTAAAACTGAACAAAACTCTATCTAAGATAAAGCCATTCCTGAAAATCCAGATATATACATATATTTGTGCCTTGACCACTTTATTTCTTTAGGATAAATTTGTCCTTACTTATGAAATTTACACTATGTGTTTTCCTAAAATTAGGAAGTATTCTAAATAAACAAAGATACTTCTTTAGGGACCCACAGCTATATTTAGAGGTCCTGAGTCAACATCTAATTTATAGGTCTAATTTCTTAAATAATTAGAAATGTTTAATTACTCAAACAAAAGACAAGTCAATTATAAAGGACTAAGTCATAAAATTAGGCTGGGTTAAATTAAAGAGGAAATTTAATATCAACTGAAATATTATAAAAATAAACAGAAGTCAAATGATATACAAACATTAATTCCTGAGCCATTTTTTAAAAATATTTTTTTATTGACTTTAGAGAGAAGAACCGAAAAGGATAGAAAGATAGAAACATCAATGAAAGAGAAACATCCATCAGCTGCCTCCTGCACACCCCCTATTGGGGATTGAGCCCGAAACCCCAAAACCTAGGCATGTGCCCCAACCGGGAATCGAACTGTGACCTCCAGGTTCATGGGCCAAGCTCAACCACCCGCTCAACCACCAAGCCACACCAGCCAGGCCTGAGCCATTTTTAAAAAACTGTTTCTGCAGTAGTTTCTATGGTTGGTAATTACACTGTTTCAGAACTCTGAGTTCAAAAATCAGCACATTAATGTTTCCTCATGCACAAATATGTAATGCATAGACTCCAGGAATAAGAAACATCATGTAAGTAAATCAATATACTATAATTCAATATAAAAAAGATTAATAAATATAAATAAGAATCCCTGTTCTCATAAAGCTTATAATCTTCTATTAGGGAATAACAATAACCATACTATAGGGCAGGATACCTAAAAATACAGAAGCAGAAACAATGTACAGTTAAAGAAAATTTCATTAAAAAGGTTTGTCTCAGTGGATAGAGCATCAGACAGCATACTGAAGCATTTCAGATTCTATTCCGGTCAAGGGCCCATGCCTGGGTTGTGGGCTCACTCGAGACAGCCAATCAATGATTCTCTCTCATCATTGATGTTCCTATCTCTCTCCCTCTCCCTTCCTCACTGAAATCAATAAAAAAAAATTTTTTTTGAACAATAGTTATAGCCCTGGCCAGAGTGGTTCAGTTGGTTGGGCATCATCCCATGTACCAAAAGATTGCCGGTTCAATTCCCAATCAGGGCACATGCCTGGTTGCTGCTTAATCCTAGGTAGGAAGCATGCAAGAGGCAACCAAGCAATGTTATATTCTCACATTGAGGTTTCTCTCTCTCTCTTCCACTCTTTCCTCTCTCTCTAAAACTCAATCAACTTTTTAAAAAAATAGTAATGTTACAATTTTTTTCTGGTGAGAGTCAAGGTTATTTGCGTCTTTAATTTTAAATTGTTTGTTTTATGTTACCAATAACTTACTTCATCTATATCTCAACCTTTTTACATTTTATTTTATTTATATTTAGTACAATAAACAAAATGTTTAGTAAAATAGTACATATATAAATTTAAAGAGTAAATATATGGAAAATTGTTTTTTACTGATAGGTATGTGAGCTTTAGTAAGATTAGAGATCAGTGATATGGAAAATAAGAAGCTATAAAAATAGTGTTATAAAGCAACAGTGTTCACATAAAGTTCGTGAAGAGGCTTCAGGGACACCAGAAACTCTTGCAATTATATGAAAATGTTTATAAATATAAGTTGTACAGGAAGAAACTCCTGCTTTCAACTGATTTTCAAAGTATCTCAAAGAATTTTTAACAAAAAAGCAATTCAAAACAAGTCTTTTAGAAAAATAAATTTTCTAAGAAGGAAGAGGCACTAAATCAGGACTATAATAAAAGTGTCTCAAAGGACCAAGAAAGAGGAATTTTTAAACACACATCATAATTTGTCCTCTATTGAAGGTATAAAAACACAATAAATAAACTCACTGTTTTTGTGTCTTGGGAAGAAATCCTACCATTTCCATGGCCAGTTGTAAGCGTTCAAAGTCATGCTTCAAATCCTCCCCCTCCACTGTGAAGCAATCCTGTTTATTAAAAAAAGAAAAAAAAAAAGAGGGGGAAATAAAAATTACCCATTGAAAACTAACATAAGCCACTCAGAAATATAGTAATTTTAGATAAGTACACCTATGCATAAAAATTAGAGCTGATAAAATACTTAGACACAGTCAAATTCATTAGACCTCTAATCTTATTCAAATTAAACACATAGTACTTATCAAAATACCATAAAGTTACGTTTTTTTCTCCCTTTCACAATCACTAAGGCAAGAATCTCAAAAGTAACTTATGATAGCAATTTTTATTTTGAGTGGTTTTATTTTGAGTGGTTTTAGAGCATTCAGAAGAGCTCAATTACACAAATGAGTGCTAATTATTAAACAAATACTTAATAAATGCCTACTCATAGACAAGTCACTGAACTAGATCCTGGGACACAAAAATAAATTTTAGAAGACCCAATAATTTAGTTGAGAAGTGGAGCATAGATTTGTACGATACAAAAATGTTCAGGTTATATTTAGATATAATATAAATAGCTCCAAATAAAATAATATAAATATGGTAATCAATCAGCAAAAGAAACCAGTGTACACTACCAGATAAAAAATATTACTTTTTCAGAGTAACCCTTCTCTTTCAGTTCCCCCCAAAACATTAACACTTTACACTTAAGTCTTTTTTTTTAAGTTATTTTACTATGTTTCTTTGATTAGTTTTTAAATGCATTTATTGATTTCAGAGAGAGAAAAAGGGAGAGGGACAGAGAGAAACGTCAATCATGCCTCCTGCATGCCTCCTACTGGGGTTCAAGCCCACAACCTGGGCAAGTGCCCTAACCAGGAATCTAACCTGCGACCTCTCCGTGCATGGGGCAAATGAGCCACACCAGCCAAGGGCTGCACACTTAAGTCTATAAATCCCTTCATTGTATGTTCTCAGAGTCCATTACATTCATATAGTCAAAAAACTCCTTACACGTATTTGCTTTTGTAATGCCTATCCGAAGGAATGTTGTATCAAACACTCAGTAAATTGTTATCTGCTGTATTCACTTCATTATTTTCAGCATCAAGTCAGAGCAAAGAAGAAAGTGGGTAATTATTGAAATAAATATATAATCATTGAATTATTAAATAAGAACTGAATTGAATGTAACACTCCTTTTTGAGAAATGAAGTATCATTTATTTTTTTAAGTATCAAGCATCTATCATGTATAATCTGCTTCAGATACTATAAGAATGAGTTAATGAATACATCTAGATATAGTTTAAATTTTTAAATTCACTTCAGTAAGAATTCTTTTTGAGATACATGCATTTTCTGCCAATAACATTTTTGGTAAGCAATTTTAAGATACATTTAAGACAATGTCCTACTCACTAAAAAATTTTAATACATTTTTACATATAGTAAAACTTTAAAAAATAATCTTGCTTCTTTCCTCCAAGACCACAAAAATCTCATTTATTTTATGATTTAATAAACATTTCTCTATAATCAATAAGGGGGATGAGGGGTTCTGTGCTTACACTTGAGTAAACTCAATGATATAGCAGCAATCCTATCTAATAAAAGAGTGATATGCAAATTAACCATCACTCTGTTACACCCACTGGCCACGCCCACAAGCCAATCAGGAGTGAATATGCAAATTAACCCAACCAAGATGGCTGCAGCCACGGAGAGAGCAGGAGCGAGACTTGGGTTTCCCCAGCGATGGAGGAAGCCAAGCTTTCCACACACCCTGGCCGGCCCAGGCCTCCGCTCCAGGCTATAAAGTTTCAATTATAGAATATAAATAAATCCCAATGAAAATGGCAGCAGCCACGGAGCTGGAGAGAGCAGGAGGCTAGGGTTGCCCGTGGCGATGGAGGAAGCCAAGCTTCTGCAGCCCTGGCCAGCTCAGGACTCCACTCGAGGCTACAAAGTTTCAATTATAGAAGATAAATAAATCCCAATAAAAATGGTGGCAGCCACAGAGCTGGAGAGAGCGGGAGGCTAGGGTTGCCCACAGCGATGGAGGAAGCCAAGCTTCTGCAGCCCTGGCCTGCCTTGGCCTCCACTTAAGGCTACAAAGTTTCAATTATAGAAGATAAATAAATCCCAACAGAAATGGCTGACACCACAGAGCGAGCAGAAGGCTTGGCTTTGCTCCAGACTACTAAGTTTCAATTGTAGAAGATAAATAAATCCCAGATACCAGGGCCTCCACTTGGGTCGCCAGGGGGCGTGACCAGCCTGCAAACCACCACAGGCCCCTCACCCAGGCCACCCCACGCCCCAAGAGAACCCCCAACATGATCCGGGACACCCTTCAAGGCAAACCAGCTAGCCCTCACCCATGCACCAGGCCTCCATCCTATCTAATAAAAGAGTAATATGCAGATTGACCATCACTCCAACACAAGATGGCTGCCCCCATATGGTCAAAGATCCTGCCCCCATGTGGACACAAGATGGCCAGCAGGGGAGGGCACTTGAGAGGGACCAGGCCTGCAAGGGAGGGCAGTTGGGGGCGATCAAGCCTGCAGGGGAGGGCAGTTAGGGGGAACCAGGCCGGCAGAGGAGGGAAGTTGGGGGTGACTTGGCCTGCAGGGAAGGGCAGTTGGGGGCGACACAGGACTGCAGGGGAGGGCAGTTGGGGGTGACCAGGCCTGCAGGGGAGGGCAGTTACGGGCAAACAGGCTGACAGGGGAGCAGTTAGGCATCAATCAGACTAGCAGGGGAGTAGTTAGGGGGTGATCAGGCTGGCAGGCAGAAGCGGTTAGGGGCAATCAGAAAGGCAGGCAGGTGAGTAGTTGGGAGCCAGCAGTCCTGGATTGTGAGAGGGATGTCCGACTGCCCGTTTAGGCCTGATCCCGGTGGGACATCCCTTGAGGGGTTCCAGATTGGAGAGGGTTCAGGCTGGGCTGAGGGACACCCCCTCCCTGTGCACAAATTTCATGCACCGGGCCTCTAGTGATTCTCATAATTGATCATGTTCTTGTCTGTTCCCAAAGGAATATTACAATGTATATATAATACTGAGAAAGTATGCTGAAAGAAGCACTAAAACATAAATACATTTATATTTTCTGTTATCCAGTATCAACTTTGTTATTACAAAGTTGTCTCAGTGAACACCAAAATCAGTTTTTTAAAACGTGCAGTTAACTGTTTTTCTGATGACAAAGATATTAAAAAAACTAAGAATGGATTAATCTACCAGATCAGAAATATCCTTATCTTAATTTAGGTTCCTATGGAAGTAGAGCTTGAGATCAAGATTCAGTACAAGTAGTAGGGGGATGGAAAAGTAAAATAGGAAAGGCAGTATAGCCTGAATAGGGTACAATATTAAAGTAGTTACCACAGAGGGTAACTGCAGTTTAATTCCAAAGTAAACTCTGAGAACCAGTATAAAAGTACAGAGGTGAAGGAGCTGGAACATGTATAGACCCATCTCCCAATCAGTCATAGTTTAAAACTTCTGGCCAGAAGGGGAGAAGAGTTGTGAATTAATTGGTAGGCCTAAAGAGCACAAAACCTGGGTCCTGGGGAAAGCCTTCAGGCAGCAAAATACAAAGCTGTTGGAGGTCATTGAGAGAACAATGATCTGTTAAGATTCAAAAAATAAGGCAGGGAACTAACCCACAACCATTACAACCCTTTTCATTGAAAGAAGATAACTAATTCCTCAGTCCAACTCAGCTCAAGCTCTAGTCTTACTTGATAACATGCTAGTGCACACTCCCCACAAACATATCAAAGGGTTCTTTTATGATATCAGCCTTTTTTCCAACCGTTTCTCACAAGTGCCCACAATAAGTGCGGCATATAGTAGGCATTTAATATGAGTATGAGGGGAAATGAATGGTAGAGTCAAATTGGACATTTTTTTCTATGCTGTCTTCATTTTTTAGAATGGTATTTGGAAAATCATGCTTTTTTATAACTACAGTTGATAGTGCAGGACACAAGTCATAATAACTTTTGATTTTGAGAGTTAGTAAAGATACTGGGGTTCATTTATGGAGGTGGGGGTGGTGGTGGGGGAAGGGGGAGGGAGAGAGGGGGGGAGAGAGAGAGAGAGAGAGAGAGAGAACGAACATCACCACAATGGGGAAGTCCCTTAAATTCTGAGTCCCCATTGCTTCTCAGGTGAAAGGTAATCATACTTACAACCAGGGGCTTTATAATGATCAAATATAATATGGTTGTTAAAGTGGTACTAAATGGAACAATGTATGCAAAAAAACAATGTACAGCCGTAACCAGTTTGGCTCAGTGGATAGAGCGTTGGCCTGAGGACTCAAGGGTCCCAGGTTCGATTCCAGTCAAGGGCATGTCCCTTGGTTGTGGGCACATACCAAGTAGGGAGTGTACAGGAGGCAGCTGATCGATGTTTCTCTCTCATAGATGTTTCTAACTCTCTATCCCTCTCCCTTCCTCTCTGTAAAAAATAAATGAAATATATTAACAAAAAGAAAAAAACAGGAGAAACCAAGATGGTGGCATAGGTAAGTACCTAAACTGCTGCCTTGCACAATTTCAAAACTACAACTAAAAGACAGAACAGACACAATCCAGAACCACAGGAAAACTGACTAAGTGGAAATTCTCACTGAGAATTCTGACTAAGTGGAAAAGCTCATGGAGAATTGGACGAACAGCAAAGGGTTGAGGTAAGGCAAAGGGCTGAGGTACGGCAAAGGGTCTTTGTGCGCACAGAGAGGAAGGGCGGCTGAGAGCCTGGCTGACTTTCTCTAGAGGGAGGGGGAAGGAAGCCCCTGACTGCACTGAACCCCAGTTCCGATTGCACTGAACCCCAGTTCCAGGTGAAACGCCGTGGACCCAGGCTCATACAGGGGGAGTCTGGACTACCAGGTAGAGAGAAAGGCACTCGGAGACTCGGAGACCCGGGGGAGCCCCAGCAGGCAGGGGGCTGGAGGCGCGCGTGCAAGTGTGCACAAAGACTGCGAGGTTGCCATGGGTTTTCCCTAGCAGAAGGGAATCGGAAGCTCCTGACTGCACTGAACACCAGTTCTGACTGCACCAAACCCCAGTTCCAGGTGACCACTGGGGACCCATGCTCTTGTGGGGGAAATCTGGACTCTCGGGCAGAGGCTCAGGAGCTGGGGAAGGCAGAGGTCTGGAGGCGCGCGCGCGCGAACAAGGGCAGGGCTGACGGGAAGCCAAGACTGTCTGCTCCGCCCTGAGACTCCACCCCATCCAAGCTGAGCACAGAGGCTTTTGCAATTTGGCAAGTCTAATCCTATAAGGCTGTCTCCAGCACCAAACTTCTCCCAGCGTAGACACAGCTGAGCCTCACAGCCAACTGGCCTGGAGGTCAATTCCTCCCAGTGACACCAACAACAATCAAGACTTAACTACAAAAAGGGTGTACACACAGTCCACAAAGGGGTGCACCAAGAGTGTCCACCTCAGGTAACTAAGGAGGCTGACCCACTGGGCCATATAGGAAACCTAGCAAACAAAGCTACCCTACCAACTCAGGGAAGCAGTGAAAACGCGGAGACAAAGAAACAGATCACAAATGAAAGAAATGGAGGAAAACAAACGACTGGATATAGAATTCAAAACCACAGTTATAAGGCTTTTCAAGAATATCCTAGAAAAGGCCGATAAATATAACGAGACCCTCAACAATATGAAAAAGGACCAACTAGAAATTAACATACACTGACTGAAATAAAAAATATTATACAGAGACCTAACAATAGACTAGAGGAACGCAAGAATCAAGTCAAAGAATTGAAATACAAAGTAGCAAAAAACACTCAACTGAAAAAGCAAAAAGAAAAAAAAATTCAAAAAGTTGAAGATAGTGTAAGAAGCCTCTGGGACAACTTCAAGCGTACCAACATCAGAATTATGGGGGTGCCAGAAAAAGAGAGAGAGCAAGATACTGAAAACCTATTTGAAGAAATAATGACTGAAAACTTCCCCCACCTGGTGAAAGAAATAGACTTACAAGTCCAGGAAGCACACATAACCCCAAACAACAGGAATCCAAAGAGGACCACACCAAGACACATCATAATTAAAATGCCAAGAGCAAAAGACAAAGAGAGAATATTAAAAGCAGCAAGAGAAAAACAGTTAGTTACCTACAAGGGAGCACCCATACGATTGTCAGCTGATTTCTCAACAGAAACTATGCAGGCCAGACGGGAGTGGCAGGAAATTTTCAAAGTGATGAATAGCAAGAACCTACAACCAAGATTACCCTACCCAGCAAAGCTATCATTCAGAATTGAAGGGCAGATAAAGAGCTTCACAGATAAGAAAAAGCTTAAGGAGTTCACCACCACCAAACCAGTATTATATGAAATGCTGAAAAGTATTCTTTAAGAAGAGGAAGAAGAAAAAAGTAAAGATAAAAATTATGAACAACAAATATATATCTATCCACAAGTAAACCTAAATATCAAGTGAATTAAAAACCTGAGGAACAGAATAATCTGGTGAATATAACAGAATCAGGGGCATAGAAAGGGAGTGGACTGACAATTCTCAGGGGATAAAGGGTATGAGGCGTGCAGTAAGAGACTGGACAAAAATCGTACACCTATGGATGAGGACAGTGGGGGGGACGTAAGGGTATAAGGTGGGGTGGGAACTGGGTGGATGGGAGCTATGGGGGGGGAAAAGGAGAAACAACTGTAATAAACTGAATAAATACTTATTTAAAATAATAAAATAAAAGAAAAAAGAAAAAGAAAAAAATGTACAGCATAAAGAGACCTTATATTGGACTGGCACAGCATAAGGAGTAAAGCCAAAAAGGATAAATTTGAGGGAATTACAACAAACTTATAAACTGTCAGACAAGGAATGGTAGTAAGAGTCTTTATGCTGTAGAAACACGTAAAATAGAAAGAAATGAAAACATTACAAAAGATCCTACCCAAACTGCATCAGGATCTACCTATATACTGCAGCAGGTCTACCTCATAGAAAAATAGGCTGCCAGGTATTATACAGATGTTTGGAATCCTATAAAGGTAGTAGTAATTACCATGGTGTGCACTTGTTCTCAACAGTAAAATCTAATTCCTCTGCAGCATGGTAGACATGACAGTATTCTGAGATTTATTATGATAATTCTCATTAAAATACCGCCTCATAGTTGGACCCTAAAATCATTCCAAGATTGGCTCCGAAAAATAAGAAGTTATTCAAAACTAGCTTTACGGTAAAACTATTTGAATAGATTATTACTGTTTAAAGAAGGGAAATTTGCATTTACTAATTGTCTTCTACATATGGCAGTTACGATGAGAGAGTCACTTCACATATATAATCTCACTAAATTCTCAAAACACAAAAAGATAATTATGGATATGTATATATAACTGCATGTACATTTATAGGGAAGAAAACAGACTCAGAGGTTAACTTGCTTATATGACATGGACAGCCAAACCACAATCTATCCAGTACTAAATATTCTGCTTTCCCATGTAACACTAGATGCTTGAGCTTATTTAATAGGATAATCCTTAAAAGAAATTAAATCACCATCTAATAGATAACACCAGGTTCTCTGTTAAAAGCAATTTTCTCATTATAGTTTCCCTTGAGATCATTGATACAATTCCATAACATGTATGATAAGTAATATAGAATTGGCAGAACAGACCTTACCAATTCTCTTTCTATAATTCTAGTTATATAAGTTCGTTTTTTTAAATATATTTTTATTGATTTCAGAGAGAAAGGGAGAAGGAGAAAGAGATAGAAACATCAAAGATGAGAGAGAATCATTGATTGGCTGCCTCCTGCATACCCCCTACTGGGGATCAAGCCTGCAACCTAGGCATGTGCCCTTGACTAGAATCAAACCCAGGACCTTTGATCCCCAGACCAACACTCGATCCACTGAGCCAAACCAGCTAGGATTATATAAGTTCTAATAACAGAGAGGAAAACAAAGCTTAGATAGCACCAAAATATACTATGAGGAGGAGCTAAAAAGAAAAAACAAAAGATCCTCAGACTGACTGACTGCTTTCATTAATTTTACTTATGAAAAAAAAAACAACAGAAAATATAATTAAAGTTCAAACTATAACAGACTTGAAAACAAGAAGCAGGATGGTGGTGATGAAAGTAATGTTAAGGTAAAAAAAAAAAAAATGGCAGCGGAATAGACGGATGTGTCCCAAGCCTTGTCCCGGAGCAGATAGAAAGAGCAGCTGAGGGTCACATGGGGAGTGTTTGTTGGTGAGTTAAGTGACAGCTATACTCCAGGAGAAGGTGGGGGACTGCTGGAAGGGGCTCCCCGACCAGGCATCACCCACTGCTGCTGGGTCCCCTACCAGAGCCACCGGCTAGGACACGGAGACCATGCCATCTTGAAGGGAAAAGTGGATGTTATCGGAAGCCTGAAAATCTGCAACTACAGCACCCACTGAACAGCTGCGAACCTCAGAACACCGGTCCCCAATTGGTGCAAACACATGGATTCAGAGGAGCTTTACACTCCATCACAGAGGGGTCAGATTTCACCTGGGATAAGGTGAGATCTCTGGTCCCGGCAGGACAGAGAAGTGAGTGCACTGCGGAAGGTGGAGGACCGGGGGAAGTCAGCACCTAGAAGAATCCATGGCTGTTAGGGCTGGTATGATCCATGAATGTGAAAGGGGATCCTCAGAGTTGCTAACACAGGGGATCTCTAAAAAGCAACCCATTTTGACCTGGCACAGGACAACCTAGAAATTTCAAAAGTGTGCCGGCTGCTTGGACACAAGAGGAAAAGAAGGACTGCGCAGACTTGCACGCAGGCCCGGAGTTCACACACTTGCGATTTCCTCTTTAAATCCTTGCTTCTGTTTACTAAGCCCAATACATAGGATCACCCACTTGGGGACACCATAGGAGACTGCAAGAGAAAGTTGTTTTTCTGGAACCTGGGGATCAGAGTGGGGAATGACCGTTGGAGAACCAGGTCTGGGGCAGCCCACTCCCACAAATTTGTATTGAGTGCCACAGGGAAAGCAGGATCTAAGCACAGGCTAGAGAGGACCTATAGACCCGGAACACTGCCACCCAGGGGTGGAATCACAAATTGACTCTTGTGTAATCACAAATAAAGGAATACAAGAAAATAAGACGCAGTGCCTGCTTAAAAATCAGGACTGGCTTACAACACTGAGAAGCAGTGGAACGCAAGGAACTGCAATACTGTCCTGACAGGAAAATAGGGGAGCCAAACAGAACAATAGAGTAAGTGAATGGCCTTAAATACAGCACTTTTTTATTTTATTTTTTTCATCTTTTACTTAAGAAACTATTTTTTTCCTTTTTTCCTCACTTTATTTTACCTTTTTAATTATTACATTTTTATTTTCAATCAGTATTATTACTACTACAATTTTAACTTTTTTTTTAAGTGTCATTTTTTTCCTCTTTATTTTACTTTGGATTTAGTGTTCTACATTCTATTTTCATCTTTCCTTTAGCATCATTTCACTCTATCTCAACTCTACCTTTATGCCATCACTCACTTCCTAACTTTTCCCTTTTGTTGTCCTGTTTCTCTTACCCTTTTCCTGCTTTGGATTTTCCCTATTCTTTCTTTTTACCCCGTTAAAACTTCACCCTACTTATATATTTAATTTCCAATCCCCTGCTCCAAGTCCATACACACCTCAATCTTCTCTGTCTTGACTACACAAAATACTGTTTTTCTCTCTGTCCTTTTGTTGTTCTTTGCTTGAATGTTGATTACGTCGATTTTTTATGCTTGTTTGTGAGATTGTTTTGCTTATTCTTTTTTTGTTTGTGTTTGTTTTCTTTTTGCTTTTTGCTTCTGTTTTCCCTTGCTTCACTTGATATTAGTTGTTGTTTATAGTTTGTATTCATCTCCAAGTATTTGTTGCTGGCATTTATTGGGATTAATGGCTATTCTATTGGAGTTTTCTCCCCATATATACAGTTTGTTCCCCTTTTCTTTCTTAGTCTCTTTCTTTTTTCTCTTACTTTGTTTTTCCTTTTCCCAATTTCATTTTTGCACTTCTTTCTTTTTTCACTCTCTCTTCTTCTTTCTCTCCTATCCTCTAATTTGCCTTTCTCTGGTGGTCACCTTTATTTGGGGTTATTAATATCGTGAATATATTTGTGTTCAGTGCCTTGTGTGTTGTACCTGGTTGTAGTGTATTTTGTACCTTTGAATCAACAAAGGAGAGAGAAAACTACATAACCAGTCACCTGGAGAAGGGACCATGGGGAGACAAAGAAACAGCCCGCATAGGAAAGAAAAGCAGGCATCGCCAGAAAAGGAAGTAAACGAAATAGAGGCAAGCAACCTGTCAGAGAAAATATTCAGAGAAATGCTAATAAGGTGGCTGAAAAAAATGGAAGACAAATTCAACAATATGAGTAAGAACCAAGAGGAAATGAAGAAGAAACAAGAAGAAATGAAAAATGACATTGCTGCTGTAAAGAACTCAACAGAAAGCATCAAGAGTAGACTAGAAGAAGCAGAGGACCGCATCAGTGAGCTAGAAGACAAGGTAGGAAAAATACCCAAGTAGAGCAGCTTCTAGAAAAAAAATATTAAAAAGCAGGATGAGAGCCTAACGGAATTTTGAGACAACACAAAACAAAACAAAATCCGCATAATAGGGGTTCCAGAATGAGAGGAAACTGAGCAAGGAATAGAAAACCTGTTTGAAGAAATAATAACAAAAAACTTCCCTGACATAGGGAAGAAAAAACCCACACAAATCCAAGAAGCTCACAGAGTCCCAAGCAAAATGAACCCCAAAAGACCAACGCCAAGGCACATTATATTAAATTGGCAAACACCAACGACAACGTAAGAATGTTAAAAGCAGCCAGAGAGAGACAGAAAGTTACCTACAAAGGAACCCCAATAAGACTAGCAACTGATTTCTCAACAGAAACTCATCAGGCCAGAAGGGAATGGAATGAAATATACAAAGTCATGCAAAGGAAGGGTCTGAATCCAAGAATACTGTACCCAGCAAGGCTATCAATCAAAATTGAAGGTGAAATCAGGAGCTTCACAGAGAAAAAACACTAAGAAAATTTATTACCACCAAACCAACAATGCAAGAAATGCTAAAGGGTCTGCTGTAAAAAAAAAAGAAATAGGAAGGGAAGAAGAAACACAGGGGTAAAGAATAAAAATGGTGACAAATAAGTACCTATGAATAATACTTTAAATGTAAATGGATTAAATGCCCCAATCAAAGCCATAGGGTAATGGATTGGATAAGAAAATACAACCCATATATCTGCTGTCTACAAGAAACCCACCTCAGAAAAAAATACGCACACAGACAGAGGGAAGGGATGGAGAAAGGTTTTTTAGGCGAATGGAAATGAAAAAAAAAAGCTGGGTTAGCAATATTTATATCTCACAAATTAGATCTCAAAGTGAAGAACATAACAAGAGATAAGGAAGGCCACTTCATAATACTAAAGGGAGCAATCCAACAAGAAGTAGTAACTCTGGTAAACATATACGCACCCAATACAGGAATACCCAAATACCTAACAAAAACTCCTGGAGGATATCAACGGAGACATTGACAGCAATACAATCATAGTAAGAGACTTTAATACCCCACTATCACCATTGGACAAATCCTCTAAACAAAAAAATCAGCAAAGAAACATCAATCCTCAATGACTCACTAGACCAGATAGAATTAATTGACATATTCAGAACATTTCACCCCAAAGCCACAGAATATACATTCCTCGCAAGTGCACATGGGTCATTTTCAAAGATAGACCATATATTGGGTCATAGGCAAAGTCTCTTCAAATTCAAGAATATAGAAATCATATCAAACATCTTCTCAGATCACAGTGGCATAAAACTGGAAATCAACTACAATAAAAACAATCCAAAGATATCAAACACACGGAGACTAAACAGCATGCTATTAAACAATGACTGGGTTACCAAAGAGATCAAGGAAGAAATAAAAAATATCATGGCAACAAATGACAATGAAAACACAACAATCCAAAATCTATGGGACACAGCGAAAGCAGTCTTGAGAGGAAGTTCATAGCTCTACAAGCCTACTGCAAAAAACAAGAAACAATGGTAATAAATAACCTAACCCTACAACTCAAAGAGTTAGAAAGAGAGCAACAAGAAAAGCCCAGTGTAAGCAGAAGGAAGAAAATAATAAAGAGCAGAGCGGAAATAAACAACATTGAGACAAAAAAAAAAAAATAACAATACAAAAGATCAACAAAACCAAGAGCTGGTTCTTTGTAAGGATAAACAAGATTGATGAACCTCTAGCCAGGCTCACCAAGAAGCAAAGAGAGAGGACCCAAATAAACAAAATCAGAAAAGAAATAGGTGAAATAACAACAGACCCCGCTGAAATACAAAGGATTGTTAAAAAATACTATGAACAACTCTATTCCAACAAACTGGACAACCTGGAGGAAATGGACATATTCCTAGAAAAAAAAAACTTTCCAAAACTCAATTAGGAAGAATCTAAACATCTCAGTTGGCCAATAACTATGGAAGAAATTGAAGCAGTCATCAAAAAGCTTCCAGCAAACAAAGGCCTGGGGCCAGACGGCTTCACAGGAGAGTTTTACCCAACATTCAAGGAAGAACTAAAACCTATCCTCCTCAGACTATTCCAAACAATTCAAGAGGAAGGAACACTTCCAAGCTCCTTCTATGAAGCGAGTATCACCCTAATACCAAAACCAGATAAAGACAACACAATGTAAGAGAATTACAGGCCAATATCCCTCATGAACGTAGATGCCAAAATCGTCAACAAAATTCTAGCAAATTGGATCCAGCAGTACATCAGAAAGATCATACACCATGACCAAGCAGGATTTATCCCAGGAATGCAAGGATGGTACAATATCCACAAATCAATAAACGTGATACATCACATAAACAAATTGAGAGATAAAAATCACATAGTCATATCAATTGATGCAGAAAGAGCATTTGACAAAATCCAACACCCTTTCTTGATAAAATCTCTCAACAAGGTGGGAATACAAGAATCAAACCTCAACATAATAAAAGCTATATACGATAAACCCACAGCTAACATCATACTTAATGAGCAAAAACTAAAACCATTTCCCCAAAGAACAGGAACAAGAAAGGGATGCCCACTCTCACCACTCCTGTTCAACATAGTACTGGAAGTATTAGCCATTGCAATTAGACAAGAAGAAGAAATAAAAGGCATCCAAATTAGAAAAGAAGAAGTAAAGCTGTCCTTATTTGCAGATGACATGATATTGTACATAAAAACCCGAAAGACTCCATCAAAAAACTAACAGACTTAATAAATGAATTTGGCAATGTAGCAGGATACAAAATTAACGCCAAAAAATCTATGGCATTTCTATACACCAATAGTGAACTTACAGAAAGAGACTAAAAAAGCAATCCCATTTACCATCGCACCAAAAAAATTAAGATACCTAGGAATAAACTTAACCAAGGAGATAAAAGACCTATACACGGAAAACTAAAGGACACTGGAAAAAGAGATAGAGGAAGATGTAAACAGATGGAAGAACAGACCATGTTCACGGATTGGTAGAATCAACATCGTTAAACTGTCCATACTACCCAAAGCAATCTATAGATTCAATGCACTCCCCATTAAAATACCAACAGCATATTTCACAGACTTAGAAAGAACTCTCCAAAAATTCATCTGGAATAAAAAAAGACACCGAATAGCCAAAGCAATCCTGTGAAAGAAGAATAAAGTAGGAGGGATCTCAATATCAGGTTTTCAAGCCGTATGACAAAGCCACTGTTCTCAAAACAGCCTGGTACTGGCACAAGAGCAGGCATATAGACCAATGAAATAGACTAGAGAACCCAGATATCGACCCAAACCACTATGCTCAATTAATATTTGACAAAGGAGGCATGAACATACAATGGAGTCAAGACAGTCTCTTCAATAAATTGTTTTGGGAAAACTGGACAGATACATGTAAAAAAATGAAACTAGATCACCAACTTACACCATACACAAATATAAACTCAAAATGGATACAGGACTCAAATGTAAGATGGGAAACCATAAAAATACTAGAGGAATCCACAGGCAGAGAAATCTCAGACATATGCTGAAGCAATTTCTTCAATGACACTGCTCCTGGGGCAATGGAAGCTAAAGAGAAAATAAACAAATGGGACTACATCAAAATAAAAAGCTTTTTCCCAGCTAAAGAAACCATCAAGAAAACAACAAGAAACCCCACTTTATGGGAGAACATATTTGCAAATGTTATCACTGATAAAGGTTTAATCTCCAACATCTACAGGGAACTTATACAACTTAATAAAAGGAAGATAAATGATCCAATAAAAAAATGGGCAACGGACCTAATAGAATCATTTTGAAAGAAGACAGAAGGAAGGCCAAGAGACACATGAAAACATGCTCAAAGTCACTAATTATCCGAGAGATGCAAACCAAAACTACAGTGTGGTTCCATCTCACACCTGTCAGAATGGCAATCATCAACAAATCAACAAATGACAAGTGCTGGCGTGGATTTGGAGAAAAAGGAATCCTCCTGCACTGCTGGTGGGAATGCAGATTGGTGTAGCCACTGTGGAGAACAGTATGTACTTTCCTCAAAAACCTAAAAATGGAACTCCCATTTGACCCAGTAATCCCACTTCTAGGAATATATCCCAAGAAACTAGAAACACCAATCAGAAAGAATATATGCACCCCTATGTTCATGGCAGCACAATTCACTATAGCTCAGATTTGGAAACAGCCTAAATGCCCATCAGCAGATGAGTGGATTAGAAAACTATGGTACATCTAGACAATGGAATACTACGCTGCTATAAAAAAGAAGGAATAGTTACCATTTGCAGCAGCATGGATGGACCTGGAGAGCATTATGTTAAGTGAAATAAGCCAAGTAATGAAAGAAAAATATCACATGATCTCACTCATTAATGGAAAATAAAGAACATTATAACCTGATTAATAAAAAGATAGATACAGAGGCAGTAAAGCACCAAACAGACTGTCAAATTATAGAGGGAAGGCTGGGGAGTGTTGGGGAGGGAGGGAAATAGATCAGCCAAAGGACTTGTATGCATGCATATAAGCACACCAATGGACACAAGACACTGGGGGGTGGATGAGGACATATGACAGGGGGTAGGAGAGGCTTTTTATATGGCTATGAAAAGCCTTCCAGAAGGAAAAAATGGATAATGATGATTCCAATGATGACAGCAGTGGTGGAAACACTTACTGTGCACTTACTAAGGATTTAGCAATCTGTCAAGCTGTTTAGATGCACTAATTTAATACTCACAAAAGATAAAAACCATTATTAACACCTTAAATAAATTATAGGAACAAAAGAATTAAGTGACCTGCTCAGGTTCTCAAAACTAGTAAGTGGTTGAGCCAGTATTCAAGTTACTATTAGGTCTGTTTACTTTGGAGCGCAAATTCTTAAGCAATACTTAGACCAATGGTCAGCAAACTGCGGCTCGCAAGCCGTGGTTTGCCGCTCTGTTGACTAATTAGTTTGCCCACCACTGACTTAAGACTATCTAAAGAATAGCAGTTCTGTTCACAATTTTACTATAAACTCTGCATAGGAAATTAAGTCTTATATTGGCCATGAGTTTCTAGGTCTCTTACCTACTTCCCAATGGTATAATAAGTGAAAAATAGAAGCTGACTCTCAACAGTAGCAAAACAGCGTAAAATTTTTCTACTAAAATTTATCAGAATCTATACATTTGAATGTCTAAAATTTACTTTCCACAATATTAAATTATTTGACATATTAGAAAATGCTAAAGCAATTAAACTTTGAAGGGAAAAATTAATGTCCATAATTACTGATCTTTTTCAACTCTGAAATAAGCTAGTTTTGTAATTAATAGAGTTTCTTACCACATGCAGTAAGAATTCAAATGCTGGTTATTTAAAGCAAGGACTAAGATATTTTATTTTTCCAGAAGGACTGGTTAATAAATTATTTCATTAGTTTAGTAATAGATATAGATGAGTGTGTGTTTCCTGCCTTTTTACATTGACCTAATTGCAAACTAAAGGGAAGGAAAAAGATTATTTTGTGTCTTTCATATGATTATAAACTTGTCCTTATAAAATATAACAAGTAAAGCTAAATTTACCTTACCATTTTATATGCTATATGCCCTTAAATCACTCAGTTTAAAACATGAAATAATATAAAGCATAAAATATAAATATAGCCTCTGTTGCTATTAAAAAATCAGAAAAATAACACATGCATTCAGATGTAGACTGCTAACTGACACATAAAACAGGAAGGATGTAACTTTTAAAAATAAATAATAAATACTACTCATGTAAGTAATTAAACCACTAAAAATTTTGGGAAGAAAAAAATCCCCTGTAGTTCATAAGGATCCACATCAATGCTGAAATCAGGAATGCAATCAATTTATTATTTGTCAAATTAAATACTAAATATAACTAATTGTTAGCAGAAAAATATCCAAAAAAAGTAAATTAACTGATTTTTAATCAACAAACCATATAATATCAATTGAAAGAAATTTAACATTAAGTCTTCTTTCCTAGATCGTTTGTATGTCAACTGATTTTCTTTCTAAGTCGTGAAATAGATGCACATGAGCAAGGTAAGGATCCCTTAATAGGAACACAGAGTATTTAGGTACTTGTACTGACCGGCTCAGAGTCACAGCAATAATCATCCCAGCTCTGTCTGGGGGGTTTCTTTGCTATCTGAAAGTAAGGCAGATTAGTTAGGTAGAAATAATGGTTATTACACTTTTCTAATAATTTCTTACAGTGTTCAGATGTCACTGTTATCCAAAAAAAAGTTATTTTGTACAGCAGCATAAAACAAGAAACAACCAGGTAAACATTCCAATTCTGAGAAATCATATCCTATCTAATAAAAGGGTAATATGCAAATTAACCATCACTCTGTCACAAAAAGATGATGGCACCCATAGCCACAAGATGGTGGCACCCAGTCCTCTCAGCTCTGCCAGAGTCTCCTAGTCCCAAGCGGGCGGCTGCTGAGAGCAGGCAGCGTGAGTGGCCTGGAAGAATGCTTGCTTCATTGCCGCGGCGACGAGGCAAGCATTCCACGCCCGGCTTGGATGGGTCTCTGGCCAGGCCGGGACACAGAACACTTGCATCATTGACCCGGCAACAAGGTAAGCATTCCGCACCCAGCCACGGATGGGCCTCTGGGCTGCAAAGAGCCTCTGTGCAGTGGGCGCAGAGCAGCCAGGCCCCACAGAGAGCCACTGGCACACAGATTCGTGCACAGGGCTACTAGTATTATTATAACCACTAGAGGCCCAGTGTACGAAAATTCGTGCACTTGGGGGCTGGAGGGGTCCTTCAGCCCGGCCTGCCCCCTCTCAGAGTCCAGGAGCCCTCAGGGGATGTCCTACTGATGGCTTAGGCCCATTCCCCACTGGACCAATCAGGGGAAGGCGCCACCCCTATCACCCCGCCAGTGCTGCTGCCAATGGCCTCCCTCTGCTGGAAGTGACCGGGCCAATCAGGGGAAGGCGCCACTCCCATCTCCCCACTGCTACTGCCACTGCCAGCCACTGCAGCTGCCGGCCCTCCTCAGCCCTCACAGCCGCTGCGGCTTTGTCCGGAGGTACAACCAGAAGACATCCGGTCTATCCAGTCTAATTAGCATATTACCCTTTTATTAGTATAGACTAGAGGCCCGTTGCACGAAGAGATTTGTGCAATAGGCCTTACTTCCTTTGGCTTCCAGCACCAGTTTTCCTCCGGCACCCGGGACCTAGGCCTTCACTCTGGCCGGAGTCTGCAGCCTTTGCTGCAGACTCATGCTGGAGTCTGCCATCTTCATCTTCGCTGCTTCACTGCAGACACCAGCCAGTCTGCCATCTTTGCTGCAGAATCCAGAGTCTACAGTCTTCGTCGAGTGCCACTTCTGTAGATCCCTTTGGCCCCTGCCCTCCCTCTCATAGCAGGCATCCTGCCCCACCCGGGCACTCCACACCTGGAGCAGCTGGGCAGCCACCACCTTTGTTCTTCTAATTTGCATATTCCCTCCTGATTGGCTGGTGGGCGTAGCAGAGGTATGGTCAATTTACATGTTTGTCTATTGTTAGGTAAGATACCTACTATTGTCCAGTGACTCTGAGATTTTTATTAACTGCTGAGTCTCATATTTTATGAATACTGACCTAATGACAAGAATACATGTGGCATGGCCACCAAATACAAAAAATCTGGAAGAATAGTAACTCTGAATTTCTCTAATATTAACAACTATCAGCTCATTTATGGGCAATTACTACTTTTTAAAAAGGAAAATATTTAATTATCCAAATATAATGTAAATAATTTAAACAGGGGAAGGGGGTGAAATCAGAAGCCCCATCAAAGTTTTTTGTAAAAAATGCTACTTAATTCTATATATGACAAGTGCCCAGTATTATATCAGGAAGTGATATTTTTAATAATTTCACAGTTCTCAATATATCAACTCAAAGTTATTTCAATGTTGCTTCAAAATTAAGAAATACCAGTTATACAGCAGGCTTTTTCTTCAGAAAAGTCTAAGATGTTTCTTTCATAACCCTAAATACATACTACAATCTTTGAGCCACTATCAAAGCGTCAATTTGCTTACAAAAACTTCATAAGGATTTTTAATTACCATAAAGGAATGTCTTTCCATAGATATTTTTGCCTCAAAAAAATTAAAATAATAAGAAGAGGCCATTGATGTACTATCATACCAATTCCATTAATGTTGGTCCTAGAATTTTTGCTAATATGCGAAGTAATAAACTTAGTGAAATCAATGTAATGAAAAGTTGTGATAATTAGCATTTATTATAGAAGTTTGGGAGTATAATGTGAGTTTCAAGGAAGATAGGAATTTTCTAAGTCACTTCCTTTGATACATTTCATATTGAGTGTTTAACAGGATCATTCACTAAATTATAAAAATAATAATACCTTAAGTCAGTATCATGCAGAGAGTGGTATGTATTAGACTTCAAAACATGCAAATGAAATCTCAAGTAATCCCTTGCAAAGGTCAAGAATTAAGCATTGGTATCATTTAACTATATATATATATATATATATATATATTTTTTTTTTTTTTTTTTAATGACTTGAGAGAGGAGGAAGAAAAGAGAGAAACCTCGATTTGTTGTTCTACTTATTTTTTAATTCATTGGTTGCTTCTAGTTTGCACCCTGACCAAAGATTGAACTGTAACTGAACCTTGGTATATGGTGACGATGCTCTAAACAACTAAGCAACCTGGGCAGGGAAGCATTAGTATCATTTAACATGGGTGGTCTGTAAAGGGTAAATTACTTTTGAGACAGTAACCCATTTTTCTAACATGGAAATACCTACAAATAGTTTATTATTTTCTTAAAGAGTCTCAAAAAAAGCAAAAGACATTTTTAAAACTCATGAGAGTAATAATTTTTAAATTTGAGAACTACATCATACAAATTTTTAGATTGCATGTTTGGAAATACTAGTTAATATCCATTACCAGATTTGGAAAACAAAGTACTTAAAAAAAAAATAAAAATCCTGTTACTAAGAGCTAAAATTTAATAATGCCCTATATTTGAAAATACTTTCCATTAATGCTTACCTGATTAAGATAATGATATTCTTCTGGTTGTTTAAGATGGAATGATAATCTTTCTTCTTCACTTGCTCCTGCCAGGAGGTAATAGAATACATGATAGTTCCTGTTGGAAACAAAGAAGCATGGCTTTATAATGAACATGATTCACCTATGGTTATCATTTAACTGGGAAAAAAAGCAAACATTAATTACTAAAATGTTTCAGCTTTGCTTCATTTTTTAATACAAAGGTGATAAATTAAATATTTAAGTACTATAAAATAAAATAATGTTTTGGCTGTTGAATTCAAAGCAGAGGGGTGAAGGCAAGAATATGGCAAAGTTATCAGGAAGGCAGGCAGGCGAGCAGTTGGGAGCTAGCAGTCCTGGATTGTGAGAGGGATGTCCGACTGCCCATTTAGGCCCGATCCTACTGGGCCTAAATGGGCAGTCGGACATTCCTCAAGGGTTCCCAGATTGGAGAGGGTGCAGGCTGGGCTGAGGGACACCCCCGCCCCCGTGCACTAATTTCGTGCACTGGGCCTCGACTTGTAAATAATGCTGCAATGAACATATATCTTTCCAAACTAGTGTTTTGGATTTCATCAGATAAATACCCAGAAGTGGAATTGCTGGGTCATTATGTTGAGTCTATTTTTAATATTTTGAGGAACCTCCATACTACTTTCATTGTGGTTGCACCAATTTGCAATCCTACTAACGATGCTTAAGGGTACCCTTTTTGCCACATCTTTGCCAACTCTTGTTCTTTGTCACTTTGTTGATAATAGCTATTTTGATAGGTGTTAGGTAATACATCATTGTGATTATAATGTGCATTGCTCTGATGATTAGTGATGTTGAGCAGCTTTTCATGTGTTTATTGGCCATCTGTATGCCTTATTTTTAAAAAATGTCTATTTAAAAAAAAAGAAAAGATAAAAAATGTCTATTCAGTTCCTCTGCCCATTTTTCACTGGATTGTTTGTTTTTTGGTGTTTAGTTGCATGAGATCCTTATATATTTTGGACATTCAGATGTATCATTGGTAAATCTCCCATTCAGTAGGCTTTATTTTCATTGTTCATGATTTCCTTCGATGTGCAAAAACTCTTTAGTCCGATGTGGCCCCGTTTATTTTCTATTGTTTCCCTTGCCCAAGGAGATACATCCCAAAAAAAATATTACCAAGAGAGATGTCAAAAAGTGAATTGCCTATGTTTTCTTCTAGGAGTTATATGATTTCAAGTCTTACATTTAAGTCTCTAATTCATTTCAAATTTGGTATATGTTGTAAGGTGATTCAGTTTCATTCTTTTGCATGTACTTGTCCAGTTTTCCCAATAAAATTTATCTAATGGACCATCGTATGTTCTTGCCTCCTTTGTCATATATTAAATAACCACATAAGTGTGGGTTTATTTCTGGTCTCTTTATTCTGTCCCATTGATCTGCATGCCATTTTTATGCCAGTAGCATATCATTTTAATTACATCATCTTATAGTATAGTTTGATATCAGGTAGCATGACCCTCCAACTTTGTTGTTCTTTCTCAAATTGCTGTGGCTGTCTGGGGACTTTGGTGGATCCACATAAATTTTATAAATATTTGCTCTAATTATATGAAAAATTGCTGGATTTTTTTTTATTTTATAGAAATTGAATAAAATCTATAAAATACTTTGGGTAGTATGGACATTTTAATAATGTCCTTGTAGTCAATGTTGATGGTTGACCTGGATCAACCCATGATTTTGTGTGTTTGGGATTCTCAAAGTTCGTACAGCATACACTTCCATTTATCTGTAATACTGTCAATTTCTTTCTTCAACATCTTATAATTTTCAGAGTACATGTTTTTAACTGCCGTGGTTAAATTTTTTCATAGGTGTTTTTTGATGCAATTATAAATGAAATTGTTTTCTTAATTTCTCTGAGAGGTCATTACTGATATATACACATACACCCAAATTCTGAATCTTAATTATTTTATCCTAGTACATTACACTAAATTCATTTATAACTTCTATTGTTTATTGATGGGTTCTCTATGTATATAGTATCATATCATCTGCAAACAAATGATCGTTTTACCTCTTTGTTTCCAGTTTAAATGCATTTTATTCATTTTTATTATCTGATTGCTATGACTAGGACTTCCAGTGTTATGTTGAATAAAAGTGGTGAAAGTGGCCGGACCAACGTGGTTCAGTGGTTGAGCATTGACTTATGAACCAGGAGGTCACAGTTCCATTCCTGGTTAGGGCACATGCCCAGGTTGTGGGCTCAATCCTGTGTGGGGCGTGAAGGAGGCAGCTGATTAATGACTCCTCTCTCATCACTCATGTTTCTCTCTCTCTCTCCTTCTCCTTTCCTCTCTGAAATCAATAAAAACATCTATTTTTTGAAAGAGTGGTGAAAGTGGACATCCTTGTCTTATTCCTGATCTTAATAAGGTGAGTATGATGTAACCTATCGGTTTGTCATATAATGTTGCCTTTATAATGTTGAGGTATGTCCCTTCTACTCCCACTTTGCTGAGAATTTCTTTCATAAGTGATGGATTTTATTGACTGTTTTGTCTCCATCTATTATGATTTTTATCCTTCAACTTGTTTATATGGTGTATCACATTAACTGGTTTGCAGATATTGAACCAATTTTGCCTACCAGGAATAAATACCACTTGATCATGGTGTATAATAATTTTAAAGTATAAGCTGACTTCAGTTTGGTAATATTTTATTGAGAATTTTTCCATCTATGTTCATCAGATATTGGTCTATAATTTTCTTTTTTTATAATGTCTTTGTCTGATTTTGGAATCAGGGTAATGCTGGCCTCATGAACTGAGCTTGAGAGTCTTTCCTCCTCTTGAATTTTTTTTTGATCACTTGAGGAAGATTTGTGTTAATTCTTCTTTGAATGTTTGGGGAAATTCTGTGAAGCCATCCATTCCAAAACTTTTGTTTGTTGCAAGTTTTTTGATTACTGATTCAATTACATTAGTAGTAACTAATGTGTTCAGATTCTTCTGATTCTTCTTGATTCAATATTGGAAAACTACTAGGTGTACCAGTTAATAATGCAGTTTTTTTTCAATAGATGGAGTTACACATATGTTGATAAATATGTGGTTTTATATGTATGCTATTTTGTTGTATTGACAGCAAGCTTTAAAACGTCATATGTCAACTTTGCTGAAGATGTTAACATCATAGGTATTTTTATGCTTAAAAATGTCGAATTTTGTGCCAAAAAAAGACCACTTGCGGAAAGTTGGTTTTTTTTTAATAAATCTTTATTGTTCAGATTATTACAGGTGTTCCTCTTTTTTTTTCCCCCATAGCTCCCCTCCACCTGATTCCCCACCCCACCCCATGCCCTTACCCCCCACCACTGTCTTCATCCATAGGAGTAAGATTTTGTCCAATCTCTTCCCGCACCCCTCACACCTGCTTCCCCTGATAATCGCCAGTCCACTACCTTTCTATGTCCCTGATTCTATTATATTCACCAGTCCATTCTGTTCTTCAGATATTTTATTCACTTGATTTTCAGATTCACTTGTTGATAGGTATGTATTTGATGTCATTTTGTTGTTCATAATTTTTATCTTTACCTTTTTCTTCTTCTTCCTCTTCTTAAAGAATACCCTTCAGCATTTCATGTAATCCCGGTTTGGTGGTGATGACCTCCTTTAGCTTTTTCTTGTCTGTGAAGCTCTTTATCTGACCTTCAACTCTGAATGATAGCTTTGCTGGGTAGAGTAATCTTGGTTGTAGGTTCTTGCTGTTCATCACTTTGAATATTTCTTGCCACTCCCTTCTGGCCTGCATAGTTTCTGCCGAAAAATCAGCTGACAGTCGCATGGGTACTCCCTTGTAGGTAATTAACTGTTTTTCTCTTGCTGCTTTTAATATTCTCTCTTTGTATTTTGCCCTTGGCATTTTAATTATGATGTGTCTTGGTGTGGTCCTCTTTGGATTCCTCTTGTATGGGGTTCTGTGCGCTTCCTGAACTTGTACGTCTATTTCATTCACCAGTTGGAGGAAGTTTTCTGTCATTATTTCTTCTAATAGGTTTTCAATATTTTGCTCTCTCCCTTCTTCTGGCACCCCAAAAATTCGGATGTTAGTACGCTTAAAGTTGTCCCAGAGGCTCCTTACACTATCTTCATATTTTTGGATTTTCTTTTTGTTTTCCTGGTTGGATATTTGTTTCTACATATTTCAGATCTTTGGTTTGATTCTTGGGGTATGTTGATCTACAGTTGAGTTTCTGTATATTCTTTATTTCAGACAGTGTATGCTTCATTTCTGACTGATCCTTTTCCATTTTTTTGGCATTCTCATTAATATCCTTAAAGGTCTCATCAAGTTTCTCAGCGGTTTTAAGAAGATTCTTGAGTAACCTTATAAATGTGGTTCTGAACTCTATGTCATCCAGTAGTTTGCTTTCCTCCATTTCTTTCATTCGTGACATGTTTCTTTGTCTCCACATTTTGGCTGCTTCCCTGTGTTGATGGAATAGCTTTGTGTGGTAGGTGATCTATAGGGGGCAGTAGCTCAGCCTCCTCAATCACATGAGGTGGATGCTCTTGGTACACCCCTTTGTGGGCTGAGTGCAAAGTCTTGGTGTAGTTAAGCCTTAATTGCTGTTGGTACACTAGGAGGAATTGACCTCCAGGCCAATTAGCTGTGAGCACTCGCTGTGTCTATAATGGAAGAACTGCTGTGCTGGAGACACGCTTAGGGGGCAGGACTTGTTTCAGTGGGGCTTTGGTGCTCACTGAGTCTGCCTCTTGAATATGTCACTTATGGATGTGAGGAGTTGAAATCTGGTGTCTCACACTGACCACTAGGTACACTGGCTTCTGGATCTCCAATGGGGTGCAGGTCAGCTACTGTCTGAGGCCACCCAGCAGGAGCTACAGTGAGAGCTACAGTTTTCTCCTCTTTGCTTGGGGTTTGGAGGTTTTGGAGCTGTCTGACCCGGGCTTCAAGTTTGCTAGGTTAAGCTGCGATAGGGCAGGCCTTTCTTATGCTAAATCCGCTGCTTGGAGCTTGGGTGGGTTTGTAGGTTGTGCAGGACGGGGTCTCAAGGTGTCACTAGGCTAGGGCGTGGCAAACAGCAATGGCTGCTAGTTAGCTGGCTCTGTGTCCCCGACGGCATCCGCGAGTCCCGTGCCCCAGTGCAGTAAACAATTATTCCTGCGCGCAGCTCTGCAAGCAAGCCACCCTCACTAGCAGACAGTCCAGCTTCTCCCCGTAGGAGTTTGGGTCCCCCGTGTCTCCCCAGAAACTGGATTTCAGAGTAATCGGGGGCTTGTCTCCCTTCGGGTTGAAAAAAGCAATGCCTGCCGCCAGTCCGGATCACACGCCTCCGTACCTCAGCTTTTCAGCGCTCGTGCACGTCTCAATGCTCTTTTCTCTTTCCTTCTAGTTATAGAACTTCCACTCAGCCAGCTTTCCCGTGGTTCTGGGTGATAGATGTTTTGTCTTTTAGTTCTAGTTTTGAAATTGTTGTGTGAGGCAGCAGTTTAGGTGTTTACCTATGCCGCCATCTTGGATTCTGTCGTGGAAAGTTTTAATTCATTACTTTATTTTGGAGAAAAAGTTATCATACACTTCGGGAAGCTTATGGTGAACATGCTCCATCTCAAGATACTTGTGACCGCTGGTTTGTACGCTTTAAAAGTAATGATTTTGATGTGAAAGACAAAGACCATCTAGGTCAACTGAAAAAGTTTGAAGACCAACATTTACAAGCATTATTGGATGAAGATGCATGTCAAACTCAAAATCAACTTGCAGAAAGATTAAACGTTTCTCAGCAAACAATTTCTGATCGTTTAAGAGCAATGGAAAAGATTTTAAAGGAAGGAAAATGGGTGTCACATCAACTGAACGAAAGACAAATGGAAAACTGAAAAGTCATCAGTAAAATGTTGCTTCAATGGCACGAAAGAAAGTCTTTTTTGCATCGAATTGTGGCTGGTGATGAAAAGTGGATTTATTGTGAGAATCCATAACACACAAAATCATGGGTTGATCCAGGTCAACCATCAACATTGACTACCAGGCCAAATCGCTTCGGAAAGCGATTTGGTGGAAACGGGAAGGTGTGTTGTATTATGAGCTTCTAAAACCAGGTGAAACCGTTAATACGGATCGCTACCGACAACAATTAATCAACTTGAACCACACTTTGATCGTGAAACGACCAGAATGGGCCAGAAGAGGAGGCAAAGTAATTTTGCTTTATGATAACGCACCATCACACACTTCAAAACCAGTTAAAGACACGTTAAAAGATCTTGCCTGGAAAGTATTAACCCACCAGCCGTATTCACCAGACCTTGCTCCTTCAGATTACCACTTGTTCCGATCGATGGCACACGCACTTTGAGCATTTCAAAATATATGAAGAAGTGGAAAACTGGGTCTCTGAATGGTATGCCTCAAAACAAGAAAAGTTCTATTGGGACAATATCCACAAATTACCTGAAAGATGGGGGAAATGTGTAGCTAGTGATGGACATTACTTTGAATAGAGGACTTTTGATGTTTCTCTTGAAATTATCGTGTTTTCTTTCATTACAAAATCCACCATTATTAACTGGTACTCCTAGTATGTTTCTAGAAATTTATCTATTTCTTCCAAATTGTCCAAATTTTTTGGCATATATAATTTTTCATAGTATTTTCTTAAAATCCTTTGTATTTCTGTCGTGTCATTGTCACTTCTCCCTTTCATTTCTGACATTATTTCTTTGGGTCTTCTTTTTCTTTTGATGTGTCCGGTTTATCAATCTTGTTTATCTCAAAAAGAACCAACCAGTTCTCAGTTTCACTTTATGTATATTTCTTCAACCTTTACCCGAGAACATTTCCATTTATTTTTAGAAAGAAAGGGAGGATGATGGGGAAGAGAAAGAGGGAGGGGAGGGGGGGAGAGAGAGAGAGAAAGAGAAACCATCAACTGGTTGCCAATCACAGGGGATCAAACCCACAACCTAAGTATGTGCTTTGACCGGGAACTGAACCCACAACCTTTCGGTGTATGGGATAACACTCCCACCACCTGAGCCAATACTAGCCAGGGCACTTAGCTTTATTCTAGACTCTATTTTGTTTATTTCTACTCTAATCTTTAATATTTCCTTTCTACTCACTTTGAATATTATTGTTCTTTTTTCTGTTTCCTTTAGGTATAAATTAGACTGTTTATTTGAGATTCTTTTTTCTTGAACTAGGCCTTACTGCTTTGCATTTCCCTTAGGACTTCCTTCGCTGTTTCCTATAGATTTTTGGTGTAGCATTTTCATTTTCATTTGTCTCAAGGTATCTTTTGATTTCTCCCTTGATCTCATTGTTAACCCATTCATTGTTTAATAACATGTTATTTAGCCTCCATGTGTTTGTGTGTTTTTCAGGTTTTTTTCCCCCATGTAATTGATTCCTAACTTCACATTATTGTGGTCAGAGAAAATACCTTGATATGATTCAAAACTTCTTAAATTTATTGAGACTTGTTTTGTGTTCTAATGTGGTATATCCTGGAAAATGTTACTTGTGTAACTGCGAAAGAAAAACAAACACACGTATATTCTGATTTGGGGAAAAATGCTCTTAAAATATCAATTAAATCCTCCTGGTCTAATGTGTCATTTAAGACCATGATTTCTTTGTTGACTTTGTATGAAAGATCTATCCAATGATGTCAATGGGGTGTTAAAGTTCCACACTATAACTGTATTACTGTGAATTTCTCCTTTTATGTCTGTCTGCATTTGCTTTATATATTTAGGTGCATAAATGTTTACAAGGAAACATTGTTGAATGGATCCCTTTACCACTATGAAATGTCCTTGTATCCTATTATAGCCTTTGTTTAAAAAAAAAAAATTATTGATTTCAGAGAGGAAGGGAAAAGGAGAAAGAGATAGAAATATCAATGATGAAAGAGAATCATTGATCAGCTGCCTCCTGCATGCCCCACACTAGGAGTCAAGCCCACAATCCAGGCATGTACCCTGACTGGGAATCGAACCATGACCTCCTGGTTCATTAGATGCTCAACCACTGAGCCATGCCAGCCAGGCTATAGCCTTTGTTTTAAGGTCTACTTTATCTGATAAGCATTGGTACTCCAGCTTCTTTTTATTTTCATTTGCATGAAATATCCTTATTCATCATTTTTTCCCCAATCTGTGTGTGTGTCTTGCAATCTGGAATAGGTCTCTTGTAGATGGCATATGTATGAGTCTTGTCTTCTTATCTATTCAGCTACTCCATATCTTTTTTTATTATTATTGATTTTGGAGACATAGGAAAGGAATGGAGAAGAGGGAGGAAGGGAACTAGAAAGGGAAGTAAGAGGAGGGAGAAAGAGAAAGAGAGAGAGAGACATCAATCGATTTGTTGTTCCACTTATTTATGTATTCACTGGTTGATTCTTATATGTGCCTTGACTAGGGATCAAACCACAACTTTAGCATGGGTTGATTTCAGAGAGGAAAATCTAACCAACTGATCTACCTGGTCAGGTTCTACTCTATGTCTTTTGATTAGAGAATTTAATCCCTTTAATTTTAAACTAATTATTAAAAGGTATGCAGTACTGCCATTTTATTATTCACTAGAGGCCTGGTGCATGAAATTTGTGCATGGGGGGCGGGGAACAGGACGGGATGGATGTGTGTCCCTCAGCCCAGCCTGCATCCTCTCCAATCTGGGATTCCTCTCACAATCCAGGACTGCTGGCTCCCAACTGCTCGCCTGCCTGCCTGCCTGATTGCCCCTAACCACTTCTGCCTGCCAGCCTGATCACCCCCTAACCACTCCCCTGCTAGCCTGATTGATACCTAACTGCTCCCCTGCTGGCCCGACTGCCCCTAAGTGCCCTCCCTTCAAGGCCTGGTCACCCCTAACTGCCCTCCTTTGCAGGCCTGGTCAATCCTAACTGCCCTCTCCTGCTGACACAGTCGCCCCCAACTGCCCTCCCCTGCTGGCCTGGTCACCCCTAATTCCCCTCCCTTGCCAGCCTGGTCGCCCCTAACTGCCCTCCCCTGCAGACCTGGTCACCCCCAACTGCCCTCCTCTGCCAGCCCGGTCACGGCACATGCCCAGGTTGCGAGCTCTACCCCTAGTGGGGGGGATGCAGGAGGCAGTCAATCAATGCTTCTCTCTCACCATTGATGTTTCTATCTTTCCCTCTCCTTTCCTCTCTGAAATCAAGAAAAATATATTCCAAAAAAAAACAAACATAAAAAAACATATATATATATATATATATATATATAATGCATGCTTTCTACAAGAGACATACCCTATATATTCAAAGACAAAAACAGGTTGAAAGTAAAATGATGGACACAATAGCATGCAATCTGTAACCCAAAGAAAGTTGAAGTGTCTATACTTACATCATATAAAATAGATTTTAAGACCAAATTTTTTATTAGATGCAAAGGTCATTTTATAATGTCAAAAGGACCAATCCATCAAGAAAGTATAACAATTTTATTAAACATAAATACATTTGAAAAGAGAGCCCCAAAATACATGAAGCAAAAACTAAAAGAAATAAATAAGCAATTCAATAATAGTACTGAGATATTTCAACACTCCCCAGCCCCTCAACAAAAAATAGAAAAACTAGACAGAAGATCAACAAAGAAAAAAGAACTTGGAAATACTACATTCCACCTACACCTAACAGACATCTATAGAATACTCCATCCAACAACAGCAGGATACATATTTTCTCAAGTACCTATGGAATATTCTCCAGGATAGACAATATTAGACTACAAAACAAGTCTCAATAAATTTAAGAGGACTGAAATCATACAAAGTATGTTCTCTGAACATCTTACAAATCAATAACAAAATACACAAATATGTGGAAATTCAACAACACAACCCTATATAACGTAATGGATCAAAGAAGAAATCACATAGGAAACTAGAAAATGCATGAAAACACAAATACAACATACTAAAATATGAGAAACAGTTGAAGCTGTGTCCAGTGAGACTTTATAGCGTAAACTCTTTTTTTTTTTAATCTCAAAGCTATAAATTGACCATCCACTTTAAGAAACTAGTAAAAAAAATGAAAGGAGCAAATTAAACCCAAAGCAAGCAGAAGGAAGTAATAAGCATGAGAGCAGAAATAAAATTGGGAACAGGAGAAAAAAAAAGTCATGAAACCAAAGCTTGGTCCTCTGGAAAGAGGGGGTAGACTGTTATGGTCTGAATGTTACCCATCAAATGCCTACCTTGAAATCATAACTCAAAAAGGTGGCGGTATTAGAAGGTGGGGCCTTTGGAAGGTGATTAGTAATGAAGGTAGAGCACACATGAATGGGATTAGTGCTCTTATAAAAGAGATCCCTATCCCTATCTAACACATGAGAACCCAGAGAGCTCTCACCAGAATGCAACCATGGTGGCACCTTCATCTTAGATTTCCCAGCCTCCAGAACTGTGAGAAATTAATTTATAAGCTACACAGTCTGTAGTATTTTGTTATACAGTCAAACCTCGGTCCTTGACATCTTCCGATGTTCACAGAAAATGTCTTGGTTGTCAGGTTCTTGACCGACAACCCTTTCATGCTGATACCTGTATGATCATTCACAGGTCTCTCAGGCGACAAATGAGAGAATGTGCAAATGAGAGTATGAGTCAGTTTCCCACAAACCTCCCATAAAATTGTGCTCTGAATATTTTCATGTTGTTTTGCTTTTGTTAACGTTTATTATTATTATTAAATACATACAGTAAGTTACCATGGATCCTAAGAAGGTTAGTGATAGCAGCAAAGTTGAAAAGGAGAGTTGTGAGAACGATAGAGCTTAAAAAAAAATAACTGCCGCCCTGACTGGTTTGGCTCAGTGGCTAGAGTGTCAGCCTGGGGACTGAGGATTCCTGGGTTGGATTCTGGTCAAGGGCATGTACCTTGGTTGCGGGCACATCCCCAATGGGAGGTGTGCAGGAGGCAGCTGATCGATGTCTCTCTCTCTCATCGATGTTTCTAACTCTCTATCCCTCTCCCTTCCTCTCTGTGAAAAATCAATAAAATATAAAAAAATAATAATAATAAATAAATAAAAATAACTGCCAAGTATGATAGAGCAGTTTGCTGTCTGATCTGGCTACAGAGTGTGGCATAGTGAAATCGATGATTAGCACAATTTTAAAACATAAAGAGGCCATCAAGAATGCTGATATGGAAAAAAAAAAAAAGAATGTTGATATGCCCTGGCCCATGTGGTTTGAGCATCAGCCAGTGCACCAAAGGGTTGCGGGTTGGATTCCCAATCAAGAGCATGTACCTGTTTTGCAGGTTTGGTCCCCGGTCAACAAATCAATCGATGTTTTCTCTCTCTCTTGCAATCTCCCTCTCTCCCTCTCACTTTCTCTGTCTCCCCACCCCACTCTCTTCCACGTTCTCTGAAAAATCAATGGAGAAATTATCTTCAGGTGAGGATTAACAAGAACAAAAAGAGCAGACGTGGTTAATGGTGTGAAAGTGCTCACAAAACAATGATCACAGGCAATTGAGAAAGCTTAAAATAGCTAATTATATGGGGGTCTGGAACACATTAATTTAATCTACATTATTTCTAATGGGGAAAAAATGACTTTGTTTTCAAACAAACAACTTCTTGAACAGCCTTCCGGAACAAATTAAGTTCAAGAACTGACATTCCACTGTATCAGCCTGGATGAGTTAAAGCAAGGATATGTCTCAAAGTCAGAAATGAAAGGGGGGGATATTATAATCTAACAACCTATGGAAATAAAAAATGTCGTAAGGGAAAACTATAAACAGTATTTTTGTAACCTACATGAAATGGATAAATTCCTAAAAAGATAAAAACTACCAAATCTGACTAAAGAAGAAAATGAAAATCTAAACAGACCCATAACAACTAAAAAGTTTGAATCAGTAATCAAAACTTCTCACAAACAAAAACCCAAATAAATCAAATGGTTTCACTGATGAATTCTACCAAACATTTAAAGAAGAATTAACCCAATCTTTCACAAACTCTTCCCGTCTTATTCTATGAGCCAGCATTATCCTGATACCAAAAGCAGAAAAAGACTTCAAAAGTTTAAAAGGATATTACAGCAATATCCTTTATGAATACAGACACACACAAAATCTTCAACAAAATATTATCAAGCCAAATCCACCAAATATAATAAAGATTATACATACACCTGCAAATGAAACCCAGTAAAATAAGAGAGAATCAGTTTATAAGCTCTGGATCTTCACCTCATATAAATTCTTCAAAATCAAAGAAACCAGGAATATATCCCTACCATTCCATTAAAATGTGTTATAAAGAAGTTACTAATAACCTTCTAATAACAGTACCTATTAGCTCTGCAAGTCTTCATGAAGCTACTAGAGGCCCAGTGCACAAAATCTGTGCATGAGTAGGGTCCCTAGGCCTGGCCAGCAATCAGGGCCACACCACCTCCTGGTGGTCAGCACACATCACAGAGAGCGATCAAACTCCCAATCTCCCAGTCAAACTCCCAAGGGAACACTTTGCATATTAGCCTTTTATATATATAGACTAGAGGCCCAGTGCACGAAATTCGTGCACGGGTGGGGGGGTGGTGTCCCTCAGCCCGGCCTTCACCCTCTCCAATCTGGGACCCCATGGGGGATGTCTGACTGCTGGCAGTTGGACATCCCTCTCACAATCCAGGACTGCTGGCTCCTAACTGCTCGCCTGCCTGCCTGCCTGATTGATCCTAACTGCTTCTGCCTGCCAGCCTGATCACCCCCTAACCACGCCTCTGCCGGCCTGATTGATGCCTAACTGCTCCCCTGCCGGCCTGATTGCCCCCAACTGCCCTCCCCTGCTGGCCTGATCTCTCCCCCAACTGCCCACCCCTGCTGGACATCTTGTGGCAGCCATCTTGTGATGAGGTCATGCAAGGGCATGATGCCACCTAGGCTTTTTTTTTTTAATTGATTTTTTTACAGAAAGGAAGGGAGAGGCATAGAGTTAGAAACATTGATGAGAGAGAAACATCGACCAGCTGCCTCCTGCACACCCCCTTCTGGGGATGTGCCCACAACCCAGGTACATGCCCTTGACCAAAATCGAACCTGGCCCCTTCAGTCTGCAGGCCAATGCCCTATCCACTGAACCAAACCAGTTAGGGTGACCTAGGCTTTTATTATATAGGATTCTCTTTCTGAAACTCTATTCCCTTCATTTTTAAATACCTCTAATTCAGATTTTCTCATCTGCTAGCCACAAAAAAAGTAACAGGAAAGTCTGAGTTCTAGTCCTAACCTTGCAGATAATTCATTATGATAATGTTAGCTATTAATTATTGTATGTATAACTATATGTATATATATATGTATATGAGTTAAAGCAAGGATATGTATACATATCCTTGTATATGTATATGTATAACTATATGTATATGTATAACTATAATTATATGTATAACTATTATTATACATATAACATTTTATAAATATTATTTCATTAAGTCCTATAAACAACTTCAGGATACATTTTATAAATTTTATAAATATTATTTCATTAAGTCCTATAATCAACTTCAGGATAGTTTTCTATTTGTAAAATTAGAGTATCTAAGAAGCAGAGAAGTTAAGTGAGATGCCAAAGGCATATCCATTATTTGAATAATTAGGTCTGTTTAACTTCAATGTTGGCCTTTTATTTTGTCTCACTGTAACATGAAGCAAATCATTTATATCTTCTAATATTTGGCTCCTTCATCTGAAGGAGGTTGCATATATCATCTCTGAAGTCCCATATATCTCATATATTACAATGAAATTAAGAGCTTTACTAAAAACTTTTCTCAAGTCAAAGAAAAGACACTAAGACATGGAAAATGTTCCAAAGGCACAATGCTCACAAAGAGCACAAAGATAACCGCTGTTTTCCTATTCTGATAGTTTGCCTAGAATTTAGAAAGGACAACAATTCTATATACCCACTTTAAAAATCTCCTAGCATCCCCTGGCCAGGTGGCTCAGTTGGTTGGAGTGTTGTCACATACACCAAAAAGGTTGCAGGTTCAGATTCCCAGTCAGAACACATACCTAGGTTGTGGGTTCAATGCTCAATTGGGGAGCAGACGGGAGGCAACCGATTGACATTACTCTCTACTTCAATGTTCCTCTCTCTCTCTCTCTCTCCCCCCTCTTTAACTCTCTTTAAAATCCATAAATCATATCTTTGGGTGAGGATTTAAAAAAAAATAATCTCCTAGCAGCCTCAGAAAAAGTGCACTGTTCTGTCCATGACAGAAATGGCAATTATATGTAAAGCTATGCATGATATAAACTGAATTGAAGATCATAATATACAAAGATCCTAAAAGTCAATAAGCATTATACAAATGTTAACTTGACCTAATTATACAAATGAAAATATGTACCGTTCATTATGCTCTTGATAAACGAGTCTGGACTTCTCCAGTAGATATTTTTCAACATAGGCACTAGAAGAAAAATAAAATTGATTAATATAATTAATATAAGGGACAAATATTTTTTCAGAGAAGATGAAAAAGTATAAAGAAGGCTATCCAGATCATTTTAGTACATTTACCATTAGTAAAGTGTAAGGATATTGTTATCCATGTTTGGTTCATAAACTCATAACTCATAAATCTTTTATTGTTTTGTTTTGCTTTCAATAAAGCAAAATAAAGCCAGAAGTTCAAAACATGGCACACAAGAACTTCCCATAATAGAGACCTTACTTTCTTTCCAGGCTCATCTATCATACTATACATTATTTCAAATATCATACTTTGGCCAGACTACTAAGACTCAAAGATATACATTCTTTACATATTAATGCTATTGCTACATTCTGAAATCAATTATTATTTACTGATTTACTCAGTAAGTATTCATTAATTGTGCACTATGCTAAGCATTGTTCAAATATGGAAATACATGATACATTACTATTCCCAAGGGGCTTACAAAGTAGTGGAGGAAATAAGTAAATTAACAGCTATCATACTGAGTTGATTAGGTTTATAATAGAACAATGACCAATTATAGATGTACTAGGAGGTACACATAAGATTTAATCCAAGAAGGGAAAAGGATGTAAGGAAGAATTCGCAGAGAGGTTGAATATATAGCGCATAGTAAACATTCATTAAATATACCTAGTAAATGACTAAATGACTCTGAAATCTGAAAGATTGCCCAGAATAAGACAAGGAGAACTGCCTTTATGTAAAGGCATAAAAGAAGGAAACCTATCAACTTCAGGGAAGATACTTAACATGGCTAGAGAATGAGACAGGCAAGTGGACTAGATCAAGAAGGAAAAATATATGGTGTGCCAGAAGAAAGGAATTTATCCTAAAAGTAATAAGGAACTTAAACATGAATTGTATTTCTGATGTTATTATCTTTATCCAGTCTCGTGTCCTTTAAATCTTCAATACCTCTTCCCCAAATTGGAGCAATCGGTTAAGTTCTAACAAGAAAAAGGGATTCTACAAATATAAAAGCTTTAGATTACTGAATCCAAATTACTTAGCATAAACCTCTTTGGGGTCAAAATCTGATTCTTAAGCTTTTATTTCCCTCAGTTCCCTCCCATAGCAAGCTCTGTATTTCAGCCACTCCCAAATACAGGCTATTCCCTCAAGAATGATATTCACTCTTGAATATATTGTTCATGGTCTTCCTTCCACTTCTAATTCTGTAGACTATTCCCTCTCTGTCTAGCAGATTCAATTCATTAAAATTAAGCTCAAATGTACCTTCTTTGCAAAGTGTCACCACTACCACCAGTAATTAAAATTTACATCTTGAGTAGTAAGTCAACAAATAGACTGTTGGCACCTTCCCATTTGCTTTCTTCTTCCCCCACAGGCATGAATCTCCTAAACTCTAAGGGACCCCATGAGATGTTCAACCAGGGAAGAAATGGGCAGAGGCAGCTAACCCACCAAACCTGACTTCCCAGCAAGCTAAAGCAGCCCCGCCTCAGCTCATTTCTTCCCTATAACGTTTTAATTAAAGTTATCTTTATTGTTGAAAGTATCACAAATATCCCTTTTATTCCCCCATTGATCCCCTTGACTTCACTCCCACACATGCATATATGTGTATAAATTCTTTGGTTAATCTCTTCCCGAACCCCCTACCCGCTTTCCTCTGAGATTTTTCAGTCTGTTCCATGTTTCCATGTCTCTGGGTCTATTTTATTCATTAGTTTATTTTATTCCTTAGATTCCAAAAGAAAAAATGTTTAAAAAATCTGCTTCCCACCCTAGCTGGTTTGGCTCAGTGGATAGAGCGTCAGCCTGCGAATGAAGGGTCCCAGGTTCGATACTGATCAAGAGCGCATACCTTGGTTGCAGGCTCCTCCCCGGCCCAGGCCCTGGTCAGGGCTCGTACAGGAGGCAACCAATTGGTGTGCTTCTCTCACATCGATGTTTCTCTATGGCTTTCCCTCTCTCTTCCACTCTCACTAAAAATCAATGGAAAAATATCCTTGGATGAGGATTAACAAAAAAAAAATCTGGTTCCCAGTGTCACTATTCTCATTAAAGAGCAAATGAACAATCCATGGCTTAGAAAGAAACAATCATCTATAATAAGAATACGGTAATATGCTAATTAGACTGAACGTCCTTCCAAATGAAGCCAGGGCCTGAGGAAAGCCTGGGTCCCGGGTGCCTGCCTGTGGCCAGAAAGAAGCCTGAGTCTCGGGTGCCTGCCTGTGGCCAGAGAGAAGCCTGGGTCCCGGGTGCCAGAGGGAAGCTGGTGCCAGCAGGTGGAGGAAGGAAGGCCTACTCTTGCACGAATTTCGTGCATTGGGCCTCTAGTGAAAATATAAACATGCTCCAAAGCCTGACATTGCTACTTACCCAAGTACAGTGCCTGTTTCTTGGTAATTTACTTGAATAAACTTGCCAAAACGACTTGAATTATTATTATGAGCTGTCTTTGCATTTCCAAAGGCCTGTCAAAATAAATAGTTCTCATTAATTTAATTTTCAAAAAATGAAAAATCCTATGTAGGAAAAATCCTAAGAGAAACAATGCTAAAGAAACAGCAGAAAAACAATTCACTTATACCTTCAGCCTCATATAGTTCAGGTAAAGTAAAAGAAAGCAACTAATAATTGAAATAAAACCAAGTAGGCAGTATTTTATGCTATTGGGTAAAATAAAACTTAATTTTAAAAACTTAATGCTCATTAAAATTCTAATTTAAATGTCACATTCTAGAATCAACAAATTATTGTAATATACTTATATACACTTTTAATTTATTGATTTTAGAGAGAGGTATCAATTTGTTATACCACTTATTTATGCATTCATTGGTTGATTCTTGTTATGTGCCTCGACCAGGAATGGAACCCACCACCTTAGCATATTAGGACAATTCTCTAACCAACTGAGCTACTCGGCCAGGGCAATATATGTGGTTTTTTTAATCTTGCTAAACTTAAAATTTTTAAAAGCTAGGTAAAAAATAATTACAACATAATAATTAAAATTTTAAAATATTATAAATGAGATGAAGTTTCATTACATAATGTACTACACTTTATTACACCTAATTAAAACATAAGTACAGTACTATTTTTAAAAGAATAAAAATATAAAGGCTCCCTAAATTATTACCTAAAGTATATATCATGCAATTAAATTTATTTCTCAGCAATGAAGATGAACTACTGATATAGATATCAATATTGATGAATATTAAACATTATGTCATGGAAAGAAACCAGACACAAGAGTACATATTGTAATATGAAATTCTAGAAAAAACAAAACAAGAAAACCAGGAAGCAGATCAGAAGTTGTTTGGAAATGGGCATGGGGTTGAAAAATGTCTACAATGGGAGAACCAAGATGGCGGCATAGGTAAACACCTGTACTTGCTGCCTCCCACAACCATATCAAAATTACAAGTAAAATACATAACAACTATCATCCACAACCATGGGAAAGCTGGCTGAGTGGAAGTACTACAACTAAAGAGGTAAAGAAGAAAGCACATTGAGACTGGTAGGAAGTGCGGAGGTGTGGAATGGGCTGGCACCTGGGTGTGCCGCTTTTTTAATCGGGAGGGAGATAAAAGCTCCCACTTGCTCTGAGATCCAGTGTCGGGTGAGGTCCTGGGGGACCCAGACAGATAAGGGGAGAAACTGGACTGTCTGCCATCAGGGCAGAAAGGCAGGGGTGGCTTTCTTCCAGATGGAGGTGCTCGCAATGGTCATTGTTCCTGTGCTGAGACATCCCCAGTGAAGGACTTACTGGCAGCCATTGCTGTTTCCTCCCCCCTGGAGATTCCCTAAGAACCCGCTCTACCCAATTTACAACACCACCCAAGCTGCGCTCAGCGGCTGTTGCATATGAATGCAATGTCCTTTCTCAGCCTAAAATCTGTCAAACAAGCTTGCAGCTGGGTCAGGGAGCCCTAAAGCTATCAAAAGAAGGCCCAAGGCTGCACCAGCACCAGCCTGCCTCGTCTGGGCACTTGGAAACTGGATACAAAGAGGAAGAATCTGCAGATCTCTCTGTAGCTCCTGCTGGTTGGCCCCAGGCAGTAGCTGACTCTGCACTTCCTTGGAGACCCAAGAGCCAGTGTACCCAGTAGTCAGTGTGAGACCATACCAAATTAAAACTCTTCACATCCATAAGAGACACACTCAAGGGGCAGAGTCAGTGAGCACCAAAGCCCCAATGAATCAAGTCCTGCCCCATAAGGTTGTCTGCTTCACAGCAGCTCTTACATTGTAGACACAGCTAGTCCTCACAGCCAATTGGCCTAGAGCTCATTTCCTCACAGTGATACCAACAGCAATCAAGGCTCAACTACAAAAAACCTGTGCACACAGCCCACAACGGGGTGCACCAAGAGTGTCCACCTCAGGTGATTGGGGAGGCTGAGCCACTGGGCCCTATAGGACACCTACTACACAAAGGCCACTCTATCAACTCAAGGAGACTTAGCAGCTACCCAATCCATAGAAACAAGCACAGGGAAGCAGCCAAAATACAAGGACAAAGAATCATGTCACAAATGACTACTGGACATAGAGTTCAAAATCACAGTTATAAGGTTACTCAGGAATCTTCTAGAAACCTCTGAGGAACTTAGTGAGACCTTCAAGGATCTTAGTGAGAATGCCAAAAAATGAAAAAGGACCAGTCAGAAATTAAGCACACACTAACTGAAATAAAGAATAATATACAGGGATTCAATAAGCAGACTAGAGGATCCCAAGAATCAAGTCAAAGAGTTGAAATACAAGAAAGCAAAAAACACTCAACCAGAAGAGCAAAAAGAAAAAAGAATCCAAAAATATAAAGGTAGAGTAAAAAGCCTCTGAGAAAACTTCAAGTGTACCAACATCCGAATTATAGGGGTGCCAGAAGAAGAGAGAGAGCAAGATATTGAAAACCTATTTAAAGAAATAATGACAGAAAACTTCCCCTACCAGGTGAAAGAAATAGACTTACAAGTCCAGGAACCGCACAGAACCCCAAACAAGAGGAATCCAAAGAGGACCACACCAAGACACATCATAACTAAAATGTCAAGGGAAAAAGACAAAGAGAGAATATTAAAAGCAGCAAGAGAAAAACAGTTAATTACCTACAAGGGAGTACCCATACAACTGTCAGCTGATTTCTCAACAGAAACTATGCAGGCCAGAAGGGAGTGGCAAGAAATTTTCAAAGTGATGAATAGCAAGAACCTACAACCAAGATTACTCTACCCAGAAAAGCTATCATTTAGAATGGAAGGTCAGATAAAGAGCTTCACAGACAAGAAAAAGCTAAAGAAGTTCATCACCACCAAACCAGTATTATATGAAATGCTGAAAGGTATTCTTTAAGAAGAGGAAGAAGAAGAAAAAGGTAAAGATAAAAAATTATGAACAACAAAGTGACAACAAATATATATCTATCAACAAGTGAATCTAAAAATCAAATGAATAAAAAATCTGACAAACAGAATAAACTGGTGAATGAAATCGAATTAGGGGCATGGAAATGGAACAGACTGACGATTCACAGAGGGAAGAGGGTGTGGGGGGTTGTGGGAAGAGATTAGACAAAGATCTTATATGCATGTATGTATTACCTAGGAACACAGATAATAGGGTGACGAGGGCCTGGGGTGGAGTGGGAACCAGGTGGAGGGTAGCTATGGGGGGAAAAAGGAGGGACATCTGTAATTATTTGAACAATAAAGATTTTTTAAAATGTCTACAAAGGAGTATACAAGGGTAATAAAAATAAATTAGCTATATGAATGTGGTTACATAGGTATATACATTTATCAAAAATTATTGAGCTGTACATTTTAAATGGCTATATTTTATTGTAAGTCATGTCTCAGTAACATTTATTAAAACTGAGATTTAAAAGAGAAAAAACCACTGTTGAAATCACATATTCAACAACTTGAATCTCTAAAACATAATGTTGTATCAGAGAAGCCCACCTCAAAACTTTACATACTGTATGATTCCATTTATATGATGACATTTTGGAAAAAAAAAAAAACAGCAAGGGAGAAAAGACAAGTAGTTTCCATGAATAATAAGAATATACGGGAGAGCAGAAATATAAAAAGAAGCAATAGCATGAGGGAGTTTTATGGAATAGTGAATCTATTCTATGCCCAGATTGTGTATAAATGATTATTCAAATTAATATGTTTTAAACTTCATAGAATTTTTCTTTAAGGTTATTTCTTTCATTTTAATATCTACTTGAAAACCTAAATCATTAGCAAAGAAAGGCAAAAAAAAAAAAAGTTTCAAATACACAGATCTGAAAATATTCATCATAAGCCAACCCACACTAAAGGAAACATTAAAGGAAGTCCTTCACGCAGAAGGAAAAGTATATATTCAAATATGAATCAATGTAGGGAATAGAGAACAGCACAAATAGTAGCCACATTAGTAAGTATACAAAATATTTTTATTAGTTAAATCTTTTAAAAAGACCATGAGAATGGGTTCAGAGAAAATAATACAGTAAAGATCTCTTGAAAAACCTTTCCAATATAAAAGAGAAATACTAGTAAGAATAACAAAAACTTTCAAAATCAACTTTTCAATGACACTGGAAATTAACCAAAGGCTTGGAATATTTCTCTGCAGGGGAACATTTAGTCATGGAAAATAGCTGAACCCTGGCCAGTGTGGCTGTTTGTTGGGCATTGTCCATACACCCAGAGGTTGCTGATTCAAGATTCCCAGTCAACGCACATGCCTGGGTTTCCGCTCCATACCCACTGGGGGGCATGTAGGAGGCAATGATCCATGTTTTGATCTCATGTCAATGTTTCTCTCTCTCCCTCTTCCTTCCTCTCTCTAAAAAGCAATTTAAAAATCTTTAAAAAGAAAAAAAAATAGCTGAATATTGGCAAGAAAAACAGGCATTATGGCATTTTAACTTACCGGATTGATTACCTTCTCCCTCTTCTTAGCTCCTCACTGAAGAGAAAACCAACACTTTATAATTACAGGAGTGTGTGTGCTTTTTAAAAAAAGCAACCTTGAAGTCATTGGAAGGATCAGACCAGAGTTAGAGCCAAAGCCCTGTCCCACAGATAACTGTTACAATTTGACCTATATGTCATTTCCCTGGAAAACTTCACTCAACAGGCTATCTTTATTTGGCCTAAATTGGAGATCACTCACTGAGAACAGCCTTTTTCCTCATGTGTGTTTGTGTAAAACAATCAGAGGTAGTTGTTTAAAGAATTCAACTGCCTAAAATGGCACCAAGAAAGTACTGCCAGTGCTACCAGCCACAGGTCACAGGACAGAGCTGCAAGTGTGATGCCAGAGGGATCTAGGGCACCATCTGCCCTGAGTGCCAGGGTAACACAGCAAATTGCATGCCAGAGGGCTCTGGGGCCTCACAGGAAGTCATATACCAGAAGTACTGTGAAGACACCCCGGCCGACCCCAAGTATCTGAAGCGGATGAATGACCCGTGGGAGAAGGGGGTACAACTCAGAGGAGAGAAAATAAAGATGTGAAACTTAAGGCAGACTCAGCCTCCAGGCTAACAAGTCACAGACCATTGGATCACTATGGCCTTTAAACCATTGTATGCCATAAGCATCTGTAGGCTCAAGCAGCAGACCTTCCCCCACACGCCATGCACGTAAATAAATTAAAAAAAAAAGGTTTCCCTAAGTGGCAGCCCTGACCAACATTAAAAACATTTTTCATGAGAATTTTCAGCTAAAAATATTCAAGAACACCCGAATTGTAATATATTTATTTTATAATATTCAGAGCAAATGGATTTTTTAATTGAATTCAAAGCATAATGGTGTGTGGGGATGGTTTTTGGTTTGGACACGTGGCAATTAACTGGTTAACCTCTCAGACCCCAAGCACCAAAAGAGACAGCAAAAATGGGGAGACAAAGGAAAGAAAAGGAGGACTCACCAGAAAATGAACTAAATGAAATGGAGGCAAGCCATATGCCAGGGAAAGAATTCAGAGTAATGGCTATGAAGATGCAAAAATATCTGGATAAGAAAGTTACTAACATATGTAAGAATCAAGAAGAGATGAAGAATGATATAGCTGCAATAAAGAACACAATGGAATAGACTAGAAGAAGCAAAGGACCAAAACAGCAAGTTAGAAGACCTGGTAGAAAACACACAAACTGAACAGCAAATGGAGGGAAAAAAATTAAAAGCAGGAGGAGAGTTTAGGGGAGCTTTGGGACAACATGAAATGAAGCAACATTGGCATAATAGATGAGACAAAAGACAACAGGAGGAGCAAGAATTAGAAAATCTATTTGAAGAAATAATAAGAGAAAACTTCCCTGGCCCTAACTGTTTGGGCTCAGTGGAGAGAGCATAGGCCAGCGGACTGAAAGGTCCCAGGTTTGATTCCAGTCAAGGGCATGTTCCTTGGTTGCGGGCACATCCCCAGTAGGAGGTGTGCAAGAAGAAGCTGATCGATGTCTCTCTCTCTCACTAATGTTTCTAACTCCCTATCCCTCTATCTTCCTCTCTGTAAAAAATTAATAAAATTATGTGTGTGTGTGTGTGTGTGTGTGTGTGTATGTGTATCTTCCCTGAATTGGGGAAGAAAAAAGGGAGCTTTGGGACTCACACAAGCACAGAGAGTCCCAAACAAGGTGAACACAAAAGACCAACACCAAGACATGTCGTATTTACAATGGCAAACATTAATGACAAAGAGAAAATCTTAAGGGCTGCAAGAGAAAGACAGAAAGTTACCTACAAGGGATCTCCCATTAGACTATTAAATGATTTCTCAACAGAAACACATCAGGCCAGAAGGGAATGAAATGAAGTATACAAAGTGATGCAAAGCAAGGGACTGAATCCAAGAACTCTATCCAGCAATGCTATCATTCAAAATTGAAGGGGAGATCAGGAGTTTCGCAGACAAAAAAATAGCTAAGGGAGTTTATCACTACCAAGACAGCAATGCAAGAAATACCAAAGGGACTATTGTAAAAAGAAGAGACAGGGAAGAAGAAACACAGACATAAAGAATAAAAATGGCAAGAAAGAAGTATCTATCAATAATAACCTCAAACGTTGCCCTGACCGGTTTTGCTCAGTGGATAGAGCGTTGGCCTGCGGACAGGAAGATCCTGAGTTCGATTCCTGTCAAGGGCACATGCCTGGGTCGCAGGTTTGATCCCCACTAGGGGGCATGCACAAGGTAGCTGATCCATGGTTCTCTTTCATCAATGATGTTTCTATCTCTCTACCTCTCCATTCCTCTCTGAAATCAATAAAAAGATATTTTTAAATAAAAAATAAATAACCTTCAACGTAAATGGATTAAATGCTCAAATCAAAAGACATAAGTGGTTGAATGGATAAGAAGCATGACTTTTGCTATCTATAAGAGACTCACCTCAGAACAGACAAGACTCACACAGACTTAAAGTGAAGGGATGAAAATTTTTTTTCAAGCCAACGGAAATGAAAATAAAGCTGGGGTAGCAATACTTACATCTGACAAAATAGACCTCAAAGTAAAGGCCATAACAAGACATAAGGAGGGTCACTTCATAATACTAAAGGTATCAATACAACCAAAGAATATAACTCTGGTAAACACATATGCACCCAATACAGGAGCATCCAAATACATTAAAAAAAAAACTTCTGGAAGATATCAAGGATGAGATCAACAGCAATACAATCACACCAGGGGACCATAATGCCCCACTGACATCACTGGATATATCTTCTAGACAAAAAATTTGCCAAAGAAACAGCAATTCTAAACAACTTACTAGATGAGAAGGAACTAATTGACATCTTCACAAGATTTCACCAAAAAGCTATGAAATATACATTCTTCTCAAGTGCACATGGGACATTTTCAAGACAGATAACATATTAGGACACAGGAAAAGTTTCTTAAAATTCAAGAAGATTGATAATTATATCAAGCATTTTATCAGATCACAATGGCATAAAATTAGAAATCAATTACAATAAAAACATTTTTTAAAAATCAAACACTTGGGAGAGAAACCAAGATGCCGGCATAGGTAAGAACCTAAAACGCTGCCTCGCACAACAATCTCAAAATTACAACTAAAAGACAGAATGGAGACCATCCAGAACCACAGGAAAGCTGGCTGAGTGGAAATTCTACAACTAAAAGGAAAGAGAAAAGCTCACAGAGAATCAGAGGAACAGCAAAGGGTTGAGGTACAGCAAAGGGTCTTTGTGCATGCAGAGAGGAAGGGTGGCTGAGAGCCAGGCTGACTTTCTCTGGTGGGTAGGGGAAGGAAGCCTCCAACTGCACTGAACCCCAGTTCCGGATGAAACCCCGTGGACCCAGGCTCATACAGGGGGAGTCTGGACTGTCAGGTAGAGAAAAAGGAACTCAGAGACTGGGAGACGCGGGGGAGCCCCAGCGGGCAGGGGTCTGGAGGCGCATGCATGCGCGCGCGAGGTTGTGCATAAAGACGGCCGGAGGTTGCCACAGGCATTCCCTATCAGAAGGAAGACAGAAGCTCCTGACTGCACTGAACCCCAGTTCTGACTGCACCAAACCCCGGTTCCAGGCGAGCCCCTGGAGACCCACGCTCTTGCAGGGGGGGAATCTGGACTCTTGGGCGGAGGCTCGGGAGGCAGTGAAGGCAAAGGTCTGAAGGCACGTGCTTTCAAGGGCAGGGCTGACAGGAAGCCAAGACTGTCTGCTCTGACCTGGGACTCCGCCCCATCCAAGCTGAGCACAGAGGCTTTTGCAATTTGGCAAGTCTAATCCTATAAGGCTGTCTCCAGCACCGAACTTCTCCCAGTATAGACACAGCTGATCCTCACAGCCAACTGGCCTGGAGGTCAATTCCTCCCAGTGATACCAACAACAATCAAGACTTAACTACAACAAGGCTGTACACACAGTCCACAAAGGGGTGCACCAAGAGTGTCCACCTCAGGTAACTGGGAGGCCGACCCACTGGGCCATACAAGAAACCTAGCACACAAAGCTACCCTACCAACTCAGGGAAGCAGTGAAAATGCGGCGACAAAGAAACAGATCACAAATGAAAGAAATGGAGGAAAACAAACGACTGGATATAGAATTCAAAACCACGGTTATAAGGCTTTTCAAGAATATCCTAGAAAAGGCCGATAAATATAACGAGACCCTCAAAGATATGAAAAAGGACCAACTAGAAATTAAACATATACTGACTGAAATAAAAAATATTATACATATAGAGACCCAACAACAGACTAGAGGAACGCAAGAATCAAGTCAAAGAATTGAAATACAAAGAAGCAAAAAACACTCAACCAGAAAAGCAAAAAAAAAAAAAAAATCCAAAAAGTTGAAGATAGTGTAAGAAGCCTCTGGAACAACTTCAAGCGTACCAACATCAGAATTATGGGGGTGTCAGAAGAAGAGAGAGCACAAGATACTGAAAACCTATTCGAAGAAATAATGACTAAAAACTTCCCCCACCTGGTGAAAGAAATAGACTTACAAGTCCAGGAGGCACACAGAACCCCAAACAAAAGGAATCCAAAGAGGACCACACTAAGACACATCATAATTAAAATGCCAAGAGCAAAAGACAAAGAGAGAATATTAAAACCTGCAAAGAAAAACAGTTAATTACCTACAAGGGAGCACCCATACGATTTTCAGCTGATTTCTCAACAGAAACTATGCAGGCCAGAAGGGAGTGGCAAGAAATTTTCAAAGTGATGAATAGCAAGAACCTACAACCAAGATTACTCTACCCAGCAAAGCTATCATTCAGAATTGAAGGGCAGATAAAGAGCTTCACAGACAAGAAAAAGCTAAAGGAGTTCATCACCACCAAACCAGTATTATATGAAATGCTGAAAAGTATTCTTTAAGAAGAGGAAGAAGAAAAAAGTAAAGATAAAAACTATGAACAACAAATACATATCTATCAACAAGTGAATCTAAAAATCAAGTGAATTAAAAACCTGAGGAACAGAATAAACTGGTGAGTATAATAGAATCAGGGGCATAGAAAGGGAGTGGACTGATAATTCTCAGGGGGAAAGGGGTATGGGGAGGTGCAGTAAGAGACTGGACAAAAATCATACACCTATGGATAGAGGACAGTGTGGGGGAGGTAAGGGCAGAAGGTGGGGTGGGAACTGGGTGGAGGGGAGCTATGGGGGCGGGAGGAGAAACAATTGTAATAATCTGAATAAAGATTTATTAAAAATAATAATTTTAAAAATAAAACACTTGGAGGCTAAATAGCATGCTATCAACAATTATTGGGTTGCCAAAGAGATCAAAGAAGAAATAAAAAACATCCTGGAAACAAATGAAAATGAAAATACAACAATCCAAAATCTATGGGACTCTGTGAAAGCAGTCCTGAGAGGGAACTTGACAGCACCATAGGTCTACCTCAAAAAAAAGAAAAACTGGTAATAAATTATCTAACACCACCACTTAAAAAACTAGAAAGAGAGCAACAAGAGAAACCCAGAATAAGCAGAAGAAAGGAAATAATAAAGATCAGAGTGGAAATAAATGACATGGAGACCAAATCAACAATACAAAACATTTATAGAACCAAGAGCTTATTCTTTGAAAGGATAAACATATGTAAGAATCAAGATTGGTGAACTTCTAGCCAGACTCATCAAGAAGCAAAGAGAGAGGACCAAAATAAACAAAATCAGAAATGAAAGAGGTGATATAATAACCGACTCAACAGAAATACAAGGATTATTTTTTTTTAATACTATAAACAACTCTATTGCAACAAACTGGACAACGTACATGAAATGGACATCTTCCTAGAAAAATAAAATGTTCCAAATTCAATCAGGAAGATTTAAAAAATCTTAATAGGCCAATAACTACCAATGAAATTGAAGCAGTAATCAAAAAACTTCCAACAAACAAAAGTCCTGCGCCAGATGGTTTCACAGGGGAGTTTTACCAAACCTTCAAAGAACTAAAACCTATCCTCCTCAGACTACTCCAAAAAATTCAAGAAGGCACACTTCCAAACTCTTTCAATGAAGCCATCATTACCTTAATCCGAAAACCAGATAAAGACACTACAAAGAAAGAGAATTACAGGCCAATATCCCTGATGAACACAGATGCTAAAATACTCAAAAAATTTCTAGCAAATCGGATGTAGCATTGCATTAGAAAGGTCATACACCATGACCAAGTGGGATTTATTCCAGGGATGCAAGGTTGGTACAATATCCGCAAATCAATAAACGTGATACATCACATAAACAAACTGAGAGATAAAAATCACATAGTCCTATCAATTGTTGCAGAAAAAGCATTTCGCAAAATCCAACACTCCTTCTTGATAAAAACCCTCAGCAAAGTGGGAATAGAGGGATCATACCTCAACATAATAAAAGCCTTATATGACAAACCTAAAACCATTTCCCCTAAGAACAGGAACAAGACAGGGATGCCCACTCTCACCACTCCTGTTCGACATAATACTGGAAATGCTAGCTGTAGCAATCAGACAAGAAAAAAATAAAAGGCATCCAAATTGGAAAACAAGAATTAAAACTCTATTCACAGATGACATGATATTGTACATAGAAAACCCTAAAGACTCCAAAAAAAAACTACTAGACTTAACAAATGAATTCGGCAGGATACAAAATTAACACCCAGAAATCTATGGCTTTTTTATACACCTATAGTGAACTCACATAAAGAGAAATTTAAAAAAACAATCCTATTTACCATTGCAATAAAAAAATTAAGATACCTAGGAATAAAGTTAACTGAGGAGGTAAAAGACCAGTATTTGAAAAACTACAGGACATTTAAAAAAAAAGATAGAGGAAGATATAAACACGTGAAAAAATATACCATATTCATGTACTGGTAGAATCAATGTCATTAAAATGTACATATTACCCAAAGCAATCTATAGATTCAACGCAATCTCCATTAAAATGACAACGGCATATTTCACAGACCTACAACAAACTCTCCAAAATTTATATGGAATAAAAAAAGACCCTGAATAGCCACAACAATCCTAAGAAAAAAAGAACAAAGTTTGGGGGATCACAATACCAGACATAAAGTTATATTACAAGGCCACTGTTCTCCAAACAGCACAGTATTGGTGCAAGAACAAACATATAGAACAATAGGACAGTACAGAGAACACAGAAATCAACCCAAAACATTATGCTCAATTAAAATTTGACAAAGGAGGCAAGAGCATACAATGGAGTCAAGACAGTCTCTTCAATAAATGTTGCTGGGAAAATTTGACAGATATTTGTAAAAAAAAAAAAAAAAAGGGAAACTAGACCAGCAACTTACACCATACACAAAATTAAAATCAAAATGGATAAAGGATTTAAATGTAATACAGGAAACCATAAAAATCTTAGAATAATCCATAGGCAGCAAAATATCTCAAATGTAGCTCAAAGCAGTATATTTACCGATATGTCTCCCAGGACAATGGAAACTAATAAGAAAATAAACAAATGGGACTGAATCAAAATAAAAAGTTTCTGCGCAGCAAAAGAAACCATCAACAAAACAACAAGAGAGCCCACTGTATGGGAGAACATATTTACCAATGCTATTTCAGATAAGGGTTTAATATCCAAAATTTATAGAGAATTCATCCAACATAACAAAGGAAGATAAACAATGCTATCACAAAATAGGCAAAGGACCTATACAGACACTTCTCCAAAGAGGACATACAGAAGGCCAAAAAGCATATGAAAAATACTCAAAATCACTAATCATCCAAGAGATGCAAATCAAAACAACGAGGTATCACCTAACACCAGTGAGAATGGATATCATCAGAAATCAACAAATGACAAGTGCTGGCAAGGATGTGGAGAAAAGGGAAACCTCCTACATGGCTGGTGGGAATGCAGACTAGTGCAGCCTCTGTGGAAAACAGTATGGAGTTTCCCCAAAAAATTAAAATGGAACTCCCATTTGACCCAGTATTCCCACTTCTAGAAACGTATCCCAAAAAGTCAGAAATACATATCAGAAAGAACATATGCACCCCTATGTTCATATCAGCACTGTTTACAATAGTTAAAATCTGGAAACAGCCTAAGTGTCCATCAGCAGATGAGTGGATTAAAAAGCTGTGGTATATCTACACAATAGAATACTACCCAGCTGTAAAAAAGAAAGAACTCTTCCCACTTGCAACTGCATGGATGGACTTGGAGAGCATTATGCTAAGCGAAATAAGCCAGTTGGAGAAAGATAAATATCACATGATCTCACTTATTTGTGGAACATAATGAACAACATGATCTGATGAACAAAAACAAATATGGAGGAAAGACATAGGGAGGGGATTAGGGCAGGCTGGGAAAGACAATGCGGGGAGGAAAGGGGACCTATGTAATAATTTCAACAATGAAAAAATTTTTTAAAAATAGTGAATTAGCAACAACAACAAAAAAGATCTGTTAATTTAATTATAAGCAAATCTTGGTTTAAAGCATTTAAAAATTAACCGGGTGTTAATTTTCACAAATGACATACTGACTGGAAATTTTGTCCATTAAATCTGAAGTCCATTAAACCAAGGTCTGCAAAATTAAGGGTTTACTATACAGACTTTTTAAAATTATTACAAAGAACAACCAAACAGCAATAACAAAACTACCACCACAAACCCTGGAAGAAGGAAAAATCTTATTTCCACAACTGCCACATTGCATTAATCACAATGCCCAGATTTCAATTAAGAAATGTAACAGGAGGAACCAAGATGGCGGCATAGGTAAACACCTGAACTTGCTGCCTCGCACAACCACATCAAAACTACAACTACAAGAAAAAATGGATATCATCCAGAACCACAGGAAGGATGGCTGAGTGGAAATAATACAACTAGAAGGAAAGATAAAAGCTCACTGAGACTGGGAGGAGGTGCGGAGGTGCAGAAGTGAAATGCGGAGGTACAGAAGCATGCATGGTTCCGGGCTGGCAACTGGGTACACTGTTGTCTTTTTCCTTCGGGAAAGAGATACAAGCTCCCGACTGCTCTGAACTCCAGTTCTGGGCAAGACTCTGGGGATCCAGACTCATACAGAGAGAAAATGGACTGTCTCACATCCAGCAGGAATGAGAAGGTGACTTTCTCTCAGAGGTGCTTGCAGCAATCACTATTCCTGAATTGCGCCGCGGGACACAGAGACCCTGGCGGTCAGCCAATGCTGTTTGCTTTGCCCTGGTGATTACATGAGACCCCACCCCACCCAATTTACAACCCCACCCAAGCTGTGCACATCAGCTTTTGCATATGAATGGCCTGCCCTTTTGCAATCTAAAACCTAACAAACTACAGATGAGTCAGAGAGCCTCAGAGCCTCAAAAAGAAGGCCCAAGGCTGGACAGCAGCTTGCACTGCCTCACAGCTGGGCCTCATCTGGGCACCTCCAAACCCCAAACAAAGAAGAGGAATCTGCAGATCTCTCTGTAGCTCCTGCTGGGTGGCCTCAGGCAGTGGCTGACTCTGCACCTCCTTGGAGATCCAAGAGCCAGTATACCTGTTGGAGAGTGGGAATTTTTGAGCACTACTGAGGCCGTGGACTATGCCCCACATAGAGTTGTCAGTGCTGACACCAGGCCAGGCCTTGAGATACGGTCTCATGGCCCCTTCCCAGCACGTAGGCCTTCTTTCATAGAACACTGTCAGCTTTCTGAAGAACAGGATGACCCTGTGAATAACATGGTCGTCAATGGCATGACTCTGACGTTGCTAGGGAAAAACTGTTTGGTCTTGGGTTACTTGCTCTGCAAGAACAGGATGTGGTTAATGTGCTTAAAAAGTGGTCCTGCACAAAGGGTAGGGGCTGCTGCTCTCTGGACTCCCTGCATGGAGAATGGCAGAGCAGTCGCCCAGCCGGCTAATAAAGGCTCTTTGCTATTGCATCGGACTCGGCTTCCTGGTGGTCTTTGGGGATCACAAAATCTGGGCATAACATACCCAGTGGTCAGAGTGAGACCATCAAGATTACAACTCTTCACATCCATAAGGGACACACTCAGGGAGCAGACTCAGTGAGCACCAAAGCCCCACTGAAGCAAGTTTTGCCCCATAGGGTGTCTCCAGCACAGAAGTTCTCCCATTGTAGACACAACTGATCCTCACAGCCAATTGGCCTGGAGGGTCAATTCCTCACAGTGATACCAACAGCAATCAAAGCTTAACTACAACAAAACTGTGCACACAGCACAAAATACAGAGACAAAGAAACAGGTCACAAATGACAGAAATGGAGGAAAGCAAACTACTGGATATAGAGTTCAAAACCACGATTATAAGGTTACTCAAGAATCTTCTAGAACCTCCGAGAAATATAGTGATACCCTCAAGGATATGAAAAAGGACCAACTAGAAATTAAACATACACTGACTTAAATAAAGAATAATATACAGAGATCCAACAGCAGACTAAAGAGGATCACAAGAATCAAGTCAAAGATTTGAAATACAAAAACGCAAAAAACACCCAACTGGAAAAGAAAAAAGAATCCAAAAATATGAAGATAGTGTAAGGAGCCTCTGGGATAACTTCAAGTGTACCAACATCAGAATTATGGGGGTGCCAGAAGACAGAGAGCAAGATACTGAAAACCTATTTGAAGATACAATGACAGAAAACGTCCCCAACCTGGTGAAAGAAATAGACTTACAAGTTCAGGAAGCACAGAGAACCCCAAACAAGAGGAATCCAAAGAGGACCACACCAAAACACATCATAATTAAAATGCCAAGAGCAAAAGACAAAGAGAGAATCTTAAAAGCAGCAAGAGAAAAACAGTTAGTTACCTACAAGGGAGTACCCATACAATTGTCAGCTGATTTCTCAACAGAAACTATGCAGGCCAGAAGGGAGTGGCAAGAAATATTCAAAGTGATGAAAGAACCTACAACCAAGATTACTCTACCCAGCTAAGCTATCATTTAGAATTGAAGGTCAGATAAAGAGCTTCACAGATAAGAAAAAGCTTAAGGACTTCATCACCACCAAACCAGTATTATATGAAATGCTGAAGGGTATTCTTTAAGAAGAGGAAGAAGGCAAAGATAAAAATAACGAACAACAGCCCTATCCAGTTTGGCTCAGTGGATAGAGCGTCGGCCTGTGAACTCAAGGGTCCCAGGTTCGATTCTGGTCAAGAGCATGTACCTTGGTTGCAGGCACATACCTGGTGGGGAGTGTGCAGGAGGCAGCTGATCGGTGTTTCTCTCTCATCGATGTTTCTAACTCTCTATCCCTCTCCCTCTCTATAAAAAAATCAATAAAATATTTTTTAAAAGATAATAATGAACAACAAAGTGACAACAAATACCTATCTATCAACAAATGAATCTAAACATCAAGTGAATAAAAAATCTGCTGAACAGAATAACCTGGTGAATATAATGGAATCAGGGGTATAGAACTGGAGTGCACTGACAATTCTCTGGGGGAAGGGGGTGTGAGGGGTACCAAAAGAGACTGGACAAAAATCATACACCTATGGATGAGGACAGTGGGGGTGGGAGGGGTAAGGCCAGGGGTTTAATTGGGAACTGGGTGGAGGGGGGCTCTGGGGAGGAAAAGAGGAACAACTGTAATAATCTGAACAATAAAAATTTATTTTTTTAAAAAAGGAAATGTAAGACATGCAAAGAAATAATAATAGACGTAGAGAAATAAGAAGAGCAATAGATAGAAACTGTCCTTGACAAATCCCAGATATTGAATTTTCTTGGCAAAGACTTTTATCCGCTATTTTACATATTTTCAAACAAATAAATGACAGAATGACAAAGATGCCTTAATAATGAAAAATATTAGTAAAGAATTTAGAATTATAAAAACTATAAAAATTCTTGTATATATTAACTAAAATAAAAAATTCCTTAGAGGGGCTCAAGTGAAGACATGAGCAAGTAGAAGAATTAGCAAACTTGAAGAATGATCAATTGAGATGATCCAATCTAAGGAACAGGGGAAAAAATAAAAATGAATAAAGCTTCAGAGACCTGTGGAACATCAAACATATCAAAATCTACTAGTCCTATCTAATAAAAGAGAAACATGCAAATTGACCGTACCTCTGCTATGCCCACCAGCCATGCCCACCAGCCAATCAGGAGTGAGTATGCAAATTAACCCAACAAATATAGCAGCAGCCACAGAGCTAGAGAGAGCAGGAGGCTTGGGTTGCCCCCGGCAATGGAGGAAGTCAAGCTTTCCGCCCGCCCTGGCCTGCCCTGGCCTCCGCTCAAGGCTACAAAGTTTCAATTATAGAAGATAAATAATCCCAACAAGAATGGCAGCAGCCACAGAGCTGGAGCCAGCCAGAGGCTTGGGTTGCCCCTGGCGATGGAGGAAGCCAAGCTTTCTACCTGCCCTGGCCTCCGATCAAGGCTACAAAGTTTCAATTATAGAAGATAAATGAATCCCAGATACCAGGGCATCTGCTTGGGTCGCCAGGAGGGCGTGGCCAGCCTGTGAACCACCACAGGCCCCTCGCCCAGGTCGCCCCAAGCCCCAAGGGAACGCCCACCCTGACCCGGGACACCCTTCAGGGCAAACAAGCCAGCCCCCACCCGTGCACCAGGCCTCTATCCTACCTAATAAAAGAGTAATATGCAAATTGACCATACCTCTGCTAGACCCACAAGCCACACCCACCAGCCAATCAGGAGCGAGTATACAAATTAACACAACCAAGATGGTTGTGACCATGGAGAGAGCAGGAGGCTTTGGTTTTCCCAGCAATGGAGGAAGCCAAGCTTTCCACCTTCCCTGGCCTGCCTTGGCCTCCACTTAAGGGTACAAAGTTTCAATTATAGAAGATAAATAAATCCCAAATACCAGGACCTCCACTTGGGTCACTAGGGGGCGTGGCCAGCTTGCAGACCACCACAGGACCGTCACCCAGGCCGCCCCACGCCCCAAAGAAACCCCCACCCTGATCTGGGACACCCTTCAGGGCAAACCAGCCGGCCCCCACCCGTGAACCAGGCCTCTATCCTATCTAATCCTATCTAATAAAAGAATAATATGCAAATTGACCATCACTCCAACACACAAGATGGCTGTCCCCATGTGGACATAAGATGGCCACCACAAGATGGCCAGCAGGGGAGGGCAGTTGGGAGGGACCAGGTCTCAAGCGAGGGCAGTTGGGTGTGATCAAGCCTGCAGGGGAGGGCAGTTAGGGGTGACCAGGCCGGCAGAGGAGGGACGTTGGGGGCAACCAGGCCTGCAGGGAAGGGCCATTGGGGGGGACCCAGGCCTGCAGGGGAGAGTTGGGGGGGATCAGGACTACAGGGAAGGGCAGTTGGGGGGGACCAGGCCTGCAGGGGAGGACAGTTAGGGGTGACCATGCCTGCAGGGTAGGGCAGTTGTAGGCAATCAAGGCTGCAGGGGAGGGCAGTTAGGGGTGACCAAGCCGGCAGGGGTGGACAGTTAGGGGCAATCAGGCTGGCAGGGGAGCAGTTAGGCATCAATCAGGCTGGCAAGGGAGTGGTTAGGAGGTGATCATGCTGACAGGCAGAAGTGGTTAGGGGCAATCAGGAAGGCAGGCAGGTGAGCAGTTGGGAGCCAGCAGTCCTGGATTCTGAGAGGGACATCCCTCGAAGAGTCCCAGATTGGAGAGGGTGCAGGCTGGGCTGAGGGACAACCCCCCTCCAGTGCACGAATTTCGTTCACTGGGCCTCTAGTGTGTGTGTGTGTGTGTGTGTGTGTGTGTGTGTGTATAAAAGCCTAAGTGACCACTCAACCAGTCAACTGGTTGCTATAATGCACACTGACCACCAGGGGGCACATGCTCAATGCAGGAGCAGCCCCCTGGTGGTCAGCATGCTACCCTGGCCAAAGTCCTACAGCTGACCAACCTCCTGCGGTCCCTCCCCGGGCAGGCCAACCTCCCATGGTCCCTTCCCCCGCTGGCCAGCCCTATGACCCCAATGGGGGCAGGCCAGCCAACTTCCCACAGTCCCTCCCCCCTGCCAACCAACCTCCCCTGGATCCTCCCCCCCCCCCCGCCAGCCTACCTCTGCAGCCCCTCCCCCTGGCCAGCATCCCCAATCAGAATCTCCCATGGCCCCTCTCCCTGCCTCCGGCCAGCTGGCCAACCTCCCGTGGACCCCCCTCCCCGCGCCGGCTGGCCCTGATCAGGACTGGGCAAGATGCCCTGATAGGCCACAATCGCCGCCAGGCCAAGGGACCCCTCCCATTCATGAATTCCTGCACCAGGCCTCTAGTATGTATATAATGGGAACATCAGAAGGAGAGGATGGAGCAAAAAGGGAAGAATATGTATTTTAATAAAGAATAGCCAAAAACTTCCCAAATTTAATGAAAAACATTAATCTACACATCCGAGAAGCTCAATAAATTCCAAATACAATAAACTAAGAAAGATGGGTACCTAGACAAGTCATGATCAATTACTGAAAGACAAAGAATGAATCTTATAAAGAGCAACAGAGAAGCAACACATGCCATACAAAGGATCCTCAATAGGAATACATGTAATTTCTTAACAGAAACCATTAAGGATAAAAGACAGTGGAATTATACATTCAAAGCACTGAGAATTGGGGGAAAAAGAATCCAGATTTTGAAAAGAGAAGTAAAGCTTTCTAAATTCACAGATTACATGAGAGTATACATAGAAATTGCAAAGGAATAAAAACAACTATTAGGTCTAATAAACAAATTCAACAAAGCTGTAGGATACAAACATAATATGCAAAAAATCGGTTATATTCTATACACTAGCAATGAACAAACAGAAAAAAAATTAAGAAAAATATATATGTGGTAGTATAAAAAAACTAAAATACTTGTAATAACTTAACAAAAAGGTGTAAGACTAAACATTTTTAAATATTGTTAAAGAAAATTAAAGAACAGCTACACAAATGAAAAGACATCCTGTGTTCCTGGGTTAAAAGACCTAATATTGTTGAAATCTACAGATTTAGTACAATCCCTATCAAAATTTAAGTTATCATCTTTGGAAGAAAAAATAAAGGGACTCAATATGCCCAAAACAATCTTAAAGAAGAAGAAATGTGGAGGATTCACACATCCTGATTTTTAAAATTACTACAAAGCTATAGTAATTAAGATAAGGCAGTAATACCATATAGATAAACAAGTAGATTAATGGATTAAAACTGGGATAAAGAAATAAATCCTTGCATTAATGGTCTACTGAGTTTCAATAAGGATGCCAAGACAATTCAATGGGGACAATAGTCTTTTCAACACATGGAGACCCATATGCAAAATAATAAAGCCGGACTCCTACCTTATACCATATAAGTAAATAATTCAAAATGAATCAAAGACCTAAATGTCAAGATGAAAATATAAAACTCTTAAGAGAAACCATAGGTATAAATCTTCTTGACCTTGGATTTGGCTATGGTTTCTTAAAATAACACGAAAAATACAAGTAACTAAAGAAAAAATAAATTGTACTTCATCAAAATTAAATATTTTTGTGCTTCAAAAGACACAATAAAGAAAATAAAAAAACAATCCACAAAATGGGAGAAAATAATTTGCAAGTCATATATCTGATCCACATCCAGAATATATAAAGAATTCTTACAACTCAATGGTAAAGAAAAAGAAAGAATCATAGTTTTAAACGGGCAAAGAATTTGAATAAACATATCTTCACAGACGAATACAAAAGACCAACAAGGACATGGAAAACATGGTCAACATCATTAGTCATTAGAGAAATGCAAATCAAAACCACTAGATACCACTTCACATATAGTACGACAATAATAATAACAAGTATGGGGAGGATGTGAAGAATATGGAACCCTCGGACATTACTGATAAGAATCTAAAGTAGTGTAGTCATATCAAAAAACAGTTTGGAAGTTCCTCAAGTAGTTAAATACAGCTACAACATGACACAACAATTCCATGCCTAGGTATACACCCAAGAGAACTGAAAACATATGTCCCCACAATATCTTGTACATGAATGGTCATAACAACATTATTCACATAGCCAAAAAAAATAAAAAAAGGAAACAAGCCAAATGTTCCTCAATGTATAACTGGTTAAACAAAATTGATATGTTTATACAATGAAATATGATTCTGCTAAAATAAGATATGAAGTACTTATAACATGCCACAACATGAATGGACCTTTATTTTATTTTTCTTTTATTCGTTAATCCTCATGCCACTGATTTTTAGAGAGAGTGGAAGGGGGGAGGGGAGAGACAGAGATAGAGAAACATCATTGTGAAAGAGACACATTAATTTGTTGTCTCTGGCACACACCCTGATCCGGCTGTGATTGAGCTTGCAACCTAGATACATGCCCTTGACTGGAATCGAACCTGGGACCCTTCAGTCCTCAGACCAAAGCTCTATCCACTGAGCCAAACTGGTTAGGGCATGAATGGACCTTTAAAATACTATATTAAGTGAAAGAAGTCAGACACAAAAAATACATATTGTATAATCCCATTTATATGAAACCAGAGGCCTGGTGCACGAAATTCATGCACCGGGGTGGGGAAAGGGGAAGAGGTGTGTCCCTCAGCCCAGCCTGCACGCTCTCCAATCTGGGACCCCTCGAGGGATATCCGACTGCCCGTTTAGGCCCGATTCCAGTAGGATTGGGCCTAAACGGGCAGTCGGACATCCCTCTCACAATCCAGGACTACTGGCTCCCAACTGCTCACCTGCCTGCCTGCCTGATTGCCCCTAACCGCTTCTGACTGCCAGCCTGACCACCCCCTAACCACTCCCCTGCCAGCCTTGATCGACGCCTAACTGCTCCCCTGCTGGCCTGCCCTCCCCTGCTGGCCTGCTCGCCCCCAACTGCCCTCCCCTGCAGTCCTGGTCACCCCCAACTGCCCTTCCCTGCTGGCCGAGTCACCCCTAACTTCCCTCCCTTGCCAGCCTGGTCGCCCCTAAATGCCCTCCCCTGAAGGCCCGATTGTCCCTAACTACCCCCCTGCTGGCTTGGTCACCCATAACTGCCCTCTTCTGCTGGCCTGGTCGCCCCTAACTGCTCTCCCCTGTTGGCCTGGTCGCCCCCAACTGCCCTCCCCTGCAGGCCTGATCACCCCCAACTGCCCTCCCCTGCAGGCCTGCCCCCCCCCCAACTGCCCTCCCCTGCTGGCCCAGTCACCCCTAACTGCCCTCCCCTGCTGGCCTGATCACCTACAACTGCCCTCCTCTGCTGGCCATCTTGTGGCGGCCATCTTGTGTCCACATGAGGGTGGCCATCTTTGACCACATGGGGGCGGCTATCTTGTGTGTTGGAGTGATGGTCAATTTGCATATTACCTCTTTATTATACGGGATATCTGGAATAGGTAATACCACATAGACAGAATAAATATTAGTGGTTTCCAAGAGCTGGAGGAAGGGCAGAATGAAAAGTGACTGATTAATGGTCATGGGATTTTCTTTTGGAATGAAAAAGTTTTGAAACTACACAGAGGTAGAGGTTGCGTAACAATGTGAACAAACCAAATGCCACTGAAGTGTACACTTTAAATAGTTAATTTTATGTTATATGAATTTCACTTCAAAAAAAGCAAAAAATTTTTAAAAGATGGCAAAAAAAAGATAAAGGACACAAGGACATAAGGGATTAATAGGAAATAATTCAAGAAGATACACTCAAAGGTAACCATATCAGGAATCTCATTAAAGGTAAATGGTAAAAACAGCCCAATTAAAAGCCAGAAATACTTTACTTAAAAAAATCAAGGCCCATTGACAACCAAGAGAGTGTCATAGGTAAACACCAATAAGCACCACTGCCAACACCACATCAAAATTACAACTGGAATACAGAACAACAATCATTCACAACCACCTGAAATCTGGCTAAATGGAAGTCCTACAACTAGAGAAGTAAAGAGAAAAGCACACAGAGACTAGTAGGAGAGGTGGAGGCACAGAAAGGGCTGGTCCGACACCCACAGGTATGTGGCATGTTTTTAATGAGGAGGGGTATCTCGGTTGCTGAGGTCTTCCGTGAGGAGCAAGGGGTCCCAGCCCCACACCACACCACCAGCCCAAGGTTCCAGAGTTAGGAAGAGAAGCCATGTAACTTCAGGCTGTAAAAACCAGAGGATTTTTTAAAAGCCCTGGTCTAGACGGCTTTACAGGGGAGTTCTACCAAACATTCAAAGAAGAAATAACACCCATCCTCCTCGATTATTCCAAAAAATTCAAGAGGAAGGAATACTTCCAAGCTCTTTTTACAAAGCCAGCTTTATCCTAATTCCAAAACCCGATAAAGACACTACAAAGAAAGAGAATTACAGGCCAATATCCCTGATGAGCATAGATGCTAAAATCCACAACAAAATATTAACAAATTGGGTCCAGTAATATATTAAAAAGATCATACACCATGACCAAGTGGGATTTATTCTGGAGATGCAAGGCTGGTACAATATTTTCAAATAAATGTGATACATCCAATAAACAAATTAAAAGATAAAAACCAAATGATCATAACAATAGATGCAGAAAAAGCATTCAACAAAATCCAGTACCTTTTTTGATAAAAACTCTCAGTAAAGTGGGAATAGAGGGAGCATACCTGAACATAATAAAGGCCATATATGACAAACCTATAGCCAACATAATACTCAATGGGCAAAAACTAAAAGCATTTCTCTTAAGAACAGGAACAAGACAAGGATGTCCACTTTCACCACTCTTATTCAACATAGTACTGGAAGTCCTAGCCACAGCAATCAGACAGCATGGATGGACCTGGAAAATATTATGCTAAGTGAAATAAGCCAAACTGAGAAAGACAAATATCACATGATCACACTTATTTGTGGAATCAAAAGAACAAAATGAATTGACCAACAAAATAAGACCTGAAGCAAGGAGGTATGGAACAGACTGGCATACCTCAATGTGGGCTTGGGGTGATGAGAAGAGATAAACCAAAGAACTTATATACTTACTAGAGGCCCAGTGCACAGATTCGTGCACTGGTGGGGTTCCTTGGCCTGGCCTGCAGGGATCGGGCCGAAACTAGCAGTCAAACATCCCCCAAGGGATCCCAGAGTGCGAGAGGGCACTCTGCAAAGTTGCTGTCACTTGGCAGCTCCTGCGTTGAGCGTTTGCCCCCTTGGTGGTCAGTGCATGTCATAACTACCAGCCGGTCAGCCAGTCTGCCGGTCACTTAGGCTTTTGTATATATGGACTAGAGGCCCGGTGCACAAAATTCATTCATGGGGGTGGGGGGTCCTCCTCAGCCCAGCCTGGACCCTCTCCAATCTGGGACCCCTTGGGGGATGTCTGACTGCCGATTTCAGCCCATTCCCAGCAATCGGGCTGAAAATGGCAGTTGGACATCCCTCTGACAATCTGGGACTGCTGGCTCCTAACTACTCACCTGCCTGCCTGCCTGATCGCCCCTAAATGCCTCTGCCTGCCAACCTGACCACCCCTCACTGCCCACCTCTGCTGGCTTGGTCACCCCTAACTGCCACCCCCCATCAGCCTGGTCGCCCCTTACTGCCACCCCACCAGCCTGGTTGTCCCTTGCTGGCCTGATTACCCCTCACTGCTCCCTTTGCCGGCCTGGTCACCCCTAACTGTCCCCCCGGCCAGCCTGGTCACCCCCAACTGCCACTCCTTCTGGCCTAGTCACCCCTCACTGCCCCCCCTGCTGGCCTGGTCGCCCCACGCAGCCTACTGGTCAGTCGTTTGGTCATCCCTCGCTAACCCCCTGCCGGCCTGGTCGCCACACGCAGCCTGGTCAGTCATTTGGTCGTCCCTTGCTAACCCGCTGCCGGCCTGGTCGCCCCACGCAGCCTGCTGTTCAGTTGTTACTATATGGGCTCCCTGACCAATATGCATATTACCCTTTTATTAATATAGATATGCATAACCCATGGACACAGGCAACAGGGTAATGAAGACCTGGGGGGTTGTTAGGACCTGGGAGGAGGGGGGGCAAATGGGAGTTATCAATAACACTATCAACAATAAAAAATATATTTAAAAAAATAATATTGATATGCAGGCCACACAGACCCCAAAAAAAAAGATAAGAAAGGTAAGGTCTCAAATCCATGATTTCACATAACACACAAGGAAACTAAAAGAGTATATGAAATGTAATTAGGTTAGATTAAATGTGAAGTAAACCAAAAAATAAGGGTCAAAGCTGAAAATACTGAAATATAAAACAGCAAAATAACAACAACAAAATCCATAAAAGCAAAATGTGGTGCTTTATATAATAAAATAATATTATGTAAAACATGATGTCAATAAATTTAACATAGATTGAGCAAAAAAATTCTTTGAAAAACACAAATTACCAAAGCTCATTCAAGAAGAATAAATAGCACAGATAGCTCTGTATCTACTTGAAAAGTTAAAACTTTGTTTAAAAACTTGGGGGGGGGGGGGGTCCTAACTGGTTTGGTTCAGTGGATAGAGTGTCAGCCTGCAGACTGAAGGGTCTCAGGTTCGATTCCGGTCAAGGGTATGTACCTTGGTTGTGGGAACATCCCTAGTAGGGGGTTGTGCAGGAGGCAGCTGGTCGATGTTTCTCTCTCATTGATGTTTCTAATTCTCTATCCCTCTCCCTTCCTCTCTGTAAACAATCAATAAAATATATTTTTAAAAAATAATAATAAAATTTTAAAAATTAAAAAAACTTCAGGAGAGGGGACAAAATAAACACAAACAAAATAAAACCAGGGTCTTACTTCATTGATAATGTCTAACACTGATAATAGGGAAAAATACCAGATTCACACAAACTTCCAAAAATGTAAGAGAAGACTTCACAACTCCTTTCCATTGGGCCTGCATTACCCTGATACCAAAAACAAACAAAAAGGCATTAAAGAAAACAGTATTCCTCATGACCGCAGATGCAAAAATGCTAAACAAAAATGTTAGTAAGCCAAACCAGAAAAACGTCTATAATAATAAAAGCATAATATGCTAATTAGACCGGACGTCCTACCGGACGAAGCCAGGGCTGTGAGGGAACCCCAAGTCCCAGGTGTCTGCTGGCGGCCACATGAGGGAAGCCCAAGTTCCGGTGCCTGCCGGTAGCTGGAGTGAAGCCCCGATCCCGGGTGCCTTTCTTCATTGTAAATAAAAAACTGGACAAAGTCTATGAAACATCTGTTTGCAAACACTGGACAACTGGCAATGCAGAATTTTGATCACTAAAGGGAGAGAGCCCTAATATGTATGTCCCTGATTTTCTGCCTGGAGAAACTTTCTGGATCATACATAGTATGTGGAAGGGGGTTCTAAACAGAGCATGGTGGTCTCACTGAGTTGGGGAAACAGACCGGGGACCAGGGAGGCTGCATTGGCTGGACTTTGTGGGCCAGTGTATCAGAGAGAAGGGCATTGCCCAGATAAAGAGCCTCAAACATCTGCAAGGGGTCTCATTGAGTCTCTAGCTGCATACTGTGCCCTGCATATTTAGAATGAGACTTCAAGTGGTTGGTCAAAGAATAATTACTGAGAACAGAACTAACTATTAGGAAGCTATAGGCTAAACAAGTCCCAGGACCAACAAAGAATTAAGAGATGGTAGAGTTCTGATCTTACACAGTAATGAGACCTTTTTGAACATCTGGTACAGTTAATAGAGACCCCAGAAGGGCCATGCCTTGATAATATGGCTAAATAGCACTAGATTAAAGGCCACCATAAATCCATACCAACAGAGCTTAAATTCAAGTCTTGAAAGCTGATCTGCAGGCAATTTAACTGTCTTCCAAGTAAAGCTGCTCTTTAAAAGAAGAACAAAAAATTTAGACACTTAGCAATTACTGGGAAGAAGCAGTAAAGTGGGAATCAAAATCAGAAAATATAAATAGACTTAAAAAAAAATAATGATCGCCCTGACCGGTTTGGTTCAGTAGATAGAGCGTCGGCCTGCAGACTCAAGGATCCCAGGTTCGATTCTAATCAAGGGCATGTACCTTGGTTGCGGGCACATCCCCAATAGGGGGTGTGCAGGAGGCAGCTGATTGATGTTTCTCTCTCATCGATGTTTCTAACTCTCTATCCCTCTCCCTTCCTCTCTATAAAAAATCAATAAAGTGTATTTTAAAGAATAATAATAATAATAATGATCAAAAGCAGACAAGAATTTCAGAGAGCTATTATAAATATGTTGAGGAACTTAAAGGAAAGCATGAACATAATAAGGAGATAAATAAAAGATATGAAAAAGAGAAAAGTGTGCCCTAGCTTGTTTGGCTCAGTGGAGAGAGTGTCGGCCCATGGACTGAAGGGTCCCGGGTTTGATTCCAGTCAAAGGTATATGCCTGGGTTGCTGGCTTGATCCCCAGTGGGGGGCATTCAGGAAGCAGCCAATCAATGATCCTCTGTCATCATTGATGCTTCTCTCTCTTTTCCTCTCCCTTTCTCTCTGAAATAAATAAAAATATATATTTGCATCTAGCCAGGTTGTAGAATACAAGAACAATATACCAAGATCAACCGTATTTCCATACACTAGGAATTACCAATGGAAAATTTTTAAATGCCATTCATAAAAAATTAAGATACAAGCTTACCAAAGTTATAAAAAACCTGTACATTGAAAACAACAAAATACTGCTAACAGAAATTACAGATCTTAATAAATGGAGTAACTTGGTCTTAGGTCAGATGACTTAATACTGTTACCATGTCAAATCTGCCCCAAATTGAACTACAGATTCAATGCTATCACAATCAAAGTCCCAAAAGGCTTTTGTGGGAAAATTAACTATTTAGTTATAAAATTCATATGGAAATGCAAAGAATCTAGAATATCAAAACAACTCTGCAAAAGAAAAGAAACTGAAGGACTAATACTACCCAATTTCAAGAATTACTGTAAAGCTATAAAATGAAAATAAAGTGGCACTGGCATAAAGGTAGAAAAACAGGCCAATGTGCAGAGGAATCCAGAAATAAACCGACATATACATGGACAAATGATTTTTTAACAAAAGACACAAAGGCAATAAGGTGAAGAAAAAACTTGAAACAAATGAATATTAACAGGTCATCACTGGATCTCTACTTTGCACCATATGCAAAAATGGACCATAGTCCTAAATGTAAATAGGAAAAAAAAAATGAGAAAATCTTTGCAACCTAGTAGTTAGGCAAAGTTTTATAAATGTAACATCAAAAGAACAATCCATAAAGAAAAAAAATGGCTAAATTGAACTTGATCAAAATTTATATGTTGGTCTTTAAAAGGTACTACTAAGAAAGGATTAACCCTATGAACCAGGTCACGGTTCAATTTCCAGTCAGGGCATAGGCTGGGGTTACAAGCTCAATCCCTGGTATGGGGAGTGCAGGAGGCAGGAACAATTGATTATTCTCTCTCATTGCTGATGTTGCTACTTCTCCATCACTCTCCCTTTCTCTTTCAAATCAATAAATATATATGTTAAAAAGAGATGATTAAATCTGGGAGAAATTTCACCAAGGAGGTGAAAGTTCTGTACAATGAAAACTCTAAAATATTAATAAATGGAAAGCCATTCCATGCTCATGGATTGGAAGAATTAATATTGTTAAATGTCCATACTACCCAAAGCAATCTACAGATTCACTGCAATTCCTATCAAAATTCCAATGGCATATTTCACAGAAATGGGGGGGAAAACCCTAACATTTGTATACAGTTACAAAAGACACAAATAGCCAAAGCAATCCTGAAAAAGGAAAATAAAGCTGAAGGCATCACATATCTTAGAAAAAAATATTGCAACTATCACACTCCTCCTGATTTTAAATGATATTATAAAGCTATAGTAATCAAAACAGTATAATGCTGCAATTTACAATAACTAAGATCTGGAAACAGCCCAAGTGCCCATCAGTAGATGAGTGGATAAAAAAGCTGTGGTACATTTATACCATGGAATACTAGGCAGCAGTAAAAAAGAAGAATCTCTTACCCTTTGAGACAGCATGGAGGGGCCTGGAGAGTATCATGGTAAGTGAAATAAACCAATCAGAGAAAGACAAGTAACACATGGTTGCACTTATATGTGGAATCTAAGTAACAAAATAAACTGATGAACGGAGTGGATCCAGAGACATGGAAGCATGGAACAGAGTGTGGAATCTTGGAGGGAAAGTGGGGGAAGTAATCAACCGAAGATCTTGTAACATAAATACATAAACCATGGACACAGATAGTAGGGTGATGAAAGCCTCAGGCAGGGGGTGGGGGCAAATGAGAGGGGGTCAATGGGGAATTAAGGGGGACATATGAAATACTTTCAACAATAAAGATAAATTTATTTAAAAATAAATAAAGTGTGGTATACCCATACAATGAAATACTACCTTATCAAAAGTAATAAATTATAGGCACACATAACATGGATGAATCCTAAAATAATCATATTGAGTAACAGAAGTCAAACATAAAGGAGTACATATAATTAATTATATAGTAAAATTACATTTATATGAAACTGTAGAAAATACAAACTAATATACAGTAACACAAACCACATAAGTGGTTATCTGCAGATTAGTGGACTAGAAAGGGTGTGAGAGAGGTATTACAAAGAGATATGACAAAACTTTAAGGATAATAAGTATGTTCTGTATCTTAACTATGGTGGTGGTTTAATAGTTAATACATGTGTCAAAATTTATCAAACTGTACATTTTAAATATGTGCAGTTCACTGTATCTCAATTATACCTCGCAAAATCTCTTTAATAAGCAGTATCACCTTTTCCTTTCAGCTCTAAAACAAAAACAGTGTTTTCTTTCCTTTCCACCCTTGATAGTATTACTCTCAAAACATTACAGAACTAAAAAAAATTACCCCATATTTTCTGCATTTTCAAAAGTGAACCCTTAGAATTTCAATGCTTGGCACAGATGTTAAGGTTGCCAAGATACAAATATATTGACAAGAATATTTTCCCCAACCACCTACTTCCATAATCCTATTACTAACAGAAGTTTTGCCATTGCTATTTCCCTTTACAGGGGAATACATATGCTCCAATTATAACTTTATTTTGCATCATTATGACCCAAAGACACCCTTAGAAAAAATACTGCCACTATCTCCCAACCTGCTTTTTTTGCTGTCCTATCTTCCAGTTTTCCTTGGTAAAATATGACATCCATACTTCTATTTAGTTTCATTTCATTTTCTCACATATACCAGATTTTTTTTTATTTTTTGAAGACATGTTTAGGAGTAAGAAAAGCATTGCTACACACCTCAAGAACTGGTCCGGCTCCAAGAATAATTTGTTCCACTCCACTGGCAAATCCTTTCTGACTGAGAGCAGTAAGGTGGTGAATAAGAAAGTTTGTGCTTTGAGTCTTCCCAGAACCACTCTCTCCCGAAATCACAATGCACTGATTCTTTTTGCGCTGAAGCATGGTATGATAAGCTACATCAGCCACAGCATAAATGTGGGGCTCAAGTTTTCCCAACTGGTGGTTATCATACATTTTTACATATTTGGGGTTATAAATAGGAAGAAACTTGAATGGGTTAATAACTATTAGAATACTGCCAACATAGGTATAAATTTTTTCATGCTTAAAGCGATTTCGTAGATTTTCTAAGAGAGTTTTCTCATTCAAATCAGGTAAGCTACATAAATCATCAAAGTCTTTCTGCTGAGGCTGTGGAAGAAAACCCCGTTCCATCATCCTGCGACGTTCTTCTGTTACCCGTAGCCATGACTGAAGATTACCATAATGGATTGATCCATCAAGGTTTTTTTCTCTCAAAAGAAAGCGGTAGTCCTCTCCACTTAGGCTATTTTCCAGAGCCATTCGAGGCCACAACATCATTCGTTGAACTGGACAGTCTGTTGGATTGAGTATCCATTCTTCTCCACCAAATTCCTTTACCTCTGCTAGAACATAACATTTTGTTTTGTCAAGATGAAGCCTGTTTATAAGAGAGTCAATCACCTCAGCAGCTGTGGAGTTTTTTCTGGCAGGAATTGGACAGTAGATTGTCCCTTCTGAAATTGTCCCAGGATATATATGTAATGTATGTTCATTATCCTCAAAGCGTCGTCTTCCTCCATCATTTATATTCATATTGAATCCTGTCCCATCAGCATGAATAGTACAAGTTCAAGATTGTGAAAACCATTTTCGTGGCAAAAGAACTGTAACAAAAGATGTGAAACATTTAGAAGTCATATTACACAATCACTGTTTTCTGATGCTCAAGAAAGAAAGGCTTAACAATCATGTTGATTACATTTTTAGAACATAAAATCCTAACTCTTAGTATGAAAAGTCTTTTTTGTTTTTTTAATCTAATTGGCTTGCCCAGCCCGTGTGGCCCAGTGGTTGAGTGTCATCGATCTATGAACCAGAAGGTCACAGTTCAATTCCCAGTCAGAGCACATGCCCAGGTTACAGGCTCAATCCCCAGTGTGGAGCGTGCAGTAGGCAGCTGATCAATGATTCTCATTCATCATTGATGTTTCTAACTCTTTCTCCCTCTCCCTTTCTCTCTGAAATCAATTTAAAAAATTGATTCATGAATTGGGCAGCATCCCATCTAGAACTAGAAAGGTGCTCAGGAGGAACAGTCTTGAAAATGATCTCATTGAGACCACATGATATTACATTTTATTGTCTAAATGAAGACTCTTTCTAAAGCAGCAACTTGCCAAAAATTGTTTCAATCTTTTATTATATTAATAAATCAAAATCCAAGGAGTACAAAATAAAAATTACTTTGTCTTTTACTATCTCAAATGTTTGTAAGGTACCCAAGATTAGAATTAGGTCCTTTCTTTATATCTCAAGAGCCTCTCTGAATACTAAGATGGACAAAATAATCACACAAATCTAATCACCCTGCACTGAAAAGCTCTTACGAATAAAGCAAAAACAAGAAAAAAATGCCATTGATGGAGCAAAAATTTTGTGAAATAGAAAACAGTAAGATGAGATCGGAGAGAAAGTAAACTATTTTAATTTAATTAATAATTAGAAAAGAAAAACCTGCTAAAGAAGAGATATATTTAAGAACTTCTATACTCTTGAGGAGAAGAGGGCAACAAAAAGATCATGCCCTTGCCCTGGCTGGTGTTGGTCATCGGTTAGAGCCGTGGTCGGCAAACTGCAGCTCGCGAGCCACATGCAGCTCTTTGGCCCCTTGAGTGTGGCTCTTCCACAAAATACCACGGCCTGGGTGAGTCTATTTTGAAGAAGTGGCGTTAGAAGAAGTTTAAGTTTTTGGCTCTCAAAAGAATTTTCAATCGTTGTACTGTTGATATTTGGCTCTGTTGACTAATGAGCTTGCCCACCACTGGGTTAGAAGGTCAGCTCACACACCAAAGGGCTATAGGTTCAATTCCAGTAAAGGGCATATACCTGGTTGGGGCACGTGCGGGAAGCAACCAATCAATGTGCCTCTTTCACTTCTATGTTTTTCTTTCCCTCCTTCTTTCCCTCCCCCCAGTTGTCCATCCCTGGGCCTATCTTAATTACTATTGCTCTCTAAGTTTTGATATCTGGAAAGCATATCACCTCTATTTGTTCTTCTTTAAAGTTACTTTCACTATTTACTCTGCCATAAGAATTTTACGAGCCACATATCAACTAACATAAAATAACCTTTTGGTAGTTTGATACTGTATTGATTTTATAGATTAATATTGGAAAAAACTGGCATCCTATTGACTTCCCATTCATGAACACCATGTTATTTTTTTTAATTATACTATTTTTCACTTCTAAGGTTTCTGTCATTTTCATATCCACCTGATCTATTCTCTCTCTCTTTAAATTTCATAATTATTTTCATTTAAGGAATATTAATTGTTCACTTATCTCCTTGAAGTCCTAAATATATAATTTTATATTTTCCAAACTAAAACTTTAATGTCATCCACTATAAACTGCTCTTCTGATGATTGATTTTATTTTGTATCTTTCTCAGCATTAGATGGCTTAATTTGTTTGAGAATTCAGCTTTATAGTCACATTTTTTGATACAAGATTTCTTTTGGTCTTTCATACATTTACTGAGAACCCACTATTTACTACTTTTTAAAAACATAATTGCAATACTACTAATTGCACCTTTAAAATTAACAATTTTCTAAATTTGTTTAAATATTTTTAATTGTTTTCGGAGAGAGAGAAAGGGAGATGGAAAGAGAGAAACATCAACTGGCTACCTCCTGCACACCCCCTACTAGGGATCAAGCCTGCAACCCAGGCATGTGCGCCCTGACTGGGAATCAAATCTGTGACCTCTTAGTGCATGGGACGACACTCAACAAAGTGAGCAGCACCAGCCAGGCTAAAAATTAACAGTTTTTAACATTACTATTTTTTACTTCCCCAGTGTTCAATTTCCCCATTTACCTCATAAATATTTTTCTTAGAGTCTATTCAAATCAGGAGAGTTGTCCTGAAGTAACAGTATGGACATGCTATGAGCTGGCAGGTTCCTAGTTGTAAAGCTATGTTTGCATTCTCCTGAATCTCCAGGTATATGGCTTCATATAAACTGTGGCCTCTGGCACCAGTCCAAAGCAAAGCTACTCCTTCCAGTCAAGCAAGCTGTACCTTGCACAACCAGGAGATGCACTGCAAAACTGTAGTCTGATCTCTAAAGGTATACAATATGGCAGTCCTAGAACTAAACTTAGAAATATCTCTTTCAACAGAGGAACCCTACCTATCCTGGCCCATGGTTTCTAGCAATGAGACCAACTGTAATAACTCTTCCCCATTTACAACAAAGAAGCCAAACCATTAGGCTCCCAGCCATAGCCTCACTCACTGCTTTGTGTTCTATTCCCTTTCTGCAACATAAATTTTTTTTCTTTTTTTGAGCCCCACTTACTAATATGTCCATTTGATTTTCTCTTATTACTTTATCAATCACTGTTTTGTGTCTGGGGGGTGGGGTGGGGGGAAGCTGCCTCAAAACATCATCACAAATACATCTTGACAGCAAGCCATGAGCGTTCATCAGAATCATCTGGGAAACATTTTTAAAATATACATTTCTAGACTCAATAATGTTTCTGAGGTTGGGAAATCTAGGCAATTCTGTTGTTGCTGGTCCAGAGTATAGCATTTGGGAAACAATGGTCTGCATTTCCACTCTCCACTTCCTTACCACTCTTCCCACATAGCAAGTTACTGCCAATGTTCTTTGAAAATGTCACCAATTACCATAAAGTTGCCTAATCCAAAATCCTTTTCTCAATTCTCATTCTAACACACCACACTGAAGTGGCCATCTTATTCTTGAAACTGCAATCACATGACAATTATTTTTCTTACGATATTCTAATAGGCTCACTCTTTCTGATTCACTCTTACAACTCCTTTTCCTCACTTTAGAAATAAAAATATTATCTCAGTTTCTGGTCTCAACCCAGTGCTCTTTTACCTGGATAATTTAACCTAGTTCTTTAAACTAGAGGCCCAGTACATGAAATTCATGCACTCAGGAGGATCCCTCAGCCCAGCCTGCACCCTCTTGCAGTCCAGGAGCACATTCATAGCACTGCCACAGAGGTGCCCCGCTGTGCAAGCCAGCCATAAGCCTGGCTTCTGGCTGAGTGGAACCCCCTGTGGGAATACATTGACCACCAGGGGGCACCTCCTGCATTGAGCATCCGCCCCCTGCTGGTCAGTGTGCATCAGAGTGATCGGTCATTCTGCCGTTCAGTCAATTTGCATATTAGCCTTTTATTATATAAGACTAGAGGACCAGTGCATGAAATTCGTGCACTGGAGGGGGGTCCCTCAACCAAGTCTGCCCCCTCTCACAGTCCGGGAGCCTTCAGGGGATGTCCTACTGATGGCTGCCACAGTCTGGCCTCCCTCTGCAGGAGGCGACAGGGCTGATCAGGGGAAGGTGCCACCCCTATCACCCCACTGCTGCTGCCACTGCCGCCAAGGTATTTTCATCAACATGGACTCCAGCCCCTTCACCATGAAAAAATGACAGCTTTCTTATTTTCAAGATGTCTCTTTCATAGGATATGACATCTTTTTTTTTTTTTATCCTCCCCTGAGGGTATTTTTCCATTGATTTTTAAAGAGCATGGAAGAGAGAGGGAAAGACAGAGAGAAACATCAATGTGAGAGGGACACTTCGATTGATTGCCTCCTGAATGAGCCCTGACCTGGGACCCAGCCAGGGAGGAGCCTGCAACCTAGGTACATGCCCTTGATCAGAATTGAACCCGGACCCTATGGTCCTCAGGCCAAGGCTCTATCCACTGAGCCAAACCAGCTAGGGCAGGATATGACATTTCTTAGCCCCTCCAGCAGCAGACCTTCATTTTTTCCTCCAGGAGTGAAGTGGAAAAACCCTAGATCACCTTCTTGGATTCTTATTACCCAAGTTACCAAGAACACTGCGAGTGGCATACAGGAAGCTTAGCTAACGAGCAGTCAGAAAAGGTATTTCCTCTGCAGCTCAAGCGCAGAGGCGCGACTGCTGGCAACAAATACATATCTATCAACAAGTGAATCTAAAAATCAAGTGAATAAAAAAATCTGATGAACAGAATAAACTGGTGAATATAATAGAATCAGGGGCATAGAAAGGGAGTGGACTGACTTCTTGGGGGGGAAGGGGTGTGGGGATTGCGGGAAGAGACTAGACAAAAATCGTATACCTATGAGTGAGGACAGTGGGGGGGGCGGTAAGGGCAGAGGGTGAGTGGGAGCTATGTGGGGGGAAAAGAGAAACAACGGTAATAATCTGAACAATAAAGATTTATTTTTAAAAAAGAGGGAAGAAATATATGGACTTTAAGGTGGCATTTCAAATCACTAGGGAAAAGGAAATTATGCAATAATAATGTGGGAAGAAATGTGGAAATAAAATTATACAAAGAATTAGCACATTACTGGTACTTCTACAGCAATCAAACATTGCTGCATCTTTTATAAAGGAAATTAATATTCTTTTTATTCTCTATACCAAAGTAGTAATTTCAAAAATATATCCTAACAGAGAAAAACAATGTGGTAGACAGTTGCTGTGGTCAGAAGGGTGTGGTTCAGAATAGGCCAGCTTATGATAGTATTTACTGGACTAAGTTAGAAAGACTAATTATAGAGGGAAACTATGGTGAAGAAAGAAAATGAAGTTAGAATCATACATTATCATTCAGTAACAAGAGAAGTAGAAGGATAGAATCAGGCAAATACTATTGCATGTCTGAAAAATCAAAATCTAGCTTCGCTAAAGGAAAAAAATATTACTTAAGCCCTGGTCAGTGTGGCTCTGTGGTTAGACTGTCAGCCCGCAAAGTGACGGGTCACAGGTTTGATTCCCAGTCAAGCGCACATACCCAGGTTGCAGGTTCGTTCCCTGGCCCAGGTCAGGGCATGCGTGCAGGAAGCTACTAATTGATGTGTCTCTCTCATATCAATGTTTCTCTTCCCCCACCCCTTTCTTCCACTCTATCTAAAAGGGGTGGAAAAATATCCACAGGTGAGGATTTTTTAAAAATCACTCAAAGCAAAGGCCTCACCAGTACATATTAAAAGGAGAACATTCTATTGTTATCAAGGCAAGGTCCAATTGTGGAAAACAACAGTGATTTGAGTGCAGCTGTAAATTTCATGGGGAGAGAGCTATTAAACACTTTGAACTTATTTTAGAAAAACAACTCTGGGAAAGTGGTATACATGTTTCTTCATTATTTCAGTAGTTACAATTCAAATGTTCTACAAATAAAGTTATTTATAATGATGTGTAATCACATATATAAATATATATGCAACTTAATTACATATGTAAACATAGTTTTAAAATCTACAAACTGTTTCTTAATGATTTTTTTTTCAGTACTCCCCAAATACTCTTACAAACCCATTTCCTCCTTTCCTATTCACATACCTGGACTATATTTACCAAACTTCCTTGCAGTTAGTTACATACCACCATCACCTCTCCTCCATTCATTTTACTACACTAGACTGTGATGTAAATAAGAAATAAAGTATTACTGTGCACAGCCACTGATACTTAGTTGTTGAGTTGTAACTAATCAGTTACCCTGACTAATGCAATACTATAAGAATTTTCCCATCCTTTCCCCTGTAGAAGTTCTGTAAGGAAATTCCTCTTATATTTAATCCATCAGTAAATAATATTGAACTACCTTTAAAATATATGCTGAATCTATTTTTTTTTTTAATATTCCTATCTATACCACCATCCTCTCATCTGAATTAGTGAAAGGGTGTGATATTCTTGCTTTTATTATTGCTCCACCATAGTCTGTTATTTACACAAAACACACAGGCTTTTTAAAGGTAAATCAGATCATGTCACTCTCTCTCCTACTCACAAACCCTCAGTGGCTCTCCTATAACACAAATAAAATTGAAACCTCTTACTGTGGCCTAACTTCATCTTTCCCTCACTCCACTCCATTCCATCCTCAATGGTTTTTTATCTGTTTTTAAGTTTTTCCCTGCTTTAGGACCTTTACACTTCCTGCTCCCCGTGCCTAGCCCTTCTTTTATATCACTGAGGTCTCTGCTCAAATGCCAACTGCTCCCAGAGGCTTTTCTTTACTACCCTATATAAAATAATCCTCTTGCCCTAGCCGGTTTGGCTCAGTGAACAGAGCATTGGCCTGCATACTTAAGGGTCCCAGGTTTGATTCTGTTCAAGGGCACATGCCTGGGTTGCAGGCTTGATCCCCAGTAGGGGGTGTGCAGGAGGCAGCTGATCAATGATTCTCTCTCATCATTGATGTTTCTCTCTCTCTCCCTCTCCCTTCCTCTCTGAAATCAACAAAAATATATTTTTTTAAATATCTATATATATAAAAGCCTAATATGCTAAGTGTCCGACCAATCGTCAACCACTCGACCAGTAGCTATGACATGCACTGACCACCAAGAGGCAGACCCTCCAACTGGTAAGTTAGCTTGCTGCTGGGGTCCAGCCGATCAGGACTGGCCGGTCCCTCCCTGGCCGGCCAACCTCCTGCAATCTCACCCTGGCTGGACCGGCCCCAACTGGCCTTGATGGGAACTGGGCAAGACAGCCCTAATTGGCCCCAATGGGGACTGGGCGACATAGCCCCAATCAGGACTGGGTGAGAGGGGCTGGACATGCCCTGGTGCCCTCCCGTGGTCCTTCCCTGGCCTCTAAAATATTTCTTCTAATTAATTTCCTTTCAATGTACATGAATTCATGCACCAGGCCTCTCATATAATAATTAAAAATAATAATAATCCTCTTTCACCACTCTATTCTCCTTATCCTAATTTTTCTTTACTCAAAAAACTTGATGCACTACCTAAAATGGTATTTGTTTGCTTTTGTTTGTTTTTGTTAATCCTCACCCGAGGATATTTTCCCATTGATTTTTAGAGAGAGTAGGAGGGAGACAAAGAGAGTAACATCAATATGAGAGAGAGACACATCGATTGGTTGCCTCCCGCATGTGTCCTAGACCAGGGCCAGAGAGCAAGCCTGCAACCTAGGTACATGCCCTTGACCATAAATGAACCTGGGACCCTTCAGTTCAAGGGCTCTAGCCACTGAGCCAAACGGGTGAGGGCTGTTTGTTTTTTATTTATTCTCTGACTTCCCCACTAAAGGGTAAAAGACTTTCTTTTTCATCAGAGGTATCCACAGCATTTTTTCCTTTTCCTACTGCCTTCCTCATCTACTTCCATTATTTCACTTTCTAAGAGCTATTTCCAACAATAATTTAATAATGTCTGGCTTTAAAAATGAGCAAGTAATGAAAGTCCTTTCTATAGAAGTAGTTAATGTTACTGATACATTTACACATGCCAAGCAATATATATGGAAGAATGGCTCTTAAGAAAGGAGGTTATCCAAATGGCCAATAGGACATGAAAAAGAATTCAACGTATGTTGTAGATTATTCAAATATATTCACTACCTACCTTCATGTCTGTTGGAGAAGTATACCTTCCCATGCATTGAATTTGGGCTGAGCCACATGACTTAGTTTGGAGAGTGGGAGGTTAACAGATATGATGTAAACAAGGTCTTGAAATATGCTTGGTCAGCTAGGTATGCCTTCTTGCACTTATGTCACTGCCATGAGAACATGCCTCATCTAGCTTACTAGTCCCGATAGACAGATGAGATATATAGAGCAGAGTTGTCCCAGCTGACCCAAAAAATGATGACCAACAAATAAATACTGCTGCACATCACTGGCAATTTTCAGGTTGTTTATTAAGCAGTAATAGTTGACTAATACAAAGTCATTAGTCATCAGAGAAATGCAAATCAAAATTATGAGAGCCTGGCCGGTGTTGCTCAGTAATTGAGGGTCAACCCATGAACCAGGAGGTCACGGTTCGATTCAGGTCAGGGCACATGCCCAGGTTGCAGACATGATCCCCAGTGGCGGGAGCGGGGGAGGAGGTGCAGCAGGCAGCTGAATGATGATTCTCTCTCATCATTGTTGATTTTCTCTTTCCCTCTCCATTCCTCTCTGAAATCAATAAATATATATTTACTTTTTAAATCATAATGATATCCTACCAGATCTCCATTAAAATGGCTTATGCCCACTAAAAGATAGGTGCAAGAATGTACATTATCATGTCATTCATAAAATAATAACCAAAAACCAGAAAACAATCAAAATGTACATCAACAATAAAATTAATAAACTGAATATAATAATAGGGCATAAAAAAAAAAGCCACACTGATACATTAAAAATGGCGGCAGAGTAAATAGATGCTACACAGGCACGCTCCCAGGACCAAAATGGAAATACAACTAAAATGCAGAAAAATCAACTGAAGACTAGCTGGAGAGAACCCTGATAACCAAGGATGGAAAGTAGAAACTTCATAAAAACTGATAGGAAGTGTGGAGGCACAAAAGGGCTGGCCCGGCTCACACAGATGGCAGCTAAAGGTCCAGAGAGCTGTATCAGCTGGGGGGGGGGGGGGTTCCCACTGAGAACTATGGGATCTAAACCTCAAGCTGAACTCCCCAGCCCAGAGAACCAGAACTGAGAAAGGTGCCCACACAACATCTGGCTGTGAAAAGCAGCAGTGTTGCTGTTGGCCAACTGAGCCACATTGGCAGGGCATATTTCCATTGTTTTTATAATGAGAATTTTTTTCTTATTATTACACTACTAGAGACCCGTGAACGAAAATTCATGTTCCGGGGGGGGGGGGGGGGGAATCCCTCAGCCCAGCCTGCGCCCTCTTGCAATCCAGGACCCCTCGGGGATGTCTGACTGACGGCTTAGGCCCACTCCCCCTAAACTGGCAGTCAAACTGGCAGCCCAGAAGCCCTCGGGGGATTTCCGACTGATGGCTTAGGCCTGCTCCCCGAGGGATCGAGCCTAAGCTGGCAGTCAGACATCCTTACCACTGCCATGGAGGCAGGAGATGCTCTCGCCACTGACGCTGCGTTGGCCAGCCATGCATGAGCTGGCTTCTGGCTGAGCGGTGCTCCCCATGTGGAAGTGCACTGACCATCAGGGGGCAGCTCCTGCATTGAGCGTCTGCCACCTGGTGGTCAGTGCACATCATAGCAACCAGTTGTTCCCAGTCATTCTGCCGTTAGAATCAATTTGCATATTACCCTTTTATTATATAGGACAATATGGATGGAATGCTTATAAAACTTCTGCTCTTTTATCCATTTAATTAATAAAATTCTAGAAGCTTCAAAAAATTTACATTGTTTCACTCAGCAAATTTTCTACTCTGTAGAAACACCCTAAAATTTATTCATAACTACAACACAACAGATTGCTTGACAGAAAAAGTAAAAACTCTGCAATTCTTCAGAATTCTTTTTTTTTAATATATTTTTATTGATCTCAGAGAGGAAAAGAGTGATAGAAACATCAATGATAAGAATCATTGATCAACTGCCTCCTGCACACCCCACACTGGGGCTCAAACTCACAACCCTGGCATGTCCCCTTACCAGGAATTGAACTGCAATCTCCTGGTTCATAGGTCAACACTCAACCACTGAACCATGCCAGCTGGGCTTTAGAATTCTTAATAAAAATACAAAAATTCTTTTTCTAGGTCATTTATTCTGATGTTCCTTTTGCTATCTCAATGATATTTGCCTTCAAGACTATAAAATCACCCTCCAATCATGGAAGGGAAACTGTACTTCAAAGAGCTCTCTACCTCAGCTCCCATACTCTAAATAAATGTATTAAGTGAACATGCATTTAGTGATTCCTATGAGGTCAGGAATCTCAGCAGTACTTCACTTTCTAAAATTCTGTAACAGTTTATTTCATCTATAGCTTTAAGAAAATATCTCCTCTTTATTGAGCATATATAATTAGATGCTATACTGTGTGCTTTATATTACCTCATTTAATAAGAAATGTGTGCTATAATCCTCATTTACAGATGAAGAAACCAATTCTAGGGATGTTATGTGATGATCCCAAGATATTAACTAATATGTGGGTGATTTGGGGTTAAGAACCAGATTCCAATTTCTTAACCCAGTGGTCAGCAAACTGCAGCTCGCGAGCCACATGCGACTCTTTGGCCCCTTGAGTGTGGCTCTTCCACAAAATACCACGGCCTGGGCGTGTCTATTTTGAAGAAGTGGCGTTAGAAGAAGTTTAAAAATTTTGGCTCTCAAAAGAAATTTCAATCGTTGTACTGTTGATATTTGGCTCTGTTGACTAATGAGTTTGCCGACCACTGTCTTAACCAATATAAGCACAAGTGAGAAACATGATAATTAAAAATAATAGCAACAAACACTCATATAGCTTTTACTATGTGCTTAATTTAGTCCTCATAACAATCCTAATTAAATGTGAACTATTATCATCCGCATTTTAAAAATCAAGAAATTGAAGCCCATGGAGGTTGCCACTTGTCTAAGGTTACTGGCATAGCCAGTGGTCTAGCCCTAGAAATGGGGTTCTTAACTACCATTTACTTTTCCTTTCAGAAACTGCCTTCTATTACATTTGATAAGGTAAATGTCACATTTATTCTATGAAATTATAAACTTTTATTAGAGAGCAAAGATCAAATCTAGCCCCACGACACCTCAGCTGGCCCCACTACACCTCAGCTGGCCACACGACACCTCAGCATTAGGTTTTTTTCTAGCATAGGGACTGGTAATTAATAAGGGGCGACTAGAAGGTATACACTGGGGCCCTAAGAAAGGCTTCTTTGCAATAGTAATAGCTGAGCTTTGCCTTGCCACTAAACTCCAAAAATTACGTATCTAATTACTTAGTAGTCTCCCCTACTAGTCTACATGCTTGTTGAGGGCTTTTTCTTTGACTTTGTATCTGCTGCACAATCTTTATACCTAACAGAAACTCAAAAAAATGTTTGCTGAACAAATACATGAAACTCTTATTACACAGTGTTAAACTTCACAATCCCCACTATCAATATAAGCAATAATATAAAAGAGATTCATAAGCAATTATATAACTTGTGGTGAACCACCTATTAGGTTGGTGAAGTAGGAGAGTAAAGTGATAGACAGTAGTATCTTACCTAATAATAGACAAACATGTAAATTGACCATACCTCGGCTACACCACCAGCCAATCAGGAGTGATATGCAAATTAACCCAACAAAGATGGTGGTTAATTTGCATACACAGGCGCTGAGTGACTGGGGGTGGGTGTTCCGTCCCACCCCCGGTCTCTCAGGGCCTCTGAGCAGCGTGGGAAGGCAAGCGGAAAGAGGCAGCTCTGGGCTGGGCCGGAGTGGAAAGGCAGTGCCAGCAGCCAGGGAAAGGAAGGCCCATTCTAGCACGAATCTTCATGCATCAGGCTTCTAGTATGTTATAACCAGCAGTAAATATGGGAGCAAAGTAAAACAAATGAGACTTCTTTTTTTTAATTTATGTATTTATAAATTTGAATTCCATTAGTTTTGTTCAAAATACCCTTCATTGAGCACCTCTCTTCCTTTGTAAGAATAAGAGACTAGGGGAGTTCATCTATGAGTTGATCTATTTATGAGTTCCACAAATGTCTTCATATTTTGGGTGCCTTGGAGATAAAATAGACACTGTATGGCTATAAAGTGAACGACAAAATGCTGTGAGACTCAGCATCACTTTCCATATTCTTAAGCTTGTGCAACAATAGCTCAACACTTATTTAGAAGCATGGCCTAGGAATACCTTTCACTCTACTACTTTGCCTAGGGAACACATGCCTCCATAATAGGACAGGTTTCAGGTACTTAGTGGCTTTTCAGATGTACATACTCTTAATCATCTGAATAGTTTCACAGATATACTTTAAACTCAGATTTGAATCCTCCATATGAATGATTTTGAGGGGATTTCAGAGTCATATGAGCAGTAGATCCTTTGAACAAACCACCTTTTCTTGTCTACTTTGGAAGAAGTTCCACAGACTCTTTAGTCTTTGTCCCTACAACATTTTTATCTGCCCTGCCTTTCTACACTTTGAACAATGATTCTAATACTCCTTTTATTAACTACTAGTGTACAGTGCATAGATTCATGCACATTAAAAGGAAATTAATTAGAAGAAATACTTTAATATCGCTATTCACCCTTTCTCCATAATTGAAGTGTCAACCAAATTCATAATCGACAATGACAGATCAAAACACGTGTGCGATTGGCACCAGCGAGAGCTTTATATGTATCGCCCATGAACGAGTCAACTTAGCCTTTTATATATATAGATAAACTTACTAATTAGACCTGCTTTCTGATTTAGCTAAACTTTTCCCAGTCCAGTGAAGCACCCCAACTTTTCTTTCAGGTAATTGTCAGCAACACAGCAGTAAATATCAACACAAAGCAGATTATTATTGTAGATCATGCAGGGAGAGAAAAGGGTAAAATATTTAATTGTAGCAGTGTTTGACTATACTGGGCACAGTGAGAAAACCTGAAGTCATTTTCAAGTTCCACCATTTCTTACTACTTTTCAGTCAGATCAAGTTTCTAAACTTTCTAAATCTCCAATGTCTTGCTAATGAAAAGAAAATAGGATTCTACAGAGTCTCTTATCTACCTACTCCAGGACTTCTGTGAGGATCAAATGAGATGAGGCATGGGGAAACGCTTCACAGACATTTAGTTGAACTGTAAAATGTTTGCACCTGGCTATAAAGCAAGTCGTGTTCCTGGGCTAAAGAAACTCCAAGGAGGCTAGTCGCTAGGGAGAGGAAGACGGGCGTTGCTACGTGATGTCATTACCCAGCGCCCACAGCCACCGTTTCCGGGCTGGGCTGGGCTGGGCTATGGGTTACATTTAGTGCCATGGGGTCTTGGCAGCATTAGCTATGATTTGGTAGGGTGTCGCTCCAGGGTGCTGGCAAGGCCTTTGTCCCACTTGGGAAAAGCCAAGTGTTGGTTTGTTGGTGCCAGGTCCATGGTGCCATTTATTTTTAAATGGCCAGTGCGCATCATTGCAGCTCTTGCATTGAGCATCTGCCCTTGGTGGTCAGTACGCATCATAGCTCCTGGTGGGAGGGAAGGACAGACACTTAGCCTTTTATATGTAAAGATATAGATAGATTGTTGCTCAATTCCTTCATTGCACAGATCTTAACCAACATGCCAAAACTCCTCAACAATTAAGCATTCTGAGAACAAAAAAATACCAATGATACAAATGAACAAGTGATTCTGAATATCCATTAGTTCTCTTTCTGTAAAGGGTCAGACAGTAAATATTTTAGGTTTCGTGGGTCACATAAAACCTAAGTCACATATTCACTCTTTTCAATATTTAAAAAAATCTAAAAACCATTTTTAGCTCTCAGACAGTACAAAAACAGGTTACCTGCCAGATTTGGCCTGGGCAGTAGCTTGTCTATCATTATAACAGAGGACTGAGATGTGCTTATTTTAGTTATCATAACACTCAGTGAGGCCTCTGGGAGGCGGTCAGAAACCTATAGGACATAAAGGAGCAAACTGCTAATATATGGGTGATATACTTCTAGGTAAGAAGAATAGATAAAAATGCAAAATGTCAAAATCAGAAACAAATTTAGCATGGTTGAGAAAGAGAAAGGAGATTAGTGTGTCTGAAGCAAAGTATTCAAAGAAGAATATGGGAAAAGATGAGGTCAGAGGTAGGAAAGGTTTGGACTGTGCAGTAGCTTCTAAAATCTAATAGAAAGCCTCTGGGTATTTTGTTTTGATACAGGGAATAATAGTGGGTTATATTATTAAATAGGTTATATTATATAATTTATAGGTTATATTATAATATAACCTAATTTATATTTTAAAAAGATTACTCCAATTGCTTGAAAGAGAATGGATTAGAAGGAGAGAGGGAGAAATAGAAGCAAGAAGATCAATTAGGAGGTGCCTGTAGTAGTACAGGCAAAGACAATGGTTGTTTGACAGAGCAGTAGCAGTGGAGACTGAAAGTGGACAGATTGGATGTGTATTCTGAACTCACTGAAATACTCGAGTAAATTTATTCCATAGAGCCAACTTGAATTAGATGTGGGAACAAACATAACACAAAGGTTTATTTGAAAGCAACTGGGTAAATAGTGGTTCTATTTATTAATATGGGAAAGAGGAATAAGACTTCAAATGCATTTTATCATATTAAGTCTAAAATTCCTATAGAATATCCAAATGGAAATATCATGTAAATAATTGGATATATACAGGCTGAAAAACAAATGAGGAAAGGACTAAAGATAATGCACATCTGGTAATCATCCACATATGGTTGGCATTTTAAGCAACCAGACTAGATGAACTCACATATGAAGAGACTCAGATAGAGAAAAAGAACTATGACCAAGCCTTGGGCATTACCAATGTTTAGTGGTCCAGGTGCGAAAGAAAGGGGAGTAAAAAACAGAGCAACTAATAACTTAAAAGCACTTAGTAGTAACAGTGGTGGTGGTAGTAGTAGTAGTAATGGTTAACCCTTAGAATACTTATGTGCCAAAGTATTCATTAAAATCATTAAATCTGAGAACAATTTTGGAAGGTAAGCACTACTATCGCCATTCTCAAATGAAGTAACTTAAGAAGAGAATAAACAGCCTGCTTAGATGACATTTCTAAGCAAAGGAAACCCACCATATAAATTAAGAGTCACAAAAGAGAAGTGTTTCAAGAAGTAGCAAATGAAGTCAGATAAGGGTAATGACCTATATATTTTTAACTATGGAAATCAGTTATGACCATTTCTGTGCTTGATTTATGATTGTAGCTGACTGACTCTAGGCAAGTACTTCAGTTTCTTCATGAGATTAGTGTGAGAGATAAACAAGTTAACATATGAAAAGAATTTAAAACAGTATTGGGCACAAGTACTAGTAAGCAGCCATTAGGTGTTGGCAAGTTTTATTTAGTATAATAATAATAATTATTGAGTATTCCATTACCTACATATAAGCAGACATTTTATCTTTCCTATTATAAGTCACTCATTGGCTAGTAATCTATTTTTATAACATCATCCTCTAATAAGAGGAATAAGTCTTATTCCTCTTTCCCATATTAATAAATAGAAGTCCCCGGAGAATCCAAACCTGCCAATACTTTGATCTTGAACTTTCAGCCTCCAGAAACTGTGAAAAAATAAATTACTGACATTTAAGCTATCTAGTCTGTGGTATTTTGTTATGGCAGCCCTTGCAAACTAATACAGTTTCAGCACACAATTATTAATGCACTTTAATTGACATTGTATTATAATGAACTCCAAAGGATACAAACTCAAGTTTTCTCTCAGAAATATAACGTCCTCTATGCCTAATATCTTTCTTGTTCTAACAAAGCTTCCAATATTATACTCAAGTTCCTTTCTCTTCCATCCCCTCAACTGTAATCATCTCTGTCCTCTATTCTTAGTATTTACCACCATTATCAGGTCTATTTTCCAACACACTACCAAATTTGTAATCTGACATATTTGACACTTGCCACTCTGACACCGTTTTCCCCCTCACTCACTCCTTTACCAGATGCCTCATTTATACTTCTTAGCCTCAGCAGTGTTGACAATGAGGCATTTACCAGGTGTACCAGTTAATAATGTAGATTTTTTTTCAACAGATGGAGTTACACATATGTTGATACATATGCGATTTGATATGTATGCTATTTTGTTGTATTGACAGCAAGCTTCAAGCCTTCATATGTCAAATTTGCTGAAGGTGTTAACATCATAGATATTTTTACGCTTAAAAATGTCGAATTTCATGCCCAAAAAAAGAGCATTTGCGGGAAGTTTTAATTCATTATTTTAATTTGAAGAAAAGTGCTGCTGAAAGTTATCGTATACTTTGGGAAGCTTATGGTAAACATGCTCCATCTCAAGATACTTGGTGAATGCTGGTTTAAATGCTTTAAAAGTGATGATTTCCATGTGAAAGATAAAAAACGTCCAGGTCAACCAAAAAAGTTTGAAGACCAACAATTACAAGCATTATTGAATGAAGATGCGTGTCAAACTCAAAAACAACTTGCAGAAAGATTAAACGTTTCTCAGCAAACGATTTCCGATCATTTACAAGCAATGGGAAAGATTTTAAAGGAAGGAAAATGGGTGCCACATCAACTGAACGAAAGACAAATGGAAAACCAAAAAGTCATCAGTAAAATGTTGCTTCAACGACATGAAAGAAGGTCTTTTTTGCATCGAATTGTGGCTGGCGATGAAAAGTGGATTTATTTTGAGAATCCCAAACGCACAAAGTCATGAGTTGATCCAGGTCAACCATCAACATCAACTGCAAGGCCAAATCACTTTGGAAAGAAGACAATATTACGTGTTTGGTGGGATCAGGAAGGTGTGGTGTATTATGAACTTCTAAAACCAGGTGAAACCATTAATACTGATTGCTACCGACAACAAATAATCAATTTGAACCACGCTTTGATCATGGAATGACCAGAATGGGCCAGAAGACACGGCAAAGTAATTTTGCTTCATGATGACGCACCATCACACACTTCAAAACCACTTAAAGACACATTAAAAGATCCTGCCTGGGAAGTATTAACCCACCCGCTGTATTCACCAGACCTTGCTCCTTCAAACTACCACTTGTTCCAATCGATGGCACACACACTTTCTGAGCAGCACTTCAAAACATACGAAAAAGTGGAAAATTGGGTCTCTGAATGGTTTGCCTCAAAACAGGAAAAATTTTATTGGGACAGTATCCACAAATTACCTGAAAGATGGCGGAAATGTGTAGCTAGTGATGGACATTACTTTGAATGAAGCGCTTTTAATGTTTATCTTAAAATTATGTTTTCTTTGATTACAAAATCCGCATTATTAATCGGTACATATAGTAGAAGCATCACCAGCTACTGAGAGCACTTCTGATTCGTGAACAAACCATTAACATGATGGTTTCTGTCGATTATTTAGCTTATTGCTCATACCAGAAGGCTGGAGTTTTTTTCTGACTGTTGCAGCTGTTCCTTCAGTTCAGAAAGTTCAAATGTTAACTCCATGTAGATTATTAAAGTAAAAAATACTGCTCTTCAAATACTATCAAGAGTCCAGCTTCATTGATTATTACCATCAAGAAAACATGTGCTAAGAGTTGATTTCTCTACTTACACTGATAAATCTGTGCTCATTTATCTACTCATCTAGTGTCCCTTCTCTGACCAATAATGTGCATTTTTGCAAAGCAATTACCTTCCAAAGGTAGTAGTACGATCAGAGAACAGAATATCCCTTACCAACTTACTCAAGAATAAAGCCTAAAATTCTGTTACCATTAGAATGAAAACAGCTAAGTTATGCTTCAAAATGTTCATCAAATATTACCTTACTGCCTAAAGACTCAAAACATGGCAAATGAATCATTTTTATTTCTTCAAGGTCTTAATCTTATCACCAGTAATGTTGCCAGACCAGTTACAGAAAGGTTCAATCTTAAATTTTTCCTAGGATTTTGGTCCTTTTAAAAAGGTGCCATTATTCACTATGTGTCAAAAACTATATTATGCCAATGACTTCAAGTGGGATTATAAATAATCTTACCTCTACTTTGTTAACCTGTAAGATAACTGCTAAATAACTTATAGACACTGAGTATCCATGAAAAGAAGTTACTAGCTTTATGTAAAATAAAACTACAAATTATTAATTTACAGCATGGTAATCATTATTTTAATGCATAGAATCAGACAGCTAGTCACAGATTACTCATTAGTACAGAATTACTTATTAGTAAAATTTCTGCTAAACTTTTAGAAGTCATTCTAGAAATTTGTTTTCCAATGAATTGGAATTTCAGCTTTTTAAGTATTAGAAGTTGTTTCCAAATACTCTGGATGAAATTATTTCTACAAAACATTTCAAGAACTTTATATCCTTTTAAGCAGGGTATACTGAATATAATTTATGCTTTACTTAAGAATTTTAAAAATTACAATAAATGTCAATATTTATATGATAGTGACATTCATAGAAACTACTGATATGTATGAGCAAGGCCATCTGCTTCCATCCTCAATTTCAACAGATTGGCAAACTTTTAGTTTATAGAAAAGCTTTTAATCCTTGTCAGCATAACAACCTACAAACATCCCTCTTGTTTCACTGCTGCCTCTAATCCATGTGACCTTGAAAACCAAATATTCACTTAAATTGTATAAAATAAACCTTTAAATGAAAAGTCTGAGAGATTCTCACATAAGTATAGAAATGTTAACCACATCTATCCTATATAATAAAAGGCTAATATGCAAATAGACCAAACAACCAGTCGCTATGACGTGCGCTGACCATCAGAGGATGTGCACAGAACATGGTGGGAGTCGGTCATGGCAGATGGTGGAGCAGGTGAGCAGGGCCACCAGACCAAGGCGAGCCTCTGGTTATTACTGAAAATTCTTTGCTCCCATGCACCGTGGTCCCGTCTGGGGCTTGCACCACTGCCAGTGCTGATTCTGCTCCCACCCACAGCCAGTGCGAGAGCCACCGCTCGCACCCACTGCTGGCGCCCAGCACCAGTCCCAATCGCTCGGCACTGTCAGCGGGTGTGAGTGGCAACTGGCAGCCCAAATTGCCCCTCAGAACTTCTCCCCCTCCCCCTGCTCCTAAGGGGCAATCAGGGCCGGCAGCCACCTCTCGCACCTGCTGCCAGCGATGGTCCCACTCACATCCGCAGCCAGCGCCAGAACCGCCACTTGCACCACAGCCGGTGCTGGAGCCGCTGCTCACACCCGCTGCTGGCACCGGGGGCCAGTCCAGATTGCTCCATGCCATAGCTGATACGAGTGGAAGCTGCCAGCCCTGATCGCCCCTGAGGGCTTCTCCACCTCCCCTTGCTCCTAAGAGCAATCAGGGCAGCAGCCAACACTCACACCCACTGACGGCACCAGCCCTGCTCGTACCCACTGCTGGCGCCAGCCCCAATCGCTCTGTGCCATCAGTGGGTGCGAGCGGGGCTGGCGCTGTCAGTGCATGGGAGCAGCGGCAGCAGGAACAGGGCTGCCAGCAGAAAGGGGGCCAGAGCCTGCGGCAGGAGGGGCAAGGCGGGGGCACCAAGGATGGCCAAAGACCCACCCCTGTGCACAGTGCAGTGTCATGGCCCACAATTCCTTTCAAGGTGCATAAATTCATGCACTGGGCCCCTAGTCCTATCTAATAAAAGGATAATATGCAAATTGACCATCATTCCAACACACAAGATGGCCGCCCCCATGTGGTCAAAGATGGCTGCCCCATGTGGACACCAGATGGCCACCACAAGATGGCCAGCTGGAGAGGGCAGTTGTGGGCCATCAGGTCAGCAGGGGAGGGTAGTTGGGGGGACCAGGCCTGAAGGGGAGGGCATTTGGGGGGGAGCAGGCCTACAGGGGAGGGCAGTTGGGGGGACCAGGCCTGCAGGAAAGGGCAGTTGGGAGGGACCAGGCCTGCAGGGGAGGGCAGTTAGGGGTGACCGGGCCAGCAGAGGAGGGCATTTGGGGGCGACCAGGCCAGAGGGTAGTTGGGGGGAACCATGCCTGCAGGGGAGGGCAGTTGGAAGGAATAAGGCCTGCAGGGGAGGGCAGTTGGGGGGACCAGGCCTAAAGGGGAGTGCAGTTGGGGGTGACCAGGCCTACAGGGGAGGGCAATTAGGGGGGACCAGGCCTGCAGGGGAGGGTAGTTGTGGGGGACCAGGCCTACAGGGAAGGACAGTTGGGGGGGGGGACCAGGCCTGCAGGGGAGGGCATTTGGGGGGGACCAGGCCTGCAGGGGAGGGCAGTTAGGGGTGATCGGGCCAGCTGGGGAACAGTTAGGCGTCGATCAGGCTGGCAGGGGAGTGGTTAGGGGGTGATCAGGCCAGCAGGCAGAAGCACCTAGGGGCAATCAGGCAGGCAGGCAGGCAAGAGGTTGGGAGCCAGCAGACCTGGATTGTGAGGGGGATGTCCAACTCCCCATTTAGACCCAATTCCAACGGGATCGGGTCTAAATGGGCAGTTCGACATCCCTCAAGGGGTGGGATCAGGTCTAAATGGGCAGTCGGACATCCCTCAAGGGGTCCCAGATTGTACAGGGTGCAGGCTGGGCTGAGGACACCTCCTGTCCCCATGCATGAATTTTGTGCACAGGCCTCTAGTGTATATATAAAAGTAAAATATGCTAAGTGTCGGACCAGTCACTATGATGCCTACTGACCACTAGGGGGCAGATTCTCAATGCAGGAGCTGCCATGACATGCACTGGCCATTTACAGAGAAACAGCACCGCAGACCTGGTGCCCACAAAGCAACACCCAGCTTCCCCCAAGTGGGACAAAGGCCCTGCCACCACCCCAGAGCAACACCCCACCATATCGCAGCCAACAAGACTCCATGGTGCAAAATGCGGCCCACAGCCCAGCCCGGAAATGGTGGCTGTGGGCACCAGGTAATACTTCCTCTTCCTAGAGACTAACCTCCTTGGAGTTTCTTCAGCCCAGGAACATGACTTGCTTTATAGCCAGGTGCAAACATTTTACAGTTCAACCAAATGTCAGTGAAGCACATTCCCCTCCCTGATCTCATTTGATCCTCACAGAAGTCCTGGAGTAGGTAGATAGGAGACTCGATGGAATCCTATTTTCTTTTCATTAGCTGGAAAACAGAGACTTAAAAAGCTTAGAAACTTGACCTGACTGAAAAGAAATAAGAAATCATGGACATTAAAAATGACTTCAGGTTATCTCACTGCACAGAATATAGTCAAACACTACTGCAGTTAAATATTTTACCCTCTGTTCTCCCTGCATGATCTACAATAATAATCTGCTTCATGTTGATATTTACTGCTGTGTTGCTGACAATTATCTGAAAGAGAAGTTGGGGTGCTTCACTGGGCTGGAAAAAGTTTAGCTACATCAGAAAGCAGACCTAATTAAGCAAGTTTATCTATATATAAAGCTCTCGCTGGTGCCAATCGCATACGTGTGTTTTGATCTGTCATTGTCGATCGTGAATTTGGTTGACACTTCTATTATAGAGAAAGGGTGAATAGCAATATTAAAATATTTCTTCTAATTAATTTCTTTTCAATGTGCACAAATTCATGCACCGGGCCACCAGTATTTTCATAAAATCTCCACTAACATGTAGAGGCCTTTTTTTTTTTTTTTTTTGCAATACAATTGTATGGGGAAAACATGGGCTTTATAGTCATATATGGGTTCAGATTCTACTTTTAGCACTTACTAGCTGTGTAATCCTGGCTAAATAATAAACCATCTTCCCTAAACATATGTATATTTATTATAAGAAATCCCCATAATTTCCTAGCTCACAGTTGCTATGAAATTAAGTGTGATATTATATATTAAAAGAAAACTATAATGGCTACAAAACAGGTTCACAATAAAGGTCTACTTTCATCTTTGATTCATATAGTTAACATGGCAAGTTCACTGAATTTTACTGTTTTTTATACAGTCAACAAAATTTTCCATTTCTTTTTCAACATTTTTTAGTTCTCAAGTATCTATATATGATCTCTATATTCTGCCAAATAGCTTGAGTATTTTTTGCCTTTCTTGTCCTCTGTAACTGAAATACTTCTTCTGCATGACCCAAGCATCAGAAATCCTTAAGACTGTACTGGGAACATAGAAATTCATGTGCAATAACAATTCTTCATCTTCCTAGATCATAAATAAGCTCCCTAAAGTCAACATCTCTGTCTGCTTACTAGTAATATAAATTTGGAGCAAGCTATTCTCTCAGAGTCTTAACTTCTTCATATTCAAAAAGAGTATCAGTCTCCAATAATATGGCAAATTAATTAGAACAAAATAACCACTGTAATTTTTTAAAGTAAGTAAAATAGGAAGTATATATGATTAAAAGTACCAAAGGGCTGACATGACATTAGGAATTGTAAGAGCAAAACATAAAAGCAGGCAGGAGTTTCAAGAGGTAATCAGAGTGCTGAAGCCAAGTTAGCCCCTGACCAAAGCCCAACTTGAGCTTTGGTTTTTACAGTCTCATAAAGATAAAAGTCATGCCAGGGCCCACCTTAGGTAGTAAGTCATATAGGAGATCCTATACCATACAACTGGAACCCATAAAATGAACCAAAGTAAATGTGATCCATTTTAACCTATTTCCTAAGAATTGCGAGGAAAGTTCCTTTGGCACTGCAGTTTAAAGGAGAAAGGAAAAGGAGAGTTCTTGAAAAGTTAGAACTTTTTCTGTAAAGGGCCAAATATATATACTTTAGGCTTTAGAGGCCATGTGATCTCTGTTGCAACCACTCAACTCTGTCTTTGTAGCATGAAAACAGCCACAGACAAAACAGAAAACACTATTTACGGACACTAAAATTTGAGTTTCATGTCACAAAATACTGTCCTTTTTTTCCAATTATTTAAAAATGTTAAAACCATTCTTAACTTTCGACCTTACATAAACAGGCTATAGGCCACAAGACACATACTGCCACCTCAGCTACCACTAGCCTACACAGACAGATAGACACACACACACACACACAGATTTGTGACCTTAATTCACATCATCTGGATAACACAGAAAACCCAGGTTATAGCCATCTAGAAGATGCATGTGCCAGTGTCACAAATAATGACCCAAGAAAAGGCATTATTTAGAACTAGAGGCCCAGTGCATGAATTCGCACATGGGTGGGGTCTGGCCAGTCCAACACAAATCAGGCAGATCAGGGCCAGGCCTGTCAGGAGGAGGAGATGGAGGGAGATTGGCCGGCCGGCCAGCCGGCCCGCCCCAATCAGGGCCCAATCAGGGCCGGGTCAACTGGGGGGAGGGGCCGCAGACAATTGGCTAGCGTGACCCGACCCTGATTGGGGCGGGGGAGGCCGATTAGGGGTGGGGTAAGCCATGGGGAAGGGCTGTGGCAGTGGGACACCTGCCCCGCCCCCAAATGGGGTGGGGGAGCTATTTGAGGTTCAGTGGCTGGGGGAGGGGCCGTGGGAGGTTGGCCAGCCAGCCCCACCACTGATTGGTGTGGGAGGGGCCAATTGGGAGTGGAACTGGCTGGGGGGAGGGGCCATGGACCAATCGGGGTGGTGGGGGCCTATCAGGGGCTCAGCCGGCCAGGGAGAGGGGCCACAAGTGGTTGGCCAACTGGCCCTGGCCCTGATCAGGGTGGTGGGGCCCATCAGGGGTGGGGCCAGTAAGGGGAGGGGCTGCAGGAGGTTGGCCGGCCAGCCCTGCACCCTATTGGGGTGGTGGGGGCAATCAGGGGAAAGGGCCGCAGGGGATTGGCCAGCCACCCCACCATCATTCTAGATAGTAGAGTCCAATCAAGGGCAGGGCCGGTGGGGGGGAGGGGCCGCTGCCCCGCCCCCTGATCGGGCCAGTTTGCTGGCTGCAGTGGGCATCATAGCAACCGGTCATTCTGGTCATTACAAATGATGGCTTTTTATACAGAGAGACAAACAAGAAGGAAATGAAACACCATGAAAGAATAGAAATAAATATCCAAAAATTTCAGATACAGGGAAATGATCATACACAAAATATAAAATAACTGTTTACTAATGTTTAAAAAAATAAACAAACCTTAAAATATCTGAAAGGGACAAGAACCACAAAAATTACTTGGAAGATTTGAAAAAACTAAAAACAATTTATGAAATTATAAAACACAATTGAAATTTAAAATAAAGTGTAATAGTTGAAGAGAAATTAGAGAATTAAACGACATATCTGGCCCTGGCAGATGGCTCGGTTGGACATCATCCCGTACATCAAAAGATTACTGGTTTGATTCCTGGTCAAGGCACATACCCAGGCTACTGATTCAATCTCCAGTCAGGGCATGTACACATATGAGAGGCAACTGAATGATGTTTCTCTCTCTCTCCCTCTTCCTCTCTCTAAAATGAATAAAAACATATCCTCAGGTGAGGATTTTTTAAAAAGGACATATCTGACTAAATTACCCATACTGAAAGAAGGAAAAAAACAAAACAAGGTTAAAAAACATGTAAGGGAGAAAATCTAATATATATGAAAATCAGAGATCCAGAAAAAGAAAAAAATAGCACTGAAATCATAATATCATTTCCTTTGAAAACAAACAGTTATCAGTAACAAAAAGATAACCAGGAATAACAAATGGTATCTTTCACACCAATATATATCCCATTCTATACACTTCTACTAGAGGCCCGGTGCATGAAATTTGTGCACTTGGGGGGGTCCCTCAACCCAGCCTGCGCCCTATCGGAGTCCGGAAGCCCTCAGGGAATGTCCAACTGATAGCTTAGTGGGGAGCAGGCCTAAGCTGGCAGTCAGCCATCCTTAGCGCTGCCACGGAGGCAGAAGAGGCTCCTGCCACCGTTGCTGCATTCGCCAGCCATGAGCCTGGCTCAGGGCTTCTGACTGAGTGGCACTCCCACTGTGGGAGCACACTGACCACCAGGGGACAACTCCTGCATTGAACATCTGCCCCCAGTGGTCAGTGTACGTCTTGCGACCGGTCATTCTGCCATTCAATTGATTTGCATATTGTCCTTTTATTATATAGGATAATATAACACTGATACTTTCCCCTAAGTTCTCTCCCCCTTGAACTTGGGTGGACCTTTGTAACTGTCTAGGCCCGTGGTCAGCAAACTGCGGCTCTTTGGCCCCTTGAGTGTGGCTCTTCCACAAAATACCACGGCCTGGACAAGTCTATTTTGAAGAAGTGGTGTTAGAAGAAGTTTAAGTTTAAAAAATTTGGCTCTCAAAAGAAATTTCAATCATTGTACTGTTGATATTTGGTTCTGTTGACTAATGAGTTTGCCGACCACTGGTCTAGACCAAAAGAATTTAGCAAAGTGAGGCTGAGTGTCTTCTGAGGCTGTTATTATTGTAACTAGCTAGTTATTAATATTAATGGCAGAAAGCAAAGAGAAGGCCAGACATTATAAGCATGGTCATCTCGGCAGCTTCACCAGGAAGCTGCAACTTTATATTAACCAGGGAACCACTGGTCAATTCCCTGCAAATCACTTGGGGAAGGGGTCCATCAAAGGGGAAATGGACACATGTGCAGTGAAGTCAGGGTGATTTAGGAAAGGTGCCTGCCTATCAGTCTAATCTAGAAACAAAGATCACTGGCTAGGAGGATGTACTCCAATGCAAGCCCTCGACAATTTGGGAATACATAATCCCCAAAGGAATTCTCACTCTCTTGTTCCTTTTACTTCTCTCCTGCTTCCTTGCACTCACTGTGTGACTCCATAGTCATGTGGACCTTACACACAATGGATTGCAACTGGGAACACAAGCTAACCTAGCCAGATGTTGGAGTTATGTGCAAATATGGAGTAGAAACTTTGGGCCCAGCTTTGATCTTAGCTCTGAAGACAAAATGGGACTTTTTCCAAGGTAGGATGGAAGGAGATGGGAACTTAGAAATACAAGGGTTTAATTCCACAGAAATAAAGCTTTCCATTACACCTCACCCTCCCATGGGACTCACAGGAAATTCTTATTCCCACGGCACCCCAAGAGCCCCACTTCCACCAGCAATAGGTGGGGACATGCAGAGCACCCCAATGATAACAAGGCTAGTTCATAAACAGCAAACAGCCATATGGCTTCTATCTAACACTTTCTCCCTCAGGAATTCCAGTGGTCATACCGTAACAGCACTTTAAAAACCCCGTGGAAAAATCCACATAGAAAGGAACCGAAGCGGAACTGCCAAGCTGAACCATTCCTAACCCACAAAAAATATAAACAATGAGCCACTAAGTTTTGTAGTTAACTTATGTCATAATAGATAACATACTAGAAAATGCTCACCCAGGTAGTAAATTTAAAAATATAGTTCCAAATAATCCACATGACAAATAAGTACACAGAAAATATTTTGAACTAAACTATAACAAAATACTACATTTCAAAACTTGCAAGATGCAACTAAAGCAATACTTTATAGCACTGGTCGCCAACCTTTCGGACCTCACGGGCCACCAGTTGGCGACCTCTGCTCCAAAGGTTTCCTTAAACCAGCGGTCGCCAACCTTTCGGACCTCACAGACCACCAGTGGTCCACAGACCACCGGTTGGCAAATGCTGCTTTATAGGAAAATTTATAACCCCAAATAAGTATATAACAGAAAATAATAGATATAATAGGTACTTCTATCTATTCAATAAGATAGAAATAGAGTAGCAAAATAAACCTTGGACAAGTAAAAGGAAATAAAAGAAATAATGAGAATCAAAAAGAAAATATATACTAGTAAGGGCCAAAAGCCAGAAGCTGGGTCTCTGAAAAAAACTATAAATTGGCAAATACCTGTCAAGATAACAAGTGAAAACCAGTGTTATTGGGATTAAAAAAGGAATGAAACTACCAATGCTGCAAATATTAGTTAAGAGGATTTTTTAATTTAGATGAAATTGAAAAATCCTAATAAATACTATATAATTTAGCAAAACTTACTCAAGAAGATACAGAAAACTTGAATGGTCCTGTTTACTTATTATTTTTTTAATCCTTACCCAAGGATATGTTTTACTGATTATTTTTGAAGAGAGGCGGGGGGGGGGGGAGGGAAGAGAGAAACAGATCAATGGAGAAAAGATGAACTTTTCAAAATCGATGCTGGGACAATCAAGTATCCTGAAGTGGGAAAGAATGAAACTGGACCTCACACTATCCACAAGATCTATTCCAGGAAAAGACCAAATGTGCTGGGTTGTTGTTGTTTTTTTAATTTTAATTGATTTTAGAGAGAGAGGAAGGGAGACAGGAAAACATCAATATCGATTATTGTTTCACTTGTTTATGCATTCATTGGTTGATTATCATATGTACCCTGACTGGGGATCAAACCTGCAACCTTCACATGTTGTACCCAGATAATGCTCTAACCAACTGAGCTATCCTCCAGGACTAAAGACCATATTTGTGAAAGGTTAAAACTTAAAAGCTCTTAAAAGAGAATGTCGAAGAACATCTCTTTACCTCAGCCTAGGAAAGGCTTTCTTTAAAAATATTAAATCACAGAAACATGGATCAGATTGTGGAATCTCAGAGGGAAGGCGAGGGTGGGTAGATAGGTGGGAAGAGATCAACCAAAGAACTTGTATGCATATATGCATAACCCATGGACACAGAAAATAGTGTGGTGAAGACCTGGAGGCAGGCGTGGCTAGAAGAGGTCAATGGGGGGAAAAGGGGGACATATGTTAATATTTTCAACAAAAATTTTTTTAAATAAGAAAGAAATAAAAGTAAAATAAAAAGATTAAAAAACACTAGCCAACCATTATATCTGAGAAATTCGGTTGATCAGCAGGCACCATAGAGAATGAAATCCCCAAACAGAAGATACTTGTAACAGGTATCACTTGAAGGACTAGTATCCAAAACACATGAATTTCTAAATATCAGTTAAGAAAAGCACAGACCACCTCGAAAAAAAAAAGCAAACTAGACAACCAACTTGAACAGACAGAGCATAAGAAAAAAATTCAATGACTATGAAAATAAGTTCAACTTCACTAGTAATCATGGAAATGCAAATTAAAATAATAGATTCATACCTTCAGATTGGCAACAATTAAGAGTATGACAATACCAAGTATTGAGAAAGTACAGCAATGGGAACTGTCATACATTGTGTTGGTGAAAGTGTTAATTGAAATAATTTTGAAAAACACTTTGCTATTATCAGATTTACACTGATAATAAAAAAAGCGTATTCTTTTGAAAAACACTTTGCTATTATCAGATTTAATATGTGCATACCTTGCAACCCAGCAATTCCATTCCTAGGAATCCTAGAGAAGCATTTGCATACCTGCAAACATGAAACAGATACAAGAGCACTCACCAGTGAATTTTTTGTATAACAGCAAAAAATTGAAATCAATTCAAATGTCCATCAAAATTAGAATGAGTAGCCCTGCCAGCGTGGCTCAGTGGTTGAGCATCAACCTAAGAACCAGGAGGTCATGGTTTGATTCCCAGTCAAGGCACATGCCCGGACTGTGGCTCAATTACCTGTGGGAGGTGTGCAGGAAGCAGCCAATTAATGACTCTCTCTCATCATTGATGTTCTATCTCTCTCTCCCTCTCCTTTCTTCTCTCTAAAATCAATAAAAACATATATTTTTTTTAAATGCTAGAATGAGTAGTAACCTGGCCCTGCGTGGCTCAGTAGTTGAACATCAACCTATGAACCAGGAGATCACGGTTCGATTCTTGATCAGGGCACATGCCAGGGTTGCACACTAGATCCCCAGTAGGGGGGAGTGCAGGAGGCAGCCAATTATTAATTTCTCATCACTGATGTTTCTGTCTCTCTCTCCTCCCTTCCTTTCTGAAGTCAATAAAAATATGTATTCTTTAAAAACCAGAATGAGAAAACTGTATTACAATCACACAATGAAATACTTTTTACCACAATGAAGTCTAATGAACTATTATGGCTAACTACAACCTGGAAATAATTTCATAAATGCTGAACTAAATTTTTGAAATCACATAAAATATTCATATGAAGTTCAAAAGCAAGGAAAACAAAATTATATCGTTTCAAAATATAAAACCTGGAATTTTAAATTATGAAGGAAAGAAAATGATAGTCACAAAGGTCAGGATAATAGCAACCTCCACAGAAGGGGATATACTGACAAGGGCAAAGGGAGGGTGAGATAAGGGGGAGACAAGTCTGGTTTGTTAGCCTGGACAATAAAAATATTCATAATTTTCTTTAAACCGCACATTTTATTCTCTCTCCTGTATATATATGAATAAAAAGGAGAAGTAACAATTGCATATGATTGCTATGGTAGTTTAATTCAATAAAGCAACCTATGTAAGCCTGTAACCTAGTGTGCATTTTTTTAAGCTACTATAATTACATGAATTTTTGTATCTTCCAAAGTGGTCAACAGAGTAAGTTGCTCATGGTAGATGCCCAAATATTTTAACCAATAAAAAATTTTATTCAACAAATTCCCTTCAATCACTGGAGTAAAAGACAATTTAGATCTGAATGGTTAGGTTCCCTAACCTCCAATTTCTATTTCACAAACCCAAAGCTTGACTTCTCTGTATCCTAATAGGTACCCTTCCCTCTCCCTTAAGTATTCCTGATCTCTTACTCCCTAACACTCATACTGTACATCTTATCTGCCTTACAACATTGTAAGTTGCTGTCCACTGAATATTTTGAATCCTATATAGTCTGAGATCTAAGGCAGAAAAGATGAAAAAGAAAGGCTGAAGTTAAGGAGAGGGGAAGGTGTGGGGGGGGGGAAACAGTGAGGACAGAACTTGAGTTATCCTTACATGAAACAGCCAGGACATTGGGTTTTTAGTTCCAATAAATCAGGGTGCCAGGAAGCACAGGGAGAGAAAGCAGGTAAATCACCTACTGACCCTCTGAACCTGGTATATAAAAAAATTAAAACAGATTAATATTTGCTAATATCAATCACCTAATTTTTAGAGGCAAAAAATATACCTTTGTCCCAAAATGTATCTACTTCTCCTGAAATTCTTACCAGTAATATCATCAATAAAAAAACACAACAACAAAGCCCCCTCAGACTATAATATAAGTCTCTCTGGACAAATCAACTCATTCTCAATTACTTGGGGAAGAAACTTTATTTTTTAATTAATTTATTCAACCTGTATTATTTATTCATTGTTCAAAAAATTAAACATAAATATACATCAGATCCAGATTCATTAGATATTGGTATGTCAACAAGATAGAATATGATGCCTCCATATAAAAGACTGAGAAACATCTGTATGTACCAATATGGAGCACTCTCCAGAATACACTGTTAAGTAAAAAGGAAAAAGAGAGAGAAAGAGAGAGAGAAGAGGTACAGAACAACATATACAGAGTGTTACCTTTGGTGTATGAAAGGAGAATACACACATACATAAATACTGGAATGATTGATCAGAAACTTACAAAAATGGTTACATATAGGAAAGTATGAAGCAAATGGAGTAGAAGGGATTGAGATGAAAATGAGATTTCTACATATACCTTTTCATTTGATTCCTCCTTTTGAACTATAATATATAATAGTTTTATATATTCAAAGAGAACATTAAATCAAAAAGCAGGGGAAGCAAATCCTAAAATGAAAAACAAATGGACCTAACTACATATCAAATTGCTAAAGTCATACTGAAAAAATGATTAAATAACTTTTGAATATAGTACTAACAATAAGTATATCCTCAATGGCATACATTCTAAGATAAACAAAATGCAAAGAAAAAATCTTCAACTTCACTGAATCTTATGTATTTTGAAACTACTTCAGGTAAAGTTAGAAAAAATTTATATCAATGTTGATAAAACCTAAGATTTTCAATGTTAGGAGATTAAAACTGAAGTAACTAAAAAAAGATAAAGAAACCTGCAATGTTAAATTTGATTTAAAATTATCCATGTGACTTCTTGCTTTTTTCCCCATCTTAACAAGGCCTAAAAACAATGACAGCCCCATAATAAGGAGTACATTTAACATCCAGATATTGGTTTCTAAATTTCACCCAATACTATAAGGAGACAGAGCTCCCTAGAGAAAGTGCTGACTCTAAAGCAGCAAAAGTCATGGTGAGCCAAGATATCTTGTACCCAAATACTAATAATAGGTTTATGCAAAAAGAACTCAGACGTTGCCTCGAAGGGGCTCTCAATGTCCTTAAGATAATTTGAGCATCAAAAAGAACAATGTCTGTAATTAATTGTGATACAACAAATAAAAATCTGAGACTATAAAAACTCATTTGTCACCATTGTAGATGACTATTAGATCAACTCCTCACTCTGAAAATTAGATGGGAAAGAATTAAGCGTTTATTTATTCTGCCCTTTTTAAAGAAACTGTACAGTTCACTCCCAGTTTATGAAGTTTATAAAGCTCTTGTTAACTAAAAAATGACAGCTAATAAATGTAATTGAATTACAGAATTAGAAAAATCACCATTTTTCAGACTTCAGTTAACTGATTTGCCAATGATTTTAAAGGATGCTAAAATTATTTGGTGAAAAATACTGAAGAATGGAATGGTACCAAAGTATGGTAACAAAGTATCACCCCCACAGACTACTGCTCTTGATGATCACAAGAGGAAAAGAATATGCTTTTACAATGGAGAAATATAACAAACATCACCATAAATCTCATAAAACTGAGATCACCAATTGTGACATTATATACCTCCCAAGTTATGTAACATGAAATATAACATCAACTATTAAGTATTTTTTGCCAAAACTTTTTAACATGGATCTAATCAAGCCTTTAAAATATAACTTCCAGTGTACAGGATATACAGGGAACAAAGGAAAAGTTAAAAACACAAAGAAACAATCAGATAACTCTTAAGACACAAACCACTACAAGATCTGGCCTTGAGAGAGAAATTTCAATATCATAAGAAAGGGGAGTGGAGCCCTAACCGGTTTGGCTCAGTCGATAGAGCGTTGGCCTGCAGACTCAAGGGTCCCAGGTTCAATTCTGGTCAAGGGCATGTACCTTGGTTGCAGGCACATACCTGGTGGGGAGTGTGCAGGAGGCAGCTGATAGATGTTTCTCATTGATGTTTCTGACTCTCTATCCCTCTCCCTTCCTCTCTGTAAAAAATCAATAAAATATATATTTTTTTAAAAAGGTGGGGAGTGGAGAAAGGAACTTTTGCTAGATTAAAAAAGACTACAAAGATAATAAATACCATTTTATGGAACAACTGGGAATATTTAAATATAGAGTAAATAAAATGTTATTAGGAAATTATTGTTATTTTTCTTAGGTATTGGTAATGGCAATGTGATGATAAGGAGAACACCTATTTCCTTAAGTAATATATGCTGAAGTATTTTGAGGTGAATGTCACAATATTAAAAACTTTCAAAAAGGTTCATGGAGACTGGGTGAAAAAAGTAAACGTTTTTTTGTTTGTTTTTTAAAGTTCAGTGAGAGTATATCACACAGATATGCATAGAGACCCATAAAGATATGGATGGCATGTTAACTTCTGAATCTGGGTGGCAAATATAGCACTATTCTTTGTTCTATTCTTTCAACTTTTCAATATTTTGTTTTTTATTATAAAACAGCACAGAGTTGGCAGAAAGAGAATTAAAAGAGTTGCAAAAGCATGTCAGAAAAAAATGAGCTAAAAATCATTAATAAACACATATCCACAATCACCTGAAAACCTTTCACCCTTATATTAAAAAAAAAAAAAAAAAAATCCCGAGATTACTCAGCCCACTATTTCTGCTCAATATAAGTAAACAGATTTCAAATACTTGACCCTCTACAAACAGCAATAGCACTACAATCTATTAATGATTTAAGGAATATTTGTCATTGACAAACAGAACATTTTGTTGATATCTCACGCTGAATCAAAATATATTCTAACATCCATTAATCTTATATGCTGACATTAAGAAAAGCATTTCTATAAAATTTTTTTAATTGAAAAATGTGATTACACTTGAAAGAGAGCTAGCTGGCAGATGATCCTTCCAAGATTTACTTCTATTAGCAACAAACTTTAGTTAGTCATTTATTCTAATGTCACACAATGAAATTCTTTAAATCCTTGATCTCATATTTATACATAAGGAAAAGATATATTCAAAGGGAAAAGAAAGACTTATTGAATATCAACTATGTGCTTCGTGCTTTAAAAGTGTTTAACTTTAATGGTTACCTTGTGAGGTAAATATTCTCATTTGAGAAATGAACATTCTTAACCATCAGAAATGTTAAGTGACTTGCCCACAAATGACAGCTCATAAGTAATAAGGCTGAAAATTGAATGAGGTCTATTGGAAATGCAGGTTTGAAAGTCCATATGCTTTTCAATTAATTGGCCTTAATGGTTTTAATATTTACATACAGAAAAGCCCATCTAAGGAAAAAGTGTATTTAAAAGAATACCTTCATATCCAAAGAGCTATATAATCTTAAAGTTTAAGAAAAATCAAAACTGTAAAGTACAACACAAGGAATAGAATCAATAATATTGTGATAACTATGTATGGTGCCAGCTGAGAACTGAAAGTATCAGGTGGGAACACTTTGTAAAGTATATGACTGTCTAACCACTATGCTGTACACCTGAAACCAATACAAAATAATACTGAAAGTAAACTGTAATTGAAAATGGAAAATTAAATTTTAAAAAAATCAAAACAGAAACAGGAAAAAGTACACTGTAAAATTATTGCTAGTTGAAAAAAGGACAATTCTTAGCAAGCCGGCTGTCTATGAGGAAAACTAGTCCTTGATGTAAAATTACACTCCAGTTGCCCGTTGGATGACCCTACTGACAAAATATGAAACATAATTCACATTAACCCAGAGGCCAACCACCATTTAGAAAATGGAAAATGCTCTAAATGTTTACTCTACTCATCTCAAGATATTTACCACTCAAAATTAATAGGCTATTTTCAGCAAATATTCTTTGATCTATCATATTCTTTCCTGACACTAAAATATTAAACTAAAAAGCAAGAAATCTACTTACACAACACACATCCCACACTGAATATTAGTATTATGTGCTTCTGAATTTGTCTAGTGCATAAAAATATGCGAGCCCTAGCCAGTGTACTCAATGGTTAGAGTATAGGACTGCGAACCAAAGGGTTGTGGGTTTGATTCCCAGTGAAGGGCATGTACCTGGGTTGCGGGTTTGTTCAGACAGGAGTTAACCAAGCAAAAAAGGGGGAAGGTAAAGACAGTAAAGAACAAAGAATGCAAACCAGGCAAGAGGAAGCGTATATTCCATAAGAATGGACCAAAGATTTAAGGAAGACAGCAAGAAAGGAAAGTTCAGAGAATTAAGAGGCAGACCATTAAGGATCTCATATACATGTCATGCTACAGTTCAAACTTTATCCTGAAAGCAAAGAGAAAGCACTAAAGATCTTTCAATAGAAAAGGATGTGATTAGATTTGTATTTCTACCATAAATGTCAATTGTGGTGCCTGCATCCTTGCAACCCCATTTTGTGAGAAATTAGCCTATACACTGCCCCATGCTTTTCACCTTTATGATCCTGCTCCACTCCCACATGTGCAAATAAACACATAGCCAACATTAAGTGGCCAGGAATAGTCACATGACCAAAGTATACAGGTTTGGTAGCAGTCCATGAGGAGAAAAAAAACTGAACCAAAGAGATTGTTTCTTGGGAATCCTACAAAATAAAAGGCTAATATGCAAATGACCGAATGGTGGAATGACCAGTCACTATGATGTGCGCTGACCACCAGGGGGCAGACACTCAACACAGAGCTGCCCCCTGGTGGTCAGTGCACTCCCACAGGGGGAGCGCCGCTCAGCCAGAAGCCGGGCTCATAGCCATCAGTTGAACATCCATAAGCCATCAGTCGGACATCCCCCAGGGCTCCCAGACTGCAAGAGGGCACAGTTCAGGCTGAGGGACCCCTCCCCCCAAGTGCACGAATTTCATGCACCAGGCCTCTAGTAGAAACCAGAAAATCCTAGAGAGAAGGAAGAAGTTAACAGGAGCTCAAGTTAAAAAGATAGCAGCCAGGAGTCAAGATGCTAACATGAAAGTGATATAGCAGTTATAAAGAGGCAGAAATTAGGAATAAATGAATGCTATGAGCTGGGCATGGGGGTGAAGGGGGCCAAGTAGATAGAAAAAGGGTAGCTAAGACAAATTAACAGTAGACCACTAGAGTGAAATCTGTCTTTACCTGTTTCTAGTTTTATTTATTAAGCTTCTATTCTTGAAACCAAGTTGTTTAACTTTTCCTGGGTTCCCTGTTTCCTGGGTTTCCTTCCAATAAGCACCCGACTACTTAAGGTAACTTGAGTCTCTTATTTGCCTGAAAGAGCCTAACTAAAAGAGCATTTTAGAACACTTACTCTGGCAGCAATGCAGAGAATGAACTGGAGGGCATGGCATAACAACATGCAGAAGAGAAAAGGTAAGACAACCACTTAAAAAGCTTTGAAAAAGCCCAACAGATATTTTGGGTTAAAATAAAGTCGAGACAAAAATATCAATTAATATGAAATATGAAGGAGAATGTACAAAACTTAAGTGATGCTGGTAGTAAGGTACACAGTGTAGTGGAAGACGACTCCCAGGTTCCTGAAGGCTTCGTGAGGAAAGAATGGTGCTATTCATGAAGATAGGAAATCAAAAGAAAAAATTTTTGTTGCTGTTTGTCTCCCTCTTACCCACCTTTTGGGGGGGTAAAAGAGGCAGAGAAGAGTTTTATCTTGTACATGTTTGAAGTGTTTGTGAAATGTGAATCCAAGTGGAGATGTCCATTAGCAATAATTTATAGGGGTCTAGAATAGAGGCAAGAGTTCTAAAAAGCAAATAAAGTTGGTGTTATAGTTTTAAAACAAAACCAAAAATTAAGTTAACATAACTAAAAATAATGCAAACTAAAAACATATTCTTGGCAAAACACATTTCAAACCACCTGCATTTCTCTGTGAAGACAGAACAAACTACTAAATAGTATAATCCAAATGATTAGGAAAGGTGGAGTATGTATTAGTAATTTCTATTGAGATTTTACTTTTTCTTTAGAAGTCTAAGTTAAATGAATCATCAGAGAAATGCAAATTAAAACCACAATGAGATATAGTCTCACATCTGTCAGATGGCTATCATCAATCAGCAAACAAGTGTTGGCGAGGATGTAGAGAAAAGGGAACCCTCATGCACTGTTAGTGAGAATGCAGATTGACGCTGCCAATACGGAAAACAGTATAGAGGTTCCTCAAACCTTAAAAATGGAACTGCCTTATGACCCAGCAGTTCTACTTCTGGGTATTTACCTGCCAAAACACTAATTCAAAAAGATATATGTACCCCTATGTTCACTGAAGCCTTATTTACAAAAGCCAAGATATGGAAGCAATGCAAGTGCCCACGAACAGGCAAGTGGATAAATAAGTGGTGGTACTTACATGCAATGGAATATTACTCAGCCACAAGAAAGAATGAAATCTTACCATTTGTGACAACATGGATAGATCTAGAGAATATTATGCTAAGACAAACAACATATGATTTCACTTATATGTGGAACCTAAAGAACTAAATAAATGAACAAACAAAATGGAAACAGACTGATAGACAACAGAGAGCAGACTGGTGGTTGCCAGAGGGAGGGAGATTGGGGGAATGGGTGAAATGGGTGAAGGGATTAAGGAGTACAAGAAGGTAGTTACAAAATAGTCAAGGAGATGGGGAATACAGCAGAGGGAATAGAGTAAATAATATGGTAATAACTATGTATAGTGGCAGGTGGGTATTAGACTCATTGGGGGAATCACTTTGTAAATAATGTGATTATTTAACTACTATGCTGAACACCTGAAACTAATATAAAAGAATACTGAATGTCAACTATAATTGAAAAATAAAATTTTAAAAACAAATGCAATGTAAAAAAAACTACTTAAAAAATAAATTTTAAATTAAGGCAAAAATATCTAAATTTACTCCATTTCTTTCATGAATTGTACACCACTAATAATAACTCAGGGGGGATATATTAAAAAGTCACATGTTAGACAGTGAACCTCACTATTGAATATTAAACTACTAGAGGCCCGGTGCACGAATTCGTGCATGGGTGGAGTCTCTCAGCCTGGCCGGCGATTAGTCAGTCGGGGCCAGCTGGGGGTAGGGAACGCTGCAAGTGGGCTGGCCATGGGAGGTTGGCTGTGAGAGCGCACTTACCACCAGGGGGAAATCTCCTGCATTAAGCATCTGCCCCCTGGTGGTCAGTGCACATCATAGCAACTGGTCAACCAGTCATTTGGCCATTCAATCACTTAGGCTTTTATATATGTAGATAATAACCAGATTTTTTTAAAGACTTAATCACATAATTTACTAGCTTAGACATTCAACTTTACTGGTACTGTAAATGTTGGGTTTCTGTCCTACAATCTTTTTTTCTCATCCAAATCCTTTGCCTCCAAAATCTATTACTATGAACTCAGAACTTGATAATGAGCTTAAGCCACAAATCCAGTTGCCTACTGGCTATCTATATCTGACAGAAGTATAATCACCCAAACTCAACATGGTACAATTGAATTCCTTTCTTGACAAAAATGAAAATTAAACGTCTTTCTCATATGGATCCCCACACATCAGTGAAAGCCACAAGCTAAAACCTAGATTGTATCTTCTATGAACCCTCTCCCTAATCCCAAATCCACTGAAATCACCTAGTCCTGTCTACTCCCAATATACAAGTCCTGACCCACTACCACCATTTGCCTGAGTTGCCTTTCTGATATTCCTGCCTTTAGCCTTTGTCTACTCTTCAATCTACCCTCCTCACTGAAGCCAGAGTTACCTTTTAAAAATGCAAATCTCGCCCAGCTGACGTGGCTCAGTGGCTGAGCATGGACCCAGGAACCAAGAGGTAACTGGTTTAATTCCTGGTCAGGGCACATGCCTGGATTTTGGGCTTAATCCCCAGCAGGCAGGGTGCAGGAGGCAGCCGATCAATTATGTTTCTCTCTCATTGATGTTTCTATCTCTCTATCCCTCGCCCTTCCTCTCTCTCTAAAAAAAATCAATAGAAACATTAAAAAATTCAAGTCTAATCATTTCAGACCCCTACTTTAAATCCTCCAGTAACTTATTTGATAAATATTATATCACCATTAAAGCTAGTCACTCCAGCCCGGCTGGTGTGGCTCAGTGGTTGAGTGTTAACCTATGAACCAGGAGGTCACAGTTCAATTCCATGTCAAGGCACATGCCAGAGTTGCAGGCTGGATCCCATGTGGGAGGCAGCCCATCAATGATTCTCTCTCATCAGTGATGTTTCTATCTCTCTCTCCCTCTTCCTTCCACTCTGAAATCAATAAAAATATATTTAAAAAAGAAAAAAAAAAAGTTCATCACTTCATGTAAGTTCAGCAGATCAATCAAATTTACTTTAGTTATATCTTTTTTTTGGTAGGTTCAGCACAAAAGAATCATCAGGAAATTTTTTCCAATCCTGAAATATACTTAAAACATACATATAATATCTGATACATTTAAAAGAAAAGCATAAAGCACTGTTTGTAAAATCAAAGACTGAAAATATCTCAAGACCACCAAAATGGAACTACTATCCAGCTAGCAAATGAGGCACTAACACATGTACTATTGTTGAATGGTCTCTAGGGTCTACTCTAAAGTGGGGATAAAAAGTTATATCGTGTGTAGTATGCTTTAGTGTTTTAAGAATATAAATGTACAAGCAGTTGACGTTACGTCGTTTCGTGGTTACATCGCCATCTTCCATTTATAAAAAAAAAAAAAAGTCCGTCATTTCAATGTATGTACATATGTGCTTTATGTTTTTTATTATTTATTTACCACAAGTAAAGGTCAGGAATTGTTATCTTTTAATTTTTGTTTACTGTTTCACTTCATTACTGCTGTGTTACATGCTCCATGTGAGTGACGTAGGTGCTTATGCAGGTGTGTTCCGACTTAACGCGAAAATCACGTTACATTGCACCATAGGAACGGATCTCCAACATAACCCGAGGACCTACTGTATATGCTTCTATACGCTAGAGATATCACAGATATGGAATTAGTGGTTGCCTCTAAAAAGTGAAAACAGGTGGTTAGAGGATAAAGAGAAACTTTTTCCTACATATTCTTTTAACCCCTTTGATTTTTATATCCCATCTAATTATTATCTATAGCTTTAAACATGATTATACCCCTCTTCAGTTCCACACAAAATAAAAATGTTAAATATACTGACTACAAAAACCTCTCTGTACGTCATCCCTACAACAACGTTAAAATTATGCACTGATCATTTGGTGAAACATTACATTTCCTTCTTCACAGCTCAGGAGTGCAACTTCAACAACAACATTTTATTCAATACTAGTGCCCTGGTGCACGAATTTGTGCACACTGAAATGAAATTAATTAGAAGAAACATTTTAATATCGCTATTCGCCCTTTCTCTGTAATAGAAGTGACAACTAAATTCACGATTGACAATGACAGATTGAAACACACGGGTGCAATTGGCACCAGGGAGAGCTTTATATGTATCGCGCATATGCAAGTCAACTTAGCCTTTTATCTATATAATAAAGAGCCAGCGTCTTAACAGTTGTTAAAACCAGACCAGCACCCCAACCTAGCACTGACTGCCTAGGGGGCTGCAGATCAGGCCCGGAGAGAGGCCTGCAGAGAGAGAGGCAGGGTCTGATCCATAGCCTCTGTGGCAGCCGTTGATCAGAACTTGCCTCTCTTTCTCTCCCAGCCTGGCCAACAGCCGCACCTCCATTTCTCTCCAGGCCTCCACCGGGGCTGCTGATCAGCCCTGGCTTTCTGATAAGGCCCCATTGATAGGCCCAGAGATGCTGACTGGCATAGAAAATGACCAATCAGAACCAAATCTGGGTGAATGTAAGGAGCCAATGACTACCTATGAGGCGGAACTATTGACGCTGACTGGCATAGAAACTGAACAATCAGAACCAAATTGGCCAGCGGAGGAGGGCAGTTGGGGGCAAGATCAGGCAGGCAAGCAGGGAGGTTAGGGGCAATCAGGCAGGCAGGCAGGCAGGTGAGTGGTTAGGAGCCAGCAGTTCCAGATTGTGAGAGGAGTGTCTGACTGCTAGTTTAGGCCCAATCCCACAGGGCCCGGATTGGAGTGGGTGCAGGCTGGGCTGAGGGAACCCCCCTCCATGCACAAATTTTGTGCACCGGGCCTCTAGTATATATAGAATAAACTTGTTTAATTAGACCTGCTTTCTGATTTAAACTTTTTCCAGCCCAGTGAAGCACCCCAACTTCTCTTTCAGGTAATTGTCAACAACACAGCAGTAAATATCAACACAAAGCAGATTATTATTGCAGATCACGTTGGGAGAACAAAGGGTAAAATATTTTACTGCATCAGTGTTTGACTATATTCTGTGCAGTGAGAAAACCTAAAGTCATTTTCAAGGTCCACCATTTCTTCTTTTCAGTCTGGTCAAGTTTCTAAGCTTTCTAAATCTCCATTTTCCAGCTAATGAAAAGGAAATAGGATTCCATCAAGTTTCCTATCTACCTACTCCAGGATTTCTGTGAGGATCAAATGAGATGAGGCACGGGAAAACGCTTCATAGACATTTGATTAAAGTGTAAAATGTTTGCACCTGACTTATAAAGCAAGTTGTGTTTCTGGGCTAAAGAAACTCCAAGGAGGCTAGTCACTAGGGAGAGGAAGCTGGGCATTGCTACATGATGTCATTACCTGGATGGACACTTAGCATATCAGCCTTTTATATATATAGATAGATTTTACTATTGCTGAGAAGCTATTGGTAATGGCACCAGTGAACATTACATGATAACAGTACTTGATCCTTGGAAAAGCAAGACAGCAAGCAACACTAGGTAGCAGAAATATATTAAATTGACATTAACTCTTTAAGGATTAAAGAAAGCTATACCAGTAAATATTACTTTTCCTGCAAATTCAAAAACAGCAAAAAAAAAAAAAAAAAAGAGTTCCCAGTATCCTTCAAAACCAGTACAAAAGATCTGTAAAATCTGCAAGATGAAGCAAATGATACTACACGGAGACACAGTTACATCCAATTAGTGGAATGTGATTTAATCCTTAATAGAAGTTCCTAAAATCAGATCTGGACTATCTCACATGTTCTACAAATTCACAAGATGAGAAGCAGGCTGTGTGACCTTATAAACAGCACACACACACCCTGCCTTTAGCTTCCATACTCTTCCCCCTCCCTCCCTTTCACAGCACCAGATTAAACCCTTCAAACATGGGTGTCCTTTGGTTCCCTTATGACCAAGTGGGGAGCATAGGCTAAGCTAACATCCCTTCAGCATGGCTAAACCATTTCAACCAAAGGATCACCACCAGGAAAAACAGATAAGGTCTGCGTAGGGACAGAAGGTCTGTGGAAGAGGCGTGGGGAGAGAAGGGGGTGTCTAAAGGGTGGCTGACATCAGATCTACCGGAGGGAAGAACATCATGAAATAGACTATGTGAAAGCTCAGTTGGGTAGGAAAAGAGCTGGTTGGCTTGGCGGTGAGCGACCTGGGAGAGGGAGGTCCGGAAAGGGGGGTGGGCAGCAATGAATCTGCCTTGGAGCTAGGGGTTGCAGTAAAGGGGCGACCGTGACTGGGTCTCAGAGAAACTGTGATCCGGTAAGCTCACGGGAGGATGTCACGGAGTCTGGAGGCTCCTTTAAGAATCCTAAGAGTCCGAGGAGAGTTCTAATGGGGCGTGCTGCGAGTAGGGGGATTCGCGGCAGAACCGCCGGGGCGGCTGGAGGGCCGGAATGGTGTCAGAGATACGAAGGGTGGGGTCTACTGGGGACACGGGGCAGGGATCGTGAGTCGGAGAAGCTCCAGAGCAGACCCGCTCGTGGGGCGTCTCCGCTGGGGCGGGGTCGGAGGGCCCCCGCAGGAGCCCAAGAGCGAGACTAAGACATGGGCCGGGCCAGCGGCGGGGCAGCTGGGTGGCTAAGGCGGGTCTTACCTCGGGCTTCGCTGCGGTGGCCACTACAGCCCTCCTCTATGGCGGAAGCTGCCTCCCACCCTCGGCCCCAGCGTGAGGCCGGAGGAGACAGCAGAGCCTGAGACCAGCGAGGGTTCCGGAAGGGGGGAGGCGGGAGAGTGGGCCCAGTTGCTTCAGGGTCCGGGGGAGCGGCCGCCGCGCATCCCGCTCCCAGTCAGAGAGACTCCGCCCGGCCTGGGCAGGCACATCCCCCGCCGCACCCCGCCCAGAGAGCACGCGTCGGGCCGCCGACTCTGCCGGTGTCGCGGATGCCTCTGCCACCAACTCTCAAAGTCCTGCCTGGACTCTGCGTAGCCACCATCAACCGCCGCCCCGTCCTCTGTCGGCTCCAGCCCGCGCGCCCCCGACCCTACGCACGCGGCCCCGCCCCGCGCGACTCCCCAGCTGCAGACCAGCAGGCGCGCGCGCACTTACCTCCCACGCCCCCTACCGCCTACCCGAGTTGGCCCGCTCGCACGTGACGCCACCAGAGAGTCCAGTGTGCGCTTGCGCAGGCACACCCCATTCCGTAGACTCCAAGCAGCCCCGCCCAAAGGTTTTTTTCCTCTGCGAACTGCAGAACTGGGAACGCCGCCTTAGACTCTCCCTCTACTGGAGAGTAATGTCGCAAGGTTGAGGTAGAAAGCTCTGGGTTTGCGACGGTAGCCCTCGCTTTCCGGCCAATACGGAGACAGAGGTGCTTGAAGGCTGGTTGAGGTGGTGAGGCCCGAGGCAGGTAAGAAGCCGCCTCCCCGCTTCCATTTGTCGGTGATTGTGTCCGGGCATGGGACTGCTTTGCTGCCCACACAGACCTAGCGTATCCATGCCCCCTCCCCAATTCTGGCTCTTGATTCTCAGCGCGGGCCCCTCTGAGCCCCCGCCCCTTTCCACACACACGCCCCTTCTCCCCGCCCCCGACCTTTTTTTTTTTTTTTTTTTTTTTTTTTTTTTTTTTTTTTTTTAGTCCTTTCCATTCATTCTTCGGACTTTTTACAGTGGTTTCCATACCTTGGATTCAAGAAAGTCAGAAATGAATGAAATAGCCTCAGTTTTCTGAACGTCCGAGACGATAAGAGAGTCCGCAATGGTAGTAAAGTAAATTATAACAGAATAAAAGCACAGGATACTCTCTGAGCATAGAGGAGCCCCCACCCCCACCCCCGATTGCGTAGAAGGACGAGGAAACACTTTCAAGACGACCTTTGGCTCACTCTTAACTTGTGTTAGAAGGCTAGTGAGCAATAGCTGGTCAAAGAAATAGGAGAGAAAAGCAGAAAGAGTGCCAGGTACAAAAGGATATGACAGTATTTGGTCCGGAAGAGTAAAAAGTTCGAGGAATAGGATATAGCTAGTGGAAACATACTGGTGTAGCCTACACTTTAAGGAAGCGTCATTGTAAAGGGTAAGAAGGATGAGGACCGAGAATGTGGGCCGCAAGTATATTTTCTCTAAAGATGGGAGACTCAGTGTACCAGGGAACCGAGAAGTGGAGAGTACATGGGTGAGGGTGCCCAATTTATAGGATAAAGAGCTCTAATAGAACTCAACCTTGTACGCACATCAGAATCATCTGGGAAGCTTTAAAAAAATAAAATAAGTGTTGTTGCTCCACCCAAAACCAATTAAACAATCTCTGGTCCGGGAATGTTTTCTCCTGAGATGACTAATGCTGAGGGTTGAAAACCACTAAGCTAGAGAAATGTAAAGAATGGGAAGTAGGGAAGGACATAAAGGTATGGAGTTGGCTTTGTGACATTAGGATTGGGGGTCATTTGATGAGAGAGAGTGAGTTTGGGATGGAATGAGAAGCTTGAGCAGAGTGATGAAAGTTTTGAATAACTGCTCTGGGAAATGAAAGAAGAAAAAACTATTCCTGCCTTTCCCTTAAACACATTTCCATCACTTCATTTTAATCAGGTCCCCTCATTTTCAGCTCTTTTTCCTCTCCCTTTCTCATCTATTTATCAGCTGGGGTTTCAGTCTTATAGCTCAAGAGTATCCTCATTTTTATCCCCCAAAAGATCAGAGTTGAGCCAATTTAGAAATGCAAAGACTAACTTCACTCTCCTAGAGATTACTACACACAGTGCCTTGCCAATTATTAATTTCATCTATCATTTAAGTTAGGAATGAGATATAAACATATTTAGGATATAGCCCTACTAGGATATCATAGTATTAGGGAAAACAAACCTTTAAAATAAGAATTCACTTGGCTGGCAGAGAAGGACTGTAAAGGCAAAGCCCAAGCCAGTGCAGGGCTACTATCTACCAACTTGGGTTAATCCAAAAACCTATCTGTCTGCCTCCAGATAAGAGAGTCACTGTTTTGTGTTATGACTAGAGCATAGTATGGAGAATGGGTGGAGCAGAGAGAAAGATAGACTTCAATCCCATGCTAAAACATTTAATTTATATACTATAAACAACTAATAGGTAAAAATAACAAAGGTAAAAAGAAAATAACCTCTTTTACACCATGGACCTCTGTGATAGCCAGGCCTGTGGCCCCTATCTCAGAATGTTTTTAAATGTGAAATAAAATACATGGAAATTAATGGAACCAATTTTATTCAAAGTTTTAAAAATATTAAAACAAGTGTGTGATGTAGTTATATATGTGCTTCTTTGTGCATTAATCATCTGGCAACAGGTCTTATTGTATAATTCCAAAATAATGATGAGTGTAAATTATATTTTGAGATACCTGCAACAACTTTAATATGACATGAAAAAATCCTATCTTTTATTAGTGACAAAAGACAGGGATTGCTGATACTACTCTGTATCATTGCCTATATTTATTGACGAAAATACCGAATTTCACCTAGAGATTATTGGAAATAAAAATGCAATTTTATTCCCCGTTCCAAGTCCATGGAAACCTTAAATTCTAGCCACATCCTGGCCCATGGAGCCTAGATTTATAAAAAGCTCACTCTATTGTTTTTAAGCAATAGCATGATATATCAAATCTGTGTTCCAGACAGGTATTAGAGTGGTGTTCACTTCCCAACCTCTCTGTTGGAACTGGCTCTTGTCTTCTGCTCCTCCAGTACCTTAGGTGCAGCAATCCACTGTTACCTAATTCTTTAGGCCTACTGGAGGAGTGAGTTTGTAGCTATCTATGTAGGAGCAGTACTAGGAAATAAATTGGGAAAGATAGGTTGGGGCTATTTTTGTGGAAATCATTGAATGCCAGGCTGTAATCTGTGCTTGCTTTGGCAGATGATGGCGAGATGTAAAAATATTTGGAGTAGGATAATATAGAGTTCTTTTTGAAAAATTATTCTAACTGTAATGTATAGGTTAGATTATCAAAAGATAAGATAGGAATAAAGATACTATAACTATCTATATATAGAAAAGCCAAGTGACCTTTACAACCAGACAACCGAGTGACTGGTTGGTAGCTATGACACACACTGACCACCAGGGGGCAGACACTCAATGCTGCCCCCTGGTGGTTGGTGCACTCCCAGCCAGCCAGCCTCCTGTGGTCCCTCCCCCCAGCCTGCCAGCCTCCTGCAGTCCCTCCCCCTGGCCGGCCAGCCCTGATCACTCCAATCACTGGCCAGGCCAAGGGACCCCACCCATGCATGAATTCGTGCACTGGGCCTCTAGTAAATAAGTAAATAAATAAATGATTTTTTGTAACTAAATGTTATCAAGGGATCTTATAAAGAGTTTGCTAAATTACTTTATTTCCCAAATGTGCTGGCTACTCTAAAAATCACAGATTGGCCCTAGCCAGTGTGGCTTGGTTCGTTAGAGCATTGTCTGTGCTCCAAAAGATGGTACATTCGATTCCCAGTGGGGGGTGGGGGCGACAGGAGGGTCATAAAAAAGGCAACTGAATCTGTGTGGTTTTTTTTGCCACTTTTTTTTTTTTAAATCCTCAAGCAAGGATATTTTTCCATTGACTTTTTTTTTTTTTTAGAGAGTGGGAAAGACAGAAACATTGATGTGAGAGAAACACACCAATTGGTTGCCTCCTGCAGGAGCCCTGACCAAGGTGCCAGAGCCAGAGAGGAGCCTGCAATCAAGGTACATGCCTTTAACTGGAATCGAACCCAGGACCCTTCAGTCCACAGGCTGAACTCTATCCACTGAGCCAAACTGGCCAGGGTGGCAACTGACTCTTATATCTCCCTCTCTCTCCTTCTCTCCCTCCACCTCCCTCCCTCTAGCACTCTCTCTCACTTCCTCTCTCTGGAAAAAAAAAAAATCAATGAAAAAACATACATTGGGCCTGGCTGATGTGACTCGATAGTTGAGCATTGACCTATGAACTAGGAGGTCAAGGTTCGATTCCCTGTCAGGGCACATGCCCCATTTTCAGGCTTGATCCCCACTGGGGGTGTGCAGGAGAAAGCCAATAGATGATTCTCTCTCATCATTGATGTTTCTGTCTCCCTCTCTATCTTCCTTCCTCTCAGAAATTGATAAAAAAAAATTTTTTAAAGAAACAGATTGGAATAAATAGCATACCTCTCAACAGGGATGTGTACATCAATGTAGAGGTCATTAGCATTTTACATGATTAAGATGCTATTCCATTCTTTTGTATTATAAAATGATAATGTTAGCACATCTGATAAACAATGGCTTTACTTCATAAATCAGTTACCAGATGTTGCTAAGGTTTCCTTGATTAACTGTCATCTATACCTGTAGATCCTATATTTCTGACTTTTTAAGGTCAAGGGTCCTTTCCTTGCCAATCTCTTAACCCTCTTTGATGAATACAATGTATTAGGAAACAAAAGGGAATTCCTCAAAGCCCAGATAACGCATCCCTTTGGAAACTGATTGATACCAGACCATATAAAACTTACTGCCCAAATCCCAGGTAGTCCCCAAATTGTGCCCTTTTTAAAACATATTATTCAACAAATTGAATTTGGGGTCCAAGTATTACTATACCAAATAAGTAAAGTTACTTAACTTTCTGAACTAGATTCTATAAGACTACCTTCTTCAGTGTGACTGGCCTATACTGACTTTCTGTCCATCTAATTATTAGAGATCATGTGGGTGGTGATATGGTTTAATATACATTTCAGTCCACATGAAGATTTATTCATTTGTTCCCTTTTTGGGGAAAATGAAGAAATGGGTCTATCTTAAAGCAGAGAGAATACTTGAAACTTAGAGGGCTATAAGGATTTTTATTACTTACATAAAATCTCTAAAAGTTCCTTTCTCTGACTCCCAATTAAATGGCTACCTCTTCTCATGTTCATCTGTTATGAAAGCACTAGAACACCATCTTGATATTAAAATTGTCCTGATTACAGTTACTATTTTTGAACATCTATACATTTAAAAACCTTAGGCATCGCTTTCCTGATGGCCAATAAATAAGTTCTCTCTGAGAGTAGTGTGATATGTTATATTCCTTTAAAACAATAGCCTGGGAATTTCTATCCTTATCTGGCTCTAATTTTCTCATTACTGTTTATACCAGCAACTTGGTAATTTAGCAACTAAAGTAAATAGTTGCTGAAAATGTTTAGCCCTACTTAATAATATATAATATAATTCAAACTTAGATAATTCATAAGTGTTTGTGTTAACATTGAAAGACAAATTGCAAGACAAAATTCTGTATGTCATAATTGGGTATCATCAGACCCTATTTTCCAATCAGCACACAATAGTCAAACATAAATTCATCATTTATTTAATTCACTTATTAAATATTTATTGAGCCCCACTATGTTCCAAGCACATTTTTGAAACTCTTTAATTAGAAGTTTGTAATAATTTACCTCCTAAATAAATGTCTGTGAAAAATATAACATACCAAGCTTTGAAATCTACATAACAAAAAAATTAAAAGATGCCCTACCAGGTTTGGCTCAGTGGATAGAACATCGGCCCATAGACTGAAAGGTTTCAGGGTTTGAAAGACAGAAACATCGATGTGAGAGAAACACACCAATTGGTTGCCTCCTGCAGGAGCCATGTTACAGTATGGCACATCGGCCCATACACTGAAAGGTTTCAGGGTTTGAAAGTCATATACCTCAGCTGCAGTCTCCTTCCCTGGCTGTAGTAGGGACACTAAGGGAGGCAGGCAACCAATTGATGATGTTTCGCTCTCTCTGTCTCTCCCCCACCCTTCCACTCTCTAAAAATCAATGGGAAAATATCCCTTTTTGTGTGAGGATTAACACACACAAAAAAAAATTAAAAGATAAGATGATGGCTTTTTCATATTTTTTTTCAAATTGTGTTTGCATGTAGCTAAAATATGCTGAATACAGTGATTACTTATGAAATATGGCAGATTATAACTTTAGCTCAGGTGCTCAGCAGGGCTCCATCTCAGCTCCAGACAGCACCCTGCACCACGTCCCTGTGGGCTGCCAGTTCTGCAGAGAAGCAGACAAGGTCAGGGTCCCCACACCCTGCCCTGGGCAATAAGAACACAGGGAAGCAGATGGGCCTAGTTGGAGTTAACTCTCTGGGGCAAGGGAAGCAGCTGCCAGAGTCTGTTCTCGGGTGGAAGGAACAAGGGCAGTAGCTCCTTCCAGATATTCTGTACTATATCCAGGGGCTCCTTCCTCAGCCCTACCATTATCAGGCCATGCTCCTACTCTAAAACCTCCCAAGGTTCCCTGCTCCCCACCCCATGGAACTGCTGTGTTGTGCTAAGGAATAATTAAACTCTCAGCACAGAAAAAAAAATGGCGACAGAATAGACAGACGGGTCCCGAGCCTTGTCGCAGAGCACAAACAAAGAACATCTGAGGGTCGCACAGGAAGTATTTGTTGGCAAGATAAGGGACAGCTAAACTCCAGGAGAAGGTGGGGGACTGCTGGACGGGGTTCCCCTGACCAGGCAGCCCCCACTGCGGCTGGGTTCCCTCTCAGAGCGACCACCTAGGATGTGGAGACCACGCCATCTTGAAGGGGAAAGTGGATCTTATCGGAAGCTTGAAAAGCTACAACTGCAGCAACCACCAAACAGCTGCGAGCCCCAGAACACCGGTCCCCAATTGGCGCAAACACACGATTTCAGAGGAAGTCTACACACCACCACGGAAAGGTCAGATTTCGCCTGGGATGAGGAAAGAGAGAACTACATAACCAGACATCTGGAGAAGAGAGACCCTGGGGAGACAAAGAAACAGCCCGCATATGAAAGAAAAGCAGGCATCACCAGAAAAGGAAGTAAACGATATGGAGGCAAGCAACCTGTCAGAGAAATAAATCAGAGTAGTGGTCATAAGGTGCCTGAAAAGAATAGAAGACAAATTCGACAATATGAGTAATAACCAAGAGAAAATGAAGAAGAACCAAGATGAAATTGAAAATGACATCGCTGCTATAAAGAACTCAATAGAAAGCATCAAGAGTAGACTAGAAGAAGCAGAGGACCGCATCAGTGAACTAGAAGACAAGGTGAGAAAAAATACCCAAGTAGAGCACCTTCTAGGAAAAAAAGTTAAAAAGCAGGAGGAGAGCCTAACGGAACTTTGGGACAACACGAAACAAAACAACATCTGCATAAATAGGGGTCCCAGAAGGAGAGGAAACTGAGCAAGGAATAGAAAACCTGTTTGAAGAAATAGTGACAGAAAACTTCCCTGATATAGGAAAGAAAAAACCCACACAAATCCAAGAAGCTCACAGAGTCCCAAGCAAAATGAACCTGAAAAGACCGAAGCCAAGGCATATTATAATTAAATTGGCAAACACTAACGACAAAGTAAGAATCTTAAAAGCGGCCAGAGAGACAGAAAGTTACCTACAAAGGAACCCCCATAAGACTAGCGACTGACTTCTCAAAAGAAACTCATCAGGCCAGAAGGGAATGGAATGAAATATAAAAGTCATGCAAAGGAAGGTTCTGAATCCAAGAATACTGTACCCAGAAGGCTATCGATTAAAATTGATGGTGAAATCAGGAGCTTCACAGGCAAAAAAGGACTAAGGGAATTTATCACCGCCAAACCAGCAATGCTGGAAATGCTAAAGTGTCTGATGTAAAAATATATATATACAGAAAGCGAAGAAGGAACAGAGGGGTAAAGAATAAGAATGGAGACAAATAAGTACCTATCAATAATAACTTGAAATAAAAATGGATTAAACGCCCCAGCAAAAGACACAGGGTAACGGATTGGATAAGAAAACAAGACCCATATATCTCCTGTCTACAAGAAATCCACCTCTGAAAAAAAGATGCACACAGACTGAGGGTGAAGGGATTGAAAAAGGTTTTCCAGGTGAATGGAAATGAAAAAAAAAAGGTGGCGTAGCAATACTTATATCTGACAAATTAGATCTCAAAGTGAAGGACATAACATAAGATAAGGAAGGCCACTTCATAATACTAAAGGGAGCAATCCAACAAGAAGAAATAACTCTGGTAAACATATATGCACCCAATACAAGAGTACCCAAATACATTTAAAGAAAAAACTCCTGCAGGATATCAAGGGAGAGATTAACAGCAATACAATCATAGTAAGAGACTTTAATACCCCACTATCACCATTGGACAAATCCTCTAAACAAAAAATCAGCAAAGAAACATCAATCCTAAGTGATTCACTAGACCAGATGGAATTAATTGACATCTTCAGAACATTTCACCCCAAAGCCACAGAATATACTTTCTTCTCAAGTGCACATGGGTCATTTTCAAAGATAGACCATATGTTGGGACATAGGCGAAGTCTATTCAAATTCAAGAAGATAGAAATCATATCAAGCATCTTCTCAGACCACAGTGGCATAAAACTGGAAATCAACTACAATAAAAACAAACCAAAGAAATCAAACACATGGAGACTAAACAGTGTGCTATTAAACAATGACTGGGTTACCAGAGAGATCAAGGAAGAAAAAAAAAATCATGGAAACAAATGACAATGAAAACACAACAATCCAAAATCTATGAGACACAGTGAAAAAACTCGAGAGGGAAGTTCATAGCTCTACAAGCCTACTGGAAAAAAACAAGAAAAAATGGTAATAAATTACCTAACCTTACAACTCAAAGAGTTAGAAAGAGAGCAACAAGAAAAGCCCAGTATAAGCAGAAGAAAGGAAATAATAAAGTACAGAGCAGAGATAAACGACATAGAGACCAAAGAAACAATAAAAAAGATCAACAAAACCAAGAGCTGGTTCTTTGAAAGTATAAACAAGATTGATGAACCTCTAGCCAGGCTCACCAAAAAGCAAAGAGAGAGGACCCAAATAAACAAAATCAGAAATTAAAGAGGCGGCAGCCTCGGAATCCAAGATGGCAGCGTAGGTAAACGCCTAAACTGCTGCCTCGCACAACAATTTCGAAACTACAACTAATAAGACAAAACGTCTATCACGCAGAACCATGGGAAAGCTGGCTGAGTGGAAGTTCTACAACTAGAAGGAAAGAGAAAAGAGCATTGAGACGTGCACGAGCGCTGAAAAGCTGAGGTACGGAGGCGCATGATCTGGGCTGGTGGCAGGCATTGCTTTTTTTCAACCCGAAGGGAGACGAGCCCCGGCTTACTCTGAAATCCAGTCTCTGAGGAGACACGGGGGACCAAACTCCTACGGGGAGAAGCTGGACTGTCTGCCAGTGAGGGTGCCTTGCTTGCAGAGCTGCGCGCAGGAATAATTGTTTACTGCACTGGGGCACGGGACTCGCGGATGCCGTCGGGGACACAGAGCCGGCTAACTAGCAGCCATTGCTGCTTGCCATGCCTTAGCCTAGTGACACCCTGAGACCCCGCCCTGCACAACCTACAAACCCACCTAAGCTCCAAGCAGCGGCTTTTGCATAAGAAAGCCCTGCCCTATCACAGCTTAACCTAGCAAACTTGCAGCCCGGGTCAGACAGCTCCAAAACTTCAAAACCACAAGCAAAGAAGAGAAAACTGTAGCTCTCACTGTAGCCCCTGCTGGGTGGACTCAGAGAGTAGCTGACCTGCACCCCATTGGAGATCCAGAAGCCAGTGTACCTAGTGGTCAGTGTGAGACACCAGATTTCAACTCCTCACATCCATAAGTGAAACATTCAAGAGGCAGACTCAGTGAGCACCAAAGCCCCACTGAAACAAGTCCTGCCCCATAAGCGTGTCTTCAATGTAGCAGTTCTTCCATTATAGACACAGCGAGTGCTCACAGATAATTGGCCTGGAGGTCAATTCCTCCCACTGTAACAACAGCAATTAAGGCTTAACTACACCAACACTTTGCACTCAGCCCACAAAGGGGTGTACCAAGAGCATCCACCTCTGTGATTGAGGAGGCTGAGCTACTGCCCCCTATAGATCACCTACCACACAAAGCCACTCCATCAACACAAGCAGGGAAGCAGCCAAAATGCAGAAACAAAGAAACATGTCACGAATGAAAGAAACGGAGGAAAGCAAACTACTGGATGACATAGAGTTCAAAACCACATTTATAAGGTTACTCAAGAATCTTCTTAAAACCGCTGAGAAACTTGATGAGATCTTTAAGGATATTAATGAGAATGCCAAAAAAAATGGAAAAGGATCAGTCAGAAATGAAGCATACACTGTCTGAAATAAAGAATATACAGAAACTCAACTGTAGATCAACATACCCCAAGAATCAAACCAAAGATCTGAAATATGTGGAAACAAAAAACATCCAACCAGAAAAACAAAAAGAAAAAAGAATCCAAAAATATGAAGATAGTGTAAGGAGCCTCTGGGACAACTTTAAGTGAACCAACATCCGAATTTTTGGGGTGCCAGAAGAAGGGAGAGAGCAAAATATTGAAAACCTATTAGAAGAAATAATGACAGAAAACTTTCCCTACCTGGTGAAAGAAATAGATGTACAAGTTCAGGAAGCGCACAGAACCCCATACAAGAGGAATCCAAAGAGGACCACACCAAGACACATCATAATTAAAATGCCAAGGGCAAAAGACAAACAGAGAATCTTGAAAGCAGCAAGAGAAAAACCGTTAGTTACCTACAAGGGAGTACCCATACGACTGTCAGCTGATTTCTCAACAGAAACTATGCAGGCCAGAAGGGAGTGGCAAGAAATATTCAAAGTGATGAACAGCAAGAACCTACAACCAAGATTACTCTACCCAGCAAAGCTATCATTCAGAGTTGAAGGTCAGATAAAGAGCTTCACAGACAAGAAAAAGCTAAAGGAGTTCATCACCACCAAACCAGGATTACATGAAATGCTGAAGGGTATTCTTTAAGAAGAGGAAGAAGAAGAAAAAGATAAAGATAAAAATTATGAACAACAAAATGACATCAAATACATACCTACCAACAAGTGAATCTAAAAATCGGGTGAATAAAAATCTGAAGAACAGAATGGACTGGTGAATATAATAGAATCAGGGACATAGAAAGGGAGTGGACTGACGATTCTCAGGGGAAGCAGGTGTGAGGGGTGCGGGAAGAGATTGGACAAAAATCTTACTCCTATGGATGAAGACAGTGGCGGGGGGTAAGGGCATGGGGTGGGGTGGGGAATCAGCTGGAGGGGAGCTATGAGGGGGAAAAAAGAGGAACACCTGTAATAATCTGAACAATAAAGATTTATTTTTTAAAAAAATGAAATAGGCAAAATAACAACAGACCCCACAGAAATACAAAGGATTGTTAAAAAATTCTACGGACAACTTTATTCCAACAAACTGGACAACCTGGAGTAAATGGACATATTCCTAGAAAAATATAACCTTCCAAAACTCAATCAGGAAGAATCTAAACATCTCAGTAGGCCAATAACTATGGAATAATTTGAAGCACTAATCAAAAGGCTTCCGGCAAACAAAAGCCCGGGCCCAGACGGCTTCACAGGGGAGTTTTACCCAACATTCAAGGAAGAACTAAAACCTATCCTCCTCATACTATTCCAAAAAGTTCAAGACGAAGGAACACTTCAAAGCTCCTTCTATGAAGTTAGCATCACCCTAATACCAAAACCAGATAAAGACAACACAATGAAAGAGAATTACAGGACAATATCCCTCATGAACATAGATGCCAAAATCCTCAACAAAATTCTATCAAATCGGATGCAGCAGTACATCAGGAAGATCAAACACCAAGTAGGATTTATCCCAGGAATGCAACGATAGTACAATATCTGCATATCAATACATCACATAAACAAGTTGAGAGATAAAAATCACAGTCATATCAATTGATGCAGAAAAAGCATTTGACAAAATCCAAAACCCTTTCTTGATAAAAACTCTCAGCAAGGTGGGAATAGAAGGATCATACCTCCACATAATAAAATCCATATATGATAAATCCACAGCCAACATCATACTCAGTGGGCAAAAACTAAAACCATTTCCCCTAAGAACAGGAACAAGACAGGGATGCCTACTCTCACCACTCCTGTTCTACATAGTACTGGAAATATTAACCATTGCAATTAGACAAGAAGAAGAAATAAAAGGCATCCAAATTGGAAAAGAAGAAGTAAAGCTGTCCTTATTTGCAGATGACATGGTATTGTACATAAAAAATCTGAAAGACTCCATCAAAAAAGTAACAGACTTAATAAACGAATTCGGCAATGTAGCAGGATACAAAATTATCGCCAAAAAAAAATCTATGGCATTCTATACACCAATAGTGAACTTACAGAAAGAGAGACTAAAAAAGCAATCCCATTTACCATCGCACCAAAAAATTTAAGATACCTAGGAATAAACTTAACCAAGAAGGTAAAAGACCTATATGAGGAAAACTACAAGAAACTGAAAAAAGAGCTAGAGGAAGACATAAACAGGTGGAAGAACAGACCATGTTCATGGATTGGGAGAATCAACATCATTAAAATGTCCATACTACCCAAAGCAATCTATAGATTCAATGCAACCCCCATTAAAATGCCAATGGCATATTTCAGAGACCTAGAAAGAACTCTCCAAAAATTCATCTGGAATTTTAAAAAAGACCCTAAATAGCCACAACAATCATGAGAAAGAATAACAAAGTTGGAGGGATCTCAATACCAGATTTCAAGCTGTATGACAAAGCCACTGTTCTCAAAACAGCCTGGTACTGGCACAAGAACAGACATATAGACCAATGGAATAGAATAGAGAATCCAGATATCGACCCAAACCACTGTGCTCAATTAGTATTTGACAAAGGAGGCATGAATATACAATGGACTCAAGACTGTCTCTTCAATAAATGGTGTTGGGAAAATTGGACAGATACATGCAAAAGAATGAAACTAGATCTCCAACTTACACCATACACAAAAGTAAACTCAAAATGGATACAGGACTTAAACATAAGACGGGAAACCATAAAAATACTAGAGGAATCCACAGGCAGCAAAATCTCAGACATATGCCGAAAGAACTTCTTCACTGATACTACCCCTAGGGCAATGGGAGCTAAAGAGAAAATAAACAAATGGGACTACATCAAAATAAAAAGCTTTTTCACAGCAAAATAACCCATCAACAAAACAACAAGAAACCCCACTGTATGGTAGAACATATTTGCAAATGTTATCACTGATAAAGGTTTAATCTCCAACATCTATAGGCAGCTTATACAACTTAAAAAGAGGAAGATAAATGATCCAATAAAAAAAGGGGCAACAGACCTAAATAGAATCTTTTCGAAAGAACACAGACGGAAGACCAAGAGACGCATGAAAACATGCTCAAAGTCACTAATTATCCGAGAGATGCAAATCAAAACGACAATGTGGTGTAATCTCACACCTGTCAGAATGGCTATCCTCAAAAAATCAACAAGCGACAAGTGCTAGCGAGGATGTGGAGAAAAAGGAATCCTCGTGCACTGCTGGTGGGAATGCAGACTGGTGCAGCCACTGTGGAGAACAGTATGGAGTTTCCTCAAAAAACTGAAAATGGAAATCACATTTGACCCAGTAATCCCACTCATAGGAATATGTCCTAAGAAACTAGAAACACCAATCAGAAAGGATATATGCACCCCTATGTTCATAACAGCACAATTTACAATAGCTAAGATTTGGAAACAGCCTAGGTGCCTGTCAGCAGATGACTGGATCAGAAAACTATGGTACATCTACCCAATGGAATACTATGCTGCCATAAAAAAAGGAGGAATTCTTACCATTTGTAGCAACCTGAATGGACTTGGAGAACATTATGGTAAGTGAAATAAGCCAGTCAATGAAAGAAAAATACCACATGATCTCACTCATTTGTGGATAATAAAAAACACATTATAAACTGGTGAACAAAAAGATAGATACAGAGGCAATAAAGCATCAAGCAGACTGTTAAATTACAGAGGGAAGGTTAGGGAGAGGTGGGGGAAATAAAAGATCAACCGAAGGACTTAAATGCATGCATAAAAGAATAACCAATGGATATAAAACATTGAGGGGTGAGGGCATGTATGGGAGTGGGAGGGACCCATGGTAAGATATGTACACATATAATACCTTAATTTAAAAAATGAAAAAAATAAAAATAAAATGCCAAGAGCAAAAGACAAAGAGAATATTAAAAGCAGCAAGAGAAAAACAGTTACCTACAAGGGCGCACCCATACGACTGTCAGCTGATTTCTCAACAGAAACTATGCAGGCCAGATGGGAGTGGCAAAAAATATTCAAAGTGATGAAAAGCAAGATCCTACAACCAAGATTACTCTACCCAGCAAAGCTATCATTCAGATTTGAAGGGCAGATAAAGAGCTTCACAGATAAGAAAAAGCTAAAGGAGTTCATCACCGCCAAACCAATTTTATATGAAATGCTGAAAGGTATTCTTTAAGAAGAGGAAGAAGAAGAAAAAGATAAAGATAAAAATTATGAACAACAAATACATATCTATCAACAAGTGAATCTAAAAATCAAGTGAATAAAAAAATTGGATGAACAGAATAAACTGGTGAATATAATAGAATCAGAAGCATAGAAAGGGAGTGGACTAACAATTCTTGGGGGGAAAAGGGGTGTGGGGGTTGCGGGAACAGACTAGACAAAAATCGTACCCTATGGATGAGGACAGTGGCGGGGATAAGGGCTGAGTGTGGGGTGGGAACCAGTTAGAGGGGCCCTATGGGGGAAAAAAGAGGAACAATTGTAATAATCTGAACAATAAAGATTTATTAAATTTTTTAAAAAGTAAAGTCTAAAATTTTTTTTAATTTTAATCATTTATTAATACTTGTCCAGCCCTAACCGGTTTGGCTCAATGGAGCATCAGCCTGCGGACTGACGGGTCCCAGGTTCGATTCTGGTCAAGGGCATGAACCTTGGTTGCGGGCACATCCCCAGTGGGGGGTGTGCAGGAGGCAGCTGATTGATGTTTCTCTCTCATCGATGTTTCTAACTCTCTATCTCTCTCCCTTTCTCTCTGTAAAAAATCAATGAAATATATTTTAAAAAAATACTTGTCCAGTTTGTCAAGCACTGAAGATAGCAGCGATGAGTAAAATCTAATCTCTATCTCGAAGAGGGATATATAAATCTTGGTAATTTTTACATGGCTCTTCATACAAATCCCTGAATGGTTTAGGCTATATTAAAAGGGAATGTTTAATTGGGGGGAATTGAAACAAACAAATAAAAATGGCGTGAAATTCCTTCCTGAAAATGTTTCTACTTATGCTGCCATGAAAAGCACATTTGGTCTTACATGTGATTCTTTTTGTGAAATTGCAAATGAAATCATACTTAGAAGTTGGACATAATATAATTTTAGTAAACACCAAATTATTTTTACATTTTTATAATTGAAGATTTATAGAAGAGAGATTACACTTACTCTGTTTTTTCTAGAGGACAGAAGTGAGACCAGTGAGTTGAAGAAACATATATTTTAGGTCAGTGTAAGAGTGGGAGGTAAAATATATGATTGTCTAACCATTATCTTGTGCACCTGAAACTAATACAGAAAAATATTGAATGTGAACTATAATGGAAAAAAGAGATGGAAAATTGTATGTTACATGTTTTTCATCATCATAATAAAAATAAATATATAAATATAAAAACATTCAGTTTGACCACACACACAAAAAAGAGAGGAAGTAAAGCCCTGACCGGGTTTCTCATTTTGTTGGAGTGTTGTCCCATACACCAAAAAGGTTGTGATTTTGATTCCCAGTCAGGGCACATATCTAGGTTTCTGGTTTGGTCCACAGTCTGGGTACGTACTGATCAGTGTTTCTGATCAGTGTTTATCTACCTATCTATCTATCTATCTATCTATCTTTCTCTCCCCCTCTCCCCCCCACCCAAAATCAATAAACATGTCCTTGGGTGAGGTTAAAAAAAAAGAGAGAGTGAGAGGTGGTTTATCTAATTTTCCCAACACCATTTTTTGAATAGGCTGTCTTTACCCCATTGTATGTTCTTGCCTCCTTTGTCAAATATTAATTGACCATATATGTGTAGGTTTATTTCTGGGCTCATTATATGTGTGTTTTTATGCCAGTACCATGCTGTTTTGATTACTATAGCCTTGTAATATAGTTTGATATCAAATAGCATGATACGTCCAACTTTGTTAAGATTGCTGAGGCTATTTGGGGTCACTTGTAGTTCCATATAAATTTTGGATTATTTATTATAGTCCAGTGAAATATGCCATTGGTATTTTCATAGAAATTGCATTGAATCTATAGATTACTTTGCATAGTTTGGACATTTTAATGATATCAATTCTTCCTATCCATGAACATGGTATGTGCTTTCATTTTTTTGTATCTTCCTCGATTTATTTCTCAGTATCTTATAATTTTCTGAGTACAAGAATGAAATCTTACCATCTGTCACAGCATGTATGGACCTAGAAGGTATTATACTAAGTGAAATAAGTCAGAGAGAGACAAATACCATATTTCACTTATATGTGGGATCTACAGAACAAAATAAACAAAATTGGGACAGAATCATAAATACAGAGAGTGGACTGATGGTTGTCAGTGGGAAGGGGTGTTAGGGGACTGGGTGAATGAGGTAAAGGGTTTAAGAAGTACAAATTTGTAGTCACAGAATAGTTATGAGGATGTAAAGTACAGCATAGGAAATATAGTCAATAATATTGTGATAACTATGTATGGTGGCAGATGCATTCTAGAAATGTTGGAAGGAACACTTTGTAAAGTATATAATTGTCTAACCACTGTTCTATACGCATGAAACTAATATAAAGTAATATTGAATGTAAACTGTAAAAAAAAAGTGGGAAGTGGTACATTGTTTTTCTAAGTAGAAATAATTGCATTTACTGGACGTGTGTGCATTATCAAAAGAAAGGGGGAGAATAAAGCAGACAGTATCAAAACATAGAAGGAAAAAGTTAAGTTTAAATAATCCTATTCTTAGAGGAAAACTAAATTTTTGATGGCTCTCATTCTTGATTATTTTTATGTATGTTTTTCTCTTACAAATTTTTTTCTTTATTTTTTTAATTAATAAATTTTTGTATAACCTTTCTTTTCATAGCATATTATGACCATCTTCCTTTTTTAAAGTATATTTTTATTGATTTCAGAGACAGAGAGGAAGATAGAAACATTAATGATGAGAGAATCATTGATCAGCTGCCTTCTACACACCCTCTACTGGGGATTGAAACTGCAATCCAGGCATGATGGCCAGTTACTTTTCCAAAAGCTCACATTTGTTTACACTGTCAACAATGAAAATGGCTGTTTTCCCAGTCTGTCAGCTATGCTGGTTATTATCAGTTTTTCTCATCTTTGCTAATTTGGTAGGTGAAAAATGAAATCTTACTTTAACTTGAATTTCTTTGATTCATAGTAAGTATCTTTGATTCCTATTGGAGAATCTTTTCATCTCTTCATTGGCCAGTCATAACAATTGTATAAGCTCCATTTTCTAAATTTTGTTTCCTTTTTTTAAAAACATTTTTTTATTGATTGATTTCAGAGAGAGAGAGGAAGGGAGTATGAGGGAAGGAGGGAGGGAGGGAAAGAGAAACATTGATATGTTGTTCTCTTGTTTATATATTCACTGGTTGATTCTTGTGTGTGCTCTGACTGGGGATCAAAACTTCAACCTTGGCATATCTGGATGATGCTCTAAGCAGCAGAGCTACCTAGCCTGGGATTGTTTCATTTTAACACTTAAATTTTACTTCATCTGAAATATAGTAATTTGATATAAGGTATGAGATAGGGGCCTAGCAATTTTTTTTTTCTGTTTAAGATTTTTTTTTTAATCTTTATTGTTGAGGTTATTACAGATGCCCCTCATTCCCCCCCACCCCCCCCATAGCTCCCCTCCACCCAGTTCCCACCCTACCCAGGCCCTCGCCACCCTACGGTCCACGTCCATACGTAATGCATACATGCATATAAGATCTTTGTCTATTCTCTTCCCGTACCCCCCCACACACACCCCTTTCCTTCTGACAATCGTCAGTCTGTTCCATTTCCATGCCCCTGAATCTATTCTGTTCACCAGCTTATTTTGTTCATCAGATATTTTATTCATTTGATTTTTAGATTCACTTGTTGATAGATACGTATTTGTTGTCACTTTGTTGTTCATAATTTTTTATCTTTACCTTTTTCTTCTTAAAGAATACCTTTCAGCATTTCATATAATATTGGTTTGATGGTGATGAACTCCTTTAGCTTTTTCTTGTCTGTGAAGCTCTTTATCTGACCTTCCATTCTAAATGATAGCTTTTCTGGGTAGAGTAATCTTGGTTGTAGGTTCTTGCTATTCATCACTTTGAAAATTTCTTGCCACTCCCTTCTGGCCTGCATAGTTTCTGATAAGAAATCAGCTAACAGTCATATGGGCACTCCCTTGTAAGTAACTAACTTTTTCTCTTACTGCTTTTAATATTCTCTCTTTGTCTTTTGCCCTTGGCATTTTAATTATGATGTGTCTTGGTGTGGTCCTCTTTGGATTCCTTTTGTTTGGGGTTCTGTGCGCTTCCTGGACTTGTAAGTCTATTTCTTTCACCAGGTAGGGGAAGTTTTCTTTCATTATTTCTTCAGCTAGGTTTTCAATATCATGCTATCTCTTAGCACCCCCATAATTCAGATGTTGATGCGCTTGAAGTTGTCCCAGAGGCTCCTTACACTATCTTCATATTTTTGGATTCTTTTTTCTTTTTGCTCTTCTGGTTGGGGTTTTTTTGTTTGTTTGTTTCCTTGTATTTCAAATCATTGATTTGATTCTTGGGATCCTCTAGTCTACTGTTGAATTCCTGTATATTATTCTTTATTTCAGTCAGTGTATGCTTAATTTCTGACTGGTCACTTTTCTTTTTTTTTTTTTTTTCTTGGCATTCTCACTAAGATACTTGAAGGTCTTACTAAGTTCTTCAGAGTTTCTAGAAGATTCTTGAGTAACCTTATAACTGTGGTTTTGAACTCTATATCCAATAGTTTGCTTTCTTCCATTTCTTTCATTTGTGACATGTTTTTTTTTGTCTCCGCATTTTGGCTGCTTCCCTGTGTTTGTTTCTATGTATTGGGTAGCTGCTAAATCTGTTTGAATTGATAGAGTGGCCTTGTGTAGTAAGTGTCCTATAGGGCCCAGTGGCTCAGCCTCCCCAATCACCTGAGGTGGACACTCTTGGTGCATCCCTTTGTGGGCTGTGTGCACAGTTTTGTTGTAGTTGAACCTTGATTGCTGTTGGTATCACTGGGAGGAATTGACCTCCAGGCCAATTGGCTGTGAGAACCAGTTGCGACTACAGTGGGAGAGCTGCTGTGCAGGAAACACCCTTATGGAGCAGCATTTGCTTCAGTAGGGCTTTGGTGCTCACTGAGTCTGACCCTTGAGTTTGTCACTTATGGATGTGAAGAGTTATAATCTGAGGGAGAATCCAAGATGGCGGCGTAGGTAAACACCTAAACTGCTGCCTCCCACAACAATTTAAACTGCAACTAAAAGACAAAACGTCTATCACCCAGAACCACGGGAAAGCTGGCTGAGTGGAAGTTCTACAACTAGAAGGAAAGAGAAAAGAGCATTGAGACGTGCACGAGCGCTGAAAAGCTGAGGTACAGAGGCGCGTGATCCGGGCTGGCGGCGGGCAACTGGGTGTGTTGCCTTTTTCAACCTGAACGGAGACAAGCCCCGATTACTCTAAAATCCAGTCTCTGGGGAGACGCGGGGGACCCAAACTCCTACGGGGAGAAGCTGGACTGTCTGCCAGTGAGAGTGGCTTGCTTGCAGAGCTGCGCGCAGGAATAATTGTTTACGGCACTGGGGCACAGGACTCCAGGACGCTGTCGGGGACACAGAGCCGGCTAACTAGCAGCCATTGCTGTTTGCCACGCCCTAACCTAGTGACACCCTGAGACCCCGCCCCACACAACCTACAAACCCACCCAAGCTCCAAGCAGCCGCATTAGCATAAGAAAAGCCTGCCCTATCGCAGCTTAACCTAGAAAACTTGCAGCCCGGGTCAGACAGCTCCAAAACCTCCCAAACCCCAAGCAAAGAGGAGAAAACTGCAGCTCTCACTGTAGCTCCTGCTGAGTGGCCTCAGACAGTAGCTGACCTGCACCCCATTGGAGATCCAGAAGCCAGTGTACCTAGTGGTCAGTGTGAGACACCAGATTTCAACTCCTCACATCCATAAGTGACACATTCAAGAGGCAGACTCAGCGAGCACCAAAGCCCCACTGAAACAAGTCCTACCCCATAAGCGTGTCTTCAGCGCAGCAGTTCTTCCATTATAGACACAGCAAGTGCTCACAGCTAATTGGCCTGGAGGTCAATTCCTCCCAGCGTACCAATAGCAATTCAGGCTTAACTACACCAAGACTTTGCACTCAGCCCACAAAGCGGTGTACCAAGAGCATCCACATCAGGTGATTGGGGAGGCTGAGCTACTGCCCCCTATAGGTCACCTACCACACAAAGCCACTCCATCAACACAGGGAAGCAGCCAAAATGCAGAAACAAAGAAACATGTCATGAATGAAAGAAACGGAGGAAAGCAAACTACTGGATGACATAGAGCTCAGAACCACATTTATAAGGTTACTCAAGAATCTTCTTAAAACCGCTGAGAAACTTGATGAGACCTTCAAGGACCTTAATGAGAATGCCAAAAAAAATGGAAAAGGATCAGTCAGAAATGAAGCATACACTGTCTGAAATAAAGAATATACAGAAACTCAACTGTAGATCAACATACCCCAAGAATCAAACCAAAGATCTGAAATATGTGGAAACAAAAAACATCCAACCAGAAAAACAAAAAGGAAAAAGAATCCAAAAATATGAAGATAGTGTAAGGAGCCTCTGGGACAACTTTAAGCGAACCAACATCCGAAATTTTGGGGTGCCAGAAGAAGGGAGAGAGCAAAATATTGAAAACCTATTAGAAGAAATAATGACAGAAAACTTTCCCTACCTGGTGAAAGAAATAGACTTACAAGTTCAGGAAGCGCACAGAACCCCATACAAGAGGAATCCAAAGAGGACCACACCAAGACACATCATAATTAAAATGCCAAGGGCAAAAGACAAAGAGAGAATATTAAAAGCAGCAAGAGAAAAACAGTTAATTACCTACAAGGGAGTACCCATACGACTGTCAGCTGATTTCTCAACAGAAACTATGCAGGCCAGAAGGGAGTGGCAAGAAATATTCAAAGTGATGAACAGCAAGAACACCAAGATTACTCTACCCAGCAAAGCTATCATTCAGAGTTGAAGGTCAGATAAAGAGCTTCACAGACAAGAAAAAGCTAAAGGAGGTCATCACCACCAAACCGGGATTACATGAAATGCTGAAGGGTATTCTTTAAGAAGAGGAAGAAGAAGAAAAAAGTAAAGTTAAAAATTATGAACAACAAAATGACATCAAATACATACCTACCAACAAGTGAATCTAAAAATCAAGTGAATAAAAAATCTGAAGAACAGAATGGACTGGTGAATATAATAGAATCAGGGACATAGAAAGGGAGCAGACTGACAGTTCTCAGGGGAAGCAAGTGTGAGGGGTGCGGGAAGAGATTGGACAAAAATCTTACTCCTATGGATGAAGACAGTGGTGGGGGGTAAGGGCATGGGGTGGGGTGGGGAATCAGGTGGAAGGGAGCTATGGGGGGAAAAAAAAGTGGAACACCTGTAATAATCTGAACAATAAAGATTTATTTAAGGAAAAAAAAGTTATAATCTAATATGGTCTCACACTAACCACTGAGCACACTGGCTTTTGGGTCTCCAGGGAGGTGTAAAGTCATCCACTGCCTGGGGCTACCCAGCAGGAGCTACAGAGAGATCTGCAGATTCCTCCTCATTGTATTGGGCTTGGAAGTGCCCAGACTAGGCCCAGCTGTGAAGCAAGGCAGGCTGGTGCTGGTGTGGTCTGGGCCTTTTATTGATAGCTTTGGGGCTCCCTGATGTAGCTGCAGCTTGTTTGACAGGTTTTGGGCAGAGACAGGATAGTAGGCCATTCATATGCAAAAGCCCCTGCGCACAGCTTGGATGGGGTTTTAAAGTGGTTGGGGCGGGGTCTCAGGAAATCACCAGGACAGAGCAAATAGAAATGGCTGCCAGTCAGAGAGGCCCCAGCATGGGAACAATGACCTCTGCAAGCACCTCCATCTGTAAGAAAGCCGCCCCCGAGTTCCTGCCCTGGTGCCAAACAGTCTAGGTTCTCCCTGTATGTGTCTGGGTGCCCCAGAGCCTTGCCCGGTACTGGAGGTCAGAACAAGTGGGAGCTTGTAAGTTCAGTTCGAGGTCCTGGCCTTTTAAGAGGAGCAGCTGGATCTCGAGCAACAGTGTCACTCGCCCCAATCCACACTGGTTTTTACAGTCTGTAGTTCTTATTGCCCGTAGGGACCTCTTTCCCCAGATTTGAGACCCTGGGCTGGGGGGGGTCTGGTGTGGGGCTGGGACTCCTCACTCCTGCGGCGGACTCCGCAGAGGCAATCTCTCTACCGGTTAAAAAAAGCACACACGGGTGCTGGACCAGCCTATTCCGCGCCTCCGCATCTCCTACCAGTCTCAGTACACTTTCTTCTTTACCTCTCTAGTTGCAGTCCTTCCACTCAGCCAGCTTTCCTGCAGTTCTGGATGATAGTTGCTGTATATTTTAGTTGTAATTTTGACGTGGTTGTGGGAGGCAGCAAGTACAGGCGTTTACCTATGCTGCCATCTTGGTTCTCCCCTAGCTTTTTTTAAATCAAATTATTAACAACTTACCACAATGCCATCAAGTAACTAACTCAGCAAGCATATCTTAAACTTTACTTTATAGGCCAGTGGTCGGCAAACTCATTAGTCAACAGAGCCAAATATCAACAGTACAACGATTGAAATTTCTTTTGAGAGCCAAATTTTTTAAACTTAAACTTCTTCTAATGCCACGTCTTCAAAATAGACTCACCCAGGCTGTGGTATTTTGTGGAAGAGCCACACTCAAGGGGCCAAAGAGCCACATGTGGCTCGCGAGCCGCAGTTTGCCAACCACTGTCATAGGCAATTAGGTGCTAATAGATATTCTGCCAAAAAAAAAAGTCTTTCAATGAGTCAAATGAGTTTGGGAAATAAATCAGACCAAGGAAAGGTAAATTTCTTTATTGCAGAACTTCTTCTTCTAGCCTTTATTATGCTTATGTATATTAAGAATCTCCAATAAAGAGTTTTAAGATATGGCATTTTCTAATATATTTAACCATGTAATCCTCCATGTCATCCTATTTTTTTCTTTCAAGTAATACCTATGAAATCCTGTGGAACTGTGCTGGTCAAAATAGTAGACACTAGCCACATATGGCTATTTTAATTTACATTTAAATTAATTGAAATAAAATTAAGTATTTAGTTCCTCAGTCAGGCTAGCCACATTTCAGGTGCTTATTAGCCTCACGTGGCTATTGGCTACTCTATTAGACATTGTAGATAAAAACACTTCCATCTTGGCCCGGGCCAGGTAGCTCAGTTTGTTATTTAGAGTATTGTCCAATAATCCAAGGCTGTGGGTTCAATCCCTGGTCAGACTAAGTACAAGAATCAATTAATGAATGCATCAATAAGTGGAACAGCAAATCAAGTCTCTCTCTCTCAAAAATCAATAAATAATTTTAAAAAACAAAGCACTTCCTTTATTGCAGAAAGTCCTATTGGACAGTGCTTCTATAGAACATAATATTCATTGAAAACATGAATCCATAGTTTCTCCCATTGATTTGTAACGTCTCCATCATTCTATTTAAAATTTCTAAAAATGCATGGGTTTGTGTTTCTGTCTTGGTACCACACAGCTAGTTGAGAGAGTCAAGCTTCAGCATTTTTTTCTCTGAGAGCAGAACTAAAGGATTCTTGCATGAAGTAGAAAGTTAGACTAGAAGGGATAATTAAAGGCCCTTATATTTCTCAGATTCTGTAAATATAAACATTTCTTCACCAAACTTGATTTATATCATGTTGAGATCCATACTGCATTACTCATTAGTTCATTCTGCAATTATTTATTATCTGCCTGACCAGCCCTGTTTTAGGTCCAAGGCCTAGAATTGTAAACAAGTTTAGGCAGACAAGGTTCCTTGGTTTTCTTACTCTCAAGGAGCTTACCTTCTTGTTTTAGAGAGAAAAAGAACAATGTTAACAAAGAAGCAAATAAATTTTAAAAGCCATCAGATAGCCTTGAGTGCTATGCAATGAACTGAAATTAAAGGAATAAGAGAGTGAGTGATACCCTGGCCAGTGTGACTTGGTCAATGGTTAGAGTGTCAGCCTGTGCACTGGAGGGTCATGGGTTCGATTCCTGGTCAGGGACATGTACCTGGTTGCAGGTTTGATCCCCAGCCCCAGTTGTGTGGGAGACAACCAATTGATGTGTCTCTCTCACATCAATGTTTCCCTTTCTCTCTCTCCCTTCCTCCTTCCCACTTTCTTTAAAAATCAATAGAAAAAATGTCCACAACTAAGGATTGACAAAAGCGGGGGGGGGGGGGGGGGGGCTCTAGTTTTGGCTGGTCACAGGAGATTTCTGAATAAGTGGCATTTAAACTGAAATCTATCCAACAGAAGGAGTGTTGCTGGTGGAAATAGTGTTCTTTCAGGGAGTCAGGAGAAAAGCATTTCAGAGACCCATACGAGGATGAGGGGTAGTAGCAAGATTTATTGGGCCGGAAACAAAGGACTGCCACCAGGTGCCCAATCTCATCCATAATCAGGTGGCTTAGCTTTATCTTGCTGTAGAAGTCCTGAGCCTGGTGAACATAAGTGCCCACCAAGAGGGTCAGGATCCAGAACTATAATACCATCACCCTGGGCTTTGTTAGTTCAACATAGTCTCTGCTCCCAGCTGCACTCCTGGCCAGTGCTGTGCTGCCATACCCAGGCCTGAGCTTGGGCCCACATGGCTGCTACAGAAAGAAAGCATGCAAACAAAGGAGCAAATTTACAAAGAACATGTACTACAGAGGCGAGCCTTTGTTAAGCTTTAATTATATCTCCTTGGGTTTGGGAAGGGGCCAGCTTTCTTTCAAACTGATCAATCTCTTTCACAATCCTTCATGGGTTTGTTCTGGGTCCTTCCCCTATCCAGTTTGGTTCTTTCCTCAGGTTTTTCAGGCTAGACATTGCCCCTTTATGTTGCCATTTTGATTCCTACTGCACATGTGTCAGTTTTGCCTTGTCATCTGGTTTATACTGCACATGCGCTTACCTCCTCCTGCACCATCTTGAATTCTGCGCATGTGCCCAGCAGAGGAATTTCAATCCCTTTGTTGTTTACTAGAGGCCCAATTCATGAAATTCGTGCAAGAGTAGGCCGGCCTTCCCCTGGCTGCCGGCACCAGGTTTCCTCTGGCACCCGGGAAGCTGCCCCCCCCCCCCCACTGGTGTGGTCACCCCCAACTGCTCCCCTCCAGCCGGCAGGCACCCAGGACCCAGGCTTCCCTCACAGCCCCGGCTTCATCCAGAAGGTCATCCAGAAGAATGTCCCATCTAATTAGCATATTACACTTTTGTTATTATAGATTCCTTCCCTCCCCCCCATTCCACTTCCAGGATGGTTGTTCCTGAGGAGATTGTAAAGCCGATTCTTCCTGACTGCTTGGGGATTGCTCAGGGATTAAGTCCCTTCAGCAGAGGATGCAGTGGTCCCCTGGGGAGCATGTGACTGCTGCACCTTCCTAGTTAATCAGGCCTAATGTTTAATTCAGCTCCCTAGTTTATTAGGCTTAATTCCTAATTTCATTTGCTTTCTTTATTAATAATAACTAGTTGGCTACCTACACTAATATTTCACACACCCCTTCAAGAATTCTGGGTTCTTATAATCTAACTAGATGCCCAGTGCATGAAATTTATGCACCTGGGGGGGGTGTCCCCTCAGCCCAGCCTGCACCCTCCCCAATCCAGGACCCCCCAGGATTGGGCCTAAACTGGCAGTTGGACATCCCTCTCACAATCCAGGACCAACTCTCCACCCCCACCCTCCCGCCGGCCTGGTCGCCCCACGCAGCTTGTTTGGTCGTTTATTCGGTTGTTTTGTATGCAATTTTATATATATAAACAAGGGTAAATGAATATAGATCTCATTTCTTTTAGCTCACCCTGCTTGATTGCACCTAACTGCCCCCCCCCCCCCCGTGCTGGCCTGGTCACCCCCAACTTTCCCCCATGCATGCGTAGTCGCCCCCAACTGCCCCATCCTCCCACCAACCTGGTCGCCCCTCACTGCCCCCCCCCCACTGGTGTGGTAACCCCCAACTGCCCCCCATCCCCTGCAGGCCTGGTAGCCCCATTCAGACTGCTGCTCAGTTGTTTGGTCGCCCCTCACTAACCCCCCTGCTGACCTGGTCACCCCACGCAGCCTGCTGCTCAGTCGTTTGGTCTCCCCTCACTAACCTCCCTGCTGATCTGGTCGCCCCATGCAGCCTGCTGCTCAGTTGTTCAGTCGCCCCTCATTGACCCCTCGCCCTGCCGGCCTGATCGCCCCACACAGCCTGTTCAATTGTTTATTCGGTTGTTTCATATGTGATGCTTTCTTAGCCTTTTATATATATAGACAAGGGTATAGGTCTCTTTTTTTTTTTTTTTTTTAGCTTCTTCCTGCTGTCAAGAAAGACATTACAAAACGCCTCTCCCTCACATGAAGGCGCCTGTTCCCCTTTGCTCCCTTCTTCTTTTGGCAGATAGTAAGAATTTTTGGGTCCAGGGATGTTTTCCAATGGTCTTAGGCGACCCTGCTAGTGGTTCTCAACCTGTGGGTCACGATCCACAGGTTGAGAACCGCTGCTGTAGAGCCTAAGATCATCAGAAAACACAGATATTTACATTACAATTAATTAACAGTAGCAAAATTACAGTTATGAAGTAGCAATGAAAATAATTTTATGGTTGTGGTCACCACAACATGAGGAACTGTATTAAAGGGTCGCGGCATTAGAAAAGTTGAGAACCACTGTTCTAGAGCAGTGGTTGGCAAGCTCATTAGTCAACAGAGGCAAATATCAACAGTACAACGATTGAAATTTCTTTTGAGAGCCAAATTTTTTAAACTTAAACTTCTAACGCCACTTCTTCAAAATAGACTCACCTAGGCCACGATATTTTGTGGAAGAGCCACACTCAAGGGGCCAAAGAGCTGCATGTGGCTCGCCAGCCGCAGTTTGCTGACCATGGGTCTAAAGGATTGTGCTATTGACAAGTTGGCATCCTTATTGTATCCTAGAAGAGCAAAAACGAAGGACTGCCCCCAGGTGCCCAATCTAATCCATGACCAGGTGGCTTAGCTTTGTCATTCTGTAAAAGAAGTACTGGGCCTGGTGAGCCCATGTGAGAAATCATTTTTATTGTATCCTAGTGGTGACAAATTTGACAAAAAGGCTAAAAAGGTATGGTCCAAAAATAAGAAGAATTATAGCAACTAAAGGTCTCATGAGAAGTAAGAACCACATGATAGAGGGAGAGACCAGCTTTACAGTGTCCCAGATTAAGTGGGGGGAGGGACTTCTGTGGATGAAGGTGTGTTACACCTGTTTGAAGCCCTTTTGTTTATCATAATTTAAATTAGGCTAATTTAAATTAGGCTAATTTAAATTAGGCTAATTTAAGAAGGACATTCTAAGATCTTCTTTCTGAAGCAGCTTCTTTCTGCCTGAATTTCTTGGGCTGGTAAGAGGATCAAAGTTTCCCCTGAGTCCTTCGTTTCCCAACAGTTTAAAATCAGTATCCTCCAAAGCAATTTCCAGATGGCAGAACTTTGGTCTCTTCACCCTGCCTTTTTTTTTTTTCTATCTCTCTCTCTCTCTCTCTCTCTCTCTCTAACCTCCCCCCCCCTTTCCTCTCTGAAATCAATAAAACTATATTTTTAGAGTTTTTTTTCTAAAATAAATCTTTATTGTTCAGATTATTACAGGTGTTCCTCTTTTTTTTCCCCCATAGCTCCCCTCCACCTGATTCCGCACCCCACCCCATGCCCTTACCCGTAACCCCGCCACTGTCTTCATCCATAGGAGTAAGATTTTTGTCCAATCTCTTCCCGCACCCCTCACACCTGCTTCCCCTGAGAATCATCAGTCCACTCCCTTTCTATGTCCCTGATTCTATTATATTCACCAGTCCATTCTGTTCTTCAGATTTTTTATTCACTTGATTTTTAGATTCACTTGTTGGTAGGTATGTATTTGATGTCCTTTTGTTGTTCATAATTTTTATCTTTACCTTTTTCTTCTTCCTCCTCTTCTTAAAGAATACCTTTCAGCATTTCATGTAATCCTGGTTTGGTGGTGATGAACTCCTTTAGCTTTTTCTTGTCTGTGAAGCTCTTTATCTGATCTTCAACTCTGAATGATAGCTTTGCTGGGTAGAGTAATCTTGGTTGTAGGTTCTTGCTGTTCATCACTTTGAATATTTCTTGCCACTCCCTTCTGGCCTGCATAGTTTCTGTTGAGAAATCAGCTGACAGTCGTATGGGTGCTCCCTTCTAGGTAATTAACTGTTTTTCTCTTGCTGGTTTTAATATTCTCTCTTTATCTTTTGCCCTTGGCATTTTAATTATGATGTGTCTTGGTGTGGTCCTCTTTGGATTCCTCTTGTATGGGGTTCTGTGCGCTTCCTGAACTTGTACGTCTATTTCTTTCACCGGGTAGGGAAAGTTTTCTGTCATTATTTCTTCTAATAGGTTTTCAATATTTTGCTCTCTCCCTTCTTCTGGCACCCCAAAAATTCGGATGTTGGTTCGCTTAAAGTTGTCCCAGAGGCTCCTTACACTATCTTCATATTTTTGGATTCTTTTTTCTTTTTGTTTTTCTGGTTGGATGTTTTTTGTTTCCACATATTTCAGATCTTTGGTTTGATTCTTGGGGTACGTTGATCTACAGTTGAGTTTCTGTATATTCTTTATTTCAGACAGTGTATGCTTCATTTCTGACTGATCCTTTTCCATTTTTTTGGCATTCTCATTAAGGTCCTTGAAGGTCTCACTAAGCTCCTCAGAAATGTCATCAAGTTTCTCGGCGGTTTTTAGAAGATTCTTGAGTAACCTTATAAATGTGGTTCTGAACTCTATGTCATCCAATAGTTTGCTTTCCTCCGTTTCTTTCATTCGTGACATGTTTCTTTGTCTCCACATTTTGGCTGCTTCCCTGTGTTGATGGAGTAGCTTTGTGTGGTAGGTGACCTATAGGGGGCAGTAACTAAGCCTCCTCAATCACTTCAGGTGGATGCTCTTGGTACACCTCTTTGTGGGCTGAGTGCAAAGTCTTGGTGTAGTGAAGCCTTAATTGCTGTTGGTACACTGGGAGGAATTGACCTCCAGGCCAGTTAGCTGTGAGCACTTGCTGTGTCTATAATGGAAGAACTGCTGTGCTGAAGACACGCTTATGGGGCTGGACTTGTTTCAGTGGGGCTTTGGTGCTCACTGAGTCTGCCTCTTGAATGTGTCACTTATGGATGTGAGGAGTTGAAATCTGGTGTCTCACATTGACCACTAGGTACACTGGCCTCTGGATCTCCAATGGGGTGCAGGTCAGCTACTGTCTGAGGCCACCCAGCAGGAGCTACAGTGAGAGCTACAGTTTTCTCCTCTTTGCTTGGGGTTTGGAGGTTTTGGAGCTGTCTGACCCGGGCTGCAAGTTTTCTAGGTTAAGCTGCGATAAGGCAGGCCTTTCTTATGCTAAAGCTGCTGCTTAGAGCTTGGGTGGGATTGTGCAGGGCGGGGCCTCAGGGTGTCACTAGGCTAGGGCGTGGCAAACAGCAATGGCTGCTAGTTAGCCGTCTCTGGGTCCCCGACGGCGTCCCCGAGTCCCGTGCCCCAGTGCAGTAAACAATTATTCCTGCGCGCAGCTCTGCAAGCAAGCCACCCTCAATGGCAGACAGTCTAGCTTCTCCCCGTAGGAGTTTGGGTCCCCCGCGTTTCCCCAGAAACTGTATTTCAGAGTAATCGGGGGCTTGTCTCCCTTTGGGTTGAAAAAAGCAACGCCCGCCGCCAGTCCGGATCACGTGCCTCCGTACCTCAGCTTTTCAGCGCTCGTGCACGTCTCAATGCTCTTTTCTCTTTCCTTCTAGCTGTAGAACTTCCACTCAGCAAGCTTTCCCATGGTTCTGGGTGATAGACGTTTTATCTTTTAGTTGTAGTTTTGAAATTGTTGCGAGAGGCAGCATTTTAGGTGTTTACCTATGCCGCCATCTTGGATTCCTCTCCTGCCTTTTAAATAATAAAGCTTTACATTCTAGAAGTGAAGCCAATCGACCTCTCCATACTTTACTGACTTAACCATCTAGTCCTGACAGCAAGTCAGTTTAGCCAAACCACTGAGTCTCATTTCAGGAGGCGGCGATGCAGATGTGGTTCCAAAGTGAGACCTATCCTATCTAATAAAAGAGTAATATGCAAATTAACCATCATTCCACTGCACCCACAAGCCACGCCCACCAGCCAATCAGGAGCAAATATGCAAATTAACTCAACCAAGATGGCTGCAGCCACAGAGTGAGCAGGAGACTTTAGTTTCCCTGGCAATGGAGGAAGCCATGCTTTCCACACCCCCTGGCCAGCCCAGGCCTCCACTCAAGGCTACAAAGTTTCAATCATAGAAGATAAATCCCAACAAAAATGGCTGCGACCATGGAGCTGGAGAGAGAAGGAGGCTTGGGTTTCCATGGCAATGGAGGAAGCCAAACTTCCTGGCCTGCCTTGGCCTGCGCTCAAGGCTACAAAGTCTCAATTATAGAAGATAAATCCCAGATACCAGGGCCTCCGCTTGGGTCACTGGGGAGTGTGGCTGGTTGGCCTGCAAACCACCACAGGCCCCTCACCCAGGCTGCCCCACGCCCCAAGGGAACTGCTACTCTGATCCAGGACACCCTTCAGGACAAACCAGCTGGCCCCACCCATGCACCAGGCCTCCATCCTGTCTAATAAAAGAGTAATATGCAGATTGACCATCACTCTAACACAAAAGGTGGCTGTCCCCATGTGGTCAAAGATGGCTGCCCCCATGTGGACAAAAGATGTCCACCACAAGATGGCCAGCAGGGAAGGGCAGTTGGGAGGGACAAGGCCTGCAAGGGAGGGCAGTTGTGGGCAATCAGGCCAGCAGGGGAGGGAAGTTGGGGGTGACCAGGCCTGCAGGGAAGGGCAGTTGGGGAGGACCCAGGCCTGCAGGGAGAGCAGTTGGGGGGGACCAGGCCTGCAGGGGAGGGCAGTTAGGGGTGACCAGGCCTGCAGGAGAGGGCAGTTAGGGGCAAACAAGCTGGCAGGGGAGCAGTTAGGCATCAATCAGGCTGGCAAGGGAGTGGTTAGGGGGTGATCAGGCTGGCAGGCAGCCTGTGATTGCCAGTGTTTATTTTTTGGTATCTTTATTAATATCTGCTAGACATAGCATTGTATCCAGTTAGAGTAGTACAGATCACATTAGTGAGCATTTGCAGTTTGATAAAATTTGTAACAAAAGCCAAAGGGAGCAAGGAAGGGAACTGCATGTAGAAACTTGTATCATCTTCACTTAAAATGAGTAGAGCAGCTGCACTTTGCACTTTGTAATGTTTTAAAACTATATAACCAAACGAGGCTGTTTTTATTTTGGGGTTATGTTTTGTTTTATAGAACCCTCTCTGAATAATTAAAGAAAAATTAGTAAAAGTTACAATTCTAGGATAGTATGTTTTCTCTCTTGGGCTCTATCTGGATCATTACTTTATTCATTTGCCCAGGCATATTTTCTCAGAAGCTATGAGAATTGTTGCATACGTAATGGATAAAAATGGGGCCACATACTAAACCTGGCAAACTTAAGGAGGCCTGCATGACAGGTCTCACAAATTCCAAAGTAACCACACAGGATGGTCTGAAATTAAAACTACTTTAACTAAGCCTCTCTATTGTCTTTTTGCATCTATGATAACATACCTTTGGATAGTCAGGGTAATTTTTTTTTCAGACCCCTCTGGACACAGCACCAGAACAAAGACTATGAAAACCCCTCATTGTTACTGTTATCATGTTCATTGTTAACTGTTAACTATCCTATACCCACCAATGTAAAAGAAGTGTCTATTCATTTTACTTTTTATCCAATTCCAGAGACCCTCTTCCCTTTGCTTTCTCCAGCCTCCCTAATCTATCACCAACGTATTTCATGTAACCCTCTTACATCTTCTTTGATTCTCATGAGCAAAAAAAATAAGGTGCAAAACTGCCATTCTCCAGAGAGTTTTCTCAATCCATTGTGATTTTGCATTCTGGCAATTTTCGTCAATTTGGCTCAAATAAAATCATAAAAATTCTCTACAGGTTTGGATGTTTCTTACATTGACATCCTCAGGTATATTTTTGATCTTCTGAAATAGTTATGTATCTATAAATTAGGCAATTCTTATTTGTGTCCACTGTAATAAGTATTTTTTATTTTTTATTTTTTTAAAATAAATCTTTATTGTTCAGATTATTACAGGTGTTCCTCTTTATTTCCCCCCCATAGCTCCCCTCCACCTGATTCCCCACCCCACCCCACGCCCTTACCCCCTGCCACTGTCTTCATCCATAGGAGTAAGATTTTTGTCCAATCTCTTCCCGCACCCCTCACACCTGCTTCCCCTGAGAATCGTCAGTCCACTCCCTTTCTATGTCCCTGATTCTATTATATTCACCAGTCCATTCTGTTCTTCAGATTTTTATTCACTTGATTTTTAGATTCACTTGTTGGTAGGTATGTATTTGATGTCATTTTGTTGTTCATAATTTTTATCTTTACCTTTTTCTTCTTCCTCCTCTTCTTAAAGAATACCCTTCAGCATTTCATGTAATCCTGGTTTGGTGGTGATGAACTCCTTTAGCTTTTTCTTGTCTGTGAAGCTCTTTATCTGACCTTCAACTCTGAATGATAGCTTTGCTGGGTAGAGTAATCTTGGTTGTAGGTTCTTGCTATTCATCACTTTGAATATTTCTTGCCACTCCCTTCTGGCCTGCATAGTTTCTGTTGAGAAATCAGCTGACAGTCGTATGGGTACTCCCTTGTAGGTAACCAACCGTTTTTCTCTTGCTGCTTTCAAGATTCTCTCTTTGTCTTTTGCCCTTGGCATTTTAATTATGATGTGTCTTGGTGTGGTCCTCTTTGGATTCCTCTTGTATGGGGTTCTGTGCGCTTCCTGAACTTGTACATCTATTTCTTTCACCAGGTAGGGAACGTTTTCTGTCATTATTTCTTCTAATAGGTTTTCAATATTTTGCTCTCTCCCTTCTTCTGGCACCCCAAAAATTCGGATGTTGGTTTGCTTAAAGTTGTCCCAGAGGCTCCTTACACTATCTTCATATTTTTGGATTCTTTTTTCTTTTTGTTTTTCTGGTTGGATGTTTTTTGTTTCCACATATTTCAGAACTTTGGTTTGATTCTTGGGGTATGTTGATCTACAGTTGAGTTTCTGTATATTCTTTATTTCAGACAGTGTATGCTTCATTTCTCACTGATCCTTTTCCATTCTTTTGACATTCTCATTAATATCCTTAAAGGTCTCATCAAGTTTCTCAGCGGTTTTAAGAAGATTCTTGAGTAACCTTATAAATGTGGTTCTGAACTCTATGTCATCCAGTAGTTTGCTTTCCTCCGTTTCTTTCATTCATGACATGTTTCTTTGTCTCCACATTTTGGCTGCTTCCCTGTGTTGATGGAGTAGCTTTGTGTGGTAGGGGATCTATAGGGGGCAGTAGCTCAGCCTCCTCAATCACCTGATGTGGACGCTCTTGGTACACCCCTTTGTGGGCTGAGTGCAAAGTCTTGGTGTAGTTAAGCCTTAATTGCTGTTGGTACACTGGGAGGAATTGACCTCCAGGCCAATTAGCTGTGAGTACTCGCTGTGTCTATCATTGAAGAACTGCTGCACTGAAGACATGCTTATGGGGCAGGACTTGTTTCAGTGGGGCTTTGGTGCTCACTGAGTCTGCCTCTTGAATGTGTCACTTATGGATCTGAGGAGTTGAAATCTGGTGTCTCACACTGACCACTAGGTACACTGGCTTCTGGATCACCAATGGGGTGCAGGTCAGCTACTGTCTGAGGCCACCCAGCAGGAGCTACAGTGAGAGCTACAGTTTTCTCCTCTTTGCTTGTGGTTTGGAGGTTTTGGAGCTGTCTGACCCGGGCTGCAAGTTTGCTAGGTTAAGCTGCGATAGGTCATGGCTTTCTTATGCAAAAGCCGCTGCTTGGAGCTTGGGTGGGTTTGTAGGTTGTGCAGGGCGGGGTCTCAGGGTGTCACTAGGCTAGGGCATGGCAAACAGCAATGGCAGCTAGTTAGCCGGCTCTGTGTCCCTGTCGGCAGTCCCGTGCCCCAGTGCCGTAAACAATTATTCCTGCGCGCAGCTCTACAACAAGCCACCCTCACTGGCAGATAGTCCAGCTTCTCCCCGTAGGAGTTTGGGTCCCCTGCGTCTCCCCAGAAACTGTATTTCAGAGTAATCGGGGGCTTGTCTCCCTTTGGGTTGAAAAAAGCAACGCCCGCCGACAGCCTGATCACACGCCTCCGTACCTCAGGTTTTCACCGCTCGTGCATGTCTCAATGCTCTTTTCTCTTTCCTTCCAGTTGTAGAACTTCCACTCAGCCAGCTTTCCCATGGTTCTGGGTGATAGACGTTTTTTCTTTTAGTTGTATTTTTGAAATTGTTGCGGGAGGCAGCAGTTTAGATGTTTACCTACGCCGCCATCTTGGATTCTCCTTGGATATTTTTTTTCTGTAATAAGTATTTTTTAGACATTTCCTCCTCAAAAATCCAGATTGAAACAGCCAACAGTAACACCTTTAGTTAAAGGTTACTTATTCTACCTGAAAAAAATGCCTTTAAGATATTTTAATAAATAGCCCCAATGCTTTATTAGACCTTTAAAAGATCTTAAAATTAATTCAACCTAGAAATTTACAATAGGTTACATAAGAGTGGTCTATAACAGGATTAGCACAGTTTTTCTCTAAGAAGCCAAGCAATAAATATTTTAGATTTTGCAGGGTACACAGTTCTTGTAGCTCTGAAACAGCAATAAATAATATGTAAACAAATGAATATAACTTTGTTGGAGTAAAACTTAATTTACAAAAACAGGCAGTGGGCCAAATTTAGTCTGTGGACTAATTTATTGATCCTTGGACAAGAAAACTAGAATTTTTTTTAGGATTTTTTTAAAGAGGATGACAAATTTTAAAATTGGCAAAGATGAGAGCTTAGAATCGTGGAAATCATGGTATCACTTGGAAACATCTTAAATATATAGATACCCAGACCCTACCCCCAGAAATAGATCATAGCTGCTCTTTAAATTCTCAGTCTTGGCCAGTGAGGCTCAGTTGGTTGAAGCATTTTCCTGTGCATCCAAAGGTCTCAGGTTCAATTCCTCTCTCTCTCTCTCTCCTCTTTCTCCTTCTCCCTCTCCGTCTTCCCTCTTCCCTCTCTCTCTCTCACTTCCTCCCTCTCTAAAATCAGGGGTTTTTAAAATTATTTTTAAATTCCCAAAGATAATTCTAATGTGTAACCCCAGCTACAATCACTATTTATCTGATCCAAAATGCAGTATACATGTGATGAAGCTGAGACCCAGAAGTTTAATGACTTCTCTGGAGTCAAACAACTAGTTAATTGGATATATGAACCAAATTCCAAATCTTCTGACTCCCAACTTGGTGTTTTTCTTTACTAGACGAGCAGCTTCTTCCTTTAATATCAGCAGGAAATCACAATGATTATTGAATTATAATTTTTCCCTTTAAGTTATTTTTATTTTTAAGTAGTAGTATGCATTTTAAGGATTTAAAGATTTATATGGAAAAAAAAGTATTTTTCCTTTGGTGAAAATTAACTTGTTTATGAAGTGTTCTATACTATTGAATTCAATATTAATTTCATTTCACTACAGAAGTTGGAAGATATAAACTAAACCTTGTAAGCACAGGGTTTGTGTATACTGAAAACACATTAACATCATTGCTTCACTCTGAGATTGAGAGAACCATTTTCTCTGGAGTTTAGCATTCACGCTTCTTTTTCTAAGGTAAACCACAAGAACAATGGAGTTGTGCCCTGGCCAGATCTACCCTTGATGACTTTGTGGCTTTATGTAAACAAACAAATGCTTTATGTTCAAAAAATCTTTAACGTATATTATTTTCACCCCAAATATAAGGAACATGGAAGGAAGTTAACTGTTTTTGAGAGCCTGCAATATACTAGATATTGTGCAGAGTGCTTCCATTGGTTTTTTTGTTTGTTTTTGAGAGGAGATTTGTGGGGGGGTTTTGGTTTTATTTATTTATTTATTTATTTATTAATAAATTTTTATTCAGATTATTACAATTGTTTCTCCTTTTCCCCCCCATAGCTCCCCTCCACCTGGTTCCCACCCCACCTTCTTCCCTTACCTCCCCCCACTGTCCTCATCCATAGGTGTACACTTTTTGTCCACTCTCTTCCCGCACCTCCCACACCCCTTTCCCCCCGAGAATTATCAGTCCACTACTTTTCTATGCCCCTGATTCTATTATACTCACCACATTATTCTGTTCCTCAGGTTTTCAATTCACTTGATTATTAGGTTCACTTGTTGATAGATATGTATTTGTTGTTCTTAATTTTTTTCTTTACTTTTTTCTTCTTCCTCTTCTTAAAGAATACCTTTCAGCATTTCATATAATACTGGTTTGGTGGTGATGAACTCCTTTAGCTTTTTCTTATCTGTGAAGCTCTTTATCTGCCCTTCAATTCTGAATGATAGCTTTGCTGGGTAGAGTAATCTTGGTTGTAGGTTCTTGCTATTCATCACTTTGTAGATTTCTTGCCACTCCCGTCTGGCCTGCACAGTTTCTGTTGAGAAATCAGCTGACAATCGTATGGGTGCTCCCTTGTAGGTAATTAACTGTTTTTCTCTTGCTGCTTTTAATATTCTCTCTTTGTCTTTTGCTCTTGGCATTTTAATTATGATGTGTCTTGGTGTGGTCCTCTTTGGATTACTTTCATTTGGAGTTCTGTGTGCTTCCTGGACTTGTTAGTCTATTTCTTTCACCAGGTGGGGGAAGTTTTCGGTCATTATTTCTTCAAATGGGTTTTCAATATCTTGCTCTCTTCTTTTGGCACGCCCATAATTCTGATGTTGGTACGCTTGAAGTTGTCCCAGAGGCTTCTTACACTATCTGCAACTTTTTGGATGTTTTTTTGCTTTTTGCTTTTTCGGTTGAGTGTTTTTTGCTTCTTTGTATTTCAATTCTTTGACTTGATTCTTGCGTTCCTCTAGTCTGTTGTTGGGTCTCTGTATAATATTTTTTATTTCAGTCAGTGTATGCTTAATTTCTAGTTGGTCCTTTTTCATATCTTCGAGGGTCTCATTATATTTATCGGCCTTTTCTAGGATATTCTTGAAAAGCCTTATAATCATGATTTTGAATTCTATATCCAGTCGTTGGTTTTCCTCCATTTCTTTTGTTTGTGATCTGTTTCTTTGTCGCCGCATTTTCACTCCTTCCCTGACTTGGTAGGGTAGCTTTGTGTGCTAGGTTTCCTATATGGCCCAGTGGGTCAGCCTCCCCAGTTAAGCTGAGGTGGACACTCTTGGTGCACCCCTTTGTGGACTGTGTGTACAGCTTTGTTGTAGTTAAGTCTTGATTGTTGTTGGTATCACTGGGAAGAATTGACCTCCAGGCCAGTTGGCTGTGAGGATCAGCTGTGTCTACACTGGGAGAAGTTCGGTGCTGGAGACAACCTTATAGGATTAGACTTGCCAAATTGCAAAAGCCTCTGTGCTCAGCTTGGATGGGTTGGAGTCTCAGGGCGGAGCAGATAGTCTTGGCTTCCCGTCAGCCTTGTCCTTGCTCGCGTGCACCTCCAGACCTGTGCCTTCCCCGGCTCCTGAGCCTCTGCCCAAGAGTCCAGATTCCCCCTGCAAGAGCATGGGTCCCAGGGGCTCGCCTGGAACTGGGTTCAGTGCAGTCAGAACTGGGGCTCAGTGCGGTCAGGAGCTTCCGACTCCCTTCCGCTAGGGGAAGCCTGTGGCAACCTCCCCAGTCTTTGTGCACACTTGCGCGTGCGCCTCCAGTCCCCTGCCCGCTGGGGCTCCCCCGGGTCTCCCCTGGGTCTCCGAGTCTTTGAGTGCCTTTCTCTCTACCTGATAGTGCAGACTCCCCCTGTATGAGCCTGGGTCCACAGGGTTTTGCCTGGAACTGGGGTTCAGTGCAGTCGGAACTGGGGTTCAGTGCAGTCGGGGGCTTCCTTCCCCCTCCTGCCAGAGAAAGTCAGCCAGGCTCTCAGCCGCCCTTCCTCTCTGCGCGCACAAAGACCCTTTGCTGTACCTCAACCCTTTGCTGTTCCTCCAGTTCTCCGTGAGCTTTTCTTTTTCCTTCTAGTTGTAAAATTTCCACTCAGCCAGCTTTCCTGTGGTTCTGGATGGTGTCCATTCTGTCTTTTAGTTGTAGTTTTGAAATTGTTGTGCGAGGCAGCAGTTTAGGTGCTTACCTATGCCGCCATCTTGGTTTCTCTTTTCATTTGTTTTTAATTCATGTAACAACCCTGGGAGGCAGGTTTTATTATTACCTCATTTTACAGATGAGGAGAATGAGACTCAGAAAGAGGATGAATAACTTACCCAGGGTCACGTAGATAGAAAGTGGCAAAGTCAGAGTCTGGACCCAAAGCCTTCCTGTCCCAAAACATAGAACTATAATATATTTTGTAGGATTTTACAAATAGGACTCTGAGGAGGTTATTGTCTCCCCAGTTTACTCCCCAATATCCCTCACCATTCACCAAAACCAAGTACATAGGTCTTTTAAAACAAACAAAGCAATAAATAAATAAATAAATAAATAAATAAATAAATAAATAAATAAATAAATAAAAATGGGGTGTTACAAACAATATAAAAATCATAAGAGACCTTATTTCTCTTTTTTACCCTAATCTGTTTTTTCTGACTCTCTTTTTCAAACATTTCATTCCTCTCACAAACATTTCTTGTATCTCAGATATACCAAGCATAGTGCTCATTTTATAGAAAGGAATATCCCTAGGATGGTTCTAGATGGTTCTTGGTTCTTTTGCTAGGTTCTCTTCCATCTTCTTTTCCCTACATTAGTAATGAACTATAACTAAAATCCCAGGCACCCCAACTAAAATCCTCAGATCATTTCTTAATTCTTTCTTTCCTCTGTAACCCACCTTCCTCTGATCACTTATTGATTCTCTGTCTACAATATATTTTCTTCCTTGCTTCTCCATTCCAACTATCATTTCCCCTGGTTTAGGTAGTGTCCTCCTACCTTTACTTTTAATAACAGTCTAATTGATCTCTGCCTTCAATTTCTCTTCCAAAAATTAAATCTATATGCTATGGCTGAATTGTTAATCTTTCTAAAGCATTGGCTTAGCTAGTCATTAATGGTTCACCTTTTCCTCCAGTATAAATCCCAAACTCTTACACCTGGAATTCAGTCTGTCACCACTTAACTTCTAGTAATCTTCCTTAACCCTCACCTTCATACCTACTCTCACTTCATTCCAGCCAGACTAGACTACACAATTAAAGGCACTTTCCTTGCCTCTCTGCCTTCTTAATGCCCTTCTCCTTGCATCTACCAGTCTTTCAAGAGCCCACTTTTATGCCACTTTCTCCTTGAAGTCTTTCCTGATCTGAGCTCTCCTTCCCTTTCACCCTCTTTGCCAGGAATGATTGATTGTATTCTGTACTGAATTCCCATACATTTGTTTTTGTGCTGTATGGGTTTCTTCTCTTGTTAAGTATAAGACATAAATTTCCTGATGACACAATAGGTATCTGGATATATTATATATTATATATTTTTTTAATTTTAGTTACCTCTGTTTCTTCGTTTTACATTGACAAATTATATATTTGTATTCTCACTTTTCAGAAGAGGAAACAGGTTTCAAGAAATTAAGTAGTTTATGATCACACAGAACTGTAGGAGTAACATAACTGAGTCTAAAATTCAAGTCTTCACATGTGAAGTTTAGAGTCCCGTTTCTTGACCAAAGGTGATTTTCCAAAGGCTAGTTTGGTTCCATTTGCTTTATTGTTTTTAAATATGTTCTTACTTATTTCAGAGAAGGGAGAGGGAGAGATAGAAACATCAGTGATGGGAGAAAATCATCAATCAGCTGCCTCCTGCACGCCCCCTACTGGGGATCAAGCCTGCAACCCAGGCATGTGCCCTGATGGGGAATCAAACCCCAACCTCCTGGTTCATAGGTCAAAGCTCAACTACTGAGCCATTCCAGCTGAGCCCATTTGCTTTACAATTGTTGATGTTAAGCTATTGCAGTCTACAGTATGGAATAGAATTAAGTCCTTGATTGACCCATTGTCTGTGTGTTGGATGTTTTCAAAATCAGACAGATAAATCAAAAACTATTTTCTGAAGAAAATCTTGGCTCTGCCTGTGATACTCCCTTCAAAGTGAGATGCCTATATATCCAGGCACTCCTTGTAGGCTTCTATCCCTAGTAGGGTTGGCTGTTAAAATATGAGTCTGATTTCAGCTGGCAGCATAGAGAGCAGGTCTCCAGGTATTTGCTAGGCAGTACAATCTGGCACTCACCACTATGTAGTGTTCATTGACAGCATAGGGGAGTGATTAAGGGAGCCTTGCATGGTACACATGCTGTCATTCTCTTTTCATATTCATATACTCTTAAGTCAGATCAGCAGCAAGCTGAGCACTAAGTGTCCATGTAAATTGGGTGTTAGCTCATTTTGCCATCAGGCTGAATATTACGGATCATTAGAAGAAACAGTCCTTTGAAACAATTTCATCTATTATAAAGATATTGGGGGGCATTAAAATTTCTTGAGAGAAAACTGTCTGACCTTAATGCAAAGAAAACTTTTACTTCTCCTGAGCAAATGCTTTGTGTTTACCTTATAGAGATTGTGAATATTTAACTTAATGCTCTTAGGTTAGCTGCCAAATAGCTTAGAGCCAAATTTGTGGCTCCCTCATAACAAATGGGCTCTGTGCCTCATTAACTTTGTTCCTAGCTCCAATTTATGTCTCTGCTCAAGTTATTCCTTCTTCTTAAGAAAATCTTAGTTCATGCCATCTCATTTGATAGATAGATAGGTAGATAGATAGACAAACAGACATACTTAAACAGCCCCAGTATTGTTTCTGAAGTAGTTTATATTATGACATACTTCATGCACATAAAAGCCTCTTTGGTCTTTCTTAGTTACCTCATTTACTGTATGTTTGTTTTTATATAGGTTTTTGCAGGGTTTTGATTACATGAAAATATTTGTGCCACAAAATTTAATTGTTTTAATAGTGTAGCCAGCCCTGGCCGGGTAGGGTTAGATCGTTGTCCATACGCCAAGGATGCCGGTTTGATACCCGGTCAGGGCTCATACAAGAATCAACCAATGGCCCAGGCTGAGTGGCTCAATTGGAGCGTCGTTCTGTGCACCAAAAAAAAAAAAGCTTGCTGGTTTACGGCATTGCAGGTTCATTCCCCAGGTGGGGCACATACTGAAAGCAACCAATTGATATTTTCTCTCTCTCTCTCTCTCCCGCTTTCCATCTCTCCCTCTCTCTCCCTTGGCTGGGTAAAATCAGAAATGAATTTCATTTCTGTTACACTCATGATTTTCTGTTCTTCACATTACAGTTTCTTTTAATTACAACTCTAATCACTGTCACTTTCCATTATGGAATGAGGAAGCAATATTTTATCTCTTGAAAATTAATGTGGCATATAAGCCTAATCAATAGACACAGACAACAGGGGGGTGGGGGCATGAATGGGAGGTGGGGGGTCACAGGGGGAATAAGGACACATATGTAATACCTTAATCAATAAAGAAATTTTTTAAAAAAAGAAAATTAATGTAGAAATAGAAACTATTTCCCTTGGTAATTAGTAACATTTAATAATTTGCCATTGTTATCATGCATATTAATTAAAAGGCCAAGTATATGGTTAATGCCATGGAGTTTAGAAAAACACTAGTTGTAACTTTAACCCATCTTTATATTTATAAAGGAAATTAAAAATCCGTGCTTACTGTTTCAGCATAGAAAATTTCCCAAGTTTTCATTCCACCTAATTATAAACATGAAGCATTTATCCTGCAATTTCCTGAATGTTTACTCTTAGGTAGGCATTGTTGTTAGTTTATAATTGCTATTAATTTTTCCCAAAACTCTGAAAGTAGCTATGATTTATCATCCCCATTTGACAGCCAGGTGTCATATTCAACATTAAATATTGTCTTCTGTCTCTCCTTCAGCTTTCAGAATTTCTGAGCAACCTGGTCAGTACAAGATGGACCCTGTAGTGTTGAGTTACATGGACAGTCTACTGCGGCAATCAGATGTCTCACTATTGGATCCTCCAAGCTGGCTCAATGACCATATTATTGGGTTTGCCTTTGAGTACTTTGCCAACAGTCAGTTTCATGACTGCTCTGACCAAGTCTGCTTCATCAGTCCTGAAGTCACCCAGTTCATCAAGTGCACTAGCAATCCAGCGGAGATTGCCATGTTGCTTGAACCCCTGGACCTCCCCTACAAGAGAGTTGTATTTTTAGCCATCAATGATAATTCCAACCAGGCAGCTGGGGGAACCCATTGGAGTTTGCTGGTTTATCTCCAAGATAAAAATAGCTTTTTTCATTATGACTCCCATAGCAGAAGCAACTCAGTTCATGCAAAGCAGGTAGCAGAGAAGTTGGAGGCTTTCTTAGGTGGAAAAGGAGACAAACTAGTCTTTGTGGAAGAGAAAGCCCCTGCTCAACAAAACAGCTATGACTGTGGGATGTACGTGATATGTAACACTGAGGCCTTGTGTCAGAACTTTTTTAGACAACAGCCAGAATCACTATTGCAGCTACTCACTCCTATGTACATCACAAAGAAGAGGGGAGAATGGAAAGATCTCATTGCCAGACTTGCTAAAAATTAGATATTGTATATTTGTGACTTTTGAAGTCTCATTCTGCCTGTCCCCATTTGTTGGATGGCTGTAATCTCAGTGCCTGAGAGAAGATGCCGGATAGAGGCAAGCTTAGGATTTTTACTTTTTCCTAAAAGAATGTCATCCTCTACATTATCCTAATGGGAAGTTTCATTTTAAACGTACCTTGAGAACACAATGTTCTATGAAAATGTCTTGAAGTTATTCACCAAAACTTTAAAACCAAGCTATTGTAACATTTATTAATTACCTTTTGGTCTCCTTAGCCACATTGGCTTATTCCAAAGGAAAATCAGTGATCTGTAAAACAAATTAAGGATATGTGAAATATAGAGGAATGCAAGAAGAAAACAATTGAAGAATCAAAAACTTATTGCATAGTCCACTGGCTGGAAGCAGATCAAGATCTAAATATTATGAGAATCAATTATTCACTTCTGTGCACACTTTCATTCACCATGCAAAGCTTTCCTGGCTATCAGCATACCCTTTGCAAAGATTTTATTATTCCATTTTTCCCCATCTGATTCCTGGATGCTTTATGAAAGGGGGAATCAAGTAACTTTGTTAAATTAAATGACTCTGGTAGACCACTTAGTTTGCTCAGTGAGTGGTCCATTTGCTACTCTGAATTGATAATAGCTTTTGTTAACCTTGTCTATTAGCCATGTGCACACTCCTTCCTTATATCCAAAGTTCTGTGGTTTTAAAACTCAGCTGATAACTTCTCAAGGTTATCTGTTATTTCAGATAAGTATTTCTGCTTTCTGATAGTTTTTTCTCTCCTCTTTATCCTTAATCTGGCAGAATTGTTTGATTTATATCATGGTGATTTTAGAACTACAATTGTACCTGAAATTTACAAACTAAAAATTGGTTTGTTTTTGAGATACAAAGGAGGAAGGGTGACCTTTGACCTTTTCACTTAATTCAAAATGCAGACAATGTAATTTTAAAAATGTGGAACAAAGAGTAAAAAGAAATTCTGTCCCTCCTAAGTCAGTGATGTGTTTTTTCAGAGTTGTTCCTAATAGCAACTAGATGATATGTTGGGTACAGCCATTCTATTGTTAATGAGAATTAGATTGCAATACATATGACACTTAAAAACAAAGATTAGCACTAGCTCATTTGGCTCAGTGAATAGAGCATCGGCCTGTGAACTGAAGGGTCCTGGGTTCAATTCTGGTCAAGGGCACATGCCTGGGTTGTGGGCTCCATCCCCAGTAGGGGGCATGCAGGAGGCACCCAATCAATGATTCTCTCTCCATTGATGTTTCTATCTCTCCCTCTTCCTTCCTCTCTGAAATCAATAAAAATATATATATTTTTAAAAACAAAACCAAGATTAGCTTCAGACATGAAACTGATTTCATCTACCTCCCCAACCTAACCCTGCCCTCAGCCCTCATGGCTCAAAATAACCTCACCAAGCAGCAACCACAGAGGCAGTTATTCAGTTCCTTTTAATCAGGGAGGGAAAACACAGTCAGTCTAAATAAGTACTGGTTACATAGCAGGCCTGAGTTATAGGCCTGAGTGAACAAGAGCTGAAACTAAAAGTCAAAGAGAAAGTCAAAGTTTTCATTTCAAGTCAGTATGTTTTGGATAAAAAGGAGACCTAATGGAAGACAGGAGCAGAAAAAGAAATTAGAAACTGGCAGTCAGCCATAGTGAAGTAGGGAGGAGGGACAGCAAGAGAAGTGACATAGTGTAGATGATGATGAGAGCAATATTTTAATAACTTGAATAAAATCCTCTCTTGGAAAGGTTGTCTTTCTGCTAATGCAAAGTATGTGTGGACCCTGAGAAAGGAGGTATATATTAAGGAGGGCTCCTGGTAGCTTAATGGGGCTCAAATTTTTTAAAAAATAGCCTAGCAGCCATTTCTACATAAGGGTCTCTCATGCAAACTGCACTTCAGGGAGAAGCTTCCACTTTTTCTGCCATCTGAGCCAGCTCTTCTAGAGGAGTTCCTGGAATCCTATTTCAACTAGTAGAACTGAAGCTTTCCTCATCCAGTCTGAGCTGTACAACTATTCCCCCATCCCAGCTTCTTCATTGGCCAATCAGAACAGATCAGCTCTGACCAATCATGATAGTGCCTTGTGGACCAATAAAACTGCAAAGATTTGGAATCCTCATTTGCATGATGAACCAATCAGGGACCAGGGGCAGGAACTTCTGTCTATACGTAAACTCCCAGCTGGCTCTGATATCTCTTTCCCTTTCCACCAAATACTGCATTTTTCTAGATGGAGCTAAAAAACTGAAGCTGTCACACTGGAGCATAGCAGAGCATACCAGTGCAGGCCAGTGCAGGCTGGCACAGAGCAAAGCAAAGCAGACCAGTGAGGAGCAGAGCTCTCTCTAGCTGTAAAGGGGCCTAGCTCCAGGGCTGCCTCACAGCTATGCTGTTTTCCAGCAATGTTGTATCACCATTGAGCTGTTTTGCACTGAATAAAGTTTTTTCTTTACTGCTCCAAATTGGAGATGGCATTGAATTGGCACCAAAGACCATCAGTCTGTTCAGATATCAGATTGTCCCTTTCAAGAGTTAAAACATATCAAAGCAATCTTTCCTAACTCCCTAAGATTTGTCCCAGAACTAAATTACGTTTTGAACTAAACTAGTAAAGTCTTTTTTAAGATTTTTTTCCCCAAATGCATACCATGATTGGACTGTGCTGCAGATTACTCTGCTACAAAACTTTTGTATGCCATTTGTAAGTGTTAGCATTACAAATGACAGGTGAATTTCAGAGTTCACTTGTAATATTACACTGGATACGATAACAACCTATAAGTTATACACCTGTTTGATTGATATTACATGATACAATATATGAAACAGATCTTTTGCTGGTTCCCTTTTTTCTTAGAGTCAAAAGCATTCAGTGTGCAAAATTCAGCTTCAAAATATGCATAAGGAAAGCAGGTTATTCATATTGGATTGAGCACTGAACTACCCTACTGGCAAATACCTTGTGCATTGATCCATAAGTATACTCACATTTGTTTAACCTGTATCTCATACAGAATTCAGAAAGGTCCAGCATATATAAACCCAGCTGTAGATGGTAGTCAAAAATAAAAATAAGTATAAGTGGCTTTTCCATTTAATACTGTCCTAATTATAATTATTTCTTTTTTTATTTAATAAATCTTTATTGTTGAGATTATTACAATTGTTCCTCTTTTTTCCCCCCATAGCTCCCCTCCACCCAGTTCCCACCTCATCCTCTGCCCTTACCTCCCCCGCTACTGTCCTCATCCATAGGTGTACGCTTTTTGTCCAGTCTCTTCCCGCACCTCCCACACCCCTTTCCCCCCGAGAAATGTCAGTCCACTCCCTTTCTATGCCCCTGATTCTCTTATATTCACCAGTTTATTGTGTTCATCAGATTTTTAATTCACTTGGTTTTTAGATTCACTTGTTGATACACATGTATTATTTGTTCATAATTTTTATCTTTACCTTTTTTTTCTTCTTCCTCTTCTTAAAGAATACCTTTCAGCATTTCATATAATATTGGTTTGGTGGTGATGAACTCCTTTAGCTTTTTCTTATCTGTGAAGCTCTTTATCTGACCTTCAATTCTGAATGATAGCTTTGCTGGGTAGAATAATCTTGGTTGTAGGTTCTTGGCTATTCATCACTTTGAATATTTCTTGCCACTCCCTTCAGGCCTGCATAGTTTCTGTTGAGAAATCAGCTGACAGTCCTATGGGTGCTCCCTTGAAGGTAATTAACTGTTTTTCTCTTGCTGCTTTTAAGATTCTCTCTTTGTCTTTTGCTCTTGGCATTTTAATTATGATGTGTCTTGGTGTGGGCCTCTTTGGATTCCTCTTGTCTGGGGTTCTCTGTGCTTCCTGGACTTGTAAGTCTATTTCTTTCACCAGGTGGGGGAAGTTTTCAGTCATTATTTCTTCAAATAGGTTTTCAGTATCTTGCTCTCTCTCTTCTTCTGGCACCCCCCCTAATTCATGTTGGTACGCTTGAGGTTGTCCCAGAGGCTCCTTACACTATCTTCCAACTTCTTGGATTCTTTTTTTTTTTTTTTTTTTTTTTTTGCTTTTCCAGCTGAGTGTTTTTTGCTTCTTTGTATCTCCACTCTTTGACTTGATTCTTTCGGTCCTCTAGTCTGCTGTTAGGTCTCTGTATAATATTTTTTTTTCAGTCAGTGTATGTTTAATTTCTAGTTGGTCCTTTTTCATATCCTCAAGGGTCTCATTAAATTTATCGGCCTTTTCTAGGAAATTCTTGAAAAACCATGGTTTTGAACTCTATATCCAGTCATTTGCTTTCCTCCATTTCTTTCATTTGTGATCTGTTTCTTTGTTTCCACATTTTCGCTGCTTCCCTGAAGTGGTAGAGTAGCTTTGTGTGGTAGGTGTCCTCTAGAGCCCAGTGGCTCAGCCTCCCCAGTTACCTGAGGTGGACACTCTTGGTGCACCCCTTTGTGGACTGTGTGCTCAGCCTTGTTGTCATTAAGTCTTGATTGTTGTTGGTATCACTGGGAGGAATTGGCTGTGAGGATCAGCTGTGTCTACGCTGGGAACACTTCTGGGCTGGAGACACTCTTATGAGACAAGACTTGCAAAATTGCAAAAGCCTCTGTGCTCAGCTTGGATGGGATGGAGTTTCAGGGCGGAGTGGACAACCTTGGCTTCCCATCATCACTGCCCTATGAGGCCCCTGGGTCTCAGTGTCCCTTGGTAATCGCTGCAAGCACCTCTGAGAGAAAGCTGCCCTCAAGTTTCGCCCACTGCCAGACAGTCCAGTTTCTCCCCAAATGAGTCGGGGTTCCCAGAAACTTGCCCAGAAATGGAGTTCAGTGCAGTTGGGAGCTTCTGTCTCCCTCCTGCTTTAGAAAGCCAGCCCCACACTCAGCCTCCCGTGCATTCAGCAGTCAGTCCTCTCTGCGCATGTGTGCCTCCAGACTTCTGCCTTCTGCAGCTCCCAAGTCTCAGTGTGCTTTCTTTTTCCTGACAGTCCAGATTCCCTCAAATGAATCTGGTTTCCCAGCATCTTGCCCGGGACTGGAGTTCAGTGCATTCAGGAGTTTCCTTCTCCCTCCCGCTTTAGAAAGCCAGCCGCGCACTCAGCCACCCATGCACAAAGCTGCCCGTCCTCTCCACATGCGAGCCTCCATACCTCAGCCTTTTGCAGCTCCTCTGAGTCTCAATGTGCTTTCCTCTTTTCTTCTAGTTGTAGAATTTCCACTCAGCCAGCTTTCCTGTGGTTCTGGATGGTGTCCGTTTTGTCTTTTAGTTGTAGTTTTGAAATTGTTGTATGAGGCAGCAGTTTAGGTGTTTACCTATGCCGCCATCTTGGTTTTCTCCCTAATTGTAATTATTTCGACCCTTTGGCTGCTGAAATTCCTAAGTACTAGTGCTAATTGGAACAAAATAATTAGAAAAATTACAAGTGGATTATATTTCTGATATGTGCCTTATTATTTTTACTATAATTTTTTACTATATCCATGTTGACCATATGTTTTAATAATAGGTATTCCATTAAAATGGCAAAGCAGGCCCTGGCTGGTGTGGTTCAGTTGGTTGAGCATCGTCCAATGCACTGAAGTGTTTCTGGTTCAATTCCTGGTCAGGGGACATACCCAGGTTTCAGGTTCCATCCCCAGTTGGGGACAGTACAATTGGGGCATATAGGAAGGAGGCAACCAATCCTACGTTTCTCTCACACTTTGATGTTTCTCCCTCTTCCTTCCTGTCTCTCTAAAATAAATTTCAAAACATTTTAAAAATGGCAAAGTATGATTTCTCAGTCACATGATTATTGATAATGAAAGTTCATGCTTTCATCACTTAAAAAAGGGGGAAATATTTACAGAAATTTACATGCTGCCCTGGTCAGATGCCTCCATTGATTTGAGCTTCATCCTATGCACCAAAAGGTAGTGGGTTCAGTTCTCAGTCAGGGCACATACCTAGGTGCAGTTGCATTCTGGTCCAGGCACACACAAGAGGCAACCCATTGATATTTCTCTCTCACATCATTTCTCTCCCTTTTTCTCCCTCTCTCTCTTCCTCTCTCAAAATCAATTTAAAAATATATTCTCGGGTGAGGATTTTTTAAAAAATAAATTTACATGCTGTGGCATGGGAAAGAGTGTGAGTATTTTTATCAAATCAAAGCCCTGTGGGTTACAAAGTTATTACCTCAGGCATGATTGAGATTCAGTAGCCTTATCTACAAAGGGAAGATAGTCTGTTTAAGCAGGTACTATAAGAATTAAATACTGTATGTAAAACATGATTTACACTAAAGTACACCTAATCCCCTTCTGTCCTACTACCAGTTCCATTTTAAGACTACCAGCAAGTTTGAAAACATAGTTTTATATTGCAGCTAAACAGCTGTGTAAATATAGCCTAATTGGGGGCTTAGAAATGTCAGCAGAGGAAGTGGAAGCTATACTGACACTCTCCTAGGACCAAAGTGGAAATACAACTAAAATGCAGAAAAACCACCCTGAAAAATCAACTGAAGACTAGCTGGAGAGAATCCTGGTAACCAAGGATGGAACGTGGAAACCACGTAGAGGCTGTTAGGAAGTGCAGAGGTGCAAAAGGGCTGGCCGGCTGCCACAGATAGCAGCTGAAGGTCCAGAGGGATAGCTCAATGGTGATAGGTTCCCACTGAGAACTCTGGGGTCTGAACCCCAAGTGGAACTCCCCAATCCAGAGAACCAGAACTAAGAAAGGTGCCCACAGAACATGTGACTGTGAACAGCGGCAGGGTTGCTATCAGCCAGCAAGAGACAGCTGAAAATGCAAGTACCCTCTTAAAGGGCCAATGTACAAAATTCGTGTGCAACCACTCACTTTGGGCTCTGGCAGAGGGAGGGCAGAATGGATTGGAGCTGTGTCAGTCCAGAATGGAGGGCTCTGGGGTTGGAGCTTGGAGGGCAGCCATCCCAGTTTCCCATGCTGAGTCATTCCCTCACACTGTGAAGGACACCTTTCTTTTCAGATCTTTGCTATCCATGTGATTTTTTGCCTGGGGGGAAGGAAGTTGCCCCCCCCCCCCATTGGAAGACTTCTATGCTATATACTGTGTGGTCAATAGCCTAAGGCTAATCAAGCCTGAATACAAACTGCAGGCAGAGGAGGATCTCTGGAGGCTTTGAATATTTGCCTGATCTCCTTTGGGCCTGGGGCTAGGAAAAGCAGACCCTGGGCATCTTGGTCCTTTCCAAAGGCACTCAGCCCCAGCAGAGGAAGCCATAAGCTGAGAAATGCTGATAGCTCCAAATAAGGGATTCAGGCCCAGTCAGAAACAGTGTCTGAGAGTGTCTTGCACTAGAGATTGGCAGTTATAGCAGATATACCTAATACATAGACACAAACACAAACAGGAAGCCAAAATTGAGAGACCAAAAAAAAAAAAAATCTCCAAATGAAAGAAAAAAAGAATTCTCTAGAAGGAGAGCCAAACAAAATGGAGATAAGAAATTTATTAGATATAGAGTTCAGAATAATGATGGCAAAGTTGCTCAACAGCATGAGAAAAAGATATAGTAACTATGAAAAAAGACCAGTCAGCAATAAAGAATGACATAGCACTAATTAAAAACACATCAGAAGGAATACAAAGCAGACTAGGAGAAGTCAAGGGTAGTATCAGTGAAGTAGAGGTCAGGGTAATAAAAAAAATCAATCAGAGAACCAAAAAGAAAAACAATTATAAAACAGGAGGACAGCTTAAGGGAGCTGTGGAACAATATGAAAAGTAACAATATTCACATAATAGGAGTGCCAGAAGGGTAAGACAGTGAGCAAGGTATAAAGAACATGTTTGAATAAATAATAGCAGAAAACTTCCCTAACCTGGTGAAAGAAAAAGTCACACAAGTTCAGGAAGCAGAGTCTCAAGCAAGAAGAAACCAAACAGGCCCATGCCCAGACACATCAGGATTAAAATGCCAAAAATTAAAGACAATGAGAGAATCTTAAGGGCAAGAAAACAAAAGCAATTTGATACTGTCTGAGTAGAGTAATGGGGCATTATCCAAGGCGTCCCTTGAGATAAAGTTAACTGTGCAGGTGTTCAGATATTAAGTAGTTGCTAGTGAAGAGACTAAGCAAGCAGAACTGAGGGTAGGCATTATTATCTGACCTTATATTAATATAGTTAAGACAGCTGGAGGAATTATGTGGGTAGAACTGAGGGTAGGCATTATTATCTGACCTTATATTAATATAGTTAAGACAGCTGAAGGAATTATGCCACACAAAAATATGCAGTTGCAAATCACACAGCACACTTCATTACTCACAAGGTTCCTAGTGCCATTGGCTCAGACTTAACAGGATCCCCGGGGAAGAGTGGTGTCCTCTGTGGGCAGCAGCAAATCCATCTTTGGGTGGCTGGCTGGCTGGTTGGGTCAAGTCAGCAGGAGGAGAGCAGCCAAAGTCTAACGATAAGAGGTTCATCCGTTCTTCTGCCATCCAGCGTTGAACAAGGCAGTGTGGAGCATGGACCAAGAGAATGATCAAATGTCTGAAGTCAGGGACCCATTTTATAAGCCAGTTCTGGCCCACAGCAGTCCAGGTGGCTATCAGTAACATACATCATCACACAAGTGTTAATCAGAGTACAAGCTGGTTATCAATTACAGTGTCACTCAGAATGTGTCTATCACGTTTACATACATCATTCCTAAGGGTAGAATTCACTATGGTCTTATCTACATGGTGCAGCTAGGGCTTGGCCAGAGTGGTCATTCCCTGTGCTCTTTAATATTTTACACAAGTATTTCACAAAAAGTAATTTTTCTACATTTCCTATAACACTCTTTAATTATATTCTATTGCTATAACATTGTACCACTCTACTTATTTCCTATCATTATCACTATTGCTATGATAGACACCTACAAAGCTGTCTGTTGATTTCTCTTCAGAAACTCTATAGGTCAGAAGGGAATGGCATGACGTATTCAAGATAATGAAAAGTGAGGATTTGAAACCAAGATTACAATATCCACCAAGGCTTTCATTCAAAATAGATGGTGAAATAAAGAGCTTACTGGACAAAAAAAAAAGGCTAAAAACTTTATCACCACCAAAATAGCACTGCAAGAAATGCTAAAGGGACTACTGTAAAGAAAAGAAGAAATAGAGAGAAACATAAGTATAAAGAATTAAATAAGTACCTATCAATAATAACCTTAAATGAAAATGGATTAAATGCTCCAAACAAAAGACATAGGGTAGCTGAATAGATACAAAAATATGAACCAATTATATGCTGTCTACAAGAGACCCACTTCAGGAGAAAAGCTCACTCAGGATGAGAGTGAAGGGATGGAAAAAAAATTTTTTCCATGCAAGTGGAAAGGAAATAAAAGCTGGGGTAGAAATACTCATATCTGACAAAATAGACTTCAAAATGAAGGCCACCACAAAAGACAACAAAGGTCACTACATCATACTAAAGGGATTGATCTAACAAGAGGATATAACACTAGTAGACATATATGCACCCAATAAGAGCACCTAAATATTAAAAAAACAAAAAAACTTCTAGAGGACTTTAAGGGAGAGATCCACAGCAATACAGTCATAGTAAAGGACTTTAACACCCCACTGACTTCAGGATAGATCTTCCAGACAAAAAATTAACAAGGAAACAGAGACTCTAAATGACACACTGAATCAGATGAATAGAACATTTCACCCCAAAGCTGCAAAATATACATTCTTCTCAAGTGCACATGGGTCATTCTCAAAGATAGGCCACATATTAGGACACAAAACAAGTCTCTACAAGTTCAAGAAGATTGAAATCAGATCAGGCATCTTCTCAGATCAAAATAGAATTAAATTAGAAATTAACTACAGTAAAAACACTCAAAAATATTCCAACACCTGGAAGCTAAATAACATGTTATTAAACAATGAATGGGTTACCAATGAGATCAAAAAAGAAATCAAAAACTTCCTGGAAACAAATGAAAGTGAACACACAACCACCGAAAATCTCTGGGACACAGCAAAAGCAGTCCTGAGAGGGAAGTTTATAGCATTACAGGCCTACTAAAAAAAAAAAGAAAAGAAAAATTAATAAGAAATTATTTAACCCTACAACTTAAAGAATTATAAGTGAACAAGAAAATCCCAGAGTAAGTAGAAGGAAGGAAATAGTAGATTAGAGCAGAAATAAATGAAATAGAGGCTAAAACAAAAAAACAAAAACAAAAATCACTGAAACCAAGAGCTGATTCTTTGAAAAGATAAAAAAGATTGATGAACCATTAGCCATACTCATCAAGAAATAAAAAGAGAGGATCCAAATAAATCAGAAAGAAAGTGGTGAAGTAACAACTGACACCACAGAAATACAAAGGATTGTAAGAAAATACTGAGAACAACTACATGCCAACAAGCTGGACAATCTGGAGGATTTGAAAAAATTCCTAGAAAAATACAATCTCCCAAAACTGAATCAGGAAGAACCAGAAAATCTGAATAGGCCAATAATAACTTATGAAATAGATGCAGCAATCAAAAAACTCCCAGCAAACAAAAGCCCTGGTCTGGATGGCTTTACAGGGCAGTTTTACAAAACATTCAAAGAAGAACACCCACACTCCTCAAACTATTCCAAAATATCCAAAAGGATGAAACATGTCCAAGCTCTTTTTAGGAGGCTGGCATTATCCTAATTCCAAAACCAAATAAATACACTAGAAAGAAAAAGAACTATAGGCCAATGAACCTGATGAACCTAGATGCTAAAATCCTCAACAAAATATTAGCAAATCAGATCCAACAATATACAAACAGGTCATACACCATCATCAACTGGGATGTATTCCAGGGATGCAAGGCTGGTACAATATTTGCAAATCAATAAACGAGATACATCATATAAATAAAAATAAAGACAAAAATCACATGATTGGGAAAAACCAAGATGGCAGCATGGGTAAGCACCTAAACTGCTGCCTCACACAACAATTTCAAAACTACAACTAAAAGACAAAACAGACACCATCCAGAACCACAGGAAAGCTGGCTGAATGGAAATTCTACAGCTAGAAGGAAAGAGAAAAGCTCACAGAGAATTGGATGAACGGCAAAGGGTTGAGGTATGGCAAAGGGTCTTTGTGCGCGCAGAGAGAGAAGGGCAGCTCAGAGCCTGGCTGACTTTCTCTGGCGGGAGGGGGAAGGAAGCCCCCGACTGCACTGAACCCCAGTTCCAACTACACTGAACCCCAGTTCCAGGCAAAACCCCATGGACCCAGGCTCATACAGGGAGAGTCTGTACTATCAGGTAGAAAGAAAGGCACTCGGAAACCCAGAGGAGACACGGGGGAGCCCTGGCAGGCAGGGGTCTGGAGGCACGCGTGTCAGTGTGCACAAAGACTGGGGAGGTTGCCACAGGCTTTCCCTAGCAGAAGGGAGTCGGAAGTTCCTGACTGCACTGAGCCCCAGTTCTGACTGCACTGAACCCAGTTCCAGGTGAGCCCCTGGGGACCCACGCTCTTGCGGGGTGGAAATCTGGACTCTCGGGCGGAGGCTCGGGAACCGGGGAAGGCAGAGGTCTGGAGGCACGTGCACAAGGGCAGGGCTGACTAGAAGCCAAGACTGTCTGCTCTGCCCTGAGACTCCACCCCATCCAAGCTGAGCACAGAGGCTTTTGCAATTTGGCAAGTCTAATCCTATAAGGCTGTCTCCAGCACCAAACTTCTCCCAGCATAGACACAGCTGATCCTCACAGCCAACTGGCCTGGAGGTCAATTCCTCCCAGTGATACCAGCAACAATCAAGACTTAACTACAACAAGGCTGTACACACAGTCCACAAAGGGGTGCACTAAGAGTGTCCACCTCAGCTTAACTGGGGAAGCCGACCCACTGGGCCATAGAGGAAACCTAGCACACAAAGCTACCCTACCAACTCAGGGAAGCAGTGAAAATGCGGCAACAAAGAAACAGATGACAAACAAAAGAAATGGAGGAAAACAAACGACTGGATATAGAATTCAAAACCACAGTTATAAGGCTTTTCAAGAATATCCTAGAAAAGGCCAATAAATATAATGAGACCCTCCAAGATATGAAAAAGGACCAACTAGAAATTAAGATACACTGACTGAAATAAAAAATATTATACAGAGACCCAACAACAGACTAGAGGAACACAAGAATCAAGTCAAAGAATTGAAATACAAAGAAGCAAAAAACACTCAACCGAAAAAGCAAAAAGCAAAAAAAAATCCAAAAAGTTGAAGATAGAGTAAGAAGCCTCTGGGACAACTTCAAGCATACCAACATCAGAATTCTGGGTGTGCCAGAAGAAGAGAGAGAGCAAGATACTGAAAACCTATTTGAAGAAATAATGACTGAAAACTTTCCCCACCTGGTGAAAGAAATAGACCTACAAGTCCAGGAAGCGCACAGAACCCCAAACTAAAGGAATCTAAAGAGGACCACACCAAGACACATCATAATTAAAATGCCAAGAGCAAAAGACAAAGAGAAAATCTTAAAAGCAGCAAGAGAAAAACAGTTAATTACCTACAAGGGAGCACCCATACGATTGTCAGCTGATTTCTCAACAGAAACTATGCAGGCCAGAAGGGAGTGGCAAGAAATATTCAAAGTGATGAATAGCCAAGAACCTACAACCAAGATTACTCTACCCAGCAAAGCTATCATTCAGAATTGAAGGGCAGATAAAGAGCTTCACAGATAAGAAAAAGCTAAAGGAGTTCATCACTGCCATACCAGTATTATATGAAATGCTGAAAGGTATTCTTTAAGAAGAGGAAGAAGAAGAAAAAGGTAAAGATAAAAATTATGAACAACAAATACATACCTACCAACAAGTGAATCTAAAAATCAAGTGAATAAAAAATCTGATGAACAGAATTAACTGGTGAATATAATAGAATCAGGGGCATAGAAAGGGAGTGGACTGACATTTCTTGGGGGGAAAGGGGTGTGGGGGTGCGGGAAGAGACTGGACAAAAATCGTACACCTATAGATGATGACATTGAGGGGGGGGTGGGGTGTGAACCTGGTGGAGGGGAGCTATGGGGGAAAAAAGAGGAACAATTGTAATAATCTGAACAATAAACATTTATTTAAAAAATAGTAATTTTTCCTTTTGGGTAAAAAAAACAAAACACCACCAACAATCAGGAGACATTACCTCATGGTGGTTAAGAGTACATGTTTTGTCCTGGATTGTATGGCTAAGTGGTTAGAGTGTTGGCCGATTCCCGGTCAAGGGCACGTACCTGGGTTGCGAGTTCAATCTCCACCCCAGTGGGGGCACCTTCTCTCTTACACTGATGTTTCTCTCTCTCACTCTCTCTCTCACCTCCATCTTCCCTCCCTTCCACTCTCTCTAAAAATCAATGAAAAAAATTTCTTTGGGAGAGGATTAAAAAAAAAGAGTACAAGTTCTGGATCAGTACATCTATATGTAAACTGTCTCAATTTACTTAACTTGGGCAACTCACAGCCTCAGTTTTTTCATCTCTAAAAGGGAGATGGCACTACTACTACTAATAATAATAATATTAAAAAATAAATGAAAGGGGGATAATAATAGTATCTACCTTATAGGTTTATTGTGATTATTAAATATGAAAATTCATGTCAAATCTTTAGAAGTCCCTGGCACACAGAAAGAGCTCAATAAATATTAGTTATTATCTACTACTCTTCAAGAAATCAATTTAAACAATTATAAAACCCAATGTTGGTAGAGCTACTTGGAATTAGATAGAGGCTTATATTATTATACACTAGAGGCCTGGTGCATGAAATTCATGCACAGGGGTGGGTGTCCCTCAGCCCAGCCTGCACCCTCTCCAATCTGGGACCCCTTGAGGAATGTCCGACTGCCTGGTGGGATCGGGCCTACACGGGCAGTCGGACATTCCTCTCACAATCCAGGACTGCTGGCTCCCAACCACTCCCCTGCCTGCCTGCCTGGTTGCCCCTAACCGCTTCTGCCTGCCAGCCTGATCACCCCCTAACCACTCCCTTGCCAGCCTGATTGATGCCTAACTGCTCCCCTGCTGGCCTGATTGCCCCTAACTGCCCTCCCCTGCAGGTCTGGTCATCCCCAACTGCCCTCCCCTGCAGGCCTGGTCACCCCTAACTGCCCTCCCCTGCTGGCCTGGTCACCCTCAACTGCTTTCCCCTGGTGGCCACTTGTATCCACATGGGGGCGGCCATCTTTGACCACATGGGGGCAGCCATCTTGTGTGTTGGAGTGATGGTAAATTTGCAAATTGCTCTTTTATTTGATAGGATTTTCAATGGTATTACACATTGATTCTTTCCTTTCAGAACTCTCTATATGAAGGGATATAAATTGGTCATATGCTTTGATGTATTAATTCCTGTTTTATACTCCTCAAGGAGATAATTTGAAATAAAAAGTTATTTATGAAGAGTTTTTGCATTATTGCTATTCATAACATATCAAACATTCAGAACTAAACAAAAAGACTAACAGTTGGAAAATGGCTAAGAAAATCGTGATCTATTGATGCAACCCTATGTTACTTTTAAATATAACAAGCAGATGACGATTAAATGTGGGAATTCATAAAAAGAAGAATTAGAAGTTTACACATGAATTACAACTATATAAAATGTAAAAAATTTCTAACGAATCAGCAGATAAGTTAAAGAGATATCCATGGTTAGAGCTACATGTTGAGTGAGTTTCTTATTTTCTGTGAGGTTACTTAAGTTCATCAAACTCTCCTCCTACAATAACTGCTCTTGTGCAAGCATGGTATACTATGCAATGCCATGGAAGGATGATGGGCTGGGTTGTGTTTTGTTTTTTTTTTTAAAAATAAATTGCTTCTACATTTGCATTTACTCATTCAACAAATAACCTGTTACTATTTTCCAGGCACTATATTAAGCTTCAGGGAGTCAATGGTGAACAAATCAGACATGGTGCCTGGCCTCCAGAGCTTTTATAGGTTAATGGTAAGAGAGATACAACACCAAAAATTTTAAGTGATTTGGGCACATGGAATGGATTCATGATTCTTGGAAATTGTTTATTTTTTATTTAAATTTTTTCCAGGTTTTTTTATTTCAAGAAAAACTATCTTAAATATAATAATGTTACATGCAATAAACATTAATATCTAAAGAAAAACGATTTTAAATATGACAATGTTACATGCAATAAACACCAATTATTCAAGAAAAATTATCTTACATATAATAATATTACATGCAATAAACATTAATAAAAATTAATATTTCAAGGATAAAAGTATTTTACATATAATAATATTACCGAAAGTGTACTAACATAGTGTGATATCACAAAAGCTATAGAAAATATTAAAAATCTGCAAATTACGGGATTACTTCTATTATATTCTAGAATATTTTTTTTCTCTCTGATTCTATTTTTGTTCATTAGTTTATGTTGTTCATTATATTCCACAAATGAGTGAGATCATGTGATATTTATTTTTCTCTGACTGGCTTATTTCACTTAGCATGATGCTTTTAAAGTTTATTTTGTCGGATATGAGTATTGCTACTCCAGCTTTTTTTCCTTTTCCATTTGCATGGAAATTTTTTTCCATCCCATCACTTTCATCCTGTGTGTGTCTTTTGTTTTGAGGTGGGTCTCTTGTAGACAGCATATAGTTGGGTCATGTTTTTGTATCCTTTCAGCTACTCTACAGCTTTTGATTGGAGCATTTACATTTAGGGTTATTATAGAGAGGTACTTATTTATAGTCATTTTAATTCTGTATGGCTAGGTTTTTCTCTCTGTTTCTTCTTCTCAGCAATTCCTTACAGCAATTCCTTTAGCATTTCTTGTAATGCTGGCTTGGTGGTAATGAACTCCGTTAGCTTTTTTGTTTTTTGGTCTGGGAAGCTCTTTATTTGGCCATTTATTTTGAATGATACCCTTGCTGGATATAGTAATCTTGGACTCAGATCCTTGCTTTCTATTTCCTTGAGTACTTCATGCCATTCCCTTCTGGCCTGTAGAGTTTCTGATGAGAGATCAGGTGTCTCCCTTATGGGAACTCTTTTGTAGGTAACATTTTTCTTTTCTCTTGCTGCCTTTAAGATTCTCTCTTTGTCTTTAATTTTTGGCATTTACCTATGATGTGTCTGGGCATGGGTCTGTTTAGGTTCTTCTTGTTTGGGGTTCTCTGTGCCTCCTGAACTTATGTGACTTTTTCCTTTACCAGGTTAGGGAAGTTTTCTACTATTATTTCTTCAAACACCATCTCTATGCCTTTCTCCCTTTCTTCCTCTTCTGGTACATATGCGATTCTAATATTGTTATATTACATTTCACATTGTCCCACAGCTCCCTTAACCTGTCCTCCTGGTTTTTAATTGTTTTTTTCTTTTTGGTTCTCTAATTGAGTGATATTTTCAACCCTGTCTTCTAATTCACTGATTTGATCCTCAGCTTCCCCTAATCTGTTATGTATTCCTTCTAATGTATTCTTTATTTGTGTTATATCATTCTTTATCTCAGATTGTTCTTTTTTCATAGTTACTATATCTTTTTTCATTCTGTTGAGCATTTTTAACATCATTACTCTGAACTCTGTTTCAGATAAATTTCTTATCTCTGCTTCATTTATCTCTTCTTCTGGAGAATTCACTTGTTCTTTCATTTGGGGGTTGTTTCTTTGTTTCCTCATTTTGGTTGTCTGTTTGGGTTTGTGACTATGTATTAGGTAGATCCTCTATACCTCTCAATCTCTAGTGCAGGACAGTGTTAAAGGCTGTTTCTGACTAATTAGATCAGGCAGAGACCCAAAGCCTGCAGAAACCACCTCTATCTACAGACTAATAGGATTCTGACTTGAATTGCCCCCAGGCAATCATTCTCAGGTGTGGCAAGAGTTTCTTCAACAGAGTGGGGCAGTTGCTTCTGCCTAGAGGCTAATTGTTACTTTTAATGTCTTAAGTGGCCTTAGGGCAAGGTGTTTTCCAATAGGGTGTGTTGACTGTCTTCCCCCCAGGCAAGGCAGATGTCTATATGGGAAAGCTGTGTGAGGGAAGACTCAGCCCAGGAAACTTGGGGTGTCTGATGCCTTCTGAGCTCCATCCTCCTAGTCCCCAGTGCTGGGTTCTGCTCTCACATCTCCAGTCCACTTCACCCTCCCTCTGCCAGAGCACAAGGAGGGTGTCTCCACAGAGAATTTTTGTGCATTGGCCATTTAAAAGGTTGCCTGACCTTTCAGCTGCCACTCCCTGCCAGACAGCACCTCACAGCTTTTCACAGCTAGATGTTATGTGGGTACCCTCCTCAGTTTGGTGCTCTCTGTTGGGAAGTCCAGCTTGGGGATTAGATTCCAGAGTTCTCAGTGGCACCCTCCCTCCCCCACAGCTGAGCTATCTCTCTGGGACTTCAGTTACCATCTGTGGGTGCTTGGCCAGCCGTTTCACACCTCCTTTCAACCCTCTATGTGGTCTCCACTTTTGGTCCTTAGGTATCAGGGTTCTCTCCTGTATATTTTCCATTGATTATTCAGAAAGCCTTTCCATATTTGAGTTGTAATTCCAGTTGTAATTCTTGGGAGCATGTACATGCAGCATCCTCTTACTCTGCCCCATTTTTAATTTCAGGAAATTGTTTAAACAAGGAAAACAAACTAGTCTGGGTTATCAGGGAAGATTTCCACTGAGGATGAGATTTCATAGGAGTTTCCCTGATGAATAGTGTGGGAAAGTTAGAGGGGGGAGAACATCAAACTGAAGGCAGAAGAGGGAGAAAAGAATGTGTGCACTGGAGGAACTAAAAGAAGGTCTGCAGAGTTGCAGCATAGTAAACTAGGGTAAGAGTGGTCTAGCTTTTAAAGAGGTAGAAGCAGGAAGGCCCACACTCTGTAGATCTTTACTAAAAATACTGGCAGAAATAAAATAGATTTGGGAATTAAGAGTACTATATGTGTGAATACTGGACGACTACTTTAGAAGCTATTGTGGCAGTCCAGGTGAGAGATGATGGCTGTTTGAATTAGAGTGCTGGCATTGGCAATAAAAATCCCCATGGATCCCTGAGGAAGTGCACAAATCTATCATTGGCTGGAAAATGGATGGGAGAGAGTAAGGAGTTTGTACACAATAAGAAGAGGGCTTTGGAACAAAACCCTGAGAATTATAGCAAGTGGAAAAGTGGCAAATAAGAGAGTGATCAAAGAGTACTACGAAAACTAGGTATAAAGGAAGAGGTGTTTAAAAAGGAGGATTTAGGAGAGAAACCAAGATGGTGGCATAGGTAAACACCTAAAATGCTGCTTCGCACAACAATTTCAAAACTACAACTAAAAGACAAAATGTCTATCACCCAGAACCATGGGAAAGCTGACTGAGTGGAAGTTCTACATCTAGAAGGAAAGAGAAAAGAGCATTGAGACATGCACAAGTGCTGAAAAGCTGAGGTACAGAAGTGCGTGAATCAGGCTGGTGGCGGGTGACTGGGCATGTTGCTTTTTTCAACCCGAAGGGAGACAACTCCTGATTACTCTGAACTCCAGTTTCTGGGGAGACACTGGGGACCCAAACTCCTACGGGGAGAAGCTGGACTGTCTGCCATCGGATTTGAAAGGGAGGGTGACTTTCTTGCAGAGGTGCGCCCAGCAATCATTGTTTTCTGAGCTGGGGCGCGGGGCGCCGGGACTTGGAAACACGGAGACGCAAAGATGGCTGACTGGCAGCCATCGCTGTTTGCCATGTCCTAGCCTAGTGACTCCCTGAGAGCCCGCCCCGCACAATCTACAAACCCACTCAAGCTCCATGCAGTGGCTGTTGCATATAAATGGCCTGCCCTATCGCAGCTTAACCAAACAAACTGCAGCTCTGGTCAGACAGCTCCAAAACCTCAAAACCCCAAGCAAAGAGGAAAAAACTGTAGTTCTCACTGTAGCTCCTGCTGGGTGGCCTCAGACAGTAGCTGACCAGCACCCCATTGGAGATCCAGAAGCTAGTGTATCTAGTGGTCAGTGTGAGACGACACCAGATTTCAACTACTCACATCCATAAGTAACACATTCAAGAGGCAGACTTAGCACCAAAGCCCCACTGAAGCAAGTCCTGCCCCCTAAGTGTGTCTCCAGTGCAGCAGTTCTTCCATTATAGACACAGCGGGTCCTCACAGCCTATTGGCCTGGAGGTCAATTCCTCCCAGTGACACCAACAACAATCAAGACTTAACTACAACAAGGCTGTACACACAGTCCACAAAGGGGTGCACCAAGAGTGTCCACCTCAGGTAACTGGGAGGCCAACTCACTGGGTCATATAGGACACCTAGCACACAGAGTCACCCTACCAATTCAGGGAAGCAGCAAAAATGCAGAGACAAAGAAACAGATCACAAAAGAAAGAAATGGAGGAAAACAAACGACTGGATATAGAGTTCAAAACCACGGTTATAAGGTTTTTCATGAATTTCCTAGAAAAGGCCAATAAATTTAATGAGACCCTCGAGAGGGAAGAGGAAGAGGGGAAAGAGAGGAGGGGAAGGAGGAGGAAGGGGAGGAGGAGGAGGAGGGGGAGGAGGAGGAGGAGAAGGGGGAGGAATTGTGTGAACAACATTCCTGTGCACAGCCTTAACTCTGAGTGTCACTGTAATAGGAGTGAGGAAAGCACAAAGTTGGGTACAGGTACAGATAGATTTGTAGATTTGGTGTCAGGAAGGTTGAAGGAGTTATTGTAGTTTCTATTTTCTCTCTGAAGTCAGAAAGTATGGGAGGAGGTGAGGACTTTTCAGGTTTGAGGAAAGATGAGGGAGCAGCTGTTGAGAGCAGAAGTGCAAGCTGGCTAGGGAAGCAGAGCTTAGGGCAGAACACCTTGTCCCAGCTTGTACCATGGGCAAAGGCTTTTCTTCCAAATACATGTTGCTTTGTTTGGGTACAAGGAGGGAAAAGAGCCAGGAAGTAATTTTTCTCGTCTTTTAACACAAAGTGCAGGACCTAAGATTAATTTTGTCCAGAGTAATGATAACTTCCCTACCACTGACACTGAAGTTGACTATCATTTCCTTTGATATTATGACATGTTACATAAGAAAACTTCACTTAAATGCACTTGGCACTTAATTTTTCCTTAATGGAATTTCATTTGCCTCATTTTGGAACTTAGTGATTAATCTTTCCACTTTTGTATAGAATGCTCCATCTTTGCTTAGTTTCATTTATTTGATCCAACCCCTTTAAGCCCTCTCTTTTTTATGAGATTCCCCAGGCAGCTGCTCTTGTTCTACTTCCCATCTTTCATACACATGGCATCTGAGAGGAAGTACAATGTAGGGCTTTTAAATTGCTTTCTATCAATGTCAGGAGCTGATCCAAATATAACCAAATATGTAAAACAAAGCCAGTTGTTATATATGTTCTATTACCTAAAAGTTAATTAAGGTGACAATTTTACTAGTAGTTTCTGTAATATACCAGCTGAATTTGTGAAATTTATAGTGTGGTGAAACTACATTGAAAATGTTCAAGCATCCCATATACAAAGAGGTTGCTGATTCATGCCCAGATTGTTTCTTTTTATCCCCCTCTCTAGAAAAGAAAAATTAAAAATAAATATTCAAGCAAGGAGCTCCTGCTAGCATTTTCTGCGAGAGGGAGAATGGAATAGGTGGAAAGAATGTGAGAAGATGGAGGCCCTGAATTTGACACTTGATTTTGTCACTATCAATCATTTGAATCAGCCTCTCTGAGTTTGTCTCTGTCTATTATAGACTATAGCATTAGACTACCTGGGAAAAAAAAGACAATTAAATGAGATTATAGTAGACCCCTGAGCAAGCTGATTTAGGGGCCCTGACACCACTCCTCCTCCAGGTGAAAATCTGGGTATAACTTTTGACACCCCACCCCCAAACTTAATTACAGCTGTGTCTCAGCATCTGCTGGGACCCTCAGCAGATACAAATCTGCGCATAGAAAATACTATTTCTCATTGGTGGTTGGTTGAATCTCTAGATGCCAACCTCAGGGATATGGAAGGCCAAGTGTTCTTCTTTTAAAAAGGCACATATAAGTGGACCTGTGCAGTTCAAACCCATGTTGTGTTGTGTTATACAAGGGCCAACTACATGTAATATAATTACATGCAATATATATATTATATGTGTGTATATATATTGCATGTAAATATAATTACATGCAATATATATTATATGTGTATATATATATTACATGCAAATATATATGTATACATACATATATATATATATATATACTAGTAAAGTATCCTGCACATATACATACAAAGATTAGTTGTCATCTACCGTCATCTACCATCCTTGAATGTTTTCTCTTTTGTACATATAACAATTGTACATATATAAATTAAATCTTTATTGTTGAAAGTATTACAGATGTCCACTTTTTCCCCCCATTGACTCCTTTTAGCCCACCCTTCCCCCACACTCCAGGCCTTCACCACCCTATTGTCTGTGTCCATGGGTTTTGCACATCTACATAAAAGTTCTTTGGTTGCTCTCTTCCCACTCATCCACCCTCTCCCACCTTCCCTCTGAGATCCTGTAGACTGTTCCATGCTTCTATGTCCCTGGATCTATTTTATTCACCAGTTTATTTTCTTCATTAGATTCCACATATAAATGAGATCATGATACTTGTCTTTCGCTGATTGGCTTATTTTACTTGGCATAATAGTCTCCAGGTCCCTCCATGCTGTATCGAAGGGTTAAAGATCCTTCTTTTTTACAGCTGCATAGTATTCCATGGTGTAAATGTACCACAGCTTTTTTACCACTCATCTACTGATGGGCACTTGGGCTGTTTCCAGATCTTAGCTATTGTAAATTATGCTGCTATGAACATAGAGGTGCATATATTCTTTATGATTGCTGTTTCGGGTTTCTAAGGATATATTCCTAGAAGTGAGATCACTGGGTCAAATGACAGTTCCATATTTAATTGTTTTAGGAAACTCCATATTGGCTAAACCAGTCTTCATTCCCACCAGCAGTGTACAAGGCTTCCCTTTTCTTCACTTCCTCAGTGGCACTTGTCATTTGTTGTTTTGTTGATGGGTGTGTAGTGATACCTCATTGTTGTTTAAATTTGCATGTCTGATGATCAGTTACTTTGAGTATTTTTTCATATGTCTCTTGGCCATTTTGTGTCCTTTGGAGAAGTGTCTATTTAGGTCCTTTCTCCATTTTGTAATTGGATTGTTTATCTTTTTTTTGTTAAGTTGTATGAGCACCACTCAGCTGACAGACGGACGGGTGCCAGACACTAGGCTGATGGCGGGCGAGTGCAGCTGCAGGGGCACGAGCCTCTCCCACAGACACTCTTCCTGTGCACCTGAGCAGCAGCAGGCTCAGCAGGGCTGGGATGAGCTGGAGTGGCGTGGAGCCCAGCCTGGGTTGGGGTCCTCCCTGGCCACCTGCTGCTTCTTTGTGCTGTATGGGATCAATGCAGACAGTGGGCTGGAGCCCCACAAGCTGGCGGTAAGGCTGGGCTGCTGCGGCGCGGAGGTCCACTGATCCCTGCAGGCCAGGCTGAGGGACCCCATCGGTGCAGGAATCTGTGCACGGGGCCTCTAGTTTAAAAATAAACATTAACCCGTGCATACGCGATACATATAAAGCTCTCACTGACGCCAATCACACAAGTGTTTTAATTTTATAATACTATATTACATATACTATTTTGACATGTAATTTTTTGCAGTAATGTAAGTACCACACGAACCTTGCTTCTAATTAATTTCTTTTCAATGTACATGAATCCATGTAACAAGCCACTAGTTGATCTATATGCCTGCTCTTATGCCAGTTCCAGGCTGTTTTGATTATAGTGGCTTTGTAGTATAACCTGATATCTGGTATTGTGATCCCTCCAGCTTTGTTCTTCTTTTTCAAGATTGCTGCAGCTATTTGGGATCTTTTTTGGTTCCATATAAGTTTTTGGAGTGTTGGTTCTAGATCTGTGAAATATGCTGTTGGTATTTTAATAAGGATTGCATTGAATCTGTAGATTGGGTAGTATGGACATTTTAATTATGTTGATTCTACTAATCCATGCACATGGTATATTCTTCCACTTATTTATATCTTCTCAATGTCCTGTAGTTTTCTGAATACAGGTCTTTTACCTCCTTGATTAAGTTTATTCCTAAGTATTTTAATTTTTTATTGCAATGGTAATTAGGATTTCTTGTTTAGTTTCTCTTTCTGAGAGTTCATTATTGGTGTATAAAAAAGCTACTGATTTTTGGGTGTTGATTTTGTATCCTGCTAAATTGCTAAATTCCTTTATTAAATCTACTAGTTTTTTGGTGGAGTCTGTAGAGTTTTCTATGTACAATATCATGTCATCTGTGAATAATAAGTTTTACTTCCTCTTTTCCAATTAGCATGTCTTTTATAAAGTTTTCTTCTTGTATGATCCCTGTGGCTAGAACTTCCAGTACTATCCTATCTAATAAAAGAGTAATATGCAAATTAACAACCACTCCGCTACACCCACAAGCCAAGCCCACCAACCAATCAGGAGCAACTATGCAAATTAACCCAAGATGGCGGTTAATTTGCATATCCAGGAGCAGAAAGAAGACTGAAGTCAGCATAGAAGGAAGCCAAGCATTGCAGAAGGGAGCGAAGCTGTGGAGAAGCAAGCAAGTGGGACTGTGGAGAAGGGAGGGAAGCAGGCGGGGCTGTGGAGAAGGGAGGGAAGCAGGCAGGGTGGGGGAGAAGGGAGGAAAGCAGACAGCCACAGGAAGCCCTACTGCAGGAATCTTCCTGCAACGGACCTCTAATGTTGAATAATAGTGGTGAAACAGACATCCTTGTCTTATTCCTGTTCTTAGGGGAAATGGTTTTAGTTTTTTCCCATTGAGTAGGATGTTGGCTGTAGGTTTGTCATATATGGCCATTATTATGTTGAGATATGATCCGTCTATTCCCACTTTGCTGAGAGTTTTTATAAAAAATGGGTGTTGAATTTTGTTGAGTGCTTTTTCTGCATCTATTAATATGATCATGTGATTTTTTAAAAAAAAATCTTTATTCAGATTATTACAATTGTTTCTCCTTTTTCCCCCCATAGCTCCCCTCCACCCGGTTCCCACCCCACCTTCTTCCCTTACCTACCCTCCTACTGTCCTCATCCATACGCTTTTTGTCCACTCTCTTCCTGCACCCTCTCCCATACCCCTTTCCCCCCAAGAATTATCAGTCCACTACCTTTCTATGCCCCTGATTCTATTATATTCACCAGATTATTCTGTTCCACAGGTTTTTAATTCACTTGATTATTAGGTTCACTTGTTGATAGATATGTATTTGTTCTTCTTAATTTTTATCTTTACTTTTTTCTTCTTCCTCTTCTTAAAGAATACCTTTCAGCATTTCATATAATATTGGTTTGGTGGTGATGAACTCCTTTAGCTTTTTCTTATCTGTGAAGCTCTTTATCTGCCCTTCAATTCTGAATGATAGCTTTGCTGGGTAGAGTAATCTTGGTTGTAGGTTCTTGCTAGTCATCACTTTGAATATTTCTTGCCACTCCCTTCTGGCCTGCATAGTTTCTGTTGAGAAATCAGCTGACAATCGTATGGGTGCTCCCTTGTAGGTAATTAACTGTTTTTCTCTTGCTGCTTTTAAGATTTTCTCTTTGTCTTTTGCTCTTGGCATTTTAATTATGATGTGTCTTGGTGTGGTCCTCTTTAGAATCTCACTAAAGTTATTGGCCTTTTCTAGAAAATTCTTGAAACACCTTATAACCATGGTTTTGAACTCTATATCCAGTCATTTGCTTTCCTCCATTTCTTTCGTTTGTGATCTGTTTCTCTATCTCCGCATTTTGGCTGCTTCCCTGAGTTGGTAGAGTGGCTTTGTGTGCTAGGTGTCCTATAGGGCCAGTGGGTTGGCCTCCCAGTTACCTGAGGTGGACACTCTTGGTGCACCCCTTTGTGGGCTGTTGTTAAGTCTTAATGGTTGGTATCACTGGGAGGAATTGACCTCCAGGCCAATTGACTGTGAGGATCAGCTGTGTCTACGATGGGAGAACTTCTGTGCTGGAGACACCCTTATAAGGCAAGACTTGCTTCAGTGGAGCTTTGGTGCTCACTGAGTCTGCACCCTGAGTGTGTCCCTTAGGGATCTGAGGAGTTGTAATCTGGATGGTCCTACTCTGACCCCTGGGTACATTGGCTCTTGGATCTCCAAGGAGGTGCTAATTTACCCTCTGCCTGAGGCCACCCAGCAAGAGCTACAGAGAGATCTGCAGATTCCTCTTCTTTGTTTGGGTTCTAAATGTGCCCAGATGAGGCCCAGCTGTGAAGCAATGCAAGCTGCTGCGGGGCCTTCGGCCTTCTTTTGGATGTTCTGGGTCTCTCTGCCTCAGCTGCAGTTTGTTAGGTAAGTTTAGATTTCAAAGGACCAGGCCATTCATATGCAAAAGCCTCTGCACACAGTTGAATTGGGAGGAGTCTCAGGGCAGAACAAACAGCAATGGCTTCCCATCAGCCCTGCCCTAAGAGGCCCCTGGGTCTCAGTGTTCCTTGGTAATCACTGCAAGCACCTCTGAGAGAAAGCCACCTTCGAGTTCCGCCCGCTGCCAGACAGTCCAGTTTCTCTCCGTATGAGTCTGGGTCCCCAGACTGTTGCCCGAAACTGGAGTTCAGAGCAGTCAGGAGCTTGTGTCTCCCTGTGGATTGAAAAAGCCATCCGCGTAATCAGTTGCCAGCCCTCTCTGCACACGTGCCTCTGTACCTCTGCACTTTACTTCCACAGCTCCTCTGAGTCTCAGTGTGCTTTTCTCTTTCCTTCTAGTTGTAGAATTTCCACTTAGCTAGCCTTCCTGTGATTCTGGATAATGTCCGTTTTGTCTTTTAATTGTAGTTTTGAAGTGGTTGTACATGGCAGCAAGTTCAGGTATTTACCTATGCCGCCATCTTGGTTTCTCCAGAAAAATTACTATTAAAAACAAAAACTGAAAGTAGCCTTTCTGGTGTCAGAAGTATGGCATAATTTATTGCTAGAAAGATCATTGTTTTGTTGAGGTAAGTATCTAGATGGACCTTTTGCCTAGGAAAGATCAACTCCCTGGATTTAGCCTGTGTGGGCCATGAGGATACAAAGAGATCAGTTACTCCGCATAATAAAATGGAAGAAATTTAAATGTTCATTGTATGCCCTAGAAAAGAATGAACCTGGGAAAGAAAAAGGTAGAGCGATATTGGTGAAAAGAACTGAGATGGGATGTATCCCAGAAACATGGCAGGAAGCAGGGGCCTACCAAAGGACATGGCTGATGAGAAGTCTCCTGAGATAGTATAGAGAAAGGCTATTAAATTTCCATAAGCAGTCATGTATGCATTGAATTTGAAGTTGTTTTCTGCTTTGTGCTATAGCCTTCCATTAACTCTAAACCTTTCATGCAATTTGAATCCAACCATCCATCTTAGTGCAAGGCTATTTGGAGGAATGAAGGATGAGGAGTGGCACATTATGGGCAAGTGGGCAATAGCCAAAGGATTAGGAGACAGTAGACAAGCAGGCTGCATCATAGGCAGACCCAGGATACACAGAAGCAACCTTAGAACCCCTTGGAGAAATTGAGGTCTCAGGACTTCCCACAGTGGTTGAAATGGGCCAAACTAAACTTAAATTGTTTGGAGTTGTCCAGGTTGGAAACTTCTGGCTTATAAGCAAGTGAGAAAGAACTTTGTTGAACCTCAATAAAAGAACTGTGATTTATATAGCAGCATTGGTCAGTCTCCTCCTTGGATATATGGTAATTAGCTTCCAGAAACACCACACTCTTCCAGTTTTCTTCCTACCTCATCAGGCACTCCTCAATTTCCTTCGAGAGTTCCTCCTTTTCTCCCTGATCTCTTGTTGACAGTGTGCCATAGGGCTCAGGCCTCCGTTCTCATCTCTATCGACAGACACTCAATCCCTTGATGGCCTCATCTAGTTTCATGCTTTAAATACCACCCATATGTCAACAGTACCCAAATTTATATCTCCCAGACTTCTCTCCTGAACTCCAGATCCATATAGTCTATTTTTCACTTGATATCCCCACTTAGAGGTCTAAAGCTCATATCAAACTTAACATTTCCAATATTACGTTTCTGATCTTCTGTCCAAAAACTTCACCACTCATGGCTTTTTTAATTTCAGTTGATGGTAACTCTATCCATCCTTTCAAGACCAAAAGCATGGAGTTATCCTTTATGATCTTTTTCTCTTATATTCTATCTTGAATTTGACAGGAACTTCTATTGTTTTTAACCTTTAGAATATATCCAGAATTTTTCCATTTCACCATCTACTTCTACCACTAAAGTCAGAGCCACCATCATCTCTCACCTGGTTGTCACAGAAGTCTTCTAACTGACCTCCCTGCTCCGACTTTCCCTCCCTAGCAGCCAAGGGTTGTCCTTTTAAAACCTGTATAATAAAAGCTCATTATTTATTCCACTTCTTCCCATTTCATTCAGAGTAAAAGCTGAAATTCTTACAGTGGTCTTACATGAGCTCTCCATCCCCCACGATCCTGTGCTGCTCAATGTTACCTCTTTGATCTCATTTCCTAGTCCTGCTCCCTGCTCCCTTGTTCTCTCTCTTCAGCTACATCTGGGTCCTTGTGATTTCTGAACAAGCCAGGCACTCTCTCACCTTAGACCTTTTATGTTGGCTACTCACTCTGCCTGGAATTCCCCCACAAAGTTATTCTTTCACTTTGTAAAATATTACCTTCTCAATCAGACCTTCCTCTGTTAACTGTAATATCTCATCAGCATTTCCAATCCCACTTTTTCTTTTGCTCTACATTTCTATTTTCCCCTTAGCACTTATCACCTTCTAACATACTATGCTTATTGTCTTACTAGAGGCCTGGTGCACAAAATTCGTGCACTTTTGGGGGGTGTCTCTCAGCCTGGCCTGTGCCCTCTAGCAGTTTGGGGGCCCTGGGAGGATGTCCAACTGATGGCTTAGTGGGCCTAAGCCATCAGTCGGACATCCTTAGCATTGCCACGAAGGCGGGAGAGGCTCCCACCACTGCCGTTGTGGTCCCCAGCCGTGAGCCTGGCTTCTGGCTGAGCAGCACTCCCCCTGTGGGAGTACAGTGATCACCAGGGGGCAGCTCCTGTGTTGAGTGTCTGTCTCCTGGTGGTCAGCGCGCATCATAGTGACTGGTCATTCCACCATTCAGTCATTTGCATATTTGCCTTTTATTATGTAGGATATGCTGTAGATGAGGCTGTCTAGAACCATAAGAAATACTAAAAAATCACTGTTAACTCATTCTTGAATTGCCCCCTCCTAAAATCAAATTGCACCCCCTGTGGAGCATGTGCTGCACCTTGGGAACCACTGGGCTTGACACTTTTCCTCTCTGAGCTTCATTTCTGAATACATACGCATATACCATGGGAATTGTAGTCTCTTCTCTGCCTACCTCACTGGGTTGTCATGAGGAGGTTCTGAGCTAACAAACTTAGAAATGTTTCATCAAGTAAGTTATGTCTAAACGGAAAGGGATTTTTATTTTTAAGCCCACGGGTACCCTCACAGGTAGCAGGTGCTGATTAGGGGAGGAGGGCATGATTGTTTCCTGGGACTGTAGCTATGGAAGCTTTGCATAGGGTTCTGCAGGCCTCGGAGGGGTGGGCTCTGGTCAGCAGCCCTGCAGTGGTGGTCATCCCTGGAGGCGCTGGTGGGAGGGTGGGGGGTGGGGGGGAAAGGAGTTAGGGGATGCTAGGAGGGCAGCAAGGCTGAAGGGGTAGTAACTGTCAAACCTTCCCACTTGGCGCCATTCTTTAAATTGTATGTGGCTTTCTTGCAGCTGTACCTGCTCAGGGCAGGGCTCCAATTTCCTGGAGCCAGGTGGGGGTCGGGCCAGGGTGGAGACAGGCGAGCTAGGAGAGTGGGTTTAGCCTCACCCCCATCGAGGTACAGCGCACTTCCACTGGCGGGGGGGGGGGGGGGGGAGAGCGTGGGGGCTGTGCTGACCCTGAGGGGCCGCTCAGGCTTGCCTCCACCCGGGTCTGGAGTTGTAGGGAGGAGAGGTGTGCCTGGCCCCAGCAGAGGGGGCCTGGCAGCGGTGGGCTCCAGGCCCCAGGTGCCTCGGGGGCGCTGACGGGTGATTGTGCTATTTTTGTGGGCACCCCTGGCAGGGGTGGTGGGAGAAGGGATCGGGAGTCAGAGGTGCGGGCTGCAGCTACCCCCGAGGCTGGTTCTTCTCCCCATGAGGTCAGCTTTCAGGTCCCCCCGGGGGTGCAGGGGCTGGGGTAGGGTGTCCGTGTAGGGGGATTGGAAAAGCTCCCCGTGGCCACTTCCTCTTCCTTCTTTGCAGTCCAGGCTCCTGTCAGGTGCTCTCCTCAGACCCCAGGGAACTTGGCTCCAGCCACCCGCTCCCTGCTCCATGCGCATCAATATGCAAATTGGTCGTTATGGGTACACCTTAATAGCAATTAGCATATTACCTCTTTATATGTATAAATATCCCTTCTCTCACCAGTTAGAATTTGTAAGCTCCATGAAGACAAAGATCTTTATCTGCTTTGTTCATTAAAATATCCCAAGCACTTAGCACAGTGTCTAGCCCATAATAGGTACTCAGTGATAATTATTAGAATGGGGGGAGGGGCGGGGGGGGAAGGAATGTTATCCCTAGTAACGGAATGAAAATCTGAGTCCACAATTTTGTACAACATGGACATTTTTCCTTTAGACCAGGGATCAGCAACTTTTCCTTAAAGGGCCAGGTAGTAAATAGTACAGGTTTATGGATTATTTGAACTCTGTTGTAACTACTCAATGCTGCCTTTAGACCTCCAGAGCAGCCAGAGACTATATATAAACAAATAGGTGTGGCTGTGTTCCAATAAAACTATTTGTGAAAATAAACAGGTGGCCAATAGGTACTTCACTGATTTAGACAAATATATATCAGGGTAAATCATACCACTTTATTGACAGGTAAGGCTCTATCCACCCACTCTACCAATTGCCAAAAACAAAAATTTAGAAAGGTGAATGCAAACTTAGCAAAATTATAGATCAGTAACTTCTCTACCTGAGACAGATTGAGCATTCCTTATTCAAAGTGGCCACTGAATAAGATGTGAATTGAACGTAGGGGTTTGGGAGAAAGAGAATCCTGTTATCAGCCACTTTCTTGCTAAGGAGACATCCAGAGCACATGATTTGTAACTTTAGAGTATCCTCAAGAGGTTTCTAATATGCAGAATGATCTACTTCTGAAGCCTCTTGTCTTCCATGCCATTAAGTTCTTTGGCACTGATGATGTATTTCCCATGGCAAGGAAACCATTTTTATATTTGTCAGCAATTTTTAAAGTCAGTGGATTGATGCAGTTGGTTATGACAATACTTGCTCATCTCTTGCCATCTAGATTAGTGATTCTTGGTTAGGGGCATTTTTCCCCCCAGGGAACATATGGCAACGTCTGGAGACGTTTTGGGTTGTCACAACTGGAGTGGGGGGGGGAGGGGGCGGTGCTGCTGCTAGCATCAGGTGCACAGAGGCCAAGGATGTGGCTAAACATCCCACAAAGCTCTGAGTTACCGCCATAACAAAGAATTATGCAGACCAAAATGTCAGGTAGTGCTGAGGTTGGGAAATTTATCTAGACTATTCTCCTAGACTTTGAATCTACCTTGTACTCCACTGCCAAACCAATATTCCTAAACCATTGAATTTATCCATCATTGCCAGGCTCCAATATCTCCTCATTGCTTGAAAGATCAAGTCTCTTCTTCTTATCCTGGTGTTTAGATCCTGAGGGATTTTGCCCACTTACAAATCCGTTCCCCAGCAGGAATTCTGCTTTTCTAAGCTTTCATTGGCACACCATCATCCTTTTACAGATGTTCGCTCCAAAATGCACATCTTGTGAGGATCCTCCCTACACCTCTCCTACCCAAATCTTACTCACTCTTTGAAACGCACATGTGCTGCACATGTCTCTGCCACTAAACCAGTCTATACCACTCCCTTTTGTGTTTACCATGAGCTCACCTGCCTTACACTGTTATATAGCTACTAGAGGCCTGTTGCACGAAATTTGTACACGGGGCGGGGGGGTGGTGCCTCAGCCCAGCCTGCACCCTCTCCAATCTGGGACCCCTAGAGGGATGTCCCCCTCACAATCCAGGACTGCTGGCTCCCAACAGCACACCTACCTGCCTGCCTGATTGCCCCTAACCGCTTCTGCCTGCCAGCCTGATCACCCCCTAACAACTACCCTGCCAGCCTGATTAATGCCTAACTGTGGAAACCCCTTTCACGTCCCGCATGATCCAGGGTTCCAGTTCAGGGTTCGGATTCTGGAGAAGGCCTCACACAAATGAAAGAGACTTAGAAAAATATTAATTTGGAAAATGGGGGGCCAGGCGATAGTCTAACTCTAGTGGGAGAACTACTACCCACTCTGGCTTTGCCATCCCTTTTATTAAGATTACAGGATACACCCAGGAAACTCCAATAGAAGCCAATCATTGAATTTAGGACTAACAGGTGGAGGCTTCAATTAAGGTTGACCAGCCCTCCAAATTCCCTGTCCACAGCTTTCTACAATGATTGGCTTCTGGCATCTCCCCCGTTTCTTTCCTTTAAAAAATCTGTAGATTTAGAAATAAACATATAAGAATAAAATATTTGAGTCCAAACTTCAATGTCCAACAATTCTGAGTCTCAGTTTTCAGTGTCAAAACAGTTCTCCATGTATACATATCAGTAATAATATCTAGATGGTGGACAAATGGTAGCAATGCAGGTCTGACCCTCTCTGGCTTGGTCCTGGGCAATCTGCAGCGATATACAGCTGCTGACTATTAGTATGGCAAGGTGTCGTCAGCGTCTTCCATCTCGGGACTGCTTTTAATCCATATGGTCTTGGAGTTGTTTTCTGAAAATATACAAACATATTCTCGACCAAAGGTTAATAAAGGAATCTTTTCTGCAAATTTGACTTGGAATCCTTTCCATCCTTGCCCAAACGATTTTTCCTTGACCTATTTTGACACCATGTGTTTCTTGCTATTAGCATTACAAATGAAAATTAGTTTTCAAAGTAAAAAATTTCTAGATGTAATTTACTTTCAGGATATTTTTCCTTACATAATATTACTCCACTGTCCCCCCCCCCTTTTTTTTAATTATTAGGAGGCTTTTGGAAAAATTTTTTATAATACAGTTTTGATAACTTTAAATTTTAAATTTTTTGAACAAAACTATGACTGCTTTATGTTCATTGCATGTCAAGCAATTTTACCATGAGATGAACTACCAAAAATATTTTTGTTAATACTTTAGGAACAACTTTTTGTCCAGTACAATTAAACCTTCCTAAATATTTACTTATTTCAATTAGCCAATTAAATTAATCTGAAAACTTGATTATTGTTTTACTGTCAACTGTCAAATTTAATACTCTAATAACAATCTTAGTTTGTCCTGTAAATATTAGTGGAAAGGATTCTTTGCATTCTTGAGTAGGCTCTGAGCATTCCTGGTGCTAAGCTGGATTTAAATATAGGGCAGCTGCTGTCGGTCAAGTCTCTGTCTGTTACCTGGGTCCCAATCTGAGTTGGGCTTGGGAAGTGAAGCAGCCATGGGGCAGGAGACCTCCCTCAGAAGGGGCTAGGGTTCAGGCTCCTGCAAGGTTGCGGGGGTGAGGGTCTATGCCCCACCTCTGTTGACCCCCAAGTTCTCTCCTGATGGCCCCTCTGCGACTGTGCCTATCTTAGGTTGTTCCTTCCTTAAGGAATCTTACCTATCTCTGGCTAATCAGCCATCCTCTGGGCCAAACAGGGTAATGTGAGGTTCATTTCTGTCTCCTTGGTAGTCTATGCCCCTGTGGCCTCCACGCCCAGCACTTGCCTCAGGATCCCACCTCGGCCATTGGTGGGCCCCTGGCACTGATCACAGATCTTGGGAAACCCAGGTTTCTTCTCCAAAGAGGGCCCAGCTTATACCATTGGGTGAGAAACAAATCCATGGTACCAGCCACTACGAGGTTTCAACCTCAGCATGAACAGAAAACTCAGGCAACAGCTGTGGGCAATTGGATTGTGAGAAAAGGATCCTCCTGGCAAAAAGGGCAAGAGGGGCCAACATAGAATGCTCAAGTGCCTTCTCAAGAGGCCTTCCATACAGTGGAAGGGATTAAATCCTTTCATGTCCTTTTTATATTACTGCCAATCATTCAAAGAATTGATTTATAAGTTTGTTTGGAACAATTGTACAACATGCTGTTTATAAAAATATCAAAAATTTTTATGACATTGTAGAATAATATCATGTAAGGATATTCTTTGCTCTAAGCCATGACAATTCAATTTCAAACTGGCTGTCATTTTCTCTTTGTGTAGACAAGGTCTAGTTACATTTTCTACACCTTTCCCAGAAGCAAGTAGTGATAATCCCCTACTTCTTTGGTATCCATGCAAGCCAGAAACCTCTCTTTAATTTTAAACACAAAGAAGCAGTGGTTTGATTTTATGTCATATAAAAGGAAAAACTGGGTGGCAATACCTGTATAATTATACTTCCTTGTCCCACCCATGTTCCTCCTGGATAAACCAAGATGTTTGGTATTATTGATGATAACATTAGACGGGAATAAGCCCACATAAGGGTTCTTACCCATGAAGGGTCAGGAACATAAGTCAAAAACACTTCCCCATTTTTCCCCATTTTCCCCAGGTAATATTACTGTATAGCTGATCAATATTAGCATGGCAGGAAAAGACGTTCTCAGGTGTCTGTACTATCTTCTTTATCATGCCTCAGGCGGTCTTCGGGCTGTTTGTTATCTGGCTCATCCTCCTCCTGCTTCTCATCTTCAGTGGATTGCTTGGAGTTGCTGCTCTCTGTAGCTGAGGTAGTCGATTGTCTGCAACTGCATGGTGTAGCTCCACGTGCAAGGTCCTCATTAATCTAACTAGTTTCTCTCTTGGATCCCTGTTGCAGTTTAATATTTCTAGCAGGAATCCACATGGCTTGGAAAAATTCTCTGGAAATATACAAGCATACCCTCTGCCAAAAGTTAATAATGGATCGGGTCCCTTCCATAAACCAGATTCGGAATCCTTCCATTTAACTAGACCATTTTCTTTTGGTTTGTTCTGACACCAATGTAACTCCATAGGTGTCTTTCCATCAGCATCACAAGTGAAAAAATGCAAAGCAATTAAGGCTTGGTGCAGCCTACCCGCAGGTGATTTCTTCATTATCCCCCCTTTTTGTTTTTCAAGTTGGGATTTTAAGAAATATTTTGCCCTTCTTAGAGGCCAAAACCTTTATAACATCTAAAAGTAAAATATAGTTATTAATTTTTATTTGATAAAGCTTTCCATGCAATTTTAAGTATATTAAATCAGTTAAATTTCAAAAATATTTCCTTTAAGAAGAGAGAACAAATTTCCTGTATTACTCTGGGCCCTTGGAGCTTTCCAAGAATCATCTCTGTTAAAGCCTTGAAATTTTAACATGGAAAAAAAAGATAAAATATATATATCCATATATGATTTTAATTACCACAACTATATAATTTCTCCCAATTTAATTTGCACTTTGTACTTTTAAAACTGGCAAGTCAAACATTTAGCTGTCCCTAGATTAATAACAACATCCTGCTTACTTCGGGGGAAGTTTCAGCAACAGATCTGGCTGAATTTCTTTTCATGCTTAATAGATAAAGACAGATCTCAAATTTTTTCCTTCTTTTTCGCTTTCCGAAGCAATAACTAACACAAAATTTGGCCAAAATTTGCATTTCCCCGCGAGTTCTTTTATAATTTTTAAACAATACCTTAAGCAATCTCTCCAAGAGAGAAACTAGTTAGATTAATGAAGACCTTGAGCCTGTAGCTACACCATGCAGTTGCAGACAATCAACTACCTCACTTACCTTGCCCTCTCCTGCCACCTTTGAATTTCTCTGCACCAGAGACGGTTTCATCAGTAGAGTTTCAGTTATTACAGTTTTTAAATTCCAAATACCAATTAAGTTTTTAATTTGAACAAGAAACCACATTATTTTATAATCTAATTCTTCCCCATTAGCCTGGCTGAAAAAGATGTTCCCACCCTACTTACACATCACAACTCTGCAGTTAGTCCGTGGGCTTTGCATTTGGTGAACCTCCCTCACCTTTTTCTCGGTGAATTTTTTCCACACCTTTTCTCGGTGTATTTTTCCTCCTTTGCTCTAGGCGAAAAATATCATCTCCAGATGTCCCACGGTCAGGCACCAAATGTGGAAACCCCTTTCACATCCCGTGTGATCCAGGGTTCCAGTTCAGGGTTCGGGTTCTGGAGAAGGCTGCACACAAATGAAAGAGACTTAGAAAAATATTAGTTTGGAAAATGGGGGGCCAGGCGGTAGTCTAACTCTAGTGGGAGAACTACTACCCACTCTGGCTTTGCCATCCCTTTTATTAAGATTACGGGATACACCCAGGAAACTCCAATAGAAGCCAATCATTGAATTTAGGACTAACAGGTGGGGCTTCAATTAAGGTTGACCAGCCCTCCAAATTCCCTGTCCACAGCTTTCTACAATGATTGGCTTCCAGCACCTAACTGCTCCCCTGCCAGCCCAATTGCCCCTAACTACCTCCCCTGAAGGCCTGGTCCCTCCCAACTGCCCTTCCCTGCAGGCCTGGTCGCTTCCAACTGCCCTCCCCTGCAGGCCTGGTCCCTCCCAACTGCCCTTCCCTGCAGGCCTTGTCCCTTCCAACTGCCCTCCCCTGCCAGCCATCTTGTGGTGGCCATCTTGTGTCCACATGGGGGCAGCCATCTTTGACCCCATGGGGGCAGCCATCTTGTGTGTTGGAGTGATGGTCAATTTGCATATTACTCTTTTATTAGATAGGATTCCTTTTACATTGTCTTCTGGATAAGTTCCCTGAAGGAGTCATATTGTATTTCTGGCCTGTTAGTCGCAGTTTCCACAACATGAGGTATGCAAACTATATTGTTGTATTTAGAGGCAAATGAGATCACTATGAAAGCACCTTGTATAGAACCTGGTATCCAGTTAAGTGCTCAGAAAATTATAGTATTTCTGTAGAAGCATACATTCCAGAGGCCATAGAAAGTGCTTAATGAATCTCTTAAATATAGTAGTTACATACTGGAAAGAGTGTGCATTCAGACTAGCCTGGTATTTGTAACTGAGAGCAAAGAAAAACTTCCATCAGAAATCCTACACCAATGAACACACCTTCATGCTAGAGTGAATCCAGGAGCCTGGGTGTCACGTTTCCTCAAAGTGGTGCTTATGACAACATTTCTGCATTTAATAAGTTAATGCACCCCAATAAAGTCAACTAAAACTTTAAAAGTAAATCTTTTCTTTTTTAAGTTTGGGGACCAAGATAGGATTTCCAACTTGTTAATTTTTTCAGATAAAGGTATCTGAAAGTTGTACTACTAACTAACATCACTATCATTTTATGAAAGATAACAAAAGGAAGGACATAAAATAAGAATAAAAAGAAGTTGCCTAGCCGGTGTGGCTTAGCACTTGAGCAATGACCTATGAACCAGGAGGTCACAGTTCAATTCCCGGTCAGGACACATGCCCTGGTTTCAGGCTTAATCCCCAATAGGGGGCATGCAGGAGGCAGCCTATCAATGTGTCTCTCTCATCATTGATGTTTCTCTCTCTCTCTCTCTCTCTCTCTCTCTCTTTTTCTTTCTCCTTCTATCTTCCTCTCTCTCTAAAATAAATTAAGACATATTTTTTTAAAAAACCAGTTAATGAACAGCTTGTTAATGACACTTTACCCATTCTGACCCAATTTAGAAGGCTGCCAATAGGATAAGACATAAATATGCTACACTCTGCTTTGCTGGGGTCATAGCTGTGTCTTCCCTAAGAGCTTTTTCTATCAGCTCTTAGACTGGAAGAGAGTCTGATGTGAGAAGTCAGTACCAGTGGGATGAGGCTGCCTTTCAGAGCCTTGTTTCAGATCCTGTGAGAGGAGTGAGTGGGGCATGGTATACTGAACAGCCCAGGTTTGGCTTTGGGCCAGGCACTGAGTGGCAAACAGGAAGGAACACATTCCAGGAAGGCAAAGAGCCCTGACAATGTGAAGGTGGCCCAGCAAGAAGGCCTGCTGGATGCTAGGTGCTCTTTGGCTCTGTGGAGGTCAGGTACAAAGAGGGATGGATTCAGGTTTCCAGATTATCATTTCAGAGGCTTAACCGCTTCCCTTCCTCTCACTGTCAGTGAACAAATCAGATGTAACTCTTAAATTAGAATCCTCTCTGCCCTGGGGTCCAGTCCCTTATCTCTAACTGAAGGAAGAGGGAAAACGTGTTGTTACCTCCTGAAATCACACTTTGCAGGAGTCAGGTTTCTGTAATTCTGTGGCCTGAGTAAAAGGAGAGGCTACTGACAATGAGGGCAGGTCAGGGTGAAAGCCCAAGATTTCTGTGCCCCTAATGGAAGAGAAGCTGAGCTCTCACCCCTGTGGACTCTGTATCCCCAAACAAAAACATTCACATTGATTTTTCATCCAGGCCAGTTCTGACTGCCTACAGGTCTGACCTGCAGAAGGCCTGGAGGGTCCCTAGGAATGCTTTCCTTTCAAAATCGCCTTGGGCCTTCCTCTGGGCTGCAAAAGAAGAGAAAGAGGAGAAAAGACTAAAGGGTTCAGGAAAGAAATGGCCACGTGAGCCTGTCAGATAGGCAGTGCAGTGGACTTGGACCAGGCCTGGGCTCATTTTCACCCCAAAAGGGGACAGAAGCAGCGTTTCTTTGAGAAAGAAGAATGAAGTCTGTTCCTCACCACCTGGGCTCCAGTTCCTGCTGGACTTTGCTGCCACCTAGTGGCTTAGTTGCATTTCTTCCCCTCACATGTAGACCATCCTAAAGACCTGGCCTCAGTCTTGTTTTTCTTTGCCTTAGTATCATCCCTGATTCTGTGGTCCAGCAGCTAGGAGAGCTGAGCAGCACAGATTCACGACCTGACCCAGCTTGATAAGTGTTCTAATGCCATGTCCAGCAGGGAGGAGGGCCAGGGCTGGGATGGCTGGGCACCTGGGTGGAGATAGTGAGGTTGGGAGCAATGTCTTGCTCCCACGACTTCTCCTGCAAGATGCAGTTTTCCCCAGCTCTCCTCATTCCTGAATGCCCTTTTCACTAGAACTCCTGTCCCTTCCATTACCCTTCCTCATATCTGGCTAAAGCCCATGTTGCAAAACTGAAGCTCCTGCATTTTTTATATACAAATATATATAAATTCATATATATATATATATATATATATATATATATATATATGTATATATATGCGAATTTTTTGTTTTTCCAAACTCAAGGTAGTTGTTTCTCCCTTATAAAGTTAGCTCACTTCAACTTAAAAATATCAATGTGAAATTATGTGCCTTCGCTGTGATTCTGCTACTATGGACCAGTCTCTAGGAATAGGGAAAGGGGGACACCATCACATGTAGATTATCAGCCATGTTTTTCCACACATTTCATCCACAGGTTTATTTCCTCTAGCAAAAAGAAGCACTGGTTTTAGCAACCACTGAATCTACTAGCTCTAAACTTTCAGATCTGAGCTGGGATCATATACCACCCAAACTCCCTTCTCCTGCCTTCCTCTCCAACCTCTTTTTTTAATTTTTTAAAATTATGAAATACACATAAAATTTACCATCTTAACCATTTCAACTGTATAGTTTAATAGTCTGAAGTGCATTCACATTATTGTGCAACAACCACTACCATCCATCTCCAGAACTCTTTTCGTCTTGCAAAACTGAAAGTCTATACCCTTTAAACAATAACTCTCCATGCCCCTTCCTGCAGCCCCTGGCAACCACCATTCTACTTTCTGTTTATATGGATTTGACCACCCTAGGAACCTCATATAAGTAGAATCACTTGGTATTTGTCTTTGTGTCTAGCTTATTTCACTTAGCATAATGTCCTCAAAGTTCATCCATGTGTCAGAATGTCCTTCCATTTTAAGGCTGAATAATATTATATTTATACACCACATTTTGTTTATCTATTCATCTGTTGATAGACACTTGGGTTGCTTCTATCTTTTGACTATTGTGGATAATGCTGCTATGAACATATGGCTCTTTGAAACCGTTTGATTCTTTTGGGTATATACCCAGAAGTGGCATTACTGGATCATATAGTAGCTCTTTTTTTAATGTTTTGAAGAACTGCCATACTGTTTCCACAGTGGCTACATCATTTTATATTCCTACAAACAGAATATAAGGGTTTTAATCTCTCTACATCCTCACCAACATTGGTCATTTTCTGTTTTTTTGACAACCATCCTAATGGGTGTGAAGTAATACCTGATTATGGCTCCTGTTTGCACTTCCCTAATGACTAACGATTGTGAGCATATTTTCATGTGCTTGTTTGCCATTTGTGTGTCTTCTTTGAAAAATGTATATTCAAAACCTTTACCCATTTTTAAAATTAATTTTTAGAGAGATAGAGAGGAAGGGCGAGAGAGAGAAACAATGATTTGTTGTTCAACTTATTTATGCATTCATTGTTTGATTCTTGTATGTGCCCTGACCAGCGATCAAACCTACAACCTTGGTGTATCCGGATGATGCTCTAATCAACTGAGCTACCCAGCCAGGGCCATTGGTTGATTCTTTTTTTATGAATTTATTGATTTTTAAAGAGGGAGGAAGGGAGAGGAGGAGAGAGAGGGAGAGAGAGACACACATCAATTGGCTACTTCCCGCATGCCCTCTTACTGGGGATCGAGCCTGAAACCCAGGCAAGTGCCCCAATGTGGAATAGAACCAGCAACTTTCTGATACACAGGATGACACCCAACTGAGCCACACTGAGCAGGGCCATTGGTTGATTCTTGTATGTGCACTGACTGGGGATTGAACCTACAACCTTGGTGTATGAAGACAATGCTCTACCCAACTGAGCTAACTGACCAGGGCCTTTACCTATTTAAAATAGGGTTGTTTGTTGTTGTTGTTGAGTGGACGGACCTCTTCAACCTCTCTTCATGTCACTGTCCCACTTGATTAGTATCCTAGAGGCATGAAAAAAGATGTTTCTCAGAGACACATGTATTCTTTCCCACCTTTTACAGTTGCTAATCTATTTGCCAGGAATGCTCTTTTTACAGTTCCTCCAATGACTGGCTCCTCCTCCTTTAAGAACCAGCTGAAATGTCCTTTCAGAGAATCTTTCTTTTTTTTAATACTCACCCAAGGATATTTTTTCCATTGATTTTTAGGAAGAGTGGAAGAGAGAGGGAAAGACAGAGAGAAACATTGATGTGAGAGATGCACATCAATTGGTTGCCTCCTGCATGAGCCCTGACCTGGCTTCAGGGCTGAGGAGGAGCCTGCAACAAAGGTGCATGCCCCTGACCAGAATCAAATCTGGGACCCTTTGGTCCGCAGGCTGACGCTCTATCCACTGAGCCAAACCAGCTAGGACCAGAGAATCTTTCTTGACCATCCATCTAAAGCCATCTTCCTATTTAATCTCATATCACTGTTTCTTTCCTTCCTGGAATTTAATCACCACCTGCAATTACCTCATTTGTTTACATATTTACTTGGAACTTACATTTACATGGAATGCAAGTGCCAGGGAGATGCAGAAATACTGCCTAATGTGGTCACTGCTACAACCAGGGCCCAGCATAGTACCTGGCACACAGTCTGGGCTCCATATTTACTGAATGAATGAATTCCTGCTAATCTGGGTTTGATGTCATAGAAAAGGTCATAGGAATTTTCTGGTGCTAAGT